>CM046034.1:8082944-8747944 GCA_025215565.1 Flaveria ramosissima
CCAATTGGCTTGGTTCGTTTCGAATTTACTAATTTGAGCGAAAAATGTTGGCTCAAACTTCGTTCAGTTTATAACCGAGTGCTAGATTCTGCTCGGTTTCATATTACAATTTAGTACAAAATAATCATTAATTCAAGAGTTTCAAGTTCCAATTCAAATTCAAGAATGTAACAAAAGAAAACATACAAAATAAGTTTAACAAAATACAAATCTATCAGGGAAAAAAAGTTTTAACTCGAACTTGAATAAATCATGATAAAACCCACATCCACCACCTCGACTAGGACCATTTCTTCTTTGATTATCCAACAACGTTGCCCATGGGAAGGAAAATGGTAAAGTTTTGAGTGTCTTTGTTAGTGCGTTTAGGGATTTTAGATTTAGGGTTGTTTACACTTGACTATTTGACTTTTTGAGCTAAAAAGTTAAAATGAACCAAGAGTAAAGTGGTAAATAATGAAAAAAGCTAATGTGGTAAATGTATAAATAAACTAACATATTACATATATATGATATATAAAAATTATATTTAACAGTAATTCGAGCGAAACCGAGCGAACAATAGGCGATCTTCCCTTTGCTCGTGCTCAGTTCCGCTCGGCTCATTTACACCCGAGCCAAAATCGTCCGAGCAACTTTTCGAGCTTTTTTCAAATGAGTTTTGAGCGTCGAGCGTCGTAACCCTACTCAAAACCCATTTGACCCGAACTTAGTTTCACCAAACCCTCTTTAAACCGTTACCCAACCCATCCAACCTGTTCGTTTTCTAAGGCTTAATATCAAATCAAACTTTTTAAGTTTTTATTTGTTTATGACAAACAACAAAACAAAGCAAAGATTCATATTTACCTACCACATCATTATCACTATCATCCACATAGCAACCCATCGTAGTTGCCAGCTATGACCAAAACATAATCTTTAAATAAGAACATACATTAATAAGAAGTTTATGATCGTTAACCTGAAAGCCCTAAAACATTTATAAAAACACAAATCAAATATATGAAATCATATACAAATTGATTCAAAGTTGAGGGATTATCGGATACTACCATGAAGTAAAAATGATGACATTCAACTTACGCGAAAATCAATTTCAACCTACCAAATCAATACAAAAATGGGTTTAAAGCTGGATTTTTTGTACTAGATTGTATCTAATTTCATTTGTACTACACCCTTTGCAGTACAACACTGTTTTGATTACGCCATTAATGGTCTAAATCCCACCACTAACAACACCTGTGGTTGAATTTGGTTGGTACCAAATCTTTATAAATTCATTCCTCACACACCCATTAACGCACTACATTCCACAATCATTCCACCCAAAACAAATAACATTTAATCTCTTTTGGAGATTTCAAGATTTGACCCAAGTGTCAAACCGACACCAAGTCTTGATCTTTCACTCTTTTGGTTCAAGATTGTAATTTTTCGGTGTTTGAATCACTGACTTGAAGTGGGTGTTTAAAGATTCATCGTAAAGATGGAGATCGAGAATTCGATAGAGCATGTAAGAGATGAGAATGACAACGTTAATGTTAAAAGACTACCACCATGGAGTGCCAACATAACATGTAGAGGACTCATTGCGAGTGTTGTGATCGGTGTGATTTACAGTGTGATAGTAATGAAGCTTAATCTCACCACTGGTCTCGTACCAAATCTTAATGTTTCTGCAGCTCTTTTGGCTTTTGTGTTCATCAAAACATGGACCAAAGTGGTGCACAAATCTGGGTTTGTGACGACACCGTTTACCAAACAAGAGAATACCATCATTCAGACGTGTGCTGTTGCTTGTTACAGCATTGCTGTTGGAGGTTTGATTACTTTACTAATTAATAATTATCATAACTTTTTCAAGGTTTTTGATACATAATCTTAAAGCGTCAGCTAAATGTACTCTCACTGATCTACTTGTGAGAGGGATGTTATTCTTTTAACGGGGTAGGGACCCTTATCGAGTGTGTGAGAGGGTGGATACGTTTAGCAACACCGTTATATAATTAAGGGTTGTGCTAAACGTACCATTATACTAAATTAAACATACTTTTATACTAATTTAGCGACGTCATCTCTTTACAATTACACTTGGTGAGACCTTCGTGCTATATAAGTCACATCTTTTCTCTATTTTACTCGTTACGAGAGGTATGTAAACATAAGGGGTTGATTTAGCACGTGCCTTTGATTAAATATTTGTGTACTGATGATGTGTTTTGGTTACTTAATTAGGTGGATTTGGGTCATATTTATTGGGATTGAACAAGAAGACATATGAGGAAGCAGGTGTTGATGTTGAAGGGAACTCCTCAGGGAGTTATAAAGAACCTGCAATTGGTTGGATGACTGGTTTTCTATTTGTCACTAGCTTTGTTGGGTTGTTGGCTTTGGTCCCTTTGAGAAAGGTTTGTACTTTATGCTTTAGTGACTTGTACTATCTTTGAAAGTTGATCACTTGCATGGCCAACCATGTGATGTTTGTTTTTATCATGCAGATTATGATCATAGACTACAAGTTAACATATCCTAGTGGAACAGCTACAGCAGTTCTCATCAATGGGTTTCACACTCCAAAGGGAGACAAAATGGCCAAGTATGTATCATCCATTTTTTAAACAATCATGAATTAGTTTGTCACACAATTTGATTTATGAAAATTGTTGCAGAAAGCAAGTTGTTGGGTTCACCAAATCCTTGTCTGCGAGTTTTGCGTGGGCGTGTTTTCAATGGTTCTATTCTGGTTCAGGAACATGTGGATTCACCTTTTTTCCTACCTTCGGGTTAAAAGCTTTCAAGAACTCGTGCGTGTTTGTTGTTTGTTATATGAATTTAAATATTTCTATGAATCATTATTGCAAGTTTGATGATCTGATTTAATTTTGGTGTTGTATGCAGGTTCTATTTTGATTTTAGCATGACTTACATAGGAGCTGGAATGATATGTTCACATCTTGTGAACTTATCTTTGCTTGCAGGAGCCGTGCTCTCGTATGGTGTTATGTGGCCTCTTATTGAAGATAGAAAAGGTGCTTGGTTTCCTTCAAGTTTACCTAAAACCAGCATGAAGAGTTTAAATGGCTACAAGGTTAGATAGTACTTTTAAGGCCAAACTAATGAATTTTGCATCAAGAATCTTATAGTGAATTGAAATATTCGCAGGTTTTCATATCGATCGCGCTTATCCTTGGCGATGGATTGTACAATTTTCTCAAGATTGCAGTGCTTACTGCAAGAACAATATATCTGACCTCTAGGAAGATGCCTAAAACTAGTAAGTATTCGACAAGTGCAGAAGTAGAAATAAAAGCAACCAACGTGTTGCTAAACGTAAACCCTCTCGCATAAACTTGGTGGGCCCTCTCCCTACTAAACCCGTCACATCTCTCTCGCAAAGAAGGGTTACTATATAAACATAGGGGTTACGTGTAACCACGTCCTTTCAAAATCTTACGCGTGTTCAAGATTCCAGCCTAAAAGCGATTGTGATATGTAATAATCAGATTTACATAATCAGCTATAGCCAATCAGCCTGCAAAAGGTCATGCTTTGTTGGTTTTAGGCCCCAAACACAAACAAAAAAAACTTTTACCGCTTTAACTTGCTCTCTTACTTTCATTACTTGCAAGATATGGATATACATATATATCAATATATAAGACTCTTGCAACTAAATCAAAGGAAAATAACCTACCCAATACTCCACTACTCCATTACTTTGAATTAAAGTAAACAAACCCATTATATAGATCCACTAATCTTGCTAACGACCCATAACCTACTAACAATAAAAAACATGTGACTAAATTAAGATTCCTGCTGACCTTACCCGTTGACCCAGCTTTGACCCGATCAAGATTAATCCCTACATGTTTACGCTAATTTAAGTTGTAATAATTAGAAAGTTGTCTAGTTGTCTAGAAAGCATTCTGATTATGTAAGGATTTAGATGTGACACCTCCCTGATATCATATCATTAATAACCATTTTCTTGAAAACAAATTTGTTCCGAGATGTGTTTTTGACATTCTTGTGGATTGTTGAATACAGGTCCAGATGATAATGATCAACCCCGAGATGATTCTGAACTAAATGAGGTTTTCTTAAGAGATAGCATTCCCTTATGGCTTGCAGCTAGTGGTTACATAGTATTCTCCATTGTCTCCATTGTTGTTATACCACTTATGTTCCCAGAGCTTAAATGGTATTATGTTGTTGTTGCTTATATTATTGCACCATCTCTCGGCTTCTGTAACGCATACGGTGCTGGTCTAACAGACATGAACATGGCATATAATTATGGTAAAGTTGCCCTCTTTGTACTGTCTGCTATGTCTGGAAAGCATGATGGTGTCATTGCTGGGCTCGTAGGCTGCGGTCTAATAAAGTCCATAGTCTCAATATCATCTGATTTGATGCATGATTTCAAGACGGGTCATTTGACTTTGACTTCACCGCGGTCAATGCTTGTTAGTCAAGCTATTGGAACCACCATCGGATGCGTGGTGGCGCCTCTTACTTTCTTTCTGTTCTACAAAGCGTTTGATGTTGGAAATCCGGATGGAGAATATAAAGCTCCTTATGCTATTGTGTACAGAAACATGGCCATTTTGGGTGTTCAAGGTTTCTCTGCATTGCCCAATCATTGCTTGCAGCTTTGTTACTTGTTTTTCGGTTTTGCCATTGTGGCAAACTTCGCGAGAGACGTTTGTCCAACGAAAATAGGGAAACTGATTCCTTTACCAATGGCTATGGCTGTCCCTTTTCTTGTTGGTGCTTACTTTGCTATTGACATGTGTGTGGGAAGTTTAATTGTGTTCATATGGCACAGGGTTAATAAGCAAAAAGCTAATATGATGGTTCCTGCTGTTGCTTCGGGTTTGATCTGTGGAGACGGGTTGTGGATCCTTCCGTCATCGATTCTTTCGTTGCTTCGGGTTAATCCGCCGATATGCATGAACTTTGTGCCTACAAAGAGCACATAAAACTAGGATTAATGTTTAAGAATATGAATATAGGACATAGAGAGCAATAAAGTTATGGTGTAAGAATATGTTGTAGGACATAGAGAGCAACAAAGTAATAGTGTTAGAATATGTTATCCTAGTTCAACTCTGTGTGAGTCAAGATTTTAATGTTATGAAAGTTAGGTGCTTGGTGGATACAACATTTTCTTACTGGTGAAACTCTTTAAAAATGTTTGTTAATTGGTGTCATTTTGAAGTATAATAACATATATAACAAATATAAATAAAATAAATAAAATGTACTTTATTCACATCGTTAAGATTAATGAATGATTCCAATTTATAAAGAGACGGAAGATTAATTTGAAATTTTTTAAACTATAATGAATAATCAGAGCCCTTATTAAAGAATTTGCACCCCACAAAAATGATGAAATTCTATGCAACACTTAGCTTGGTTTGATCTTTTTAACTGTTACTTGCAGGTCTCGTGTTTTAAAGGTTTAAAAGTTTTGACCAATTTATGCATCCAGTGTCACATGAAATTATTATAACGTTGATAAATATAAATCATAAAATCTTAAAGACTAAAACGTGTATATAATTACAACTTAGAAGTCGTCTATGCAATAATAAACATAATCTATCTCTTGATTAATAATATGATATTAATCCTACTTTTATACAAGGCATTTGTCTATTTTTCTAAGTATAGATCCTGGTGCGCACTTTATCACTAACAAGAACTAAACAAACCTTATTTTAAATACTTTAAGAAAAAAGAAATTATATAATCACTTTCCTATAAAATATAGATACAGCTTACAAAAGTAACACCAAGATTCAAATTAAAATATATATAATAATAATAATGCAAACTACTCTTTATACCCCCTCCCACACCACCAATGTAGGCTAGAGATCTTTTAGTCCTACCACTTATAAAGGTGAAGAAATATGGTTACAAAAGAAAGGTAACAACCAACCCACTAATGTAATTAGGCAGTGAACATGAAAAGATGACACATCTTTAGGTGTCCCTACCTTAAATAATTATAAACAATAAAATAAAGTGCAAAACTTTGTCTGGTCTATCTTCACATAAATCACCTTAGGGGCTGTTTGATTACATTAACTGGATAAGATCTGATTGAGTCAGAATCTGATCCAGTTAAAAGTTCTGACTGGGTATGCATCTGACTGAAACTTGGCTGTTTGATTCAGTATCTGACTGGAACCAAAACGATTCAATATTTAAGTAACAAAACCCACCGGAGTCACACCACCGGTCGGAACCACCACACCACCACCACCGCAAGGGGGCGGCGGCCTGCGGTCGGAGGGGGTGGCGGCCTGCGGGTCAGCATATTTTTTTTCAAAGTCTGGGTCAGCAGTGGAGACCCGGTCAGCCGGGCTCGAAGCCAAAATCAAACGGGCTAACCCGCTGACCGAGTCAGCCGGTCAGCCGGATCAGCTCAAAAACAAACAGCCCCTTAGATAATTTTGTTTTTACTTGTGTAAGTATTTAAAATATACAATAAATCAATGATGATCTATCGTCAGATACATGTATAATGAATGAAAGAACAAGAATTATATACTACATATAAAACTTTATTGTTAAGTATTAACAACTTGGTCAACCCCTACCTCAATTATTCTTTCACGTTACAGAACAGTGCTATGGAAAATAACTGAAACCTTTCATTCTTTTAAACCACACTAATATTGAAATTCTCATTAGACCTTCTTTGATTCATCTTAGGATAACCGGTAGTGTGAAATTACTATAAATAATAAAATTTCAACAAAACCACTAAAATTCAAATATTTAATAAAATATAGGAGGTTATAGTTGTGAAAGAGATGAGTAGTTGTAACAACCTCAAATTGTTTCAAATAAAGAAAATAAATTTTTTCATAACTTGAAACCTGATGCACGCTACATCGAAGAAGTGATTTGGGCAATATCGCATGATGGCAAGGATGAACGATGCATCATCAATTGGATGTGGGCGGCAACAAAGTGGATAAGGATCTATGGATGAGTGACACATGTCTGATGACGAGGAGTCGAGAAGTAACACGTGTCTGATGGATAAGGGCCGGATTCCTCGCGATGCGACGCGTTGAATGTCATGGCAATGGAATTTGATATTTTTATTAAATTTAACCTAGAAACTGTATCCAAACAATTAACCATGAATTTTCGCGTGACAAAAAAAAACTGGTTATTAATTTCTCACGTTAACCATTTATCGGTCTGAATGTTCATTTTTAAGTTTGTAATAAGTTATGGTACGACGGGCCTGTTATGCTTACCTCGCTGTTGTTCGAGCTTAGGGCTATCAAAATGGGTGGTTTCGAATGAATCTGAATATCTTATAGGCCTTATTCTTGCGGTTTGGGCATTTATTGGACTTAGTTTGTTCAATCGACTTCTTGTTAAGCCTGATTGTCTATGGTCAAACATGTTCATGTGTTTTATATGCGTGTATCCAATACTCTCATTATAACATTTAAAACCAATAAGACAGGTTGGATTTTAGGGTTGTCACACCATTTCGGATGAAGAAGATATGGGTTAATGCGGTCCTGGCACGTGTCAGCCACGCATCGCCTCTAGGCAGTGTGGCTCGCATCGGCTTGGTGATGCGGGGCGTATCGGGCACCATGATAGCCTATATATAGCGCCATTTTAGTGAGAACCCAAACACATAAATCTATCTGCTCTCTCTTTTTAAATTCTTTTAGATATTAAATCAATCTTATGTGATCCCAAGGTGCTGCATGATGAATAATGGTTATAAACAAGAAACCAAGTGACATAAGACGAAATGTTGTTTACATAGCAACTACCTTCTTGATCCTTAGTAGATATTTGGTTCAAAATTGAATGGTAAACACGTTTAACACTTTCTAAATGCATAATTATTTGAATATTGAAAATAGCATTAATATGTTAAACACGCTTTAATGCGCGAAGGTGCTATCGAGGGTAACATTTATATCAGAAGTATGTGTATAATTTGGTCAAGTTATATCCTATGAATAGGTGAAATTTCTATAATGTGGTTGGTTCAAATACAATATAGATAATAATGATTCGAAAAGTCCAGTTATTGATCTAACTGACAAAGAGACCAATATATATGCCCGGTTAACACCACAATTGAAATAGACCGCTAAATGTGTACTTGCCACAAAATTGTGTTTAAACTGTGTAATTATATTCATGCCTTACTATTTTCGTGTCCATTAAATGTAATCACTGACTTTTATGCTAATGTATGATTTTACAAAACTTTTCAAGTAAGCATGTGATTGAATAGCTTTGTTGTATGAACAAAGGTTGAATCCCCCAAGTACATTTCTAATCTCTCAAGCAACAAATGTGTGAATCAATACTTAAACAATCATGGTGCAGAAACGCATGATGATTTATATGATCTCTAATGTGTGTGTATGATTGTGTGCTTGTGTGTTTTTATGATTGAATGCTTAGATGAATATGAAATGCTTGTTTGATTAATTATCTGTTCAAAAAGCTTACAAAAGAGTAGGGTATACGTTTATTTATAGCCTATGTACATACTATGTATAATTACAAAAATATCCTTACATTAAACAAATTACATATAACCCTAAGTCTAAAAGCTATCCGTTGTGGATGATGACTTAAAAGTTGTGGAGGATTGGCTGTCCGCTGTGAATGTAGAATGATATGTCCGCTGTGAACAAAATATGTTCGTAGTGAGCACTTTGTTTGTCTGTTGTGAACACTTTGTTTGTCCGCTATGAACACTTGGATGTTTGCTTGTTGTTGTCCGCCGTGAAGTGTTCATCCGTTGAGGATATTGAACATCCGTTGTGGACTTGCTCATCAGTTGTGTTGTTTGTTCATCCGTTGTGCATGTGCTCATCCGTTGTCTAGACTTGCACTTCTTCATTCTTTATCCGTTGCTGACAGTTGGTCGTCCGTTGTGGACACTTGCAAAAATTATTTTATCTACAAAATCTGAAAAAGAAATTTAAACAAAAGTTAGTGTTTGATATGAATCTTATTAATGCTTGTATGTTAGTAAATGATTGTTTGGATGTTAGGACATATTTGATTGATTATGGCAGGCATTATCCTTCAATGAATTTGTTGAGTCCAACAGCATGCTTAGTATAGCCACGAATAAATGTTGGAATGGACAACAAATCCAAGGCACGGACTATACCTTACGACTAAATAGAAAATATGTAATATCTGCTTTTAGCAAAAGATTTTGTTAAACATCATTCTAAAATTATGTTAATGTAAATACTAAAGATTTTCAAATCCTTTATGTGTGTGTATGGATGTTTGAATTTTGAAAAATGCATTTTATGAAAAAAAATTTCGTTGCTTAAACTTTAAATCTATGAATATAATGAAAACACATGTACCAATCGATCGCGCTCCCTGGGTGTGTTGAAACTAGGGTGTGATAGGTTGTGTTAGGACCTGGTATTTGAACGAAATACCTAGTGATTAGCGTGTTAAACCAACTCAAATAGTGCGGAATCCTATTTGATTGGCGATCCAATCAGTGAGAACACACGAAGAATCAATCAAGAATTGAATCCAACGTTAGAAATCGATTAGGAATCGATCTAAAGTGTTCTGTGAACTTGGAGAACGATTTGGGAGGTCTCTGGACGGCTAGGGTACGTCTGGAATCGTAATGGGATGAATGCTTCGTTTTTCCACGAATTGGGTCTATTTATAGGTTAGTATTGTTCAATCGTGCGACTGGGTCATAAGTATGGTTCAGTCGTGCGATTGAACCATGCGGTTGATTCATCCGCACGACTGAGTGTTCAGTCGTGCGATTGAGTCAATCTTATGTGTCAATCATACGACTGATCCAGTCTCCTGGTTCAGTCGTGCGATTGAGTCAATCGTATGAAGTTATTCATGCGTGTGGTCCATTCGCATGGGCCTTCGCATGAGAACTTCATTAAGTTAAGTTTGAATGTTTTAATTAATATAACATAATGTGCAATCATTCAAACAATCATAAACCCAATCAATTCAATCACGACTCATTAATGAAATATTAAACATCACAAGTAACAAACAATTCATATCATTTCATTAATCAATACACTTACATCATAATCAGACAGACAAGATTCATTACATTACAAATCATGATCTAGGGACATACATGCATCAACAAACTCCCCCTTGGACCTAGATCTATCTAATCTCTTGTCTTCTGCATACCTCCTTATACTTCTTGTACTTCTCCTCTTTGTGACTCCTGCGTGAATCTCAAACGCAAAGCAAAGTCGTATAACGTTTTGGAACTGGAGGGCTTGTACAATGTCTTGTGTGTCATAGAACAGTGGCCACTTGTATAATGTATAGACATCATTAGCAGACAAGTTGGTTAGCCACATCGGGTCGAATACCCTGATAGTATCCATTTGGCCCTCTTTATTCAGAACTATGACAGCTTCAGCAGTTCTCCAATCATAGTACCACCATTTGAAGTGTGGAGTGAAGTCCTGTGGCATTTCCCTGAGAGGGATTCTCGACATAGTGCGCGGAGGACTCCACTTCAACACAATCTTGGGCTTGCCAGTAATGGCATCAACCTCAGACCTTCTTATGTACCTCGTAGGCTGTTGTGGTCTGAAGTTAACCCATCTGGTGTGGTACTCCTTCTTCAGGGCAGCCTCGAACCAGCCTGACATCTTTCTTGGGTCAGCATACAGCAGCTTTAGCTTAGCCAGCTGGTTGAGCTCAAAACCAGGTAGAGTCTTCAGATCATGTGGGAACCTGAAGTACTCTATGCCCTGTTCCCTCTTAACTGCATACGCGTTAAGGTCATCAAAATAAGCCCATGCAATAATCCTGCCTGACACCTTATGGTGTTTCTTGACTCTGTAGAGCTTGGTGTAGGCATCTTTCTTTGGTGCAGCACGCTGGGCTCTCACTTCTTCAAAACAGGCAGCCCACTCAGCCTTTCGAATGTCTACGTCATCATTGGAGGCTTGGGCTGTTCCTTCAGTCTTTTCGGTTTCCTGCTCCATCTTGTCTAGTACCTCAAACGTATCACTGACTAGGGACTCACCCAGATTGGGGACCACATTACCCTCGGTGTCAGCATACTGAGGGTACTCTTCTGCAGTAATATCTTCAACCTCAACTTCATCAACGTCATTTAGTTCTTCATCACTGGTTGAATCAACTGTTGGAGCATCCTTGACAATTTCATCAGGATTGAGTCTGAACATCTCTGCCAGTTGCTCATCAGATAGGTCATGAATTATTTCCCCTTCTTCAGGGGTATAACTCACAGACCTTCTTACAATCCCTTGCAGATCAAGAATCATGGTTAGTTGAGTCTTGACCTGTTGAAGGGGAGCAATGTCAAACTCATCCCTTTGAAAGTTTGGATCTGTTTGATTTAAACATTCAACACATAAACCATTAGTAAGTAATCAAACAGAATTATATCAACTTAATATATAAACATTCAACACACTTGTTTTCATTACATGATTCAAATACAAAATAAATAAATACATAAGACATCTAATCTGTACTTTTGTCTTGAATCATGGGCGTGTCGCTCGGAGGAGCAGAAGTGGTAGATGACTGGTCCTGTCGATGCTTAGATCTTCGTTCTTGACCAGAAGCAGAGGCCGATGCAGCCGCATCCCCTCCTTCTGCTTCGTCATCATCATCTTACCTTCTGTCCTTTCTTCCTCAGTCTCTTCTCATCCTCATCATCTTCCTCATCATCATCATCATCATCTTCATCATCACCATCTCCATCATCCCCATCACCCTCCTTTATCTTCAAGGGCTCATCCTTTGACCCCTTTAACCTCAGCATAATCGTCTTGTTGGTAGTCTCCAACTCCTCTATACGTTTGGCTGATTGGGCCTGCTGGTCCTGGAGTTGGGACATCTCGACTCTCTGAGCATCGATTAGCTGGGTCTGCTGATCTATCACCCGAGCCTGCTCTGCCATCTGCTGAGACTGGGCAGCAGTCAGGTCGGTCAGCTGGCGAATCTGCGCCGCTTCTCCTCATCTGCAGCAAGCAGGCGCATCACCATACGGTTAAGCGCCGACAGCTGCTCCTCTACCCCGATGTGAGGTAGAGTAGATCCATAAGCATGTGATGGCTGGGCTGAAGGTCCGGCATGATGTGAGGTGGTGGTGGTAGTGGCAGTGGTGAATATGGGTCGGTAGGCTGGTGCTGGTGATGTAGGTGTGAATGGTATGGGGTGGTGGATGGGAAGGATACAGTGGTGGTAGGTAAGGTGGTGGCTGTGGTAGAGAGTAGGGATGTGGTGGCTGTGGTGATGGGTGGTATGTCAGTAGTGGTGGTGGTAGTGGTGGCTGTGGTGGTGGAAGTAGTGGCAGCAGTGGTAACGAAGGTCAGGCGACGCTTCTTCTTCTTCAGTCCGTGGGGTTGAGCCATCCTCTTCCTCCTAGTCCCGGTGGAAGTGGATGCTCCCCCTGCAGCTCTGCCCACTGAACCCGGAGCATAGCTCGGGTCAGTCTCTCTCTCTGAGGAGTCCCGAGGGTATCACCAACCACCCTAATCCCGTGTTCTGTGGGAACAACTTTGCTTCCCACAGTCCTAGTGAGGGGCTCCTCATCGACTCCTCCTCCTCTTGATCACCAACTACGAACTCCTGATGGAAACCGGCCATCTCAGCAACCTCTCCGGCAGTGGCAGACCCCGGGGGAATAACGTCTGAATCAGTGCCTCTATGTGGAGCAGGCATATCATCCCCGGCGTCGCCGCTATCATCATCATCTGAGTCAATATCTGGTATAGCAATCTGCTCTACATCTGAATCACTGTCATCGTGGCGCCACTTTCTCTTGGCTGGCGCCACATAGTCAGCACGGGCCAGATGCCCAAACAACCTCCTGACAGGGGGTTTCACCTGCTTCCCCCTGTACACCTTCATCCTGCCAAGCGTAGTGTCATCCATGACCTCGAGCACTACAGCATCCTCCTTCTCCTTTGGCAGGGAGGGAAGCTTCTGATCTATAATCATCTGCATAAACCTCGGATACATGCAGAAGCCTTCCTTCCCTTTCCCCTCAATGTTCTCCACCAGGTAGGTGAAGATCATTTTGGAGAAGCTGAACGGGTGGTTCAGCACCAATGCAGCATAAGCGTTCTGGATCTGATCCGACAACTCATCAAATCCTCCCTTCCTCGACGCTATGCACTTCAGAGTAGAACATGCGCAAGATACTTGAACTGGGGACAGAGGTTACTCTTGTTGAGTACCCCAGCATTGATGTCCCCAGAGTACTTGGCTCTCATAAAACATCCTCTGACCGTGAGGGGGGTAGACGAGTAGGACAATCAGCATCATCCCAATCAGCATCATCCCCTAACTATAGAACAATCCTCAAATCCTCCTCTGAGATGGTAATAGCCTCACCAAAGATCGTACTCCTGATGCAATGAGGCTCAGAGGATCTATCAACAGTCGCGCCTTCCCAGAAGGCCTGCTGCACTGATCTATACGGCGTGCATGGTTAGAGATAGCATGAGCAATCCTGGATCTCAACAGAAAACGTAATGATGCCTGAGAAGTCAGCTGCGTTCCTGGATGTCAAATCCAGATGAGCACATATGTTATGCTTTGTGCTCATGTTCCATCGACTCGCCATCTGTAACACATAACAATATAAACATTAGTACCTTTGGCTAAGAGCATAATGAAACACTTAAACTTGAATAGAAAGTTTCTGTCATGCGATTGAGGTTGTGCGACTGAAATCAGTCGTGCGACTGAACAGTGCGATTGAGGTTCAGACGTGCGAATGATCTCATGCGTACGACTGAGTGTGCGACTGAACTCATGCGCATGTACTCTTATGCGGTTACACCAGTCGTGCGACTGAGTCTCATACGCATGGTTCAGTCGTGCGGTTAAGTAAATCGCCCCCTTCAGTCGTGCGACTGAAGTTCATCCGCTTGTCCAATCGTATGACATCCTGTCCGTTCAATTCAAATTAACTTTTTCATCAATTTTGAGTTTTAGACTTCGTGTTCTGGTTCATTAGACTCGCAATACTTTCTTATAAACCTAACACACTTAATTTCCTCTGTTTGAGTAGTTAAATTAGGTTATTAGGCCGTTTAAGTCTGGTTTGCTTCGGGTTTAATTTTGAGATCTAGAATCAATTGGACCGTTATTTTGTTTGCTTTCACCGCAAATTACCTGTAGAATCGATGGAGATGATCAGTACTCAAGAATCAGGTGTATAGGAATCAAAGGAAATTTTGGCAGAGTTTGGTTAAGTCGTGCGATTTAGGGTTTCTTTGAGGGTGATGAGTCTCTGCGACCGACTCCTCCTCTATTTATACCAACCCTAGATCCAATCGTGCGACTGAGTTCATACGCACCTTTCAGTCGTGCGAGTGGGACTCAGTCGTGCGATTGGGTCAGTCGCCCTTCTCCAGTCGTCCGACTGGATTTCAGTGTCGTGCGACTGACTCACTCGTTCGCACTTAAGCCTCCGACTGGACTAATCGTATGGGCCATTCGGTTTGATGGTCCATACTCATAGTTCATTCGTGCGAATGGATTCCATTCGTATGGTTAGTCCATACGTATGGTCCATTCGTGCGAATGGGTCATACTTAGTTAATTTTCTGCCATTTCTACCAATTTACATTTAAACCCCTTTTTACTTTTGAAATTAACGTTATGAGCCTTTGATCATCTCAGACATGATCATTTATCCTGAAAACATTTTGATCACCTCAGACGTGATCCTTTTAAACACTTTAGTCACCTCAGACGTGACCCTTTTAAAACACTTTGTCACCTCAGACGTGACTATTTTAAACTTTCAAAGCACATATGGTCATCTCAGACATGACCCTTTTAGTGAGTTGATTCCCTTCTGATTTTCCTGATGTAGCCCGACACACGACTAAAATAAAATTTAAAACGACTAACTAATTTAAAAACTTAAACTAATTATAAACAAACTTATTTTTGGCTTTTTGTGAGAGATAAATCCAGAGATTGATATCTACGGGATTTGGTTCGGGAGTAGATAGCTTCAACTTAGATTGATCATATCTGGACCAATTCAATTTTGGAATCATACAGGTAAGTCAAATCATTTGGGACTAGTTATTAAAACCTTTTGATGCTCAAATTCTCGGTGTTCATCCAGAGTCGTTAGCAACTTAAGGAAATCATACTGAAACTCTTAGATTTTCACATTGATTTGAACTTTGAGCATGTAGCCACAATGATTGTCAGTATGTTTGTCCACTTAAATCCATACACAGACTTTTGACCAGACTGGTGACTTATTTAGGTTTAATTATTTCAACTAACATTTGTGGATCCCACACTTATATGGTAATCAACATTCCTCAGGAGCTTTTGAGCGGTCTACGGGTATTTTTACAAGAAGAGACTATTCTTAGAGCTTTCAAAGAGAAGCCTGTCCTCAGGTCAGTGCCATCGCACAGCAGAGAGGCGGCAAACAACAATGAATTCTAGAATATCTAGGTTATGCTTATCCTCAGGTCAGTGCCATCGCACAGCAGAGAGGCACACAACCTATCTCCTTGTTAGAGCAGCTTATTTTATTTTACACAAAATGCACCAACAACAAGTCATTAGCTTTATTGCATTTGTTTCATTTTTTTTTGCTCTAATTATGGTCATCCGCACACATTTGTGGCGTTTAATTGCTCATTACCCCTTATTGGAATATATTTGATTGTGTTAACCAGTGATAAGATGGAAGCCCACAGTCAGTTGAACAACTTAGTTTGATCTTGAGATCACCAATCAGGTCTAATTGTCTATTGTGTTGAATCTACCAACATATCATTTGTGGTCTAGCAGCCTCTAAGTCTACTTTCTTTGTGTCACCTTAGGAGTTGCCAGTTTTCTATCATCTTCCCTTTTTATATTGCTTAGACTACACAGACTTATACTTTGAACTTTTGCATCTTTCCAAAACTTAAATTTTAAAGTCCCTCTTGATTTGTTCCTGTGTACTATCATTTTCCAAAGGTATTGAATCGGTATCACAGACACAATCTACCTTATTTCAGCTAGTTACTCCTTCTCCCTCATTTTTTTTTTATTTTTTTATTTTTTTAATGTTAACTTGCTGACATATTCTCCCCCTAAAATACTAAAATCATTTCTGGTTTAATTATTTTAGGATTTTATAAACAGCAAAATAACATGAGTTTAAATAAAACAGACGAAAATAAAACAAATAAAATAAAATAAAATAAACTTTAACTAAACTACATCGGACTACACATTATCATCATCAGGAATTACCTCACTTTTCTTTTTAACGCCGTTGACCTCTAGCAAATATTGAAAACGTGGTTTATCAAAGGCTTTAGTATAGAGGTCAGCGCGTTGAAAATCAGTATTAATTTTAACCACATCAATTAAGTTCTTTTCAAAGCAATCTCTTATGAAATGGTATTTAATACCGATGTGTTTGGTCTTAGGATGTTGAACCGGATTTTTAGTTACTGCAATTGCAGCAGAGTTATCAACAAAATAGGAGTAGATGAGAATTTTAAACCGTAATCCCGCATTTGCTGTTGAATCCAGATGATTTGTGAACAGCAACTTGCAGCAGCAACATATTCGGCTTCACAGGTTGACAATGCAACCGATGTCTGCTTCTTACACTGCCAGGTAACTAATCTTCTCCCAAAGAATTGACACCCCGCTGATGTAGACTTGTAGTTCATCTTGCAGCCCCCGTAATCCGAGTCACTATACGCGGTAAGCTCAAAGTCATCATCATGAGGATACCACAATCCAAGTGTGGGTGTACCCTTCAGATAACGAAAAATCCTCTTGACCCCGATCAGATGGTTGACCTTTGGTTTAGCCTGATATCTAGAACATAGACATGTAGCATACATAATATCAGGTCTTGAGGCAGTGAGATACATGAGGGATCCAATCATTCCTCGGTACATAGTGGCATCTACTAGATCTCCATTCTCATCAGGTGCTATATCATGATTCGTAGCAAGTGGAGTCCCAGCAGCAGAAGCATTCTCCATGTCAAAGCGACTGAGAATGTCTCCTACATACTTGGTCTGATGTAGAAAGATTCCATTAGGTGTTTGATCCACCTGTAACCCGAGAAAGAACTTCATCTCCCCCATAGCACTCATCTCAAACTCTTTCTTCATCACTGCTTCAAACTCTTTGCATAACTCTTCGTTCTTTGACCCGAAGATTATGTCATCAACATATATCTGTACAAGCAGTAGGTCGCCATCCTTTTCTTTAATAAACAGTGTACAGTCAATGACTCCCCTGCGAAAGCCGTGTTTCACAAGATGAGTCGAGAGTTTCTCATACCAAGCTCGAGGAGCTTGATGAAGCCCATATAAAGCTTGTCGAGCTTGTAAACTCTATCCCGATGATAAGGATCTTCAAATCCCTCGGGTTGACTTACATAGACTGTTTCCCTGATTTCCCCATGAAGGAATGCACTCTTCACATCTAATTGGTAGACTTTAATCTTCATGTACGATGCATAGGCAAGGAAGATACGAATAGCTTCCATCCTTGCCACGGGTGCAAACACCTCATTATAGTCAATCCCCTCGACTTGGCGAAAACCTTGAACCACCAGTCGAGCTTTGTTCCTGATAATGACTCCTTGGTCATCCTTCTTGCATTTTAGTACCCATTTGGTGCCAATGACTTTAGCACCTTTAGGTCTATCAACCAGAGTCCATACACCTAACTTCTTAAACTGCAGAAGTTCTTCTTGCATGGCACTCACCCACGCCTCATCATTTAGTGCCTCACTGACATATTTTGGCTCAACCTGCGAGACAAAACATCGATAAGCACCATCATGAATGTAACCTTTCTCCATAACCGAGGCGTAATCAGCTGAGTATAGCTGATTTCGGGTTTGTACTCCTGATCTGACATCCCCAATAACATTGTCAAGGGGATGATAGACGTTTAGTCGTGATCCTGGAGTAGTAGGAACAGCCACCTCAGAACCGAGATTATGAACATTTGTTCTGCATCTGAGGTAGTTGGAGTTTGAGGTTCCGAAGTCGAAGGAGCATCACTCGTAGATGCTTGTGGACTTTCAGGAACTGGAACCTGTTCCTCCTGACTGTTCTGGTCATCTGCTTCAGTTTCATCTTCAGAGGAGGAGTCACTGTCATCGACTACTCCCCCTGACTGAGTAGATGATTCTCCCTGTGTGCTAGATGGTGTATTCAGAATATCATACATCATCCTAGTAGCTAACTCATCATCGAGGGAGGGAGAGAGAGGAATGTTGAAGGACTTGAAGAATCCATCATAATCGAAGAAGTATGCAGGTCCTTTGCCTGTAGGTGGTGTGGTATATCTCTGAACGTCGACATTACACCACACTTCTACAAGACCCGTTGAGTTATTGTAAACTCGCTTGTTCGGTATATTGTATCCTAGAAAAATTCCTTCATCTGCCTTCTCGCTGAATTTTCCTTCTTGTGTCTTCTTCAGAAGTGTACACGGCGCGCCAAAAGGTTCAAGATACTCCAAATTTGGTTTGCGTCTTTGTAGTAGCTCATAACATGTCTTTCCGTGGCGCTTGACTATTAGGACTCGATTCAGTGTATAACATGCATTTGCCACTGCCTCATTCCAGAATTGGATAGCAGCAGTTTCGAGTCAGCCAGCATAGTCCGTGCAGTCTCTATCAAGCTTCTGTTCTTTCTCTCAGCAACACCATTCATCTGAGGCGTGTAGGCAGAAGTGAATTGATGAACAATTCCCTTTTCCTTGCAGTATGCCTCCATCCATTGATTCTTGAATTCTGTCCCGTTGTCTGAGCGTACTTGTCTAACTTTTAGCTTGTAGAGAGATTCCAGTGTGGTTACTAATTCCTTGAATGACTCAAATGTTTCTGATTTGGATTTCAGAAACATTACCCAAGTGAACCTTGAGTAGTCATCAGTGACCACAAAACAGTACAAATCGCCTGCAATGCTCCTTGTACTGACTGGACCAAACAGATCCATGTGAAGAAGTTCAAGAGGAAGTTCTATTGAATGAACTTTCTTTTCCTTATGAGACTTCTTTGTCTGTTTGCCTTTCTTGCAAGCTACACAAAAGTCAGGAAGTTGGAAGTTCTTGACATTTACTCCTCTCACTAAATCCTTCTGAATCAAATGATTCATCTTCCTTTGACTAATGTGTCCCATTCTCCTATGCCAGGAGATTGAGTCCTTCTCAGTAGCTTTAGATAGAAAGCACTGAACCTCATGATCCGTTGTGTAGCAGCTGTTGACAGATCCAAGACATAAAGGTCTTTATATCTTGAAGCAGTCATCAGAACTTGGTCCTCTGGGATCATGTAGTCTTTCTTCAGCACGTAACACTTCTTGTTGTCGAAGATGACTTTAAATCCTTTATCGCAGATTTGGGAAACAGAAAGTAAGTTATTCTGAAGTTGTTGAACGTAGTTCACCTTATCAAACTTAACTTTCTGATTTCCCACTTCTCCCTGAGCTGTGATGTATCCTCCCTTGTTTCCTGCAAAGGAAACATGCCCTCCTTTTATTTGTTTGACGTTTGATAAAAGGGCTCTATTTCCTGTCATGTGCCTGGATGCTCCGCTGTCTATAATCCACGTGTTAGTCTCAGCGCTGTATCGAACACCCTGCACATACAAAGTAAATGTATTAGTTTAGGTTAGGAACCCAAGCCTTTACTGTCTTGGGTTTCCCAGAGGCATCACACATCATAAACTCTACCCATTGACCCTTAGAGGGTGAGGGTAGCTCAGGTTCCTTCTTGTCATCAGTATCAGACACGCAGGATGACTTCTCTTTCCATAAGCCAGATTTGTGCAATGCCTGTTTATGATAAACAGTCGTCTGGCTTACAGGTTGGACTTTAGGTTCACTAGATCTTCTAGGTGGAGTTAGAGAACTCCTCTTAGAAGACCTAGGTCTAGAGTCCTGAAGATCAATCTTCTTCCTAGGTGTCTGATAGAAAGGACAATAGGAAGCAATGTGTCCACATTCTCCACAGTTGTAGCATGACCTGCTATCAACTTTATAAGTAGACTTTCTTTGTGGAGAAGTGCGTGACACTCTAGTAACATCAATCACTTTAGGTTTTGACTCTTGTATGTTTGATGTTTTCTCTGGTTTAACAAAATTAATGTTTTAACCTGTTTAACATGTTCCACTTTTGGTTAACTGGTTTTTGACTTGAAGCATGTGAAAAATTAACGTTTGAAGTCCTTTTAGGTTCTGATTTGACTCTGTTTGACCTGACTTTAAGTTAACTTTTTCAAATTCATTTTCCAGATTAACACAAGGCAATTTACCCTTTGCCTTTGAAGTGGCCTCCTTTTGTTTCTGTCCAGATTCAGTAGATGAACATGATGTGTCTGGATCAGTAACAAGAGGAGTAGTCACCACATGATCCTTGATGGGGTGTTGTTTACTGGTCTAGATTTAGTGTTCATCAAGGTCTCAGGTGGAGGTGGAACCACTTTGTAGCCTAATCCCTCCCCGTTATTCCTTTCTCTCACTAAGTGTTGAACTATGTGTGAAGAACTAGTCCAACTGTGCAGTTTCTGTTTTAATGAATTAACTTCTACTTCTAGAACTGCCTTTTGCTTCTTAGTGTCCTCTAGGGAGTTTAGATAGTACCTAATGTCATTTGCTTGGTTAAAGGCAACTACTTCGGTTTCCCTAAGCTGTTTAGTCAATAGGTCTATCTTTTCTTTATAACTATGCTCATTTTGTTTTAGTACTCTATTAGCCTCAGTGCACAGTTGTAAATCTTTTACTAAGTTATCATTGTGATCTAATAACCTAGCAAATTTTTCATCAATGCTATTCCTAAAGTATCACAATCAGAACAAGCATGATTATCAAACATTTGGTCAGTTGTACTTACCTGTGTTGGTTCAGAAGAGTTAGCCATCAACGCAGCATCAGACGTCTCTGGTTCTGGTGATTCTGACTTTTCTGTCTCTGACGTGGAAGTCTCCTCCTTTGGCTTGTAACTGACCTCAACTGCAGTTGTTTCTTCACTATGTGACATTGCTATCTCAACTGCTAGATCACCTTCACTCGCAGAATCATCATCAATATCCTCAACACTGGCAATGTTAGATTCTCCTGGTGAGACAAACCTAAAACTCCAATCCTGTCCTTCATCATCATGAGCAGTCAAGGCTTTTGGGTCCTTGTTTGATGAAGTAGAACTGGAGGCTTGCTTGTCTTGGCGAGTAAAGGACGAGAACGGGTTCCCATTACCCGTCTTCTTTGGCTTGACACATTCTCTCTTGAAGTGCCCCTTCTCTCCACAGTTGAAGCAGGTCACTTTGCTCTTGTCAAAGCCAAATGTGGTATCCTTAGTAGCTACCAAGTTCTGTCCTGTCTTCTTAACAAACTTCTTCGCCCTTCGGACAGCGCTAGCTAAGGCCCACATTATATCCATCCTCTCAAGCTCCATTTCGTCCACCTGCTCGTAGTCCTCATCTGCCAGATGGCAGTTTCCAATCTTCCCGGCAACAAGTCCATCATATGAATGAACCACTGCTGCTAAAAGATCCATATGCTCTCGAGCTACTTCTACGGTCACATTACCGAGGTTCTCGGTCTTCAGTTTGGTAGCACTTGCTTCTGATCCAATATAATGGGTACATGACGACCCAGACGTGTCTGATCCAGAAGGAGAAGCATGTGAAGGACCTGACGAACTAGACACAAATGCAGTCTGGAGAGGTGCTCCAGATGTCTTAGCTTGAGGCGTGGCGTTGTATAAAGCTGGATTTGTGTGTACGAAGACTTCTGAGCTCTATACTTCATCCTTAGTGCTTCTTCTCGCAACTTAAGAATGAAGTCATTTATATCCAGCTTTACAAGCATTCCATTCTGTCTCAGGTTAGACACGAATGAAGCCCACTTATCAGGCAATCCGTCTGCGAAGTTGCTTACTTTCTCTTCCATAGTCGTTTCCACTCCATGTGTATGCAATTCGCTCATCAAGTGGTAGAATCTGTCTATGACTTCGTCTAAACTCTCATTACCAATCGATGAGAAGTTATCGAATTCCTTCTTTAACTCCTTTGCCTTGATTGCCTTCAATGACGCATTCCCATCATATCTCTTCTCTAGCTCATCCCACAGTTTCTTGGACTGTTTGTTCTCTGAATATGGTGGTGGAATATATCTTTGGGGATAGACTGAGTGATCAATGCATAAACCCTTTTCTCTGCATTGTATTTTACTTTCTGTGCGTCTGTCATCCCGCTTAACGTTAACTTAACTCCATCAGCTCCCACCGGTGTACTATAACCGATCTCAATGGCTTCCCACAGATTAGGATCTACTCCATTAAGGTAGATCTCAAAACGTTGTTTCCAGTGGGGAAACTCATCTAAAGTCAAGAGCTTTGGTGGTTTATTGTGATTACCCACCTCACTCTCAAGCAACAGCAGGTTCTGTATCCTTGAGTCCTTCCCAGCAGTAAAGGCTGACATTTGATCTTCCATTGCTAAAAACTAAATTAGAATCTAATCAAACAAACTTTCACTGATGCGACTGAAGGATGCGAATGGTCTAATCGTGCGTATGAACTATGCGATTGGTTCAATCGTGCGGCTGAACTGGGCGATTGGTTCAGTCGTGCGAATGAATCTGGTGCGTATGAGTTATGCGAACGAACGGTTCAGTCGGCCGAATGAGGGTGCGACTAGGTCCAATCGTGCGAATGCGCAATGCGAATGGAGTCCAGTCGTGCGAATGGGTCACTCGTGCGACTGAAGCTGCTGTTGTTTTGCGAAAATTTCTAGGTTTGACGGGTTTCAGCCGTAAAAATTCGAAATTTCACAAGTCCTAATCGCCTAAGTCCGTAGAAACTAAACTTCGATGAGCAGGGAACATCCAAGATCACTTTTGATGCCAAAGATTGCGTTTTTCGTGCAAAAACACAAACTTTTATGCAATCTTGATTGAATCAACACGTAATCAAGAGCCAAAGCTCTGATACCACTTGTTAGGACCTGGTACGAAATACCTAGTGATTAGCGTGTTAAACCAACTCAAATAGTGCGGAATCCTATTTGATGGCGATCCAATCAGTGAGAACACACGAGGAATCAATCAAGAATTGAATCCAACGTTAGAAATCGATTAGGAATCGATCTAAAGTGTTCTGTGAACTTGGAGAACGATTTGGGAGGTCTTTGGACGGCTAGGGTACGTCTGGAATCGTAATGGGATGAATGCTTTCGTTTTCCACGAATTGGGTCTATTTATAGGTTAGTATTGTTCAATCGTGCGACTGGGCCATAAGTATGGTTCAGTCGTGCGATTAACCATGCGGTTGATTCATCCGCACGACTGAGTGTTCAGTCGTGCGATTGAGTCAATCTTATGTGTCAATCATACGACTGATCCAGTCTCCTGGTTCAGTCGTGCGATTGAGTCAATCGTATGAAGTTATTCATGCGTGTGGTCCATTCGCATGGGCCTTTCGCATGAGAACTTCATTAAGTTAAGTTTGAATGTTTTAATTAATAAACATAATGTGCAATCATTCAAACAATCATAAACCCAATCAATTCAATCACGACTCATTAATGAAATATTAACATCACAAGTAACAAACAATTCATATCATTTCATTAATCAATACACTTACATCATAATCAGACAGACAAGATTCATTACATTACAAATTATGATCTAGGGACATACATGCATTAACAGGTTGGTATGGAGTCAAGGTTATAAAGAATTAGATACTTCTTGTAGTCATATCTAGGCTTTAACTAGATTATTAATTGTGTATAGTAAGGAAAGTTAGAAAGATACCTAACTAATAAACTATTCTACAAGATGTCAGAAAATTCATTCATTATATTGTAAGTGATAATCACTTACCATATTACAAACCCGAAGATGAAAATATAGGAACTATGGATATGCAAATCCCAATTTCTATCAACAAAACGTATAATTACTACCCAAACGAAGATAGTAACATTGAGGTTACTAGCCAAATCAAAGGTGAAGCAGATGCAGGATATCAAGAAGATTCCTCATGGAATCAAGGTGCCTCAGAACATGGCAATTGGAGATTTGACACTTCCCCACAACAACCAAGGACTACACTTTCAAGAAAAGATGAAGTTGGACCTAGTCGATCACGTAAACCTAGGCTAAAGGTTAGAAAATCCATGGATAAAGTCAAGATGCTAACAAATGAAGAGCTAAGGAAGATCTATGAGGATTTGGAAACAAAAGATAAAATTTTAACCTTCCGTAGTATGAAACATTCCAACCACCAAAATACATGTAGGATACAAATCCAAACATATATCATGACATCACGATGGGTATTAGGAATCCCCCACCGCAATACAGACACCCACATCACTATCCCCAATCAATGATCGAACATTTGAGTCATTCTCTCAAAAAAAATGACAAATTCAATTGAAAGGAAAATATGAAGAAAGCAGGGGAGAACGCAAAGAGAAGAAATTTAAAGAATGACCGATGAAGGAATCAAAGATGTGATTTCAATGTTAATATTAGTAATGAAAGATAAAAAATCTCCTAATTAAATCACGATTTTAGTGGTGAAAATTCTTTTAAGGAACCACTAAGGAAGAAGAATGTAAGGCCTCGTTCCCCGGACGCTCACAGTTGGACAATCATCGCACATAAAACATAAAACATAAAACATACATAACATTTACTAAAACATTGCAACAGAATAACTTGGCAAACCATTTCATATATTAATAATTGCTTTTGCAAAATAATACAACATTGTTAATCGTACAAAATATCATTTGATTGCATTACAACACAAAAACGTCATTATAACTTACTATGGATGCCATCCAAAAACTTGCTAAGTAGTTGCGCCCGTGCCATCCTCAGCAACCATTACCTGCCAACTAGAAAATACATAAAAGTCAGCATTACTGAGTGAGTTCTAGTTTTATAATAAAATACTTTACATTCGTTTAAAACCTTTCCTTTACTTTCATTCGCAGTCACACATCATACGTACACATAGATAATATTCATTATTAGCTTCCATCATCTTTCATCATCGTACGTAATTCATTATTAGTCATCATCTTTCATTATCATTCGTCATTATCTTCACTTTCATTTGGACCAATGCCATGTGCTACACCCCAACATCATGCATAAAGCGGGTACTAGGCCGAAGTCTATAATTAGACTCCCATACATTGTGCCCGGTGGCCTAACCACAGTACCACGGTAAGCGACAAGGGTCCCATACGTTTGGTCAATCACAAATACTAGACCCCTATGTGCATCCTTATGGGTTAGCTAAACCACACACAGTTGACCTAACAACATTTTAGAGTTATGCACCTCCTTTCATTTGCTTGCAAGACTTTACATTCATCCATTCATTCATGCATGCATTCATTCATTCTTTACGTTCCTCTTTTCATTATCATTAACTTCCGCTTTTCATTACATAATACTTTAAGTTCATTATCATAATCATACCATGTAAAGCCACGGAATAATACGTAATAAGGAACATAAAGAAAACATAACATAATTATGCATAACATCTTCATAAACATCTCATACAACATCATACATCATCATATAATCATCAAAAATCATCCCCGGGAACATCCCAAGTCATAGCCTAAAACTTCCTTTTTCCCAAAAATTTCAGAAATAATTCTAAGTCTTTAGGCGCATGGGCACAATGCAAGCTCATGGCCACTATGCGGGCGCATGGCCTCTTAGGCGCATGGGAACACTTAGGCACATGGGAAACTTTTGGGCGCATGAGCACTATACGGGCACATGGCCAACACTTAGTCATTCTGGGCAACTTCCTAGGCGCATGGACACTATGTAGGCGCATGGGCCTGACTTAGGCGCATGGGCACTTGGGCGTTTGGGCTGGTTGGGCGCATGGGAACACTTAGACTCCTAGGCATAATCCAAGGCGCATGGGCACTAT
The DNA here is from genome assembly GCA_025215565.1 of Flaveria ramosissima. Taxonomy (NCBI): domain Eukaryota; kingdom Viridiplantae; phylum Streptophyta; class Magnoliopsida; order Asterales; family Asteraceae; genus Flaveria; species Flaveria ramosissima. The sequence goes on from CM046034.1 coordinate 8,108,967, forward strand.
TGGGGCACATGAACTTCAGGCATTTGGAGACTTAGGCGCATGGCCAACTACTTTTGTAACTAACATCATAATTCAGTCCCCAAATCATATCCAAACATGTTCAAGCCTAGCTCTAACATACTAAGCAAAATAAACATTTCATAAAACATGAATATAACCACAAATCATTCCCAACATACTCCCACCCACAAACACACACGCATATACATACGGGTACACACACCCAACATAATAAAAATGTTATAAAATGCATTTCAGCCGTAAAACAAGTTAAAACATGTAAAAACGGGGATCTAGAACTCACCTTTTGTAATTTTCGTGTATATCTTCTTCAAACCCGAATGCAAATGAGTTCAAACACATCAATTCCGAATTCTTATTCTTCTTAAAAAACCCAAGAGAAATTTGCTCTTTCTCTCTCTAAAAATCCAAAGACAAAAGTTGATGTGCAAAAAGGTATAGGTGGCCATGCCATATTTGTACAACATAAAATAAACATTTTGTCCTTTTTAAACTTTTAACCCCTTAACTTGGGTTTTATTACATTTCTTCCTTTTTCTTCACTTTTGTTCTTTCTTTTAAAATTTTGAGGGTGTTACAAAGAAAGATAGGATGTTCATACTGAACATTGCAAGCTTGTAAACCTAAAGCATTTTCTAGGAATGAAGGAGCTATGGTAGCCATTCTAGGAATAAAGGAGTTGCATGCTTCAAGTTCATTCAAAGATGAAGCTTTAGAATATTTAAACTCTCTAATACAAAATAAAGGTCGATAGAGGACCTATGCAATGAGCTAGGAAGAATTTTGTGAATTAGTAGTACGAAAGATTAGTACAATTAATAAGAAAGAAAGGATAACCAACAGTTTTTGAATCATACCATGATAGGTGCCAATCACAAAGCGTACAAGTTAAAATTCTTTGAGTATGCTTATTTGGTACCATATTTGGTAACTCCTTAATCCAACATGATCAGTCTGTACATTTGGTACCACAAACAATCAAGTCTATTATTAAACTAGCCATGTTAATGATAGATGGGATGGTTAGAACCCAACAGGAAAATAAGAAAAAGAAAGAAGGTTAGAAGCCAAGAAATGAAGTGAGAAAGTTTGATAAAGGGTTCAACAAGAATTGAAAATCATCAATAATGCCAAAATGTAGAACATGTGGAAGCAGACATGTAGGAAAGTGTAGAATGAACATGTACTGTAACAACTGTAAATCTCAAGACATTTAACTAAGAATTATTACCAAAATAAGGCAGTTACATGTTTTAGCTACAATAAGTAGGGACATTATAGGTCTGAAGTCCAAGATGAACAAAACTAGGAATGTTGGGGGATCAAGAGCCAAAGCTTATCCTAATATGAAAAAGACAACATGTGCATTTCTGATGAATGCAAAAGATGCTATGGAGATACCAATTGTTATTACTAGTATGCATTTTGTTAATAATGTCTACACTAATGTTTTATTTGATTCCGATGCAAATAAAAGTTTTAGAGATTATAAATGTTGTAAACTATTGAATAAGCCTTTAGAAAGCCTAGACTATACATATGATGTCAAAAAAACTAAGGCTGATATTGTTACAGTCACTAAATCATTAGATAATGGTAGGATTGTTCTATCTGGTCATGCGATACCAATGAAACTATTATCAATAAACTTAGTCGGTTTTGACATAGTACTACATATGGATTGGTTAGCCTTGAACCAAGCTCAAATCTTATGCAATTAGAAGATGATTGAACTCTATGCACCTGGAGAGAATATAATCATTAAAGGTGATAAACCAACAAATCATGTTGAAATCATCCTGATGATAGAAGCAACTAAGTACTAAAAGAAAGAATGCATGGCATATCTGATTTCTATATTTGGATGACAAGAAGAAAAAGAAAATTGAAGATATGAATGTTAGAGTAAAATTTGCCATCCCGATGAATTATTAGGAATTCCTCCAGTTCATAAAGTTGAATTTAGAATTAATCTAGTACCTTGTACAACTTCTATAGCTAAAGCTTCGTATAGTTTAGCACCGACTGAAATGAAGGAATTAAAGCAACAACTTGATGAATTGTTGAAAAAAATATCATACATCTAATTTCTTCACTTTGGAGAGCTCCAATTGTTTTTTCAAAAAAAAAAAGATGGACCTATGCGTATGTGCATTGATTATAAACAGTTGAATAAAGTAACTATCAAGAATCAGTATCCGCTTCCATGAATAGTTGATTTTTTTATCAACTTTAAGGAGTGTGTTACTTTTCTAAAATCAATCTTAGATTTTGTTACCATCAACTTAAAGCCTAGGAAGAGGATGTTCCTTAAACTACTTTTAGAGCATATATGGATATTACGAGTTAACTGATATATCTTTTGGAATCATGAATGCTCCGGCTGCTTTTATGGATATGATGAATCATATCGGTAAACCTTATCTAGATAAGTTTATGATTGTGTTCATAGATTATATTTTCATCTATCCTTAAAATCAGGATGAACATGCAAATCATCTTAAAAGTCTGCTTGAATTATCAAGATATGAGAAATTGTATGAAAAATTCTTAAAATGTGTTTGGCTTAAGAAAATACAATTTCTTGGTCATGTCATTAATCACAACTGAGATGCCCGTGCCCCCACAATCACAACACTTTCTTTTATTCGGACACTCTTTAGCGTAATGGGCCATCTTCCCACAGTGATAGCAAAGATTAGTGCTAACCCAAAACTCTCCCTCATGCTTCCTTCCACACTTCCTACAATCCCCTGTATTCTCTAGTTTCACCTTCTTGAATTTCAGCCTCGACCTATCCTCGTGACCCTTTTAACACCACCAACCTATTTCTTCTTTGGCTCTTCCTTATCCAACCCATCCATGAATTCATTATACACAATCCTACTTAGTTCTACCAGGGATTCAAAAGTCTTTGGGTTACTTAGCTTGATGTAGGTGCGAACCTTGGAAGGCAACCCCTGAGTGTAACATTTCCTCCTCCTCTCTTTGTTGTTAACCAAATGAGGGAACAGTCTGACCATTTTATTAAACCAGAAAGTGTTCTCCCTATGAGGCATCTTCCAACTTTCAAATCCAAGAACTCTCTCTTAACCCTATCTACCTCATTCTGGGGGCGAAACCTCTTAATCACCATTTTCTTTAGTTCAAACCATTTCATCTTCTTGATTGCACTATCACCCTTGGTCTATTTGATTGTAGCCCACTAATGAAGGGCTTCAAACATAAGGGAATGGGTAACAAACTTCATGCAGGATCGGTGTTTGTCTCTCAACACAAGTTTATCTCTGAAACTCACTTGGTCTCACTCGAATAGATGAAGCAGAATCTCAAACTAAGTTGACAATAATATAATAATTAAATAAACACAAGAATGGTTTTTCAAGAATCTTGTATATATTACTTTTCAATTCAGTATTACAAGACTCTTACAAGCATGACTTAGTGAGTTACAATGAGAAACTATATATACTACTATCTACAGCTGGAATTTACAACTATATAAATACTACATTGCTAGAAGTAAAGCATCTAAGATAAACTACTATCCTAGACTAGGTAGCAATGACATGTCCATAGCTTACCTTTTGTCACCAACTAAAGTTGGTAACTGTACAAACAAATAAAAGGTGAATTGTGGATTAAAGTATGGTCAACTACATAGGTGTGGGAAAGCGCCATGCAGTATATCAGAGTTGGCAGCTAGTGTTAATCGGACCATTCTTTTATCCACTAGTTCATAGTAGATTCTTCAAATGATTAAATGGTTTCAGAAGAATAAGTTCTTCCGAAGCCATTTATACTTTAGAAGAATCAACTTCTTCCGAGACTTCTGCAAGTCTTCATGACTTGGTTCTTTAGAAGACTTTATCTTGGATCCGCTAAGTGTGTATACTTTGGAAGGAGAACTACTTACTCCCAGATGACTGAGTTTGACCTTCGGAAGTTCTTCATTATTGAGCTTCAGAAGATCTTCAATTTGTCTTCGAAAGAGCATCTTTGTTTTTGGAAGACTTCTTCAGTGGTACTCAAAATCTTCTAAGTGTTGTTTTGGTTGCCCCTGCCTCATATGATCCAACAAACTCCCCTAGGCTGATGCTACCAAAACTTCAATTCGTTATGCTCATCAAAGCTTTCAACACTAGGGAAAGGAAGTATTTGTATGTCTTCTTATTCTTTCCTGATGTAGTGTTGAGAAGCTTGTACAATTCATTCATAGATAGTATATCTAGTGTGTTGCTCTAAATGACATGTACCCTCTGTTGTGTCCCTCTGAAGAGGGTTAGTTGACAGGAATTGTAGTCATATTCCCATCTAAATCTGAAGCAGGGAATTTAACCATTTGAAGGAATGTTCTTCCTTTTGTAGTTCCACAATCTTCTTCTTCCTTTCTCATCTTCAATTCCTCTTAGTTCAGCAAGACGAAGGCTACTTAGATGATTTCTAATGTGAGCAGCTACTTGGGAGTTGGAGGGATTGGAGAATGGTTTCTCTGCTAACTTAGCAATATCAAATCTGATGGAGTGTAGCAGAGATGGTATGTCAAGTCTATTGACCTCACCATTCTCTCTTTCCAGAGCAAAGCTATGAGAAGGTTCATCGAACCTCCACCGACAATTTGCTTCCTAGGATTGAGGGGCTTGATTGATTTTTTGTCCCCTTTCCTGGTGTCCAGTAGAGTCACCAATCTTCTCTTTAACTTCTTTTTTTTCTTCTTTGAGTGTATCTGAGTTGGTTGCTATAAGTTGAAGAGCTTGGTCCAGTGTTCTTCTAGATAGATCAAGGAATGCATCTCTTGTGAAGGAATAGGAAGAGCCATGTATATACTTCAGCTTAATGGACTCTTCCTCACAAGAGATGTCCCTCAAGGTTGTGCAGTTGATGAGCTTCCTTTTAATCTCCTTGAATTCCTCTAAGGTAAGGGGCTTAGATGGTTCAGAGGATGGCTTGGGTAACGGTTAGGTTTTGGGTTGTGTTATGGGTTTTAGGATAGGTAGTGATGGTGGTTGTTGAGAGGCAAAGAGTGAAGGTGTAGGTAAGGCTGATGGTGTGGGTTCAAGGGTAAAAGGTTCAGTGGTTGGTTTGGTTTTGATGGGAAATAGAATAGGTGTGGGCTCAGGTTTTGTTGGTTGTGGTTTGGGTGTTGGTTTGGGTAACATCCTCTGTACACTTTGGCTTTGTGGTGCCACCTGCCTTCTTCCTAAGTGAATGTCAGCTTTGTTGTCACTAACATGTCGTTGTAGGGTCTTTTCTGACATGGGACCCACTTGCCTGCTAGTGAAGCCATGGGCCTTGAGATAAGCTTTCATCCATGCTTTGTCTCCCACCTTTTTGGCAACTGCAAGTTGGGCCTCCTCCTCTTTTTTTCATCTTCTCCCTTAACTTCTCCTTTATAAACTTCTTCCTCTTATTATTGATTTGATCTTGTTCTTTGTGAAAAAGAAACAAGATCATATAATTCTCATGAGGAGTCAGCTCCTCCTAAGAATAACCCCTTATGCATAAAAAGGCTATCCTCTCCATCCTCTCCCTTTGGAGAGCCTCTTCCTTCTTCCTTCTCCTTTCCTCCTCTATGGCTAACCTTGCTGCTTCTTCCTTCTTCTTTTGCAGCAAGGTTGCCATCTTTAACTTTACAAGCTCTTCAAGTGGGAGTAGAAGGATCTCTTCATTATCTACTCCCAGGCTGATGAGCCTATCTATTACCTCCATTCTCCACCTATTATTGATACTCTCTTGAGCCGCTATTGCTGCTTGTAGCCAACAGCTTCCTTGTATCAATTCTACCTTTCTTCTTTAACTTCTCCAACCTTTCCTTCTTTAGAAGCTCCTTAACAGTCATCTTCCTTTTTCCTTTAGGATCTGAGGAAGATTTAGTCTTTAGAGATTCTGGCTTAGAGGATTCAGGTTGGGGAGAGTGGGGTTGAACTTGTAGTGATTGTTGTGTCTAAGTTATTGGAGTTTTGAGGAAGTCCTTAATTTTTACCTCAGAGGCTAGATCAAGGATAGCTTTTGTGATAAACATGTCATCAGACAAGGATGATAGTTCCATTATTACTTCCGCAGCTTGAATTTATGCTTTGGAAGAGATTGGAACTACACCACCTATTACTTCTAAGTCGGTTGCTAGGCCATCAGTCTTTGTTTTTACTTGAAAGTCAATCTCAGTCTTAATATGCACCTTAGGTTGACCAACTTCCTTCCCAGAGGTAGGTGGTGCACTCAACCTTTGAAGCCCTTCAACTCCAAAGTAAGTAATGGTAACATCAGGGGAGGGTTGTTCAAGGGAGGAGCTTCTTAGAAACTTGGTTAAAAATCTGTTAAGATTAATAAGCATCCTTTGGTCCACTTGAATTGTAATGGGAGGTGGCTTAGGGAAAATGGTTGCAGTGTGTTGTTGTTGTGTGGGGTAAAAAGAAGAGAGAGAGGTTGTCATGGCCAAATTGGGTTCCTCATGTCCTTGTTTCTATACATTCTCCCCCTTTTTGGTAGCATCATCTTGAGAAGTAGATGAGCTAGAGGAAGAACTTAAAGAAACTTGCATAGGTATGTGCCTAACAGACTTCTCAATCTATTTCTCAGCTAGTTGTGCCTTGAGGTTTTCAATCTCAAGTTACTGAGTGGCAGACCTATCTCAAGTTGTTGAGGGTAGTCTGCAACTTACCATCAGATGCCTACTCTCAGCTAGTTGTCCCTTGATGTTTTCAATCTCAAGTTGCTGAGTGGTAGACCTATCTTCTAAAGTCTTAACCTTTGATTCAAGGTTTGAGACTTTAGGGAGTAGGCATCTGGTGGTAAGTTACAGACTACCCTCATCTTCTTTTGAAGAATCACGAGGAGATGAGATTACTTACTTTGTATGTTCATCATCACCACCAGATGTGGTTTTTTGGCACCCTGGTTTCCCTTGCATACTGATGTCTTTTTCAGAGGCATCAATTGCCAAGGTTGCCATAAACTCAGTCTCACTTATGTTACCACTATCCTGAGAGGCCAATAAGACACTCTCAGTAGTGGCAGCTGAATCTACATGAGTCCCTCCACTATAGTTGGACTCACCTTAGTATGGTCTAGTTAATGTGGGCTAGATATTAGAGGTTCCTTAAGGCTTAGTTGATAAGACTGGTGGGAGAGATCAACATCACTACATTGATGGAACATGATATCTTCATCAGATCTCATTAGCAGGTCAAGAAAGGATACAGAGGTTAAATCTATTGACCTGAGACCTTGGTCAGCACCTAATGGCTACTATGCATTAGAAGTTGAGCTAGTGATGTGGCTATCCCTATTTGGCTACTCGGGGAGTGTTGAGACTCACCTTGAGGGCTTATGGTTTGGGTTTCGGGATTATCAGGTTGAGACTGAGGAGACTCAACTAATAGAGGTCAATGGTGGAGGATGGTTGGACCTCTGGTTAAGTGGGAGCCCTAAGTTCCACTTTAGCCCTTTTAGTTTGAACAGAGGGAACCTATTCAATCAGAGTAGATGAACAGGGGTTTGTTTGGGGCGTCTTTAATAGGTGAATTTAATTAGGTGCCAAGATGTGATTAGCATTGAAGTGGTGGTGGCTGGTGTGGGTTCATCACCTGCTGGGTTTGTAGGAATGTCACTAGGAGCCATTGGCTCAAGCATACTCGGTAGAAGATCAATCAATATTTCGGTAAAGTTGGTGGACACCTTCTTTAGTGTTTTGAAGATGACCGGCCTCATGTGAGGGACAAGAAGGATATCTTCACATTGAAGCTTATCCTGGTCTAGCTCACAGTTGATTATGTAATGAATGAACCTGGGATACATGTAAAACAGATCCCTATTGAGGTTACCTCGTAAGTTGTTCAGCACAAATCGAGAGTAGTTAAAGCGAAGGCCTTTGACTAACCCATGGACTAGGCAGCCCAAGTCATATGGGATTTGATCCCAACCCCCTGATTTGTTGTAGAGATAATGTAGAACGATGTGCAGCAAGAACTTCCAGTTGCAGGAGAAGTTGAACTTGTAGACAGTTGACTTGCTCACATTGCCACCATATCCCATTTGTGTGTAAGTGTCCTCCAACTCAGACTTGGGGAACTCAGTAGGGGCGCCTTTATCATAAAGCTCCAGATGCTCCCTGATGATTTGTTCACTGATGATAATTTCTTGACCTAAGATTCTTGATCAGATGATCCTTTAAGCATTAAGCATTTCATTTTGATTGTAACCATAGAGATTGAAATCCTTATTATTAGGATACCAAAGACCTAATTTGGGAGCTCCTTTGAGATATCTAAGAATTCTCTTGACAACAATTAGGTGAGACACTTTAGGAGCAGACTGATATCTTGCATAGATGCAATATTCAAACATGATATCAGGTCTGACTGTAGTAAGATACATCAAAGATCCAATAATTGCCCTGTACTGATGCTGATCAATATCCTCCCCCTCGGAATCAGGACAAAGATTATGATTTCTGGGTATAGGTGTCTTGGCTGGCTAATAATCTTTCATCTCAAATCTTCTAAGATGTCCTTGACATACTTAGATTGATTTATAAAGAACCTTCTTCCATTTACTTCACTTGAATTCCAAGGAAGAAATCCATCTTTCCCATGGAACTCATCTCAAACTTATTTTTCATAATGCTTTCAAAGTCTTTGCATATTTGGTCATTTGAGTAACCAAATATGATGTCAACAATATAGACTTGTACAAGCAATATGTCCTTCCTAGACTTCTTTATGAACAATGTCTTATCTATGGTGCCTCTGGTATAGCCATGCTTCAGAAGAAACTGAGATAGTGTCTCATACCATAGTCTAGGTGCGCGGTGCAACCCATAAAGAGCTTTATCCAGTTTGCACACATAGTTAGGATGCTGTGGGTCTTCAAATCCAGGTGGCTGACATACATAGACTTCTCTATCGATGTCCCCATACAAGAATGCACATTTGACATCAAGTTGATAGAATCTATAGTTCTTGGATGCTATAAAAGCAAGGAAGATTCTCACAGCCTCAAGTCTGACAACAGGTGCAAAGACATCAGTGTAATCTATGCCTTCCTCTTGTGTGTATCCTTGAACCACAAGTCATGCTTTGTTCTTCATGATCAAACCTCTATCATCCCTTTTGTTTTTGAACACCCACTTTGTGCCAATGGGGACTTGACCAGGTGGTAGTGGACATAGGTTCCATACCTTTTGTCTCTTGAATTGAAGCAACACCTCTTGTATTGATTCAACACAATTGTTGTCCTTGAGAGCTTCTTCCACCTTCTTTGGTTTCATTTGAGAAAGAAACAAGTGGAGGGTAAGGCTTTTAGTTTTTAAGGGAGAGCTAGGGGGAACACTCGCCTGCAAGCACCTGGATAGACTAAAAACAACTTGAGTACAAGCAAACATTCCTATTGTGGGTTTGACCTCTTGTTCTCACACCTTCTGAGACATCCCCAATGATGTTTTCAGCTCGATGAGTGTTCTGTATCCTGAGCCTAGGATTCACATCTAGTTACATAGATAGATCCAAGTTGGAGAAGTTTTTCTCAGGATTTTGAACAACATTTCTTGCTGATGTCTCACACTCATTCAATGAGGAATGATTGAATGAATGAGTGACAACATCAATGATATTTTGCTGTGAAGAAGCATCAATAGTTGCATGTTCCTCTAGATTACTATCCTCATCAGCTTGGTGTTGAGTGCTGGAGTTGTCAGATGATGAGTTTTGAGGCGCAGTTTGCTTTTGTTGAAGCTCACTATTTCATGAGATGTTCAAGCTTTCAGGACTTCCAGTAGTAGGAGCTTGATCTTCGTGATTGCTATAAGAACTTAGAATAGGTCTTGGTAACTCAAATAGTTTATCATCATATAAGTCATTTTGAGTTCCTGTTCTAGCTAAAACATTCTCACAAGATGATTTAGAATAGTTTGGAAACAATTCTAAGTAAAAAATATGGTCATGACCATTCCCATTAACACAAAGAGTGTGCTCATTGACTGTTGGATGATTTCTCAATAGAGTTTGAGGAATATCCTACAAAGATAGCATCATTCGACTTTTTAGCAAATTTTACTAAATTGTCTTTTGTGTTAAGTATGGTGTACCTGCTGCCAAAGGACCTAAGAAAGCCAATGAACAGTGGCCTCTTGTTCCATAACTCATTGTTTTTCCATGGGGCTTAACAATGAGAACTCTATTATGCATATAGCATGCAGTGCTGACTGTCTCTACCCAAAAAGTTAGAGGCAGCTTTGAATCAACGAACATAGTTCTTGCAGCCTCAATAAGTATCTAGTTCCTCCTCTCAGCAATACCATTTTGTTGAGGAGTTCTAAGAGCATTATATTGTCTGGCAATCCCTTTTGAGTTACAGAATAAGTCAAGAACTTGATTCTTAAACTCAGTCCCTTGATCATTTCTAATGATTTTTACCTTGTGATCAATTTGATTTTCTATTTTAAGACTAAAAGATTTTAAAGTTTCAGCAGTTTCATCTTTAGTTTAAAAAAGAAAACCCATGTAAATCTTGTAAAATCATCAACAATCATAAGGCAATATGATTTCCTTCCAATGCTCTTAATACTTGTGGGACCAAATAGATCCAGGAAATGCAATAAGTATAATGGACTGGTGATAGAGTTAACTTCTTTGGACTTATGAGATACCTTGTGTTGTTTTCCTTTTAGACAAGCAAAACAATTATCTCTACAAAAAAATTTCTTTTTGGGTACACCATGTATCAAGTTATTTTTAACCAATTTATTCATGGTTTTGAAATTAACATGACACATTATTTTATGCTAGAGAGTTGACTCATTGCCATTAGCTTTAGAAAGAAAGCATGATATTTCTCCAGTGGAGAAACATTGTTCATATCCAGATTGTACATATCCCCTCTCCTGGGATGTTAGATCTACGATTAGTAGATCTAGTCCATTTTGTATAGACTTAGTACTTGAATTAATATCTGTAATGAATGGTTGTAATTCATTATTGTGTATGCATTATATATAGGTTAACCCATACATATGTGTGTTGATTTATGTATGTTTGCAGGTACAAACATTATACTTGGTCAATTTCTGAAATTGACTAAGTGTAAGAAACATCTACGGATGAACATTTTGTTCTTCCGTAGATATGTTTCTTACAAGTAAAATGCATCCAAAGATCTTCTGCGGATGAACAACCAGCTCTGAGGATGGAAGAACAAGATTGCTTAAGAAGAACAAGATTACTTCAGAAGAACAATGTACCCTTGGAAGAACAAGACTCCTGCGGAAGAACAAACATCTACTGAAGACAATATTCCTGAGGAACCCAAACCCTTGTATAATACAAGTGTTACAAGTCAACAAGTCAACAAGGCAGTTATGCGAATCCCAAGAAATCCGATGATTCCTTAAAAGAAACAATTCAAATCCCAAGAGATCTGGTGTTTCTTTAACAGAAACATCATTGTCTATATAAACGGATCCTAGGTTTCAAATCAAGAACGGCAACAGCGAAAGCAATACGACAATTCCACAACAGAAAACATCACATCACACAACCAAACCCTAGCAGCCGTCCCATCATTCATCATAAAATTTAATATCATTCGTTCATTATTTGTAATCATTAACTTGTTTTAATGATATACATTTGAATTTAAACCTTGTTCATTCATTAATTGTGTTTCTTTTAGTGTGTTTTTGAATTTTTATTAATATTGAAATTTATTACAAACAATTAAACCAAGCCAACGTTGTCTCCGCAAACGTTGACTTGATTTCAACCAACACTGATAATCCTGATTGCGATCCTTGGATTCACATGGAAGATCTAAGAAGCACCAATTTCTGAGGAACTATCATCCTGGGTTTGAGGATAATGCACTCATGTTTTGTGAAAAGCATTTGGTGCTTTTGGCCACAGAATTGAGAAACACTTAAAAGATTATGTTCAAGCAAAATGACAAAGTTTACTTTGTCAACTTTTAACTTACCATTGGATACATTACCTCTACCAGAAATGTATCCTCCGGCTTCACCTCTAAATTGAACAGGACCTCCATCAAAATGTTTAGATTGTTAAAGGAGAGATCTGTTCCCTGTCATGTGCCTGGAGCATCCACTATCCACAATCCATATATTTCCATTCTTGTCATGAGGATGTCCCCGGACATAAGGTGAATTGATTAGTTACAATCGGAAACCCAAGCCTGATTGGTCTTGGGCTCTTCCAATATAGATGAGATAATTGAACCAAAATGTATGCATGAGGTTCAATTGTGGTTTGTGAAGAAGAGGTTTGGGTTGCAGCATCTTTTCTGATCTTTGATTCCATCCTTTGGTTGACCAGTTTAGATGAGCCTTTGGAGGATTGAGCAGCAGCATGACTTGCTTCCGAGGCTTCTTTCTTCTCGGAAGAAGTTGTCACCACCTTTTCTTCCAGAGCAGCAGTCTTTTTCTCTAAAGATTTTAAAGGATTCCTTTTGTTTCTTTGTTTGTTCTTTGGCTTATCTCTCTGAAGCTATTTTTCTTTTGAAAGAATGAGTGTTTTCCAAAAGCAACTTAGCTTAAAAAACAAGCTTTCCTTTCCTTAGCACTTGTACCATATGGTATGGTCCAAATGTGAAACCATCCTTGACTTCATTTTTTAACATTGTTTGCATAATGTGTGCTTGCAGGATTGTAGTAACAATCTTTAGCCTTGTGGTTATGCAGTCCACACATTATGCACTCAATGTTATTCTTGATGGGGTGTGAGGGTCGTTGTTTCTTGCACTTCTTTTCTTCTTCAACACCCTTCTCTTTTAATGTCTAATCCTTCAGCTGGATAGGAGTGCTGGTGTTGGAGCATATATTGTCATATATAGCGTGTCCGTCGCTTGACGAATAGTCTAGCCTTAATGTAATACACCTGATATGTTGTAGACACATGAAACTGAGTCATTCGCAGGAGCATATGCGAATGAGACTCAGTCGTACCACTGAGCCATGCTAATGGACCAGTCGTGCGACTGAGAGATGCTATTAGGCCATTCGTAAGACTGAACCACAAGTATGGTCTAGTCGTACGATTGAACCATACGCATGGTCCAATCGTACGAATGGGCCCAGTCGCGTCTGATATGGGCTGAGGCCTATAAATACCAGTTCCATTGTGTGGAGAGGTAAGGTTTTGAGAGTGTGCCCGGGGCTAGGTGCTGCCGGATGAGAGGGGAGATCATGCTCGATCTCCCCTTGCCAAGAGTCGTGATTCTTCTGTTTAATGAGCTTGTAATCATTAGGTTTTATCAATGAAACCATTCTTTTATTGTTCGTTCTCTGTTTGTCTCTTGGTTTTTTTTTCCTTCCGTCAAGAACACGCTCGAATGTCAACCGATCCAGCGACTTCATAATTGGTATCAGAGCCGGTTACTGCTAGAATGATCTAACAATCATTCTAGCAACCCGAGCTCTTGATTCCTGGATCTATTTCATGTTCTTTGACGTTATACCCACTTCGTGTTCTTCGTGTTTTGCTAAGATCTTGTTACGTGTGTTGTTTCTTGGTTAAAATCGAACTCGGAACCATGTTCCTATCACCCTTGTGAATCTTATGATGTCTATTTTGTTTTGGTTCATGTAAAATTCATCAGATTAGGGTTTTTGGCAGCCATGACGGCTGCAGATCTGAAAATCTGCGTACAGATCCGCTCATGCGACTGGACCATGCTAATGGACCATTCGTACGACTGGACCATGCTAATGGACCATTCGTAGGATTGGACTATGCGACTGGACCAGTCTTAGTCCTGTCGTACGACTGGACCAATCTTATATACAGTCTTATGTTCAGTCATGCTACTGGACCAGTCTTATGTCCAGTCATGCTACTGGACCAGTCTTATGTCTAGTCATGCTACTGGACCAGTCTTATGTCCAGTCGTGCTACTGGACCAGTCTTATGTCCAGTCATGCTACTGTACTAGTGTTATGACCAGTCGCACGAATATATCATTCGTATCATCCATTCACACGAATGTGATATTTGTCCTCCATGTCATACGAATGAATGGTGTTCCAGACCAAAAAAAAAATTCTGGAACTGCCTCTTGCACAGATTTGAGGATGAGCAAAGCACATTCACCCTGAGGTTCTTTTGTCAAATAAGTTCGATGGATACCCCATTATTCGTTGGACTTCCAGAATAGATGAATGTAGTTAGAACACAAAAAAGAGAAGAGAAGATGTCAGCAGTTGGTGCTGATTTTGTGGGGTAGTCAGGAGCATCTGACTATTTATGGGCCAATCAAGTTTAATTTATCCGCACAGAGAGGATTCTGATTTTTAGGGGGAATCCATGTATAGAGAAATTGAAGACGCAATCAGAAAGTGATGATGTGAGCTGGTTTCTGATGATGAATCTGCGTGCATGCTGATTTGTTTGAGATTGTCAGCTGTGGATTGGAACCTTCTACTTTTTGCCCAATACACCGTATGAAGACGCCAGGAGAGCACAATGTTTATATATTGGGATATGCTGAATTTGAGGGGGAATTTCTGCAGGTGTTAATGTTAATCAGGTTAGCCTGTGTGAAGATTGGAGCAATGGAAAACTGTTCATGTCATTATCTGGAAAAATCAGTCATATGGGGAATCTTGCTGCTATGATGGTGTTTTGCAAAGTAAACGAAAGCTATTGTGCCTAACTTCATTTTCAGGGATACTGTAGCAACTTGACGGATCAGCAACGTTAGCTAATATGGTTTTTCGTTTGATTCTATTGGAAACCAGAGCAAAGATTGACTGAAGATTGTAAGAGGTGTTATCTACTATTCGCAAGCAACGTCCAAGGGGGAATTTGTTGGAGCATATATTGTCAAATATGGCGTATCCGTTTCTTGACGAATAGTCTAGGCTTAATGTGATACACCTGATACGTTGTAAACACATGAAACTAAGTCATTCGCAGGAGCATATACGAATGAGACTCAGTCGTACGACTGAGCCATGCTAATGGACCAGTCGTGCGACTGAGAGATGCTATTGGGCCATTCGTAAGACTGAACCATAAGTATGGTCCAGGCGTACGATTGAACCATACGCATGGTCCAATCGTACGAATAGGCCCAGTCGCATCTGATATAGGCTGAGGCCTATAAATACCAGTTTCATTGTGTAGAGAGGTAAGGTTTTGAGAGTGTGCCTGGGGCCTAGGTGCTGCCATATGAGAGGGAAGATCATGTTCGATCTCTGATAGGATCGGATCAATTAGATTTGAATTATGCAGCGGAATATCACGAAATAAGATCGAATTCAAGCAAGAAAGTAATGAATATGCAAAACACTCAATCACAATTATAGAGAGAATATTTCTGTTAAAGGAATGTTTTCATTCACGCGTAATGCTTCGGTTAGAATACAACTAGGTCAACATCCCTTATATAGAGGAATATGACGTCTGCTGATGTCACTTGATAGTGACATCTAACAGAATTTACAAAACAACTGAAATATGCAAACTACTGAGATGTTCTCAACACATCTCAGAGAATGCTAAGTACAAATACATGAAACTACTGACTTAAAACTACTGAAACAATAAACTACTGAATGAAATGTAAAATTACAAGTACTGAAAAGTAAAACCATCACAACTACTGAAGTTAACAACTTCAGCTGTTGTGACAACTGCTGATCACTCTGGTCTTCAGTCTTTGTCTTCAGCACTTCATCTTCAGACTTTGTCTTCGGTTCTTTACTTTCAGACTTTGTCTTCAGACCTTTGTAATCAGCTGATGTCTTCAGCTGTTGTGATCTTCTTCAGCAGTTGTAATGTCTGTGGGACTTAGAGATTTTTCTGATCAGGCTCATTGGTTCTTTTGGTCCAAGAAACTCCCCCTGAACCAATGCAGCCAAAACCTCTAACTTTATTGAAGATCCCACTTATTCTTTGGCAAAAGTACTCTCTTGATCAGCTTCAGAGGTAGACAGATAAGCATAGGCCAGGAAAAGGTTTCTAATCTTTTGATTGGCTAAGTATGGAAGGGAACTCTGTCTTGGGGAAATTGGACACAGAGTCTTGTCCCAACCATGAAACCTATTTCCCATTGATGAGTCTGAAAGACTCCCTTACATAGGCCTCAAGGAGAACAACTTGTTCATCCTTAGTGAGTTCTTCTGCTTCTCCCTCAAAGAAGAACTCAGGCCCATAGTATTCAGACAGATACCTCAATGTCTTCCCATTCTTCAACTCAACAGTTGTTATCTCTCTATATGCAAATTCATCTGGATGAGAGCCTTCGAGCAGCACTGGAGTTCACTCTTTTGAAGATCTTCAAGTCTTTTGTACAACAAACCCTTCTTGATCATTTTGTTCTCAAGAATAGACATAGGGGTTGATTTGGATGTGTGAGCTCTCTTGAATTCTTCAATGATTTCCCAGGGTGAGACTACCATGGCCAACATGATTGCAGCATTCAAAGTCTTTCTTACTTGGCCATGATATCTACTTGGTAAGTTTTTCTTGTGAATTCTAGAACTTACCCTTGGATCTGGCTAAATCCTCACTCTTTCCTTTTGATGTTGAAAGGTATGTCTGAGAGTGTACAGCCTCTGAGCTTGTATCTTCATAGCTTGAATGGATGAGGACTGAGGGAAGTCCTTGTCAACCATTCTAAGAAATTGCTCATCATGCTGCTTCTGCTGTTCTTCTTCTTTAATTTTGACCTTAACTATCTGCCTTTGTGTTTCAGGAGTTATTGTTTGTGACTGACTCCTAGGCTTCAGTTTCTTCTTTTCAAGAATAGCAGAGATTAGCAGATTATCTTCTTCATCTCTTCTTCTTCTTCTTTCTCTCTCATTCATCAGCCTTCTTTTTCTTTTGGGTGCTTCACTAGTGGAATCTTGAATGGGTTTCTTGGGTGAAGGGGTTGGTTTAGATGGTTGTGAGGTTGATTGTTTTGGAGCTTGAGAGGTTGGTTGTTTTGAAGGTTTTGAGATTGACTGTTTTGGTTGTGAGGTTGGCTTTGAAGATTGTTTTGGTAAAGGAGATTTTAAGGGCTGCTCTATCATTTTGTTGGTGAGGGTAGCTTTGGATAACTTGGCCATATCAGTTCTCTTCCCAGCACCAGCTTCATCCAGAGCTTCAATTATTAAGCCTTTGTTAAAGCTTTCAGATGAGCATATTTTGGTAGTGTTCTCCAAAATGCTATCTCTGGACCATGACTTGATCTCAATGATAGGTCTTCCCAAGTGTTTAGAGAGGAATATGATCATAGCCTCTAATCTCTCCCTTTCTTCTTCATTGCAACTTGCCCATCGATTCTCAATTTCCTGAATCTCAAGTCTTCTGATCTCTGAGTCAAGTTTGGCAGTATCAAATCCTTGCCTGAAGAGCTGATCAATGATCCTGTCCAAGGATCTGCTATGTTGGTCATCAGCTTCTTTGATCATCTCATCCAACCTCTTCTCATCTTCAGTTTGTTCACCAACACTCTTCTTTCTTTTGTAGGTGATGATCTCTTTGCCTTTGTGCTCCTCCTTAGCTTCTTCCTCTTCAACTTTTTTCCTTTTATCATCCTTTACTGACTTAGACTCCCCCTTTTTGGTTGCATTGGGTTCAGGGGTTTGAATGTCAGAAAGGTGCTTTGACACAACATCAGTCACAAGGGATTTAAGATCTGAGGAGATCCTCTCATCAATGGTTTGATGAACAATAGATGTGATGATGGGGGTGATGAGAGGTAAGGAAGATTTGAAAACAGCAGCCATTTGCTCAGAGGGGTTCTCTCCCTGAGAAATGGTGCCTGAACCAGAGGCTGGTGGTTTGTTTGATTTGAGTGGCTTAGTGTTTGGTAAAGCTTTAACAGAAGCTGCCATCTGTGGGTTTATTGGGGCAGTTGGACTTGAGTCCTGAGGCATGATGGGAAGCAGATCTTTTAATCTACAAACCTCAGCCTCAAGAATAGTATTTTGGGCTAAGACTTCAAAGAAAAAGCCCAGGTCATTATCAGTATAAACTGAATCAGCTGACCTCCTGAGTGAATCAGGATGAACATGTGCTGAGTGTAAATCAGTGATCACATGTGCCCCTTTGGCTTGGAACTGGGGACTTCCTGCCTTAGGAGCAAGTCCTTCATTGACAGTTGCCTCTGGTGAGGTCTTAGAGATGATACCTGCTTCATCCTGTTCATGTGTTGAAACAGGGGAGAGGGTAGCCTCACCAGATGTTCTAGTCTCCACATCTACACTAGAAGACTGAACTTTAGAATCCCTATGCTGTTGGTTATCAACTATATTTTGATCCTCTCCCTCAGCTGTTGAGGTTTTCCCAGTAGTAACAGGTTTCTGGGGGGGGGGTAGAGGAATGTAGCTGAGTCAGCACTTGTGCAATGAGTGCAGTTGGGCTTGTAGGGGTGGTATCAGTGGGAGATGGAAGTGAAATGGTTTGCACCTGGGGAGAGTGTGTGCTCTTCAATGACAATCTTCTCAAGTGAGATAGATTCCAGTAATGTGGTTTCCCCAATATTGGTTGCATCAGGATCCTGTTGAGAGGATACCTGAGTGGTTTCAGCTGGTGGAGTCATTGAAACTACAAGGGGACTAAGGCTTGTAGTCTCATCCTGCGTTTGTGCTACAGGGGCATCATCAGGGGACTCAACTCCCTGAGTAGCCTTTTTGGTTTTCTTTGGTTTAGGTTTGGAGGGGACTTTAGATTTGGAGGTGGAGGCTGTGGGTTCCCTCTGCTTGGGTTTGAGCAGTTTGGCAGCCTCTTTGAGTTGTGGGTTTGAGTTGTGCCTGGAGTATACCTCTGGCAAAACCAGCAGAGCAGGGACTCCAAGGCCAACAAGGCCATCAGATTTTAACTGATTTAAAATGATTGCCATAAGAAACCTTGGATATAATATCCATCTATTTGCCACAGGTTTCAATGCCAAATCTTTCAGTTCCAAAAAGATAAATTAGAAAAATTTAGATTTTGATGTTCAAGGATAGAATATAATACCTGTTGCCATCTGGAGGACATTTGATCCCAAGAGGATGTTTTGGGAGCAAGGCAGACATTGATCATGTGAAATATGAGTTGCTCGGCATCATGGAAGTGCTTTTTCAGGATGGTAGTAGCACTTAGGTCACCTTCATAACCATGATTAGCAAAAGAAAGATCAATGGTTCCTTTGGGGTACTTGGTGGGATAAGTGGCATCATTCAGGTCTAGGGTTTGACGAATGATCTCAGGAGTGATGATCACCCGTTTCTGGTTAACAAAAGACTGGAGAGTGATGGTGTCATCATTCTCAACAGTGTGAACAGTAACGTTTGTCCAGAATTGGCACAGGGTATCGGGGTAGGTAGGATGGTAGATTTAAAGAAAGGCTGTGCGGTATTGGGAATCAACCATCAAGTCGATACCAGCATCAAACTTGTTCCAGAAAGGTGATTTGGTAAGGTGAGCAACACAGTTGTGTCAAGGTTTGATTTGCATGGTCGCCATTAATGGAAGATGAACGTTTGGAAAGTGGGTTATGAAAAGTTTGAAGTTAGGGTTACGTATATATAGGTTATGAAACGGCTGAGGGAAAACAACTGAAAGTGTTGGTGTTAGTAATCAGGTGTTAGAAAACAACTGAAGACATGGTTTTAACTTTCAGATGTTGTAAACAACTGAAGACTTGGTGTTGGTCATCAGTAGTTGTAAAACTACTGAAGACTTGGTTTTGGCTTCAGTTGTTTGGAAATGAAACAGTAGTTGTCGTCAATTCACAAAGTTCAGCTGTTTCAATGACCTTAACACTTATTCAGCAGATCATCTAATTTTCAGATGTTTCATTGGTCATCAGTACTTATTTATTATAAAAGACATCAGTAGTTTGAACTACATCAGGCTTTTCTAACAAATAAGGTACTTCAGTACATTTAAGTAATTTAGTCTTCAGTAGTTGGAAAACTACTGAAGATAAAATGACTTATCAGCAATTATTTTTGACAAAAGTATACTAATGCTCATCAGTATTTATAAACTAAGAGCATCAGTAGTTGTCAAATTATTCTAGTTGCAGCATACCAAGCCTGAGTACAAGATTATGAAAAGTTGCACTATCCAAAGGCTTAGTAAATATATCTACAAGCTCATCAGCACTAGGCACAAACTTTGGATCAATCAGACCTTTTTCATAGCAATCCCTAATGAAATGATGTCTGATCTCAATATGTTTGGTCCTAGAATGCTGGACAGGATTCTTAACAATACAAAGAGCTGAAGAACTATCCATTAATAATGGAGTTTTAGTCTCTGTAATGTCATAATCCAATAACTGATTTTGAAGCCAAAGTACCTGAGATGTACAGCTTGCAGCTGCAATGTACTCTGCTTCAGCTGTTGATGTAGCAACTGATGTTTGTTTCTTACTCTGCCAAGAGACCAAACAGTTGCCTAGAAATTGGCATCCACTAGAAGTTGATTTTCTGGTTAACTTACACCCTGCATAGTCACTATCAGAAAAAGCAACCAATTTACAAGAGTGCCCAGTGGAATACCATAGTCCTAGAGATTTAGTTCCTTGCAAATATCTAAAGATCCTCTTGACTGCAATCATATGGGAATCCTTAGGAGCAGCCTGAAATCTAGCACAGACACAAGTTGCAAACATAATATCTGGTCTAGAAGCTGTTAGGTACATCAAGGAACCAATCATACATCTGTAAAGAGTTTCATCAACTGCTTTACCTTTTTGATCAGCATCCAGTTGTGTGTTGCTGCACATGGGAGTAGAACATGTTTTACAGTTTTGTAAATCAAACTTGGTTAACAAATCTTTTGTGTATTTTGACTGATGAATGAAAGTTCCATCAGTCAGTTGTTTGATTTGTAAACCCAGAAAGAACTGTAATTCTCCCATTGCACTCATTTCAAACTTTTGTTGCATCAATTTTGTGAATGCATCACACAACTGTGGATCAGATGATGCAAAATAATATCATCAACATAAATTTGAACAAGGAGCTTATGCATGCCGGCTTTCTTTATGAACAAGGTTTTATCTATGGAGCCTCTAGTGAAATTATTTTGAAGAAGAAAGTTAGATAATGTTTCATACCAGGCTCTGGGTGCTTGCTTTAACCCATAAAGAGCCTTATCAAGCTTATACACCCAATCAGGGTGTTTATGATCTTCAAAACCTGGTGGTTGACACACATAAACTTCTTCTTTTATTTTACCATATAAAAATGCACTTTTGACATCCATTTGAAAAACTTTAAGGTTATGAAAAACAGCATAAGCTAAAAACAATCGAATTGCCTCCAGTCTGGCTACAAGGGCAAAGGTTTCATCATAATCAATACCTTCTTCTTGTGAAAACCCCTGTACAACCAGTCTGGCCTTGTTCTTGACAATTTGGCCTTTTTCATCTGTTTTATTCCTAAACACCCATTTAGTGCCTATTGCACACTTACCTTGGGGTAGAGGAACCAGTTCCCACACTTGCTGTTTTTGAAATTGAAGAAACTCAAGCTGCATGGCTTCAACCCATCCATTGTCCCTTAAGGCCACATGATAATTCTTTGGCTCTTGCTGACTGATGAAGAGAGCATAGAGACAGAAATTGGACAATTGACTTCTTGTTGAAACACCAGCATTTATGTCACCAATGATCTGGGACATGGGATGATTCTTCAATTCTTGATATGCAATAATATCTGTGCAAGTGTTTGTAGGAGATTCAGTAGCAGATGTTGATGTAGACTCTTGAAACCTAGACTGAGATGGCAGTTCAAATGAAGTAGAGGATTCAGAGATTTCATCAGCATTTGTTGTGGATGGAGCTACTGAGGCTACAAGAACATCAAGTGTAGTAGAAACAGGCATATGATCACTACAACTTGCATTTGTATCTTCAGTTGGAGAGGATGGAACTTCAGAGACTACAACAGGTGGAGGCTGATATGGAACATATTGCAGTATGTCCAAGTCAAACATCTCAACAGGGTTTTGAGGAATCTTGTCTTTTGGGGATTCATTAAACTTGACATGCAAAGTTTCTCAACAATCTTTGTTCTGCAGTTGGAAACTCTGTATGCCTTGCAAGTAGATGAATACCAACAAAATACCCTGCATCCACCTTGGAAACAAACTTCTGAAGTATACTCTTTGTGTTAAGAATATAACATGGACACCCAAATGCTCTAAAAAATGAAATCAAAGGAGCCAAATGATGTAAGAGCTCATAAGGAGTCTTCATCAACCTCTGATTCACTAATACTCTATTCTGAATATAGCAAGTTGTATTGACAGCTTCAGCCCAAAAGGTTAGTGGCAAACCAGAGTCAACCAACATTGTCCTTGCGGCTTCAATTAGGGTCCTGTTCTTTCTCTCCACCACTCCATTTTGCTCTGGAGTTCTTTGAATACTATATTGTCTTTTGATTCCCTTAGACAAATAGAATTCATCAAGAGTGTGATTCCTAAACTCTGTCCCATTATCACTTCTCACACACTTAACTGGAAGTGAATGCTGCTTTTCCACATTTAACACAAAATAGATGATACTTTGAGCAGCCTCATCCTTGGAATGCAAGAAGAAGAAAGTCCATACATATCTTGAGTAATCATCCACAATTACCAGACAGTACTTTTTCTTTGCCATGCTCATTACTCTCACAGGACCAAAGAGATCCATGGCAGTAATTACAAGCAGGCAGAGGACTTAGGTTCTTCTATAGGAGGGAATGAAGCTTTGTGTTGCTTTCCTTTTAAGCAAGCTGGGCAGTTATCATCACACTTGAACTCCTTCAATGGCAAACCTCTCACTAAACCATGATGAAAGCTGATTCATGTTCTTGAAATTCACATGACCCAGCCTTCTATGCCATAGTTCGGATTCTTGAGGAGAGGCTTTAGAGAACAGACATGGATGGCCTTTTAGATCAATTTTCTTTGATAGATCTAAAGAATATACTCTTCCAATCCTGTTGGCCTTCAGGAGAGTATACTCATCCAATATCTTGTCAATCTTGTGCAAAACTGTGGAAGACAGAATCCGACAGTTTTGACTTGTGAAAAGTGCAACATGCCCTTTGTCACACATTTGACTGACACTCAAAAGATTGTATTTGAGGTTTTCCACATGGTTAACATCATCAAATCTTATCTCCCCATTTGAGACAAAAACCTTCCCAATGATGTAACCTTTGGCATCATTTCCAAAAGAAACAAATCCCTTCTTCTTTGGGAATAGTCATGAAGAAGAGAGCTGCTCCCTGTCATGTGCATGGATCCTCCACTGTCCACATACCAGATGCTTCTTTGGCATGATGAAGAACCCTGCATTTATCACAAACATTAGTTAGCCTTTGAGACCCAAACTTTTTGGTTTTGGGTCTGTTTTCATCAACAGATGTTAAACTAACAGGTGGTGCATGATTAACAGCTTTTGAAGATGTAGATGGTGCTGAAAAGGATTCCTTGGATTTTGGCTTAGGTGTCCTTTTCAGTGGTTTAATCACAGAAACATCTAATTGGTTAACTCTCCCTAATAGATGTTGAACCATCATCACAAGTTGTGTCTGATTTGCTGACAGAGTTTTCAACTCAGTTGACACATCAGTACTTGTAGATGATTTGTTCTTGTGATTCACTACATCCTTCTTTTGAAAAGACACAGACTTAGTCTGAGTTTTCAATATTCCCTGAGGAATATTTGCAGCTGTTGTTTGAAAAACCCCTTCCTCCTTAGTGACTTTTTGAGAAAGCTTAGGTTAGGTTTATCAGAATGAGATGATTGTGGTACAAACTTGGTTTGAAATTCATTTTTCATTTTATGCATTTCCTTCTTAATGATTTTCTCTTTATTGAATTTTAAACCCTTGTTATACCAGCATTCATCAGTCAGATGATTGAACAAACCACATATTTCACATGGCTTTTTTCATCTTTTCTTGATCAACTACTGAAGTGATGAAACTACTGAAGATTTGTTCTTCAGTACTTTCTTCCTTTCAGTACTTTTGGGAAGTACTGAAGGATTTTCAACAACTGAAGATTTCTTCTTCAGTGGTTTTCTATCAGTACTTTTAGAATCCTGATAGATTCTTCAGCAGTGTCAAGGATGCTTGTTTTCCTCTGATTCAAAAATGCTCTTCAGGTGTTGTGTTTTGCCCTTCAGTACTTTGAGTACCTTGTGGACAAACACCTGAATTTCTCAGCCTCTTCTTGATCAAGTGTTTCGAAGAGTGGGATCATCAGTTATTTGATTAAATGAGATACTCACACTATCTGCATCCTCAGATTTTAAATTTTCAATTAAGGATGAAATACCTGATGATGTGGTTTGGGAATGACACTCAACCTCAGATTGTAACTCTAACTTGGAGAGTAAAAATCTGTGGGAGGTATGGTATGATTATACCCAATCCTAAACTTCACATTGGAAGCAGTTTGCTTACTGAGAAGCATTTCAAATCCCTTGCAAGATGTTACCCACCGTTCACAATCAAATTGGGTAGCTGCAAGTGTTTCTTTGAGATTCTTGTGATTTTCTAGAATGACCTCTACCTTTGCTTTTTCATCAGTAATTTGACATTTAAGTTATAAATCTCCTCATCCTTCTCTTTTAAAACAGACTCAAACTCAGCTTTTCATTTGGAAATTGCTTTTTCTAGGTCAAGGTTTTGATTAATTAGAGCTACATTTGCTTCCCTAATAGAAACAAAAGCAGCTATGCATGATTCAGAACATAACTTGGCCTTAGCCTTAGAGATACCTGTGGTACCTATGATGATGAAGGATTGTCATCAGTAGATTCCAAGGCCATTAAAGCAAGGTTTCCAAAAGGGTTTTCACCACCATGTTGATCAGCACCAGCAAATTGCTCAGAATAACAGAGACATCATCTGGTAGGCTGCTCCAGTCAACAACCTCAGGGGTGAAAAAGCTCTGATGAGATTGAGTTGAGATTGCTGATTTGTTTGAGATGGCTGAGTATCAGGTAGAGCATGTGGTTGTTGAGCCATGGGTACAGAAACTTGACCAGACTGAGGCATGTAAAAGCATGGATAAGGATATGGCATGGGGCTTTGAGGGACAAAGTATGCAGGAGATGATTGATGTTGTGAATGATGATCAGAACTGGTAGGATGTTGCCCTTTGGATTGTGAATTATTGCTTGGAAAAGTCACAAAGGGTGCAGATAAGTTAGATCCAGATGATCTACACTCTCTAGCAAAATGTCCAAGTCTGTGGCACTTTTGACATCTCAACTTACTCTTGTCAAAACCAACCTTGGTTTTGCCAGAGAGACCAGGAAATTTCCTACCTGTTCTTTTATAAAACTTTTGAGATCTGATATTAATCAATGCCATTTGGCTCAGAATATCCATCTCTTCCAGATCATCATCAGCAATTTCTTACAAATCATCCATCATAAAACACAAATTATCAACATTAAAACCTGAGTTTCCCTCAACTCCAACAAAAGCATGATTTCCCCTGTTTGAAGAGAAATCAATATGCTCATCATATGAACTTTCAGATGAAGCATATTCAGACTCATGACCAACCAGAGCAGTATTACCTGGTACAAAGTCATCAGTGAGCTTTCCAGATGAAGATAGTTTTCTTTTCTGTTCTATCTCTCTCTCAAATGTTAAGAGTTTCCCATGAAGTTGGGGAGAGATAGAGTATCCAGATTTGCACTAGAGCGTAGGATAATGGTGTAAGTGTCCCATCTCTCAGGCAGGGATCTGAGGAATCTGTTATTCATCTGGCTGTTTGTGTATTCATATTGAACCATTTTAAGCTCATAAATTAAACATGAAAACAGCTCAAACTGTTGAGTCAGTGTCTCACCCTTCCTATGAGAGAATGTCTCATATTGCTGGGCAAGGATTTCTCTGTTGTTTGCTAAGACCTCTTCAGTTCCTCCAAATTGTTCCTTCAGAGCAACCCAGAGATCATAAGCAGTTTCATGATGCATGAGCCCAGAATAGATTTCATTAGGCAGTGCCATGGCCAGAATTCCATGGGCTTTAGCATCAATCTCAAACAGTTTTAAATCCTCATCAGAATATTGTTCCTTCTTTTTAGGAATCATCTCATTGGTTTCAGGATTACTCACCATAGGCTTGTATGGTCCATGAACCACAGACTTCCAACAACCTGAACTGTTAACAGACAGGTGATGGAGCATTCGGCATTGCCATATGTTATACTCACTCCTAACAAGCATTGGAGGCTTAGTTGAGGAGCCAGTATTGTGAGGATCATCCATTCTATTATTGTTCGTTCTCTTGTTTGTCTCTTGTTTTTTTTTCCTTCCGTCAAGAACATGCTCGGATGTCAACCGATCCAACGACTTCACAGCTGGTACTACACTTCTTTCCTGAATCAGAACCTCCAACCACTTGGAATCCAGCTGAGATGAATACACCCTTTTGCTTTGGGTCTATTTTCAACTTTGACTCAGCCACCTTCTTGGCAGTTTTCCTTGCTGCCTTGATTTTATTCTTTCTTTCTTTGGTGGTTAAGGGTTGGTCATCAGCGGTGTGGATGAGGTTTTCTAACTTATCCTTCTCTATGGTGGTCACCATAGTGGCATCATTCTTCTGATCATTGGGTAGTGGGTCAACAATTGGAACTCCTCATTAGTACCACATCTTGGCTGTCTAACAGACACATAAGAGTGTGGTGGAGT
This sequence comes from Flaveria ramosissima, assembly GCA_025215565.1. Lineage (NCBI taxonomy): Eukaryota > Viridiplantae > Streptophyta > Magnoliopsida > Asterales > Asteraceae > Flaveria > Flaveria ramosissima. The sequence continues at coordinate 8,135,628 of CM046034.1, forward strand.
AATTTCATTGGTTCCCAACCCACTTTTGTTTTGATAACACACCTTTGAGTGGGAGGATGATGCAATGATGGTGTTGAAGTTATGCTCCTCAATAGCATACTTCTTTGCTTTAGCCTCAGCTATTACTAGTTGGGCTTGAACCTCAATCAACTTGGAGATTATATCTTTTATTTGAGTTGTAGTTTGAATGTTCATGTTTTAAAAATGATACAATTTTCTCTAACTCTTTAATTTTAAGTTTGTAATCAGTTTTCTCTAACTCAATATCATATTTAATTTCCATGTTGTAGTCCTGATACAATTTAACCTTAGCAATACAGGCTGGAGTACATAGATGTTCATATACCTTACTGTCTTCAGTTCCAGCCATAAGAGCTTGAGCAAAAGTGACATCTTGCACCATGAAGCTCCAATCAACTTCTTGAGCAACAACTGCAGTTTGTTGTTCAATTGGTTTGGCTGTAGCTTGAGGCTTTAGATACTCCAGGATTGGATTTCGGAGCCTTGCATTCCCTTGCAAACTGACCAACTTGATTGCAGTTGTAACACTTGGCCTTTGATTTGTCAAACCCAAATTTGTTGTTGGTTGGGTTCTGAGGGAATTGCCTTCCAATTCTCTTGAAGAACTTCTTTGCTCTGTAGGTTAGAAGAGCCATCTGTTGGACAATGTCCATATACTCCACATCATCTGGGCTAAAACACTCGAGATCATCAAAACAGAATTGAAAATCTCCAGAGTGCTCATTTCCTAAAACAAAAGCACAATTATCCTGGAAAGGACTTTGTTGAGCCTATTGAGACCTAGGTGTCTTAGGGAATGTGATGTAGGGTCCAGAAGAGATGAAGGCTGTTGGGGGTAGTTCAGGTACAGTTGGGGTTGGGAGTTCTTGAACCTTCAGCAGCATGTAGAGCATTGATGTCAGGAATGTTTAAGATTCTATTCACTTGATGGCCTTTCTGAGTTTCCATCTCCCTACAGTATCCATCAAGGTTTCCATATAGTTCAGTCATGGTGAGAGTGTTGAGATTCTCAGTTCTCTTGGTTGAGACATAGTAAAAGGTCCATTCATGAGGAAGTGCACTCATGAATTTTGTTACTATGTCTCTCTTCTCAAGAGTCACTCCCATAGACTGAAGAGAGGAGATCAAGTCCATGTACCTAAAGTATTGCTGACTTAGGGTATTACGAGTAATATGTGTGAAGTGTTCAAATTGCTGCTTCAGTACATCTTTCTTGGACTCTTTGGAATCAGTTGAACCGGAGAACATCGATGTCAAAGCATCAAATAGATCTTTGGAAGTCTCACAGTGCTAAAAGCCTACCATTATGGAGTTTGGTATGGTTGTAAGCAGCACAATCATGGCTTTATAGTCGATGTCCATCTTCTTGAAGTCTACATTAAAGTAATCTTCAACAGCTTTGTTAATTATGGCACCATTACCAGCTGGGGATTCCACCTTTGACTTGTAAGGACCATGAGTTACTAATGTCCACTTCCGGCTGTCTTGATACTTGATAAAGCCTTCAATACGTTTGCACCATGCTCTAAAATTATCAGGACTGATAATTGGAACCTTGGTCATGGTTCCCATCTCAGACTCGGAAGATTTCTGGTCAAGGCCCATTTGAGTGAAGTGAGTTAGTATGATGAAACAAGGGTGATTTGGGATGGTTAGATCTCACAATCAAGTGCCTAGAAAGCTCTGATACTAATTGCAGGATTGGTGTTTGTCTCTCAACACAAGTTTATCAAACTCACTTGGTCTCACTTGAATAAATGAAGCAAAATCTCAAACTAAGTTGACAATAATATAATAAGTAAATGAACACAAGAATGGGTTTTCAAGATACTTGTATATATTACTTCTCAACTCAGTATTACAAGAATCATACAAGCATGACTTAGTGAGTTACAATTAAAAACTATATATACTACTATCTACAGCCGGATTTACTTGGATAACCGGCTGGAACTTACAACTAGACAAATATTACATTGCTAGAAGTAAACCATCTAAGATAAAAGACTATCCTAGACTAGGTAATTGATGCGTGCTGATAGTATATATTTTGATAAAGATTTTTCGCACAGATTCAGTTTTAATTGGTTATTACTAATACTAAACCACACACACAAAAGGCAAGTGTACCTGTCGTGTGGTAATATAGTGTTGGTAAGAACCGAGTATCAATCCGTGGACACACTAAGCCTACTCAACAACCCTCATAATTGACTATCTATTTTATGTTTTAGAAAATGATAAGTTAAACAAAATAACGATAAACAAAGATAGATAAAAATAGATTGAGACTTCTGTTGATTCTTTCAGTGAAGTAAGGCTGTTATCCTAATTAGATTACACTTATGTAACTATGATGAATTGGTGATTTGATTAAATATATTGATTAATGTAATTATGTTAATGTTTATAAAGGTGAGTTGGCGCGATTTTTTGTCTATCCGCTCCATAGTGACTAGGGTCACGTCAGGTTGAGTTTTACTGCTTAGATCAAAGCCCTAGTAATGTAGGTAAATCTTTTGTGACCTTTTTGACATACGATTTTTGAAAACATAACTTAATGTTAAAAAGAGAGTTGATCAGTTTTCTTTCTAACATACCATTAATTTTAGAAAACCATAGCAATTATTGTAGATTTCTCAGACTAATAAAAGGGAACCTGCAAATAATCAGAAGTTAAGGTGATATGATTTCTAATATCCAATTCTAATTCATTAGCCGTGGATTTATAATGAAGACAGATTTCGCAAATAAAAGTTGATCATACGTTTTTCAACTGTGTATGACAATCACAATTACAAATCATAAAGTTATAACTTCCCGTTCAAATGTAGATGCTACCCATCAAAAGTTTTCCCAAGACCACCATAACATTAACATAATATAAATCACACTGTTAGTTCATCACAAATTACATAAGTTTCATTAAATTAAGATAACACATGAAGTTTAGATTATAATGAGCTTGAAAATAACAAAAAAACAAAAGATAGTAATTAAATCATCGGTAAATTAGAACAATCAAACCGGTGATTGACTATGGATGATGTTAAACGATCCCAAGCTTCTTCTAAGTGTTGAATGAACCTCCAAAACCTTCTAAGGACCTCCAAAGGCTAGGTTCCCGAAAGGGAACACCAGCACTTCACCTCTCAAAAGCTCCTCTTCAAGTTGCAAATGAAGTCCTATTTATAGGCTTTCTAGAGTGTTTAAGCATGGCCCCGTGCTAGTACTATGTACGTAAAAGATGGTCGGCTCGTACGCTTAGATCTTGTCGGGCACGACCCCGTGTTCAATGGGGCACGGCCCTGTGTTTGTGGTAGGGCACATCCCCGTGCCTCATGTGGCACGCCCCCGTGCCTCGGGTCGGGGAACAATACTTTTTGTCCTGTCGGATTGAAAAACATGGGGGTGTGTTGATTTTAGCACGGGTGTGTTTCAGGCTGGGCATGGGGGCGTGCCTCATGAAGCACGACCCCATGCTTGAATTCCAATACTTGGTTTTCTTCATTTTCTTCTTATTTAAGCTCCTTTTGTTCATCATGGTCTTTTCCAAGCCTAAAAACACAATATGATAGATTTAAGTCTATCATCATTTTTAGTAAGAGTTTATAGAATAATTGATACGCAATTGATCTGTTTTATATGCATAATTTGAAGCACATCAGTAGTCATGACATGTCCATGACTTACATTTTGTCACCAACTAAAGTTGGTAACTGTACTAACTGATAAAAGGTGAACAGTGGATTAAAGTATGGTCAAATTACATGGGCGTGGAAAAGTATCATGCAGTATATCAGAGACGGCAGCGAGTGTTAGTCGGACCATACTTTTCTCCACTGGTTCATAGTTGGTTCTTCCGAAGTTTAAATGGCTTCAGAAGAATAAATTCTTCCAAAGCCATTTATACTTCAAAAGAATCAAACTTCTTCCGATACTTCTGCAAGTCTTCATGATTTTGTTCTTCGGAAGACTTTATCTTGGATCTTCTAAGTGTTTATACTTCAGAAGGAGAACTACTTAGTCTCGGAAGAGTGACTTCTACCTTCGGAAGTTCTTTATTATTTAGCTTCGGAAGATCTTCAATTTGTCTTAAGAAGAGCATCTTTGTCTTCGGAAGACTTCTTCAGTTGTACTCAAAATCATCTAAGTGTTGTTTTGGTTGCACCAGCCTTATATTATGATCCAACACTTCACTACCTGATCCTCTCGTCATTCCTAATCTCTATCACAACTTCCATTTCTTAAACTCATTGAAAGGTAGCAACAACATCCTTCTTCCCATTAGATGTAGGAGGGTTGCATCCTTTAAAGGCTTTGTAATCACACATTTTGCAACCACTACCACAACATCACTCTCACTATCCTTCTCCTCCTCTTTCTCTTCTCTCTCATCCTCAGCTTTCTCAATAACAACTTTCTCTCATGTCTTCCGGTATTTTCCGATCTCCTTGAAGATCTCATTCATGATAGAAGGTATCATGGTTTGTAAAACCTCATGCACCTCATTAGCAGTAGCTTCTCTTAATGTCAGTTTTAGACAAATCGACTCATTAATACTCTAGTGGCTATGAGCCTCAAACTTTACATGCTCGGTTCTGGTTGCCTTAGGGGGGTGATTGGTGTCTAGCTAGCATTGCCACCACGTGCACCACCATGACCACCATAAGCACAACCTCTGGTATTCTTTCTTCCAGCCATTCTCACTTCCTATAAAGTTCAAAACACCAACGTTGTCATTCAAGGTAGTGACTCATATTATGATAAGTAATGTAAGTTCTTAATGAAATTGGCCAGGTATAATTAACTACTTACATTACTCCTCATGTCCTAAATATTCTCAATCCTGAGTGACATCAGTTCCTAAATCTACTATCATATACTCTACACACATACACATATGCATATAATTATAACCATTTATTATTATCAAAACAATCTTTAGCTTTACTTTAACTATATTTTAAATCTTTACTTTTACTTTACCTCTTGGTATGAAGTTATCTGAAGTTGCATCCTCTAACTGATCCTATTCTTAGTTTTAGTTTAGGTATTATAGTACCCAAATCTCTCAAACTATGGCTCTGATATCAATCAAACTATCAAAATATCAGTCTTGACCACATCCAGATAACTTCACATATGTGCCAAGCTATCATTCTTTATTCCATCTTTCATTACTTGTCAAGCTAATATGCATACAAAAGTTAGTGTTGCTACGTAAGTTCTAGTTTTAAAACTTTAAAAGAACTCTTTAGCATATTAGTCATTTTGAAAACCATTAAATTTAAATCATCAATATATTATACAATCGAAATCTTTATCATCTTTCATATTTTCATAGGTTTTCATACTTTCTACTATACTTTATCATTGTCTTCTCGCTTTATCTTTATCTTTTCACTTTATCTTTGAGCTAGCACAAGTACTAAGTGAGCATACACTCGGTATAACTTCTTTAGTGGGTGATCATGTAGGCAAATCTCCTTTATCAGGTGAAAATGAATAAGGAAAATCTCCTTTATCGGGTGAGAATACACAAGGCAAATCTCTTTTATCGGGCGAGAATGCACAACACAAGACTCCCTTATTGGGTGAGAATGCACAAAGAAATTATTGTTTATTTAATGAAAATGCACAAGGAAAATCTCCTTTATCAGGTGAGAATGCAATGAATGCAAACTCCTATCAGGGCTTGCAAGACTTCTTATGTATTAGGACCATTTACTTTCTTTAGTTACTGTAATCTTTCTTTATAACTTTATCATAATAGTAATAAATCATTCATACTTTATCATAACTATGGTTATATATATTATATCTATCATACATAACACATCATCATTGGCTTTTATTAGATAACATGTATCTAAAGTTCTATACAATAAAGGGTAGTTCATCAACACTATACACTTACATTACTGTTGGATCTAGAAAGGCTGGTGCAACCAAAACCAAAACACGTAGACTATCTTGGTGCACCTAATAAAGGACTTCCGAAGCTAAGTGTGAACTTCCGAAAGAAAAAGGAGCTCTTCTGAAGACAAAGTGTAAGACCAACTTCCGAAGGAAAACTCCAACTTCCGAAGACTAAGTATTCACTTCCGAAGATCAAGACTTAGAGTGAAAGATCAGAAGTCAACTTCCGAAGTATGAAAGAAGTCCTCAAGCCTCGGGAGTACAGAAGCCTCTTCCAAAGTATAAGTGGCTTTGGAAGAAATTGTTCTTCCGAAGCCAACTTACCTTCGGAAGACACTACTATTATCCAGTGGACATAAGTATGGTCTTCCTGACCCTCCGCTGCAGACCTCTGAGATACTGCATGGCATTTTCTCAAAAGCCATGTAGTTGACCATACTTTATTCCACTGTTTACCTTTATAAGTTAGTACAGTTGCCAACTTTAGTTGGTGACAAAAGGTAAGTCATGGACATGTCATGACTACCATATCTTAAATAATACTTTATCTAAGATACTTTAACTTTAGCATTGTAGTATATGCTTTAGTCTTAGGTTTTCAGCTGGTATCAAAGTATATCAGGCTATAGGATCTAGTATATATAGTTTCTCATTGTAACTCATGTTTTATGCTTGTAAGAGTCTTGTAATACTTTGAGTTAAGAAGTAATATATACAAGTGCCTTGAAAATTATTTCCTTGTGTTCTTTGCTACTTATTATATTATTATCAACTCTTAGAAGAGATTCTACTTCATCTATTTGAGTTTAATATAAGTGAGTTTGAGAGAAATCCAAGTGTTAAGTGACAAACCCGATCCTGCAGTTGGTATCAGAGCTTTTTAGGCTCTTGATTGTGAGATCTTACCATCCTAATCAACCTGTTTTTCACTCCTCCTTACACCACACTCAAAATGGCCCTCAACAAGTCTGAAGTAGAGATGGAGACAATGACTAAGGCACCCATCATCACCCCTAAAAACTTCAGGTCATGGAGCAAACAAATGGAAGGCTTCATCAGGTATCAAGACAGCAAGATGTGGCAATCTATTGTCAATGGCCCGTATAAACCAAAGGTAGCTGGTGAAAATGGTGCCATGATAGAGAAAGCTGTTGAAGATTACTCTGATGAGGACCAGAACAAGCTGGACATTGATAGAAATGCTATGACTGTTCTCATGACTGCAATTCCCAACTCCATCATGGTGGGGTTTGAGCATTGCAAGTCAGCCAAAGAACTATTTGATGCACTTGCTCACATGTACTCAAGCTCAAATGACTCCAAGAAGGACTCACTGAAGCAGTAGTTCAAGAACTTCACCTACATTACTGGAGAGACCCTCAGCCAGCAATACTTCAGGTACATGGATCTCATTTCTTCCCTTTAGTCTATGGGAATTGTTCTTGAACTTAGAGACCTCACAAGAAAGTTTATGAGTAAACTTCCCAATGAGTGGACATTCTATTGTGTCTCTATCAAGAGAACGGAAAACATGAACACACTCACCATGACCAAACTCTATGGCATCCTTGATGGATACCATTTGGAAATGGAGAATAAGAGAGGTCATCAGACAAGCAGACCCTTGAGTCTCCTGCTAGCAACGCTTTAATGATTGCTAAAGGCTCAGGACCTTCCCAACCTCAACAATACCTGACTTACACCCAGCAACCATCCTGTTCTTCTAGGCCATACATCACATTTCCTGAGACTCCAAGGTCTCAACAAGCTCAGCAAAGTTCCTTTCAGGACAGCTGTGCTTTTGTCTCAGGAAGTGGACACACTAGTGATTATCAATATTGCTTTGATGATCTAGAGTGCTTCAGCCCAGATGACGTGGAATACGTGGACATAGTCCAACAAATGGCTCTATTAACCTACAGAGCAAAGAACTTCTTCAAGAGAACTGGAAGGCAATTTCCCAGAACCCAATCAATAGCAAATTTCGGTTTGATAAAACCAAGGCCAAATGTTACAACTGTAACCAACTTGGTCATTTTGCAAGGGAATGCAAGGCTCCTAAATCTAATCCGGGAACCCCACAGGCCTCCACACATCCCTCTACACTAAAGCCCACTAAAAAGTCAACAGAGACAGCTGCAATGGCTCAAGAAGTTGACTGGAGCTTCATGGTACAGGATGTGACTCCTGCTCAAGCACTCATGGCCGGAACAGATGACACTAAGGTATATGAACATCTCTGTACTCTTGCCTGTATTGCTAAGGTTAAATTGTATCAGGACTAAAATATGGAGATTAAATCCGATATCGAGTCTTTAAATGTTTTAAAAGCATATTTTAAAAGGGCTGAATCTGACTATGAAAGAAAAATTGAGGAGTTGGAGAAAACTGTGTCCTCATTAAAACATAAACACATAAACTATAAGACTCAAATAAAGGATTTAATATCCAAATTGTCTAAGGCTCAAGCCCAGCTTGTCACAGCTGAGGCTCAAGCCAGGAAGTATGCTATTTCTAAGCAAAACTTCAAAGCCATTCTTGAATCATCCTCTCACTCAAAACTTTGCTACCAAAACAAAGGTGGGTTGGGAACCAATGAAATTGCTCCACCACACTCTTATGAGTCTATAAGACAACCAAGGTGTGGTACTGAAGAGCAAGAGGTTCCATCTGCTGACCCACCTTCTCATGAGTCTGAGTGATGCAACCATGGAGACCATCACAGGGAAGAACCAGGTAATTTTACCCACTCCTATCGGTGATGATCAACCCCTGACCACGAAAGCCAGAAGAAGCAGAGCTAAGGGAACCAGAAAAACTACCAAGAAAGTGGTTGAGTCTAAGCTGAAGATAGATCCAAAGCAAAAGGGTGTATTCATCTCAGCTGGATTCCAGGTGGTAGGAAAATCTAATTCAGGAAAGGAGTGTAGTACCAGCACTCCTGTCCTACCAAAGGATCAGAAGTTAAAGGGAAAGGTTGCTGATAAAGAGAAAAAGAACAAAATACAGAAATCCTCAAATTCCCAAAAGATTAACATTGCATGCATAATGTCTGGTCTGCAAAACCACATGGCCAAAGATTGTTACTACAATCCTGCTAGCACATATTATGCAAATAATGTTAAAAAGGAAGGAGTCAGGGAAGGTTTCTCATTTGGACCATATCAAATGTTTCAAGTGATGAAAAAGGGAAAGCTTGTTTCTGAAGCAAGGTTGCTTTCGGGAGAAGGTCCTTCTTCCAAAGGGAAAATGGCTTCGGAAGCTAAAGCTGTCAAGACTCAAAAGAATAAAAGATTCCCCTTGAGACCATCCCAGAAGAAGACTACTTCGGAAGAAATGGTGGTGAAGGCTTCTTCTGAAGAGAAAGAAGCTTGGGAAGAATGTCAAGCTACAAAAGCTTCAACAAACTCATCCCTCATGATCAACCAAAGGATGGAATGGAAGATCAAGGAAGATGCTGCAGCCCAAACCTCTTCTTCAAAAACATCCATTGAACCCCTATGCATAAATTTTGGTTCAATTATGTCACTATCAGGAAGAAACCAAGACCAACAAGGCTTGGGTTTCCAATCAAAACTAATCATCTTATCTTATGTGCAGGGACATCCATATGTCAAGAATAACAATGTTTGGATTGTGGATAGTGGATGCTCCAGGCACATGACAGGGAACAGATCTCTCCTTCAACAATTTCAACATTATGATGGAGGTCCTGTCTAGTTTGGAGGTGAGGCCGAAGGATATATTTCTTGCAGAGGAAGTATATCCAACGGAAAATTAAAAGTTGACAAATTTCACTTTGTCAAACAGTTTGAACACAACCTGTTAAGTGTTTCTCAGTTCTGTGATCAAAAGCATCAAATGCTCTTCACAGAACATGAGTGCATTATTCTTAAACTCGAGATGACAATTCCTTAGGAATTGGTGCTTCTTAAATCTCCCAGGAAAGTGGATATGTACAAGCTGGATATGAACAATGCTTCCCCAATGGGAGAAGTATCATGCTTTCTTTCCAAAGCTTATGGTGATGAGTCAACACTATGGCATAAACGAATGTGTCATGTAAATTTTAAGACAATGAATAAATTGGCTAAAAATAACTTGGTACATGGTTTGCCTAAAAAAGAATTTTTCTGCAAAGATAACTGTGTTGCATGCTTGAAAAGGAAGCAACACAGGACATCTCATAAATCCAAAGTTGTTAACTCCATCACCACTCCATTACACTTATTGCACATGGATCTATTTGGTCCCACAATTATAATGAGCATTGGAAGGAAATCATATTCCCTTGTGATTGTTGATGATTTTACTAGATTTACATGGGTATTCTTTTTAAGAACCAAAGATGAAACTGCTGAAACTTTAAAATCTTTTATTCTTAAAATAGAAAATCAAATTGATCACAAGGTTAAAATAATTAGAAGTGATCTGGGGACTGAGTTTAAGAACCACGTTCTTGACTCATTCTGTAACTGAAAAGAGATTGCCAGACAATATAGTGCTCCTAGAACTCCTCAAGAAAATGGTGTTGCTGAGAGGAGGAACATGACACTTATTAAGGCTGCTCGAACCATGTTAGCTGATTCAAGCTGCCCCTAACATTCTGGGCAGAGGCAGTCAGCACTGCATGCTACGTGCAGAACAAGGTTCTTGTAGTTAAGCCACATGGAAAAACCCCTTATGAGCTATGGAACAAGAGTCCACCATTCATTGGCTTTCTAAGGTTCTTTGGCAGCAGGTGTACCATAATTACACAAAAAACAATTTGGCAAAATTTGCTGAAAAGTCGGATGATGCCATCTTTGTTGGATATTCCTCTAACTCTAAAGCTTATAGAGTTTATAACATTAAAAATAAACAGTTTGAGGAATCTTTTAACATTGTAGTTAATGAGCACACTTCTTGTGTTAGGGGGAGTGGCCCTGATCATATCTTTGATTTAGAATTGTTTCCAAACTATTCTAAACCATCTTGTGAGAATGTTTCAGCTGGAATAGGTGCTCTAAGTGATTCTGATGATGACCAACTGTTTGAGCTACCCAGACCTATTCCTAATTCTCCAAGAGCTGCAACAAATCAAGCTCCTACTATAGGCAGATTTGACAGTATAACTATCTTAAGGGATAGTGGAGCTTCAACCAGCGGTTCACCTGTTGACCCTCAAACTTCATCAGGTGACACTGCACAACACCAAGCTGATGGAAGTAACATCTTGAAGGAACAAGCAACTGTTAATGCTACTTCACAGCAAACAAATGATGATGATGTTTCTCATTCATTCAATCAGTCCTCATTGAATGAGTTTGTAACAGCAGCTAGACCAAGTGTTCAAGTTCCTGAGCAAAATATGTCCAATTTGCATCTATCTTTGCAACTGGAGGTAATTCCTAGACTTAGGATTTACAACAGTCATCCAGCTGAGAACATCATTGGGGAAGTCTCTGAAGGCGTGAGAACAAGAGGACAAACTCACAATAGGAATGTCTGCTTGTACTCATGCTTTTTATCCCAAATAGAACCCAAGAAGGTGGAAGATGCCTTGAAAGATAGTAGTTGGGTTGAATCAATGCAAGAGGAGCTGCTTCAATTCAAAAGACAAAAGGTTTAAAACCTATATCCGCTACCATCTGGTCAAGTACCTATAGGCATTAAATGGGTTCTCAGAAACAAGAGAGATGATAGAGGCTTGATTATCAAGAACAAAGCAAGACTGGTGGTTCAAGGATACACTCAAGAGGAAGGAATCGATTATACTGATGTCTTTGCACCTGTTGCAAGACTTGAGGCAGTTAGGATCTTCCTTGCTTATGCTGCATCCAAGAATTTCACCGTCTACCAGCTTGATGTCAAGTGTGCATTTTTATATGGGGATATAGATAGGGAAGTCTATGTATGCCAACCTCCAGGATTTGAAGACCCACAGCATCCCAACTATATGTGCAAATTGGATAAAGCTCTATATGGGCTGCACCAAGCACCTAGGCTATGGTATGAGACATTGTCTCAGTTTCTCTTGAAGAATGGTTACACTAGAGGTACCATTGATAAGACTCTTTTCATAAGGAAGTCTAGGAAAGACATCTTGCTCGTTCAAGTCTATGTTGATGACATCATATTTGGTTCCTCAAATGACCAAATATGTAAAGACTTTGACAACATCATGAAGTAGAAGTATGAGATGAGTTCCATGGGAAAAATGGACTTTTTCCTTGGAATTCAGGTGAAGCAAAAGAAGGAAGGGTTTTTCATCAGTCAATCTAAGTATTTCAGTGACATCTTAGAAAGATTTGATATGAAGGATTGTAAGGCAGCCAAAACACCTATACCCAGAAACCACAATCTCTGCCCTGATATCATGTTTGCAACTTGTATTTTGTGCAAGATTTCAGGCTTCTCCAAAGGTGTCTCACCTAGTTGCTACCAAGAGAATCCTCAGATACCTCAAAGGAGCACCTAAACTAGGTCTTTGGTATCCAAGGAATAGTGATTTCAATCTGTATGGTTACTCTAACAGTGATTATGGTGGCTGCAATATCAACAAGAAATCAACATCCGATGGATGTCAATTTCTTGGTGGAAGGATCATCTCATGGCTATACAAGAAGCAATATTGTGTCTCTACATCAACTGCTGAAGCTGAATACCTTGCTGCTGCTAGTTGTTGTGCTCAGCTACTATGGATTCAGAACTAGATGATAGACTACGGATTCAACTTCATGAGCACTCTTATCCACATTGACAACAACAGTGCTATCTCCATTACTGAAAATCCAGTGAAGCACTCCAAGACTAAGCACATTGATATCAGGTATCATTTCATTAGAGATATGCATGGGAAAAATCTAATCAAGCTAATCAAAGTTGATTCAAATGAACAATATGCTTACTTGTTCACCAAAGCCTTTGATGAACAAATATTCAAATATCTCATTACAGCTACTGGGATGATAAACCTTGATCAGTCTATCTCTTTTGAAAACCTTTTAATGTGTAAAGTTTTTGTCAAAACAATCTAAGCCCTGTTACAAAAGGTCTTTCTCTGAAATTTTCTCTAAGTATAAATTCTTCCGAAGAGGAATTAACCCTCGGAAGATATTTTACATAGCTTCCGAAGAAAATTCCTCCCAGGATAATTTTCTTTTCGGAAGAGTTGTTAAGTCTCGGAAGAAGCGATTGATTTCATATCAGATCTACTTCTGAAGCTTGTAACATTCTCCATTTGGAAAGCAACATATATCTCGGAAGTAAAAACTTTACCTTCGGAAGTAAATTTTCCTTCGGAAGAACATTACCTTCGGAAATGCTTTATACTCGGAAGAAAGATTTTACTGTGTAACGGAAATCTTTTAGGCCCCACTCTATAAAAAGTAAAGATTTTGTTAATGAGGTCGGATTATTTAAATGGACTAACCCTTACCGCCTTTGTCACATCCTCCACTGAAACATCCCATCATCTTATCCAAACCTCTTAAACCGCCATTTCACCCATTTAAATAACCCCGGATAATCACTTTCATGTTTTTACCAATTTACTGCCCTAAAAGCTTTCTTCATCTCCAATTCACCCAATTCCGAACTATCTTCCTGCAACTTTCACAAATGGCGCTAAACCCTCAGTACAACCAAGTCGCACTCCTTAATTCTTCAAGAGATGCCGACTTCTCAGATATCATCTCCTTTCTAACCCAATCCTCTTATTACACTGCCCTGACTGTTAATCCCACGATATACTCAAATCATATGTTTGAATTTTGGGCAAATGGTCAAATTGAAACCCTAAATGGGGTTCGTGTAATAAGATCGAGCATCTGTGGCCAGGAGTTGGTCATTTCTAAACAACTCATCAGGGAGCATCTCGAGCTTCATGATAAGGGCGCTCCTACAGAGTTCCCCAAGGCTGATTTGGACAACACTTATATCCAAATGGGATATGGTGGAGATGTAAGCAGGTCAACCATTTACAAGTTTAACTTCTCTTACAAGTGGAAGTTCCTGCTGCATGTGGTTATTCATTGCTTGTCCAACAAATCTGGGGGATGGGATCAAATCCCAAATGAACTTGGGTGCCTAGTTCATGGTTTGATGAGAAGCCTCCGCTTTAACTACTCAAGATTTGTGCTGACCAATCTTATAGGAAACCTTCAACGGGACACATTCTTCATGTATCCCAGGTTTCTTCAGCACATTATCAATTGTGAGCTAAACTAGAGTAAGCTTGTCTATGCAACTGCTCTGATTAGTCCTCAAATGAAGCCGACCATCTTCAAGACTTTGAAGAGAGTGTCCACCAACTTCACCGGAAGATATACTACACTTCTTCTAGGTATGACTGAGCCAATGGCTCCTAGTGACATCCCTGTTAACCCCACAGGTGATGAACCCACACCAGCAACTACCCTCATATTGCCAAATCTACCTTCTCATCCCATCACTATCACTTATCAAAGACGCCCTAAACGAACCCCTTGTTCAATCTTCTCTGATTGAACAAGCTCCTCCTGTTCTATCCAAAAAGGCTAAAGTGGAACAATGGGCTCCCACTTAGCTTGAGGTCCAACCATCCTTCACAATTGACCTTCATATGGGTTTTAAGTCTCCTTAGTCTCAGACCCATGAGCCTGAAACCCAAGCTAAAAACCCTCAGGGAGAGTCTTTATACTCCCTTGAGCAGCCAAAAAGGGACAACCCAACCATAGGCTCAATGCCTTTAGACATTGATCAAAGTCTCGGGTCATGAGGCTTCACTTCTATATCCTTTACTGACCTACTAATAGGAGCTGATGAAGAGATTATGTCTCTTCAGGGCAATGAAGTTGATCCACAACACCCTCTCAAGGATCAACAGAGCCCAGAGAGATCTCTTATCTCTAGCCCCCATCAGCAAGCCTTTACTGAGGTGAGTCCCACTGATGTGGAGAGGACTCATGTAGCTTCAGCTACCACTACTGAAGGAGCCTCAATGGACCCTCAGGACAGGGGTAACATTACTGAGACTGAATCTACGGCAACCATGCCCTTTGATGACTCTGAAAGAGACATCATTGAGCAAGGGAAACCAGGGCGCCAAGAAACCACATCTGATGGTGAGGATGAACATACTAGGTATGTTATCTTATCTCCTCATGATTCTTCAAAAGAAGATGAGAGAAGATTGCAACTCACCATTGAAGACCTACTTTCTAAAGTCTCAAACCTTGAATCTAAGGTTAGGACTTTAGAGGATAGGTCCGCCACTCAGCAACTTGAGATTGAAAATCTCAAGGCCAAACTAGCTGAGAAACAGATTGAGAGGTCTGTTAGGCACGTACGAATTCATGTCTCATTGACCTCTTCCTCTAGCTCATCAAGCTCTCAAGATGATGCTACCAAAAAGGGGGAGAGTGTTCAGGGACAAAGCCAAAGACAAGAGGAACCACAAAGTCAAGCTCTCACTTCCTTAAGTTTAAAATACCCTATGCAACAAGCTTTAGTTTTTCCTGAGCCTCCTCCAGTTGTAATTCAAGTGGATCAAAGGATGCTCCAAGATCTCAACAGGTTCTTCAACAAGTTCCTGTTGGAATCTCTCATTGAACAGCCAAGTCCTGACATGTCTGTGATTTACTTTGGAGCTCAAGAGCTTCAGATGTTAAATGCACTTTCTACCACTATTGAGGAAGTTGGTCAACCTAAGGTCCAAGTGGAACCTGAGATTAACTTAGAAGGGGAAACAAGGACTGATGGCCCAGCAACTAAGAAAGTTTGGATAGATAGTGCTTTCTCACAGACTTTCGAAGCACAAGTCAAAACCTCGAAAAAACAATTCAATCTTCCGAAGCCGAGATTGCAGCTGCGGAAGGACTATTCTCCTTATCCGATGATCTAATAGTCACAGATGCAATCCTAGAACTTGCATCTGAGGTTAATATGGAGGATTTTCTCACCCAATCCTAGCTCAAACATCAGCATTAACTCCAGCTTCCATTTCCACTACTCAACCTGAACTCTCCATCCAAGAACCCCTAAAGTCTAGCACTTCCGAAGGCATCAAAGGAAAGAGGAAGATGACTAAGGAAGAGCTTCAGGAGGAAGAATGGTTAGAAAATCTCAAAAGAAAAGATAGACTTCCAACTGGAATACTGCTAGCTGCCAGTAGCAAAGCAGCTGCAGCTAACCAGGAGGCGGTCAACAATAGAAGAAGAGTGGAAATCATTGACAGACTTGTCAGTCTAGGATCTGTGAGTGAAGATGTACTCCTGCTACCACTAGAGGAGTTAGTTGAGCTGGAAAAGGCAACTTTGATGCAAAAATAGCAAAAAGAAGAAGCAGCAAGGTTGGCCTTAGAGGAAGAAAGAGAGAGGAAAGAAAGTGAAGCTGATCAACAGCTAAGGAGGGAAATGATAATTTTCCTAACCTCCAGGGGTTTCTCTCTAGTAGAACTATCTCCACACAACAATGATACGATCTTATGGCTCTTCAACAAAGAGCAAGATCAAATGGAGAAAGAGAGAAAGAAAGCTGCCAAGGAAAAGCTGATGCTGAGGAGGAAGAAGGAAGAAGAAGCAGGACTAGCTGCTGCCAAGAAGATAGGTGAAAAGGCCTGGATGAAAAACTATCTCCGGACTCAAGGTTTCTCTGGCAGGCAGGTGGGTCCTATGTCCGAAAAGACCCTCCAACGACATGTTAGTGACATAAAGGCTGACATTTGCTCAGGGAAGAAGAAGGAGATGTACAGAAGGAGACACGGGATGATCTTCAAATCAACTACTCAACCCCAACCTCAAACCCAACCACAACCTGAACCAATTCCTTTTCCATTCCCCATCAAAATTAAACCAACCACTGAACCGTAAACCCCTGAACCCAAACCATCACCCTTACCAACCTCTTCACCTCAACCACCTAAACTACCTATCCTCCAACCCAAAACACTAGCCAGAACCCAAACACCACAACCTACCCAACAACCTCTCAAACCATCCTCTCAGCCTTCTAAACATCTCCCCTTAGAGGAGTTCAAGGCAATCAAGACAAAGCTCATCAATGGCACAACCTTGAGCGACATATCCTGTGAGGAGGATTCAATCAAACTGACTTATGTTGATGGATCCTCATGTACCCTCACTAGAGATCAATTTCTTGATTTGCCCAGAGGAACATTGGACCAAGTTGCAAATCTCCTTGGCCTCAATTCAGATACTTTGAATGAGGAAGAAAAGAAGACAAGGAGAAGGCTGGTGACTCTGCTTGATACCAAGAAAGGTGACCGGGTGCCAAGACAACCTCTTGTGCCTAGGAAGAAGATCATCCAGTGGAGGTTCGAAGAGTCTTCTCACAACTTTGTTGTTGAAAGACAGAATGGAGAGCTCAACAGGCTAAATTCCTCATCTCTGCTACACTTAAGCAGATTTGATATTACTGAGTTAGCAGAAATGCCATTCTCCAACCCCTCCAACTCTGAAGTAGCTGCTCATATCAAAAATCATCTGGGTAGTCTTCATATGGCCGAGCTAACTGCTAGGACCAAGGTTGAAGAAGAGTTGAAACTGAGAGAGGAGGAGAAAAGGAAGGGATCAACAACCAAAGGCAAAGCCTTTCTACAAATGGTTGAGGGTCCTGAACTTGAATCCATAGTTAGATGGGAGTATGCCTATAACTCCCGACAACTAACTCTTTTCAGGGGGGCACAACAAAGGGTACATGTCATTCAGAGTGATAGACTGGATCTCCTATCCACTAATGACTTGTACAAGCTTCTCAGCATCACTTCAGGAAAGAACAAGAAAACAGAAAAATATCTTCTGTCCCTGGTGTTGAAAGTTTTGAGAAGCAAAAACAAGTGAGGTTTTGGTAGCATCAGCCTAGGGGGAGTTTCTTGGATCTAGAAAGACTGGTGCAACCAAAACCAAATCACTTAGACTATTTTGGTGCAACTAACAAAGGACTTCTGAAGCTAAGTGTGGAACTTCTGAAGGAAAAAGGAGCTCTTCCAAAGACAAAGTGTAAGACCAACTTTCGAAGGAAAACTCCAACTTCCGAAGATCACGACTTAGAGTGAAATATCAAAAGTCAACTTACGAAGTATGAAAGAAGTCCTCAAGCCTCGAAAGTACAGAAGCCTCTTTCGAAGTTTAAGTGGCTTTGGAAGAACTTGTTCTTCCGAAGCCAACTTACCTTCGGAAGACACTACTATTATCCAGTGGACATAAGTATGGTCTCCATGACACTCCGCTGCAGACCTGTGAGATACTACATGGCGTTTTCTCAAACGCCATGTAGTTGACCATACTTTATTCCACTATTTACCTTTATAAGTTAGTATAGTTACCAACTTTAGTTGGTGACAAAAGGTAAGTCATGGACATGTCATGACTACCATATCTTAGATAATACTTTATCTAAGATACCTTAACTTTAGCATTGTAGTATATGCTTTAGTCTTAGGTTTCCAGTTTGTATCAAAGTATATCCGGCTGTAGGATCTAGTATATATAGTTTCTCATTGTAACTCATGTTTATGCTTGTAAGAGTCTTGTAATACTTTGAGTTGAGAAGTAATATATACAAGTGCCTTGAAAATTATTTCTTTGTGTTCTTTGCTACTTATTATATTATTATCAACTCTTAGAAGAGATTCTACTTCATCTGATTTGAGTGTAATATAAGTGAGTTTGAGAGAAATCCAAGTGTTAAGTGACAAACCCGATCCTGTAATTACTTTTACATATTTATTCATGTTATAGCAAGTACAAGTCAATACATACAAACTACATCAATACAAATGGGATAGGAAAAATATGGGTAACAGTATCAAGGGAAATACGAGTGGCTAGGATTAATGCGGGTAAACAAGGAAATGCGGACAATATCGACTATTGACCAATGCGGTGAATAGTAACAACCAATTCGCGTGATCTATGTGTTCATCCGTATTTTGTTACTGGGGTAGGAGATGTTTTCAATGCGGACGGGAATAAATGTAGACAACAGTCCAACACATACGACTAAATGATCAACTAATGCGCGCAAACTATGTGTTCATCCGCATTAGTTACACTTAGAAACTTTTTAGTTGAAGTACAGGCAACTGACACAAATGCGGGTGAACTACATGTTCATATGCATTTGTTATACTTGGAAACTTTTTGAGGAAATGAGATTATTGTCATAAATACGAGCAACATTATTCATCCGTATTGGTGGAACAAATGCAAACATCAGTAAACATACTCATTCATATTTGTTCACTTAGTAAATAAAGAACAAATGCGGCTGACCATGCTGCAAATGCATGTGTTGATGAATCACTCGCATTTTCCTGCACACTTTACCATTTTATTACCATGCATACAATTAGGGTTCATGCAAACCCATTGTTCGTCATACCAACTTTCATAAAACACATACAAATATTAACTTTCACACTTTAAATATTGAAATCTTTAACTAAACATTCATAGTATGCATACTAGCCTCGAAATACTTAAAAGCACGTAAAAGTAGGGATCTAGAACTCACCTTAGCTTGTAAAACGCGATGAAACCCTAATCCAAGAGTTATCAACCGAGATCTACACATAACACATGTAAAGGTTTAAACTGTATTGATCAAAATGGTAATAAAATACCCAAATAACATAGATCTAGCTTAGATCTATCATTTCATGTATAAAGTTGATACCATTGCTTCAAATTATCGACTTTCTCTCTCTAGAAATGTAGAGCTCTCTCTAGCCTTCAAAAATCACAAGGAACATGCATGGGACGGCTACCTTTCCTTTTATAGAAGGATTTTAGGGTGTCAACTTTCACTTGTCCATCTTTAGTCTCTTCTTTCCTTCGAGCTTAAAACCTTCCCTTTTTGTTTAATTCACACTCAGGTTTTTATTAAAAACCGAGATGTTAGATCATGTTACTTAGACCTATATATTAGGTTTTCAAAACAAAATTAAATTAAAATTGAAAATATTTATCAGTTAAAAAATATAACTCACTTTTTTATTTTGCTAAAAACTATAAAATAATTGTGTTGTCACTAATAGTAAGTTTAGTAGGCTAATAAATTAATGTCTCATATCATCACGTCGCCATAAAGGGGAAAAAAACAAAGAGCAGACGTAGAAAGTCGAAAACTAGACTAGAGGGAAATAAGAATTTACCGAGAGTCAAACCAGGGCAATATTATTATGTTGTTCATCCCAATATCTCATGCTTCAGCAATTGTATAAAAAGGAACGGTGTATGTATATATAATGTACATGTGAAATCTCAGATACAAGTATAAAATTTTATTTTTAAAAATTTGTTCCAGAATATTCATATATTAGGTCACATGTTGTAATAAAAATTACAATGTAGTTATGGAAGTCAAGAATGGGGTGTAGAGAATAAATTCCTTTAACTAAATGTATCATGGATAAAGGCCGGCCGGGTTAAGGGTTTAGTAAGAATGTTAAATCTAATTGTGTACTTTATTGCTAAAATACTTACTCAGAAAATCATTATTATTTTTTACATTTAAATTTTACGATTTACTGTAAAAGAATTTATTGATTTGTTGAAGATCATGATAGGTTGGACTCACTTTAGTATAGATGTTTACTTTTCATTATAATAGGACTTGTGTTAGTTTCATTTTGTATTTTGATAGTTATTAGCAGTTTTGGCAGTCCAGCGAAACTGTGAGCGAATCTATAGTTTCGCTCACAGTTTGCTGTTTTGGTTCACCCGGCGAACTTATGTTCTGCCGGGCGAAACTATAGTTTCGGCATGACAGTTTCGCTTGTAGCGAAACTGTCAGCGAAACTATGACTGCTATATATACTTTTGTTATTTCATTTTGCATGATAAGTTTTGCAAAACCCAAAACGTGGAATTCTGTTGCAAACTATCATTCTCAAGCAGTTACTTCATTGAAATACATTGTGCTTATTGTTATTGAGTGAGTTTGTTCATTTGAATATCAATTATGTCTTGATTCATCATATTCATCTCTCAATTGTTTGTTATTTGGCTTATGTATGTGATATTGATCAAACTATTCTATCAATTGTACTGTTCATCGATCATTTGGACCAACAATATGGTATCAGAGCCTTAGTGCTCTTGATTTGTTGAGTTTTGGTGGTTTTGGTCAATATCTAGGTTCAATCAATTCTCATTGGATTATCAACTGTTTTTGGGATGGAAATTGATTGAATTATGCTTGTTTTTCATTGAGGAATATTCTACAATCATCAGATCTCAAATTCATTGAGTTTTGGATGATTTTGGATTGATTTTAAGGTGAAAAAGGGTTTTCAGATCGACGAGCGAAACTACAGTTCTTACAGCGAAACTGTGATCTTCATTCAGCGAAATTATGAGTTATTTTGGATTTGAAGTTGTTTTCTAGAGTTTCAGCGAAAGTATCTCTTTGAACGAAAGTTCAGCAGTGTTTTTGATCAATTATCAAGCGAAAGTGCTGCCGAATCTATTTCTGAACGAAAGTTCAAGCTTGTTTCCTGCGAAATTAGCAGCGAAACTAAGCAATTGTTGTCTCTGATCCAAGCGAAAGTGCTGCTGAAATTGCAAGAGAAAGTGTCTGTGTTTGCGAAAGTGTTTGTTTTAGCGAAACTGTTAAGCAAGTCTACTTTCTCAGCGAAGTTGTTAGCGAACTTGTCAGCGAATTTACCAGCGAAATTACCAATCTTTCTGCGAAACTATCATGTCAAAATTAACTACTCTCACACTTGCGGATCTTCAAAGTGTTGCTCCTAATAGACCTCCAAGACTCATTAATGGAGATAATTTTGAAGATTGGAAGAGAGGTCTCAAGGCTTTCTTTTTCTATACAGATCATAATCAATGGGAATCGATTATTTCAGGTCCTCATATACCTACGGTTACAGTTGGTGATGTCGTTTCTCAGAATAAAGATCCATCTTCTTATAGTGAAAGAGATCTGAAACTGATTGATCGTGATCAAAAAGCATTTGGTGCTCTAACTCTCTGCTTGGCTCCTGACATCTACAATCGTTTTGCAGAGCATAAAAATGCTAAATCTCTTTATGATGCTCTCTGTGAATTCTTTGATGGGAATGCAGATCTGGTGAAAGACAAGAGTATTCAAGCTGAAAAGGAGTTTAACTCGTTTGTAGGATATAAGAATGAAAGTTTGACAGATCTTACAAATCGATTCTTAACTGTTTCAAGCACTCTGAAGAAATATGATGAAAGACTCTCCAACAGCGAACAAGTTAACAGACTTCTTGATTCTCTTCCACCACAATGGAGTCTTCAAGTGAGGATGCTCAAACAAGAAAGAGGTTTTACAGATTATAAGCTGATGGATATCATTAATAAGTTGAAATCTTTTGAGTTGGATATGAAAAGAAGAGAATTTAACCAGACTATGATGCCCACACCTGGTTTTTCTCAAAATGCTGCTTTATTGTCATCCGCTGCAAACTCTCACATTCAGAATCCAATTCAAGGAGGGACCAATACAAGTAATTTCTCAAGTGGTAGTAATCATGTTGGAAAGGAATTGGGAAATTCTAAGGTGAATGCTGAAACTACTATTCCATCTTAAACAATGGCTCTTTTTGGAATGTTTGTTCAGAGCTATGAAGCTCTTGTTGCTGGTGAATTGAAAGGTAAAGGAATGACTATGGAGGATATGTATCAAGTTGATCCTGATGATTTGGAAGAAACTGACATTCAATGACAAATGGCAATGTTAACTTTAAGAGCTCGGAGGTTCATGGAAAGAACATGAAGAAAGAACTTCGGTGGTCAATCATCAACCTCAAAACTAGGATTTGACAAGTCAAAACTGAGATGCTTCAACTGTAAACAATTGGGACATTTTAAACGTGAATGTCCATTACCAATTGTAACAGATCCTAGTAACACTGGAGTGCCAAGATTGACAGAGAAAGTAAAGGAAGAGGGAAATTCAAAAAAGGAGTCAGCCTTGATTTCTAATTTTGATTGGAGTGCAGAGGTGGAAGAAACCAGATCTGAAATAAATCATGCTTTAGTTGCTGAGATTGTGAAAAGTGATGAGATGGAAGTTGAGAAAGATGAGTTTGTGTTGTTTAAGGAATTCAAAGGAGAGAATGAATCTTCAGTAAAGGAGAAAGAAGAGAAAGATGATGGAGAGAAGAAAGAGAAAACTACAGATTCAAAAGCTGTGAAAGGAAAAGAGAAGGATGATGCGGCCGCTACTGTTGAGGAAAGGAAATCGAGTACTCCAGTATGCATGTGCGATAAAGCTTTAGCTGCCGAAAAGATGGTAATGGGACTTCCTTATGAGGTAATACAGGATATGTGTTCATCTGCTTGCAAAATTAGACTTTTTGGGGTTTATAAGGCTAATCGTTTGTTAATTGATAATGAAAAGGATTTAAAACGCATTAATGATGAACTTAAATTGAATGAATCAAAATATTTTGTGAAATTAAATGAGGCTTTAAAAG
The DNA here is from genome assembly GCA_025215565.1 of Flaveria ramosissima. Taxonomy (NCBI): domain Eukaryota; kingdom Viridiplantae; phylum Streptophyta; class Magnoliopsida; order Asterales; family Asteraceae; genus Flaveria; species Flaveria ramosissima. The sequence goes on from CM046034.1 coordinate 8,159,011, forward strand.
AAACTGATCATTTAAAAAGAATTGTTTTGGAAAGGAATGTAGAGATTAATACTTTGACTGAACGGGTTGCTCTGGCTAAATTTGAAGCAAGCAAACTTCAGTCAAAGTTAGATAAATGGACTATTTCTGGAATGAAACATGATGATCTTTGTAAATCTCAACGGGGAGCAAGAATTAAAACTGGTTTGGGTTATGAAAATGTACAGGTTTATCCTCCTCCTAGTACATATTGTTATTCTCCTATGCCTGTTCCTCATCCTTCTAATGATTTAATCAAATCAGATACTGACAGTATGTCTGCAGGTTTAGTTGGGAATAACTCTAAGTACATTCGTGAAGACTACGACTATGGACCAACTAGTGGGCTTGGATGCACTAGTTTTAGTACACCTGAAAAACAGCAGTCTGTTTTAGATAATAAGTCTAGTTTAAATTCAGTGTTTGTTTCTAGTTCAAATGTAACAGACTTGAATGTCTCATGTTCTCCTGATTGTTCTATTTCATCTTGTAATTCAAATCTTAATAGTGATGATTTTTGTTCTGGTTATGAATTCAATGAATCTGATGTTTCACCTAAAACAACTGAGCAACTTAAAACTAATTCTTTTGAAAAGTTCTTTTCTCAACCTATTCCATCTTTTATACCATTAAATATGACATCTTCAGAAAAATGCAGTTCTCCTTCATCTGAAACTGGTACCAATGGTACGAGTTTTACTGATTTGTCAGAAGAATCAAGCTATGATTTTGTAAAGAATAATTCTGAGTCAAATAAACAAAAACATCATGAGATGTATGAGACATTCAGTGATGTTGATTCTAGTTTGTCTGAATGTGATGAGGAGATTATTATTGATCCTATTTTTACCTCATCACATCATCGACCTAGATTCAAACATCATTGTTTCAGGTGTGGTGAAGAGGATCATCTTATCAAAAATTGCCCTTTGATTGAAAGATCCTCTAATAGAAATTGTTTTGGGAATAAATTGACAAAATTGGTTAATAATTTCTTTCATAAAAAATCAGCTTCTTTGAAAACAAAGGTTGTTCAATCTTGGGTCCCTATTACTCCTGGCTAAATGATTTGTTCATTCATTTCAGGGATCTTCTTCAAAGATTGTAAACAGTCTGTGGCATGTTGATAGCGGCTGTTCCAAACACATGACGGGATTAAAGGATTTGTTGACTAATTATCGAATTATCGATGGAGGATATGTGGCATTTGCTGGAGACAAGAAGGGTGGAAAAATGATTGGACAAGGAGAAGTTACCAATGGCTCTCTTACTCTCGAAAAAGTCAACCATGTTCCTGAATTGGCATTTAATCTTCTGAGCGTCTCTCAAATTTGTGATAAAGATATTCCAGTTCTATTTAAATCTGACGAATGTTTATTTTTGAAATCAGAGATAGCTGTTCCAGAAGATTTAATTCTCATGCGTGCTCCAAGGAAACACGATACATATCTTCTTGATATGAATTCTAATGAGTCAAAAGCTACTGCAACTTGTCTTCTTTCAAAAGCATCAACATCTGAGTCACTCTTGTGGCATCGTCGATTAGGCCATGTCAATTTTAAGATAATTAATAAATTAGTAAAGAACAATCTTGTTAGAGGACTTCCTTTAAAAGATTTCTCTGTGTCTGAAAAATGCATGGCATGTGCCAAAGGGAAACAACATAAGAAACCTCATAAGCCTAAACTTTTAAATAGCATATCAAGTCCTCTAGAGTTGTTACATACTGATTTATTTGGGCCAATTAGTGTTAAATCCATTGCTAAAAAGTCCTTTTGTCTTGTTGTTACAGATGATTTTTCACGTTATTCATGGGTGAGGTTTCTTGCTCACAAAAGTGAAGTTGCTGAGGAATTGCAGAAATTAATCATTTCTATTGAATCAGTCAGTAAGAAAAGAGTTATGGGATTAAGAAGTGACAATGGCACTGAATTTAAAAATCAGATTCTTGACTCATTTTGTGCTCAAAAAGGGATCGTGAGACAGTTTAGTGCTGCAAGAACACCCCAGCAGAACGGAGTTGCAGAAAGAAAGAATCGTACTCTTGTGGAAGCTGCTCGTACAATGTTGATAGAATCCTCATTACCTGTCATTTTCTGGGCTGAAGCTGTTAATTGTGCTTCTTATGTTTTAAACAGAGTGCTAATTGTGAAAGATAAAGTGAAGACTCCTTATGAACTTTTTCATAAGAGGAAGCCACTAATAGATTTCTTTCGCCCATTTGGATGTTCTTGTACGCTTCTGAATACTCAAGCTCAAAAGACCAAATTTGGGGCTGTTTCTGATGAATGTTACTTTGTTGGATATTCTTCTTCACAAAAGGCATACCGAGTTTACAACAAAAGAACACGTATTGTTCAAGAGTCATTTTATGTTGATTGGCAAGAATCAAATCCTTCTGAAGTTAAATCTGAACCTGCATGGTTCTTTGATTCCGATACTGTGTTCAATTCATTCAATTTGCCAGTTTTCGATGATGATACGTCAAGTCCATGTACTCAAACGAATATTATTCCATCATCTTCATCGTCTGTTCCATCAATTCCACAAGTAACTGATGCTGTTTCAATTGATGTCAGCTCATCGTCTCCGATGCCTGATCAAGCACCATTATCTGATTCTTTATCACCTACATCTCCTAACTCACCTGATTCATCACCTGTCATTAATACACCTTCATCTACTCTTTCTCCGGCGGCTGATACTTCTTCAACTATCTTTCCTTCTTCTGGAGATTATAAAACTTTGAAAGATCATCCGCTTGATAATGTAATTGGATCTGTTTCTGATGGTGTTCGCACACGAAGTCAATCCGGTCTGATTAATGTTTGTCTTTTCTCATGCTTCATTTCTCAAATTGTTCCTAAAAATGTTCATGCTGCTCTACAAGATCCGTGTTGGGTAGAGTCTATGCAGTTGGAACTTCAACAGTTCAGGAAGCTTAAGGTTTGGACTTTAGTTGATTTACCTCCCAACAAGTATCCAATTGGTACAAAATGGGTGTTCAAGAACAAACCAGATGATCGGGGTGTGGTGGTGCGAAACAAATCTAGACTTGTAGTGCAAGGCTTTGCTCAAGAAGAAGGTATTGATTATACAGAAGTCTTTGCTCCAGTTGCTCGTCTTGAAGCAATCCGTATATTTCTTGCTCATGCTGCTCATAAACAATTCAAAGTGTACCAGATGGATGTGAAATGTGCTTTTCTCTATGGCGACATTGATGAAGAGATATATGTGTGTCAACCACCAGGCTTTGAAGATCCTGATTTTCCTGATAAAGTGTATAAGCTTGATAAATCTTTGTATGGACTTCATCAAGCACCCAGAATCTGGTATGAGACTCTTACACAATATCTTTTAAGCAATGGTTATTCTCGTGGTACCATTGATATGACCTTATTTAAGAAGGAGGTGAATGGTGAAATGATCTTTGTTCAAGTGTATGTCGATGATATTATTTTTGGATCCACAAACTCTCAATTGTGTAGAGAGTTTGAAGAAGTGATGAGCCAACGGTTTGAAATGAGCATGATGGGTGAAATGTGCTTCTTTCTTGGCTTGCAAGTTGAACAACAGAAAGAAGGAATTCTTATTCACCAAGAGAAGTACATTAAAGATATTCTGAAGAAATTTAAAATGGATGATGCGTCTACTGAAATGACTCCTTTTACTGCTCAGACGTGTCTCACTCCAGACGAAAATGGAAAACCAGTTGATCCTCATCTTTTTCGATCTATGATTGGCTCTCTCATGTATCTTACTGCAAGTCGTCCTGATATCACTTTTGCTGTTGGTTACTGTGCTAGATATCAGTCGGCTCCAAAGGAATCTCATGAGAAAGCTGTCAAACGAATCTTTCGTTATCTCAAAGGATCATCTCGTCTCGGACTGTGGTATCCATATGGTGGAAATTTTGATTTACATGCTTATTCTGACAGTGATTCCAATGGTTGCAGGTTAAACAGAAAATCTGTGTCTGGAGGATGTCAATATTTGGGTAATTGTCTGGTATCTTGGCAGAGCAAGAAACAAACAACAGTTTCTCTTTCTACAGGGGAAGCTGAATATATTGCTGCATCTAGCTGCTGCTCTCAAGTTCTCTGGATACAACACCAAATGATTGATTATGGAATTAATTTCCTTCATACACCTTTATTCTGTGATAATGAGGCTGCCATTGGAATCGCTAAAAATCCCATTCATCATTCTCGCACAAAGCATATTGAAACCCGAATTCATGCGATTCGTGATGCTCAAGAGAAGGGTTTCATTAATATTATTCCCATCGATACAAAAAATCAAAAAGCTGATCTTTTCACAAAAACGTTTGATAAACCTCGTTTTTATGAATTGATTTCTATGCTTGGGTTAATATCTTTTTAAATTTTCATTTTCTATTTCTTTGGTCATAATTTTAAAAATAAAATACATAAAAACAAAAACCAATAAAAAAAATAAATCAAGTTACAATTTTTCTATAATTATAGACAAATGAAAATAAAAATTTGGGGGAGTAATATCAGTATTCTGAGATCGGATTTAACATGATGAGAAATGATTGTATATTCTCTAAATATTTCTTATTTACATGACCAGTAATTCTATGAGAAATGATAGTAACTGTCTCTAGATTCTGCTTCATAATAAAAAAAAATAAAAGGAAATGGATCAGATTCTTTGACGATATGCTTGATAGACTCAGCCTGATGAATGAAGTAGACAGCAGCTTTATGATTAAATTAAACTTTATGCTTAAGAATGCCTGGATTTACTCATTCATTTTGGATTGCACAAAAAACTGAGTCCTGACAAAAATGGATTGAGAATGAATCTTTCGTTCATTGTGCTTTGATATGTCATCATTCTCTGCTGTTTTATTTTGTGTTAAGATGTCTTGTGTCTGTGCTTATCTCCTTTGCTGTACGAAAGTACTGACCTGGAGTGATGATCTCCTCTGCTGTACGATAGTACTGACCTGGAGCTCTCATCAGCACATGTTCAAATGGTTATCTCCTCTGTTATACGTGAGTATAGATCTGGAGCTCTCACCATTTTGATATAATTATGTCAAATCATCTTATCGATGAATTTCTCTCAGAATGAAATATTTTGTGTATAATCATTTGTACACTTATTCAAAAATTTTGTTTCATGAAGATTGATTCATAATTCAATAAATCCTGAGGTTGGGTGAGGGTTTTTACCAAATGATTGTGGGGTCTTAGCATTCTAAAGCATCTAATCGAACCTTAAATGAATCATAAGCTGTTGTTTGAAAAAGGATAAGGCATGAGTTTAAGTGGATAATTATATCAGCAATCGTTATTGATTTGTTCTAATTTCTGTGGTTTCTGTGCAGATTGTGATCAGATCTTGTTTTCAGTATGATCTCATGACTGGTAGATGATTTTTAATCATCATTATGTTCTAAAATATTTAGAGAATGTGATCTCTGATTATTTTAGATCTCATTATGTGATGTGCTTCCCTTGAGTATTATTGTTAATAAAAATAAAAAAAATAAAAAAATAAAAAAAATAAAAAAATATAATAAAAAAAATAATAAAAAAAATAATAAATAAATAATAATAAATAAAAAATAAATAAAAATTTTGGTGCGAAATTATTCTTTCGCTGACAGCTTCGCTAAGCGAAACTGCAATTTCGCTAGGTTAGCTTATAAGTTGTTACCAGTTATCTTTTAGCGAAATTACAGTTTCACTGAGCGAAACTGTAAATTCGCTTGACGAATTTATAGTTTCGCTGTCAGCGAAACTATTGACTATATAAGTCAATTTTGCGAAGTTTTCTTCATAACTTCGCAAATCAGTTCAGGTCGTCTGTTAGGGTTTTTATGTTTAATATACGGCGATATTGATTTGAGATTGGTTTTTGGACTGATTTTGAGTGATTTTCTCTTCAGATGTGAGTTTCGAACGTTGATTGACCATTTAATCTGGATTACATCTTGTTTCTGATAAGGGATTTGGATTTGTCGCTTCGGTGGTTTCACTGTTCGTTCAGCGAAACTACCGAAGTTTCAGCGAAATTGAACGAAAGTTCACTGTCTTTCAGCGAAACTGTAAAGTTATGCTGTCCGAGCGAACTTAACAGTTTCGCCATATCTTATCTAATTTCGCAAAAACTAATCCTTATTTCACAGTTTCGTCTATAATTTCTTAAGTCAGCGAAACTAATTTGTAACAGCGAATCTAAATTAATTTTTGGTGAAACTAATTGCGAAACTACTTTGAATCATTCTAATCTTGTCGAAAATGCTTTTTGTTCTGCGAAATTAACAAGTTTCTATGAGCGAAACTATAGTTTCGCTCGTCGAAACTGTTTGATTTCCTTGACGAAACTGTCTTTAATTCAGCGAATCAATCATGTCTTAGTGAGCGAAACTATTGTTTCGCTTGCCGAAATTAATTGTTTCTTTTGTTTGTATCTTATTTTTCTTATTTTCAGTATTTCTTATTCAAATTTATTTGTTGATCTTTTCAGATTATTATGGCGAATCTAAAGTTTGACGAGAGGAATAACATTACTGCCATATTAGATGATACTTTGCCTAAAGCGGCCGGATTTCGGGATTGTATTCGATGGCTCCAAAGATCACCCATTGCATATGCTATCTCTCATTCTCCCACTATCTATGATCTTCACATTAGAGACTTTTGGAGGTCAGCGGAATACAACACCGGAGGAGATGTTCAGAGGATCACAGCTAGAGTGCTTGATCATGATATATCTATTACTGCTGAGAATGTGTCGAGGATTCTTAGACTGGACGATGATACTGGTGATGAGGTTGATATGACGGAATCTGAAGTATTCCAAGCTTTCCGGCAAATGGGATATGAGGGACCAGTCTTTGGGTCGAGGAAAGAGATTAAAAAGTCATTTTTATCTAAAGAATGGAGATATATAGCTCACGTGTTTATTATGTGCTTAGATCACCGTAAGGGTGGATCAGATGGACTTAATCTTGACTGGGCCAAAGCTATGGTGATATGTTGCAAAGGAGAGAAGGCAAACATTGCTAGATTGATCTTCGCTTGTATGGCAGAAAATGTGATGGCAGTGAAAAAGGATAAATGGTTATTATATCCTCGTTTTATTCAGATGATTATTGATGATTTGATTCCTGATGTTCCTAAACACGGTGAAGTTAAGAGATTGGTTCAGATGAACCCTCGGATATTTGCAGATTGTTGTGCTATACGCCATGATTTCAGTGGTAAAATAACCCATCTCTGGGAGAACATGTACCCACCAGAGCGATGGAATTATATCAGACGAGTCGATGAGTCTGAAAACAAAAGAGCTGAGGAAACACGGGTGAAACAAGCTGATGCAGCTAAGAAAAGAAAGAGATATGCAAAGGAGAAAGATTATGATTTTGAAGAAGATATAGATACACAAGCTGAAGAGATAAGGGTGGAGAAGGAACGAAGGTCTAAAAAGAGGACTGACTTTGTTGAGCCTGAACGAAGAACAAAACATAGACATGAGGGTTTCACAGCTGGAAAAGAAACAAGTGCTGGTCTTGATGAGGATGTGATTCGTGGTCTAAATACTTCATTGGCAAATGAATTAAGTATGATAAAGACTAAACTGATGAATCAAGAGATTCGGGAACAACAGAAAGATGAGGTCATTGATGGAATGAAAAAGATGTTGATTGATCAGAACAGTTTGATTAAGAAGTTATTTGAAGAGATTTCACAGATGAAGGCTGCTGCTGGCCTACCCAGTCAACTAACTCAATCTGAGTTAGATGATATGACTGATATATCTAAGTACCCATTCTTGAATGTTGGTACCTCATCAAAGGTAGGAGAGGGCACCTCTGGAGCAGCTGATACTGAAACAAGAGAACAAGAGATTCCAAGAGAAGAGGCTGGTAGAAATGATGAAGATGAGATTGTTGAGGCTGAGTTTGTTAATCTACAGTTTGACTTTGATAAAGATATTTTGGGAGAAGAAGTGATTGTTACAGATACTCATGAGGAAGCATCAGATAAAGGTAAAGGGTTGATTGATGAAGAAGAGGAGGATGAGCAGTTGGTTGATTATGATTCTGAGCCGGAATTCTATGAAGTAGATGAAAGACCTTTAGTGTATGTGGCTAAGAAGGGAGATGATGAGAATGATGTGTTTGAGATGGATAAGAGTGATTGGTTGATAAAGGAGAAGGAGGCTGAAGAACTCACCCCTCTGTTTCAAAATATGAGGGTTTGAGCAGAAAGGAAGCAGACAAGAAGATAATCAGCTGGTGTTATAATCCTTTCTTGAAGATGTTTTTGATTTAAAGAAGAGGAGGTAATATCAGTTACATGCTCAAGAGGAAGGCGTTTAAGACCTTGCCTAAGTGGGATCTGAGACGATTAGCTACCTTGCCTTTGATTAATGCTAATTTAAGTGAAAGGGCAGAATTTCTGGAGAAGGAGATTAAAAATGGTCTAAATGATAATTTTGAATCATTTGGTTTTATGAAGGCTGAACGAAAGAGATCTAAGAAAGACAAAGACTGGGAGACAGGGAAAGGGAGAATTGTGTTGAGGGTTAAACCGCCTAAGACTGTAAATAGAGTAAGACTGGCTGATCCTCTTCCTCCTCGTTTACAGGACTTTGAGAAGTGGTTCTATGATAATAAAACTGGTGAGGCTGTGATTAGAGTCAAACAAGGAAGAGAATTTAGGGTGTTTGACCCAATGGAGTTATTCAGCTTTTGTGATGAAGATCTTTTGATTCTCTGTGAAAATCATATAAAGGCGGGGGCAGGTGAGGAAACAAGAAAGGAGGCAAGCTTGTTTATGAATGTGGCGAACAAAATAAGGGGAGTTCGGGCAGAGGTGAAAAGTTTGGCTGAAAAGGTGAGAGCACAAGATGACTTGGCTATGGATGTTCAAGACTTAACAAGGCAGTTTGCTAGAGCTAGTGGTCATTCGCATGAAGCTGATGAGGCAGGAACTAATCTTGGAGAATCAGTGGCTGAAGCTTCTCAAGACATTGCTGCAGGAGGAGATGAAGACAGATCAACAGCAGCTGAGGAAACGGGAGCTAAAGAGCCGAACGAAGAGCAGTGAAGACAGTGAGGTCCAACCTAGGGGGAGTATTGAAGATCATGATAGGTTGGACTCACTTTAGTATAGATGTTTACTTTTCATTGTAATAGGACTTGTGTTAGTTTCATTTTGTATTTTGATAGTTATTAGCAGTTTTGGCAGTCCAGCGAAACTGTGAGCGAATCTATAGTTTCGCTCACAGTTTGCTGTTTTGGTTCACCCGGCGAACTTATGTTCTGCCGGGCGAAACTATAGTTTCGGCATGACAGCGAAACTATGACTGCTATATATACTTTTGTTATTTCATTTTGCATGATAAGTTTTGCAAAACCCAAAACGTGGAATTCTGTTGCAAACTATCATTCTCAAGCAGTTACTTCATTGAAATACATTGTGCTTATTGTTATTGAGTGAGTTTGTTCATTTGAATATCAATTATGTCTTGATTCATCATATTCATCTCTCAATTGTTTGTTATTTGGCTTATGTATGTGATATTGATCAAACTATTCTATCAATTGTACTGTTCATCGATCATTTGGACCAACATTTGTTATCATCTAAAATTACAGACTGTCAAAGAAACATGGCAAATGTGTTAAAAGTTTTCTAAAAATAAATAAAGGCAGTTGTTTATTCGTATTTCATACAAACCTACTACAATTAAGTCTCCAACTAGTTATGCATTTAACTTTTAAAGCATTCACAACCCATTAACTCTTAGAGCATTCCCAACCCATTACTTATTTTTATCTTTATTAAGGTATGGTTATACTAAAAAAGGGATTTAATCTAAAAAGTATAAGAAATATTGTGGGCTTGAAACGTATCCTTCTATTGTTTTAAAAAGAAGGACAGTTTGTCATTGTGTCAAATACAGTAGTTCATTGTGTTTTATTCATTTATTGTGTTAAATATTAGTTAATTGTGTCATATATGTTACATCATTTGTTATATTTACATTCTTAATCATTTTGTGTTATTTTTGTCTTTGATTTTTTAGATTATATAGACTTGTTATCTATACTTGTGTTTTACAATTAAAAATACACAATGATATATTTTCACCAATGTATTTTTCAAAACTTATAGTGTTAAAGATAACATAATTTGTTATTTTTATCATTGTTTTTTATAGTTTATATAAATTTGTTAGCTATCATAGTGTTTTACAATTAGAAGTACATAATGATGTTATTTCACTATGTATTTTTTAAAACACATATTGTTTAATATAACACCATGACGATCAAAAGACACAATGAGAATTATGTTATTTTATAACTGTTTTTAATGTATTAGATTAATTAGTTGTTAATTTATTATTGTGTTATACATATTAAAGATACACAACAATGTTATTTCACCATTATATTTTACTTTTATTCATCATTTAAAAAAAACACAATATTATTCAAGAAAACACAATAACAAATAAAAAGACATAATGAACTGAACTAAAGACACAATGATAAGATACGAGCTTAAAATCATAAAAAAATTAGTATCTTTTTATGTAATATATTATACTTATTTTAAAGAGAAAAAAACTTGTTTTTATGATGAATTTTTATATATAAAAAAGAATATCATACATAAAAGTTATGAGTATTTAAAAAAATAGGAGGAACTTGCAAAAGGTCAACAAAAATGGTTATTTCCAAAATATGACTCTAACAAATTTTTTTTACAATTTGATGTCTACCATTGGTTAAGTATATTGATGTTTATGATTACTTTTTACACTTTTTAGTTTTAAAAGACTTTTTGCAGGACCGAATAAGGGAGGTCAATACAATCAGTCTCACAATGAAAAGAGTGTTAGAACACTTAATCAAATAGGAAACCGGGTATGAGTAATAGATGCAAACAAGCAAACAAGGAGACATAACTTAAGAACAATATGATATGGTTTTCAAGAATGATGTATATTAATCTCAAGTTCTTTTACAAGTGGTACAATGCATAAGATAAGATACAAGGCCTGAGATACTTTATATTACACTCTACAACTGGCTATACTTTGAAAGCCAGCTGAAAACATTGATCGACAACAAGATCAATGTAAAGTCAAAAGGCGGATTGCCTTTTGACCACTGACTATGACATGTCATAGCTCACATCCTAATATATTATAAAAATGATAAAGGTACATAAAGTAGAAAGTTACAGACTCCAGACCTTAATGTACAGTTGCAAAAACATGGACCTTTTCACCAACTTATGCAAGTTGGTGAGACTTCAGAGTTGCAGCAGAAAGTGGGTCAGTTTTATGCAAAAGTACATCCGAGGAAAGCATATTCCCCTCTGTCTTCAGAAAAAATCAATCCTCACTTCATTGCCTTCGGAAGACTTTGTCTTTGACGCTTCGGAAGACTTCATCTTTGGCTTCGGAAGGTTCGGTCTTTTGCTTTGGAAGATTTTACACTTAGAATATTTTCTGTGCAGGTGTAAAACTTCCTAAGAAACTGCTACCTTGTACATAGTGCATGCATGCAGGAAGCACCTTGGTTGCTTTGGTTGCATCAGTCTTTCTTATAAAATCTTACAAACTCTCCTATGCTGATGCTACCAAAACAAAGAAGATTGTTTACTAATTGACAGTCCTCATTAGGATCAAGACCATTCCCTTCTTCATCATTTGGTCAGGATCCTTCATACTCTCATAATACCTTCTCATGCCATGGAGATCATGTAGAGGTAGATCAATCATGTCTTGCTAGAAATAGACATCTTAACCACCTTGGTCTCTGATGACATACCATCTGTCTAGATTAGCAGCAAAGGTCCAGGATAAAACGGGTCTTCCAGCTACAAAAGGCTATGCTTGAGTAGGAGTCGGCTGAGCAGCATCTTGTTGCACTTCCTCAGGATGCTCTGACTCATCCTGAGGTCTGGAGGTGGATGCCTTTGGCTTCTTCTTGGATACACTCTTCATGGCCATCCTTTCCCTCCTCTTTGGAGTCTTTAACTGAGAGGGATAGTCTTGAGTACCAGCTTGTTCAGTTGTGCCTCTTTCAGTTGGGTCCTCTTCCCTCACAGGTTCAGAATGAAGGAAGCAGAACCTTGCTGTGGAATAGAAGATGAAGTTGGCTGAGATGCAGCACTTGGTCGAGGTTGTGTTGTCTGAGTGGGTTCAACCTTAACCTCATCCTCAGGAGGAGCTTGGTTTGGTGGAGAATGCAAGTCCACAAGCTCTCCTTAAATAATCTCTTTCTTGATTACTCTAATATGCTTATCCATAGTGAATAGAGACATTGAACCAAGCCTCCTTCCGGAGAGTCCATAAAGCTTCAAGAAGCTCATCATCCTCTTCCTATCAGTAGACTTCTTTTGACTCTTTTAGATGATGGCTCGTGACTTTACATCCTCTTCCCTCATCTTTCTCTTAGCATCCTTTTGTTCTTTGATAGCTTGTTGCTCCAGCTGCTTAAGATACTCGAATTCTATGTACTCATATGATAGGGGAAGAAGTGCAGATGCCTGATAGAAGCCTGTGGTACTCAGGTAGTTGATCATGTTTTGTCTATCAACTTTCTTGTCTACCTGAGGTTGTTTAGTTGCTACAACCTCTATCTCAGGACTTTCTTGAACTGGGGAAAGGGTAGGGACATGCATGTATATCCTTTTCTGCCGTCTTTCTTCTTTGATCTTGAGGAGAAACTCTGCATCCTATGCCTCTTTCCTCTCCTTAGACAGCTCCATCTCTGCCAGTTCATTTAGTTCTTATAAGGGAAGAGATCTAATTTCATCTACTTTATATTCCTGGTCCCCAAGTAGTTTATCCTTGCTGCCCTCAACTAATCATTTTGAGTGTTTGGCCTAGGGGCAGCTCTAATAGCAGCTTCCATAAAGCATGGGGACCCACTTGAACTCTCTCCCCTTAGCTTCCTCTTCCTCTCTCTCCTTTTCCTCAATCTCCTCAGGAGTTAGTTTCCTTTTCCCTTTGTCACTCATAGGCTTTGGTGACTTAGGGTGGATAGAGCTTTGGTTTTCATTCCTTGATGTAGCAATCAAGCTCTGGCCAGAGAGAGGCTGTGAAGCACCTTCACCAGCTGGTGCCTCATTGAGGGTAATGGGTGCTGAAGAAGTGCCTATCTTAAGGTTTACAGGTTCAATTACTGGGCCTTCAGTTAAGGCTTCCCCTTCGAAGCTAATCTTAGGATCTACCTCAACATCCAGTTGACCAATAGCCTTACCTGCTAGCCTCTATCTACATAGTCTGGATCTTAGCTTGAACTCTTCTAGCACCCTTCTTGAATCCTATCTGCTAACCTTGCAGCTTGCCTGTGTTGACTTGGGTTCGCAAGTGGAAGGTCAATCAGATAGGTACTCTCATAGAATCTCAAGTTGGAAAAGTTGAAGATTTCTTGGTGCCCCTGAGTTCTAGAGATTACCAAAGCTCTCTTATTAGTGTCATACATCCATCCCATGATTAGATTCTTAGAGTGATGAGATAGGGTAGACATAGCTCTAGGGATACCCTCCTCAAACAAACTCTGTATGAGTGAGTCCACATCAATATGAACTTGAGGTGGTTGCTGAGTATGGACAACTGCAAGTGACGGTGGTGAATCCTTAAAGTCCATACTCTGTAAAGAAATCCCAAGTTCTGTGATTGCTTGGACTTTCTCTCCCTTTATGGTAGCATCACCCTCTTGCATAGGTGAGCTGGGGGTTAAGTCTATCACATCCACAGGTTCTTGTGTTCTTGGTTGAGTCCTTTTTAAAGGTCTCCCAACTAGTTTTTCCTTGAGATCAGAAATCTCAAGTTGCTAATCATTGAACCTTCTTTGCAAGGTAGTCACTTCAGATTCCAAGTTACTAACCTTGGAGACTAAATAGGTGCATGTTATGGTCAGCTGTTGCAACTTTAGCTTCACGTTCCCCTATATTCATTAGAAGAATAACTTGGGGATGATAGAATAGTACCTAAGTCTTCTTCCTCAGCACTAGCATGTTGTTCTTGGATGTTGAATTTTCCTTGCACATTAACAGCATCAATTGAAGTGTTAATAGGCTGGGTTTCCATGATTGAGATCTTAATGATGTAATCACTTGTAGGAGTGAGAGCCTCTTCCATATGGACCTTCTGAGAAAGTTCAGGTAGATCCACCTCAGTAGTTGGTGAATGATGTCGGCTAGACATGGGAGAGGTGGGAGTACTCATCTCTCCTTAAACAAGGGTGGAGAAAAGAGACTCATGGTACTCACTAAATCCTATGTATTTATCATCATATAATTCTAGGTTAGGAATTGGTTGGTTTAGGTCAAGAGGTTGGGGATGGTAGCTGTCCCCTAAAGGTTGTTCACTAGAGTTTTGAGACTCTAAGTGAAGGCTAAAAGTTGTTAAGGTTGTGAGCTCATCAGACTGAGCATGAGGAACCTCAGCACTGATCATTGGTGATGTGGGAGTGGCTTCCTCCTCAGGGGAAATGGGAGTTTCAGTGTCCACTTCCTTCTATATGGATGGTGATATGGGGGCCTACACAAGCTGAGCAGCTTGTGTAGGGGTTCATTTGGATTTTCTTTGGTAGGTGGTGGTTATTTGTGGCTGTGTGGGTTGTTGTGAAGTAAAAGGTGTGGGTTCAACACTAGCTGGTGCTGCTAGGTTGTCACCTTGAGCAATAAGCTCTAATATATTTAGGACTAGAGCTGTTTCTACCCCTGAGAATCCCACACTAGGCTTTCTCATGGTTTTAAAGATGTCGGGCTTCATCTCTCCTAATTTTAGAATATTACATGTTCCCCTCAATTATGAGCCAAGTTCACAGTTAAGAATACCTGAACTTGTCTCTATGAACAATCCCATGGACTATAAAGGGATGGTCTTCTAGAATTTGGTCCCATCCTCCATGTTTGTTAAACAAGCTGTGGATGATGACATGGAAAAGGTATTTCCATTTAGATGAAACCTTCCCATTCCTGAAGGTTTTGACTGAGAAGTCACCTTTATAGCCCATCTGCTCAAAAGATTGGTTAATAGTAGATTTGGAAAAAGACAATTCACCTTCTACATCATGCAGCTGAAGATGAGCGTTTATGGAAGCTAGAGTGATGAAGAATGTCCTTCCCTACACTGTGGCAGATAGTGCCTTATCCCCATCCATGGTGACCTCTTGGCAGGTCCTCCAAAAGTCTAAAAGATGATCCTCATAGAGTAGAGGATCAATGTTTAGGGAGGTAAAGTAGTTTCATAAAGTGAGAAAGCGGCAGACCTTTGAGAAACTTGGATCTTTCTCAGAGTTTAACAGAGCAACATAATTATGTTTCCTGTGAAGATGCATGGAGAAATCCGGTTGGTTTCTTCAGTCAGGGTTGGCCATTTGAGGTAGCTTTGAGGTGAAGAAAGTTAAGAACAAAGGTGGTGAGTGGGTGAAATTAAGTTTAGAGAATTGCAGATAAAGGAGATAGCGAAAGAGGGCGGAAGCATTGGGTATATTTATATGAATTGGATTTAAGACAAAGTTAATGGGAATGAATAAACTTTGAAATCCGAATGTCGGTCCCACCTCTAAAAAAGTGCCCAAAAAGGTAGTTTTCTTGGAATTCAAAATTCTTCGAAGGTATTTTGTCTTCAGAAGTTTTGTAAAAACTTCAGAAGCCAAATTTTGACTTCGGAAGATATTCCTTAGCTTTGTGAAATTTGCTTTGAAAGAAAAATTACTTAAGTAATTTCTCTTCCTAGGCATATTTGGTTTCGAAAGATATTAAAAATTAGAAGTTTTATTCCTAAGGGAATAAATCTTACGAGACATAATTGCTTTTAAAAGAAATTTGTTCTTCAAATAAATATAAGTACTAAAAAGCATATTTTGGCTTCGGAAGAAATGCTGACATTTCGTCCGAAGGTAAATTTCTTAAGACTTTCAAAATACTTCCGAAGACAATTTTAATGTTTTCCAAAAGGAAATATATTTAAGACTTTCAGAATTCTAAGAAATACCATTTGAAAAAAGATATTCTCCCAAGGTAAACTGGGCTTATGTAGGTGTTAGGTTAGACAACTTAGGACACACAATTCTTTTTAGAAATAGTCTTGAATTAAAATTTTAGAAAATCTATTCAAAGTTAATCATCCCAATAGCTTATACATGATATTTAAATCTCTGTCATCAAAAGCCTTTGTGAACAGATCAACATATTATTCATTTATATTAACTTTGACTAGTTTTATCACTCCCTTTCAAAGTTATCTCTAATTAGATGGTACATGATGTTGATGTGTTTTTTCCTTGAGTGTTGCATAGTATTCTCTATGATAGAGATAGCACTGTTGTTGTCTATATGAATGAGAGTCTCTTTGAAGTTTTATCCATAATCCAACATCTGATTCTGAATCCAAAGCACTTGAGCACAGCAGCTAGCAGCAACAATGTATTCAGCTTCAGCAGTTTATGCACATACAAAGGATTGTTTCTTGCATTTCCATGAGACTATCCTTCCACCAAGAAATTGACATCCCCTAGATGTAGACTTAGCAGTCATGTTGCAGCCACCAGAGTCACTATATGTATAAGCATATAGATTGAAGTCAGAATTCTTTAGATACTAAAGGCTTAGCTTATGGGCACCCTTGAGATATCTAAGAATCCTCTTGATAGCAACCACGTGTGACATCTTGATGTTAGCTTGATATCTTGCATAAATGCATGTGGAAAACATGATATCAAGCCTGCTGGCTGTAAGATACATAAGAGACCCAATCATAGCCCTGTAAAGATGTTCATCTACACACTCCCCCTCAAGATCAGGCCTAAGGGAATGGTTCTGGCTATGGGTGTCTTTGTCACCTTACATTCAGTCATGTTGCATCATATAAGTATGTGTTGTACATACTTTGGCTGACTTATGAAGATGCCATTGTCAACTTGCTTCAATTGAATTCCTAGAAAGAAATTGAGTTCCCCCATGGAACTCATTTCAATTCTATTCTTCATCAACCTCTCGAAGTCTTTGCAGAGCTTTGGATTAGTTGACCCAAATATAATATCATCTACATATACTTGAACCAACATCAAGTTATTCCTTGTTCTTTTGATGAAGAGAGTTCCATCTATAGTACCCCCCTTGAAGCCATGTTGACAGAGATACTAAGATAGTGTCTCATACCACTTCCTTAGAGCTTGGTGCAACCCATAGAGAGCTTTATTAAGCTTGTAGACATAATCAGAATCATCTGGGTATGCAAATACAGGTGGTTGTTTGATATACACCTCTTCATCAATCACCCCATATAATAAAGCACACTTGACATCAAGTTTGTAGACTTTGAAGTCCTTGGATGCAGCAAACGCCAGGAATATCCTAACAGCTTGAAGTTTTGCTACTAGAACAAAGACATCAGTGAAGTCAATTCCTTCTCTTATGTGTATCCTTGAACAACCAGTCTTGCCATGTTCTTGATGACAAGTCCTCTATCATCCTTCTTGTTCATAAAAACCCACTTGGTTCATATGATAGTCTTTCCTTAAGGAAGAGGACATAGGTTCCAAACCTTTTGTCTTTTGAATTGAAGCAGCTTCTCATGCTTTGCTTTAACCCAACTTTCATTCTTCAAACCTTATCCCCTTTCTTTGGCTCTATATGGGACAAGAAACAAGAGTATAGACAAACATTTTTGTCATGGGTTTGTCCACTTTTTCTCACCATTTAGTTAACATCTCCAATGATGTTTGTGGTGTGGATCCTAAGTTGAGGGATCACAGTAAGTTGATTTGACAGATCAAAATTAGTTTAGTTTAGATCTGGCAATGAAGTGTCTCCCACCATATTAGCATAGTTATCAAGAGAAGCTTGATCCAATGAGTGTGTGACATCATTGATGTTGTATTTCATGGAGTGGTTATCAGCATCAAGGAATTCTTGATCATTGTCACCACAACTAATTCCTCCTACATTTGAAGCTCCTTCATTTGAGTTTTGTGCCTCTGAGCTGGAATTTGTAGGGACTGAAGATCATGCATAGGTTGGACTCACCTTAGATTAGAATGTTTATATATGCTTGTAATAGGTCTTATGTTAGCTTACTTTTGTATGAAATTTGCTTTATTTACTTTTGCAGTCCAGCGAAACTGTGAGCGAAACTATAGTTTCGCTCACAGTCAGCTGTTTAGTTCTCTCAGCGAAACTGTTGTTTCTGCAGAATAGTTTCTTGGACAGCGAAACTGTAGGCAAGACTAAGACTTCTATATATAGTTTTGATCATTTTCATTGTTGGTTTAGCTTGCAAAAACCCTAATCGTTTATTCTTGTTGCAAGTGGGTATTGTAAGCAGTTTATTCACTGATATATGATTGTGCTTTGTTATTATTGATTATGTTAATCATCATTGCTTTATTTTGAAGCATTTGTGGTTGCTCTCAATCTTCATCATCTTTGTTTCTTATTGTTTGTATTTGATATTGGACAACCCAACATCTCATTTGTGCAGAAAATCGATCAAATGGACCAACAATATGGTATCAGAGCCTTAGTGCTCTTGATTTGTTGAGGTTTTGGTTGTTTCTATTCAATATCAAGTTTTCATCAATTTCAGATCAAATTTGTATGTATTTGATATGGAATTTGATTGAATTTTGTTGGTTATTGGTTGGGGAAGCTCTGTTAATCATCAGATCTCAAATCCATTGAGTTTTTGATGATTTCAGATTGATTTCCTGTTGAAAAAGCTTTTCAGCTTCGTCCAGCGAAATTACCTGTTCATTCTGCGAAACTACTGGTTCTTTCAGCGAAACTATTGGTGATATCTCATTGAAGTTGTTTCTTGTTGTCCTGCGAAACTAGTTTCTTTGAACGAAAGTTCAACAGTGCTTGTGAGTGATTAACAAGCGAAATTGCTGCCGAAAGTATTATTGAACGAAAGTTCAAGCTTGTTTCGTGCGAATTTTTCGGCGTAACTAAGCTATTTTAGACATTTGGCTAGCGAAACTACTGGCGAAATTGGCTGCGAAATTACGGCAACTCAGCGAAACTAGTTTTCTCAGCGAAACTGTAGGCGAACTTACCTTTCTTCAGCGAAATTACTTCATTTCCAGCGAAACTACCATGTCAAAGTTAACCTCACTCACCCTAGCTGATCTTGAAAGTGTAGCTCCCAATAGACCTCCAAGACTCATTAACGGGGATAATTTCGAGGATTGGAAGAGATGTCTCAAAGCCTTTTTCTTCTACACTGACCACAATCAATGGGAATCTATCATTACTGGTCCTCACATACCAACTGTCACTGTTGGTGATGTTGTATCTCAAAACAAGGACTCGTCTACATTCACTGAGAAGAATCTGAAGCTCATCGATCGTGACAAGAAAGCTTTTGGAGCATTAACTCTCTGTCTCGCACCAGACATCTACAACCGATTCGCTGAGCATAAAAATGCTAAGTCCCTCTTCGATGCTTTATGTGAATTCTATGATGGCAATGATGAGTTGGTGAAGGATAAGAGCATTCAAGCAGAGAATGAATTCAACTCCTTTATGGGATACAAGAACGAGAGTCTCATAGATCGCACAAATCGTTTTCTGACAGTCTCAAGCACATTAAAGAATACGATGAAAACTTTTCCAACAGTAAGGAAGTAAACAGATTGCTAGACTCTCTCCCACCTCAGTGGAGCCTTCAGGTGAGAATGCTTAAGCAGGAAAGAGGTTTCACTAATTACAAGCTGATGGACATCATCAATAAACTTAAATCCTTTGAGTTGGACATGAAGAGGAGGGAATTCAACCAGACCATGATGCCTACATCTGGTTTCACTCAAAATGCTGCATTACTGTCTTCCGCTGCTAGCTCTCATATGCAGACATCTAATCAAGGAGGAGTGAATACTGGTAATTATTCAAGAGGTAGTGGTAATGTTGGGAGAGATCAGTCTACTTCAAAAGCAAGTGTTGAAGCTTCAGTTCCATCCGAGACAATGGCTCTTTTTGGTATGTTTGTTCAGAGCTATGAAGCCTTAGTGGTAGGGGAGTTGAAAGGCAAGGGGATGACGATGGAGGATATGTATCTGGTGGACCCTGATGATCTTGATGAGACTGATATTCAATGGCAAATGGCAATGTTGACACTGAGAGCTCGGAGATTCATGGAACGCACTGGAAGAAAGAACTTCAGAGGTCAAAGCTCTAACTCCAACCTGGGTTTTGATAAATCTAAGCTAAGGTGTTTTAACTGCAAACAATTGGGACATTTCAAACGTGAATGTCCATTGCCAATTGTCACTGACCCGAGTAACTCTGGAGTTCCACGACTGGCATCTAGTGGGAGTAAAGAGGATATGAGTCACAAGAAAAAGACAGCTTTGATTTTTAATTTTGATTGAAGTGTTGAGGTTGAAGAGACAAGAGATGAGATTAATCAAGCACTGGTGGCTGAAATTGTTAAAGGAAAGGGGAAGGTAAACTGTGAGGATAAATTTGACCCATTCAAGGAACTTAAAGTTGAAGCTGAGCTGTCTGTGAAGGAAAAAGGAAAGGAGGATGAGAGGGTGAAAGAAGGTAAATCTGAAGAACTGAGGAAGGAAGGAAGTCCATCCACTGAGCAAGGAAAAGAAAAGGATGATGTTGCTATCACTGTTGAGGAAAGCAAGTCAAGTACTCTGGTGTGCCAATGTGAGAAGGCCTTAGCAGCAGAAAAGGTGGTGATGGAGCTTCCGTATGAGGTAATTCAGGATATGTGTTCTTCTGCATGTAAAATTAGATTATTTGGGGTTTATAAAGCTAATCATCTATTAATTGATAATGAGAAAGATTTAAAAAGAATTAATGAGGAACTTAAAATAAATGAATCTAAATATTTTGTTAAACTAAACGAGGCTTTGAAAGAGAATGATCACTTAAAACGAATTGTTTTGGAAAGAAATGTTGAGATTAACACTTTGACTGAAAGGGTTGCTCTTGCTGAATTCGAGACAAGCAAACTTCAGTCAAAGCTAGATAAATGGACGATATCAGGAATGAAACATGATGATCTATGTAAATCTCAACGGGGGGCTAGGATTAAAACAGGATAGGGATACGAAAATGCTAAGGTTTATCCTCCTCCCAGTACTTGCTGCTATTCTCCTTTGCCTGTTCCTCATCCTTCTAATGATTTAATCACAACAGATACTAATAGTATGTCTGCATGTTTAGAAGGTGTGAATCCTAAGCATGTTCGTGAGGACTACGATTATGGACCGACTAGCGGGCTTGAATGCACTAGTCTTATTACACCTGATTTCAACATCCTGTTTTAGATCATAAATCTAGTTTAAATTTCGTTTTTGTTTCTAGTGAATCTGTAATAGACTCTGTCTCATCATGTTCTCGTGATGTTTCTATTTCATCTTTAACTTCTGAAGATTGTGATGATTCTCGTGTTTCTGATTGTGTTAATAGTGTAAATAATTCCAGCAAAACGAACATAAAAAAAATCAGACTAATTGCTTTGAAAAATTCTTTTCTCATCCTATTCCATCTTTTATTCCAATGAATAACTCTTTTTCAAATGAAAGGATATTGTGATCATCTGATGCTAGTACAAGTGGTACAAGTACTACATGTACTTCTGATGACAATTCATCTTCTTTTGTAAATAACTATTCTTTTTCAAATAAAAACATACCTCGAGACATGTATGAAACATATAGTGATGTAGATTCTAAACTGTCTGAATATGATGAGGAAATACATATTGATCCTATCCCTACCCCGTTACATAACAGACCTAGATTAAAACCACATTGTTTTAGATGTGGTAAAGATGATCATATAGTTAAGAATTGTTCAGAACTACATTATAGACATGTTAATAGGAATTCATTTAGAAATAGATTGACAAAATTAGTAAATAAATTCTTCTATAAAAAATTCTTTTTTTCCTAAACCCAAAGTTGTTCAAACTTGGGTCCCCATTTCACCTGGTTAACCTATTCTTTGATATGTTCGCAGGAGTCATCCACGAAGGTCGTTAACAGTGTATGGCATGTAGATAGTGGATGCTCCAGACATATGACAGGGCTCAAGGACTTACTGACCAATTATCGAATAATAAATGGAGGATATGTCGCATTCGCTGGCAACAAAAAGGGAGGGAAAATGATCGGTCAAGGAGAAGTTTCTAATGGGTCGCTAACTTTAGAGAAAGTCAATTGTGTACCCGAGCTTGCGTTTAATCTATTGAGTGTCTCTCAGATCTGTGATAAGGACATTCCGGTCTTGTTCAAGTCCAATGAATATCTCTTTTTAAAATTTGAGATTGATATTCCAGATGAGATAGTTCTAATGAGGGCTCCGAGAAAGAATGATACATATCTTCTTGACATGTGTTTAAGGGAGTCAACATCTACCATCACATGTCTTCTTTCCAAAGCCTCCACTTCTGAGTCTTTTTTATGGCACTGCAGATTGGGTCACGTTAATTTCAAAAATATAAACAAATTGGTTAAAAAAATCTCGTTAGGGGACTACCTTTAAAAGATTTTTCTGTGGTCGAAAAATGTATGGCATGTGCCAAGGGTAAACAACCTAAGAAACCACACAAGCCAAAACTTGAAAATAGCATATCTAATCCCCTCGAGTTGTTACACATCGATTTGTTTGGCCCAGTCAGTGTTAAATCAATTGCTAAAAAATCTTTCTGTCTTGTTATAACAGATGATTTTTCCAGGTACTCTCTGGTGAGATTTCTTACTCACTAGGGAGAGGCTTCTCAGGAGATGCAGAAGCTAATTATGTCAATCGAATCTATAAGCAAGAGAAAAGTTATGGCCATCAGAAGTGACAACAGTACCGAATTTAGAAATCAGATATATGATTCGTTCTGTGCTGCTAAGGGAATTTTAAGACAATTCAGTGCTACAAGGACCTCTCAACAGAACGGAGTAGCTGAACGAAAGAATCGCACCCTTATTGAAGCCGCACGTACGATGCTGATTGAATCTTCCCTACCCATTATCTTTTGGGTGGAGGCGGTAAACTGTGCTTCATACGTTCTAAACAGGGTGTTGATTGTCAAGGACAAAATGAAAACTCCTTATGAACTTTTTCATAAGAGAAAGCCTTTAATTGACTTCTTTCGACCATTTGGCTGCTCCTGCACTCTATTGAACACTCAATCACAGAAGACGAAATTCAGTACCGTGTCTGATGAATGTTACTTCGTCGGCTATTCTTCCTCTCAGAAGGCTTATCGGGCATATAACAAGAGAACACGTATTGTTCAAGAGTCGTTCTATGTTGATTGGCAGGAATCTAGTTCCTCCGATGTTCAATCTGAACTAGCATGGTTCTTTGACTCCGATACGGTGTTTAACTCCTTTAATCTTCCTGTCTTTGACGATGATGCGTCTATCTCCAATGTTCAAACAAATATCATTCCTCCAACTCCATTACATGTCATTCCTCAAGACCATTCCACCTCATCTGCAAATGATGCCACGTTAGTTGATATTACATCGTCTTCATCATCATTTGATCTTCCACCTCCACCTGTTTCTGCATTTCTTCCTTCATCACCAACATCTACCTCATCACAGCAAGTACCATCCCTTTCACTTTCATCTACTCATCCACAATCTATTAGCCCACCTTCTCCAAGCATCCTACCTATACCCACTGATTTCAAACCCTTGAAAGATCATCCTCATGATAACATCATTGGATCTATCACCGATGTAGTACGGACGTGGAGTCAATTTGGTTTGATTAACATTGTCTCTTCTCTTGTTTTATATCCCTAATCGTTCCGAAAAACGTTCATGCAGCTCTCCAGGACCCTTGTTGGGTTGAAAGAATGCAATTAGAGCTACAACAGTTCAGAAAGCTCAAAGTGTGGACTGTGGTTGATCTTCCACCAAACAAATGCCTAATTGGCATGAAATGGGTTTTTAAGAACAAACCCTGTAAGGATTCCTATAAGTCTGATGCAGCCAAAACATCCAAAGTCTCTCTGCAAGCATGCACTAAAGAACAGAAGTAGAAATGCTTCGAAAGTTTTACACCATGCACTAGAAATATTCTAAGTGTAAAATCTTCCGAAGCCAAGACCAACATCTTCCGAAGCCAAAAGTGAAGTCTTCTAAAGATCTAAAGAAAAAGTCTTCCGAAGCCAAAGAGTGAAGACAGATTTCTTCCGAAGTCTTTTAGAGATATACCTTTATCTGATGTACTTTATCATAAAGCTGGATCACCTTTCCGCTGCAACTCTTTGAAGTCACCAACTTACATGAGTTGGTGAAAGGTCCATGCTTTTGGTAACTGTACATTGAGGTCTTGAGTCCATGCTTTCTACTTTATGTACTTTTATCCTTTTTGTAATATATTAGGATGTAAGCTATGGCATGTCACAGTCACAAGTCAAAAGGCAGATATGCCTTTTGACTCTACATTTGATTTTGTAATTGTCTAGTCAGTTGTATCCAGTCGGCCTTCAAAGTATGTTCGGCTGTAGGATGTAGTATAAAGTATCTCAAGTACTTGTAACTTTCTATCGATTCTTTGTAACTTGTAATAGAACTTGAGAAGCAATATACAGCATTCTTGAAAACCAAATACTTGTGTTGTTTTGCAATCTTGTTCAGTCTCACCTTTACTTGTGTTCTTAGCATCTTTCACTAACAAGTTTACCAGTTCCCTATTTGATCTGTTAAGTGTTCTAAGCAACTCTCCTCATTGTGTTGTTGTGTTGTAAGTGCATACCCTTCAACGGTCATGCATTTGGTATCAGAGCATTTCAGGCTCTTGATATAAGATCTCACCATTTTAAGATCTCTCACACACACAAAATACTTAACAACTCAAATGGCAGCTATAACCAAAGCTGATATGGAAACTGGAACTACGAAAAAGTCTCCACTGATCACTCCTGAAGACATTGATACTTGGTGTCAAAGAATGGAAGGCTTCATCAAGTCTCAAGACTCCAGGATGTGGGACTCTGTTGTTGAAGGACCTTACGTACCAAGCATCACTTCTGCTACTGGTGGTGGTATGATTCCTAAGGCTGTGGCTGATTACTCTGAAGCAGATAGAAAGAGAATAGAGATTGATCAAAAAGCCATGATAGCCCTTCAAACTACTCTTCCAAACTCCATCAACAAAGGCTTCAAAAAGTGCAAAACTGCCAAGCAACTACGGGAAGCACTGAAGCTGATGTATGAGGGGTCTAGTGAAGCAAAGGAGAATAAGAAGGATCTTCTAAAGCAGTTGTTTGAAAAATTCACCTTCAAGGCAGGTGAAACCATGACTCAACAATACTTCAGGGATGTTGAGATTGTGCATACTCTAATGGATGTTGGAGTAACTCTTGAGAACATGAACATTGTAAGGAAGTTTATGTCCTCTCTTCCTAGACAATGGACACATTATTGTGTTGTTATCAAGAGGACTGAGAACCTTAAGACTCTTACTCTCATAGAGTTATATGGTATTCTTAGTGGCTACCAGATGGAGATGAATATGCAAAACTCATCTGGTAACTCCAGCAATCAACTGAGTTCTCCATGTGGTTGAAAGGGAAAGCATTGAACCACAGCATCATCTTATATGCTTCCCTGACAACTCACAAAAGGTCCCTTTCATCACCTTCCCAGAGACACCAAGGGAAATCTACACTCAAGGATGTCCTTTCCAAGAGACAAGTTCTTCTCATGCCTTTGTCTCTACTGATGAAACTTCACGCAACTTTCTCTTCACTCTTGAAGATTTGGACTGTATCCATCTAGATGATCTGGAGTACATGGAGATAGTCCAGCAGATGGCTCTTCTTACTCATAGAGCCAAGAAGTTCTACAAGAGGACAGGGAGAAGGTTTCCAAGCAATGCAGCCAGTGGAAAGTTTGGGCTGGACAAAAGCAAAGTAAAGTGTTACAACTGTAACCAGATGGGACACTTTGCAAGAGAGTGTAAGGCACCAAGGAAAAATGGTGGCCAAGCACAAACCAGACCAAAACTGAGAAAGCCCCCAAAATGAGAAGCCAAAGCAGCAAGCTGCAGTTGCTGTTAAAGAAGGAGGCTTTGAATAGAGCTTTCAAGTAGAAGATGCATCTCCAAACCAAGCACTCATGGCAGACCATGATGAAGCCAAGGTATTGGAACATCTTTGTACTCCTAAATGCATTGCTAAAGTTAATAGATACAGGTCCTATAATTTAGAAATGAGATCCGACCTTCAGTCCTTAAATATTTTAAAAGCTGATTTTAAAAGAGCTGAAAATGATTATAAACTAAAGATAGAGGACTTAGAGAAAACCATTTCAACTCTTAAACATGAGCATACAAACTACAGGACTCAGATCAAAGATCTCATTACTGGAAGGGGTAAGGTCACAAATGGTAAGCTCAGCATTGAGAAGGTAAACTCTGTCAAGGAGCTTGGGTACAATCTTCTGAGTGTATCCCAATTTTGTGATCAGAGTCATAACATGCTCTTTACTAAGCATGAGTGCATTGTTCTCAGGCCCGGGGTGGTCATTCCTCATGAGCACATCTTGCTCAAACCCCTCGGAAAGGGAACATGCACAAGATGGACTTGCAAGAAACATCTCCCTCAGGAGAAGTTTCCTGCTTTCTATCTAAAGCAAATAATGATGAATCTTTCCTCTAGCATAAAAGAATTTTCCATGTAAACTTTAAAAATATGAATAAATTAATTTAGAATAATTTGGTAAATGGAATACCAAAGAAAGAGTTTACAAGTGATGACCACTATGTTGCATGCCTAAACGGGAAGCAACACAAGGTATCCCACAAGCCAAAGGAAAGAAACTCCATCATTAATCCCCTACACTTATTACATATGGATCTCTTTGGCCCCACCAGTGTAATGAGTCTAGGAAGGACCTCTTATTGTTTAGTGATCACAGATGATTTTACAAGATTCACTTGGGTCTTCTTTCTTAGAACTAAAGATGAGACTCCTAAGATTCTAAAGAATTTCATCTTAAAGATTGAGAATCAATGTGATCACAAGGCCAAAACCACAAGATGTGATCAAGGAACTGAATTCAAGAATCAAATCCTTGATACATTTTGTGATGAAAAAGGTATTACAAGACAATATAGTGCTCCCAGGACCCCTCAGCAAAATGGTGTTGCTGAGAGGAGAAACAGGACACTAATTGAAGTTGTAAGAACTATGTTGTCTGACTATGTTGTCTGACTCTAAACTATGTTGTCTGACTCTAAACTGCCCATCACCTTCTGGGCAGATGCAGTGAACACTGCTTGCTATAAGCAAAACAGAGTCTTAGTGGTTAAGACACATGGTAAGACTCCTTATGAACTTTGGCACAAGAGAAAACCCTTCATTGGTTTTCTTTGGTCATTTGGATGTCCTTGCACCATCTAGAATACCAAGGATCAAATTGCCAAGTTTGCTGAGAAATCAGATGATAGACAATTTATTGGATACTCTTCTCAGGCTAAAGCTTATAGAGTATACAATCTCAGAACTAGAGTAGTTGAGGAGTCAGCCAATGTGACTTTCAATGAGCACACTCCCAATGTGAAAGGTTCTAGTCCGGATTGGCTATTTAATCTTGATTTAGTTACCAACTGTTTTAACAAATCTTGTGAGAATGTTTCAGGATCTACAGATATATTACCAACTAGTGATCTTGACCCAAGATTTGAGCTCAGAAGACCTTTAGGTTACACATCTTCAGCTCCAGTGGTAACTATCCCTGCATATGAAGCTTCTACCAGCACATCAATGACAAATCATGCTGATGCTTCTAGAGTGCCTTCAAATTCCAGCTTAGAGGCACAAAACTTAGAAGAAAGAGCTTCAAATGTTGGAGAAAATGGTGATGGTGAAAGTGATCAAGAATTTCTTGATGCTGATAACCACTACATTGAAGACAACATCAATGATGTCACACACTCATTGGATCAAGTCAATCTTGATAAGTGTGGAGATGTGGAGGGTGAATCCTCTTTGCCAGATCCAAAATTTTCAAATTTAGATCTGTCTAAGCAACTTGCTGTGATCCCTCAGCTAAGGATCCACAAGTCTCATCCTACTACAAACATCTTTGGAGATGTTGATTCAGGGGTAAGAACAAGAGGACAAACCCATGAAGCAAATGTTTGTCTTCACTATTGTTTCTTGTCAAAATAGAGCCAAAGAAAACTGATGAGGCTCTAAAGGATGGAAGTCGGGTTGAAGCTATGCAAGAGGAGCTGCTTCAATTCAAAAGGCAAAAGGTTTGGAACTTGTGTCCTCTTCCTCAAGGGAAGACTACCATAGGAACCATATGGGTTTTTAGGAACAAAAAGAATGATAGAGGACTTGTCATCAAAAACAAGGCAAGACTAGTTGTTCAAAGATATACTCAAGAAGAAGGAATTGACTATACAGATATTTTGCTCTTGTGGCAAGACTTGAAGCTGTTAGAATATTCATAGCTTTTGCTGCATCCAAGAATTTCAAGGTCTACCAACTTGATGTCAAGTGTGCTTTTCTTTATGTGGTGATTGATGAAGAGGTGTATGTCAAACAACCACCTGGGTTTGCAGATCCTGATCATCCTGATTATGTCTGCAGGCTTGATAAAGCTCTATATAGGCTGCACCAAGCACCAAGAAAGTGGTATGAGACTCTATCTCAGTATCTCTGTCAACATGGCTACAAAAGAGGTACTATATATGGAACTCTCTTCATCAAAGGAACAGGAAATGACATAATGCTAGTTCAAGTATATGTGGATGACATTATCTTTGGGTCAACTAATCCAAAGCTCTGCAAAGACTTTGAGAAGCTGATGAAGGACAGGTTTGAAATGAGTGCCATGGGGGAACTCAATTTCTTTCTAGGAATTCAAGTGAAGCAAGTTGACAATGGCATCTTCATAAGTCAGTCAAAGTATGTAAAAGACATACTTAAAAGGTTTAACATGACTTACTGTAAGGTTGCTAAGACACCCATAGCCGGAAATCACTCCCTTGGACCTGATCTTGAGGGGGAGTGTGTTGATGAACATCTCTATAGGGCAATGATTGGGTCTCTTATGTACCTCACATCTAGCAGGCCAGATATAATGTTTACTACATGCATTTGTGCAAGATATCAAGCCAACCCCACGATGTCATACCTGGTCACTATCAAAAGAATTTTAAGATATCTCAAAGGTGCTCCATCACTTGGCCTTTGGTATCCAAAGAATTCTTACTTAAATCTGTATGCTTATACAGATAGTGACAATGGTGGGTGCAACATGACTGCAAAGTCTACATCAGGGGGATGTCAATTTCTTGGTGGAAGATTAGTCTCTTGGCAAAGCAAGAAACAATCTTGTGTGTCTGCATCAACTAATGAGGCTGAATACATTATTGCTGTAAGTTGCTATGCTCAAGTGCTTTGGATTCAAATCAGATGATGGACTATGGATTTAACTTTAAAGAGACTCCCATCCACATAGACAACAATAGTCCTGTCTCCATCACAGAGAATCCTGTGCAGCACTCAAGGACAAAGCATATTAATATCAAGTATCATTTGATTAGAGATAACTTTGAAAAGGGATTAATCAAACTAGTCAAAGTAAACACAAATGAACAATATGTTGATCTGTTCACCAAAGCTTTTGATGAGCAGAGATTTAAATATCTTGTATAAGCTATTGGGATGATTAACTTTGAATAGCTTTTCTTAAAACTTAATCATATTTATTTCTAAAACCTGTGTGTCCTAAATTGTCTTCTATATCACTTTCATAAGCCCTTGTTTTCTTTGGAAGAAAATCTTTTCAAAAGACCTTTCTTAGATTTTTAAAAAATCTTGATCTCTTCGGAAGATTCAAAATTACCTTCGAAAGAAATTTTTGCCTTAGTAAACAAATAATTGCTTCAGTGATTTTACCTTCGGAAGAAATTTCTGAAATATCTTCCAAAGCTTAAAATCAACTTAAGTAGTTTGTATGTTTTCAAAGACCAAGTTTCTTCCGAAAGCAATTTACCTTCGGAAGTATTTATTCATCTTAAAATAAAAATCTCTGAGTGTAAATTCTCTTCCGAAGCAAAATTCTCATAAACCTTTGAAATCTCTTCCGAAGCAAATTTGCCTTCGGAAGCTTTTTCTGCAGATCTTCCGAAGCAAATAATCTTCGGAAGATGTCTCGACTTCCAAGAAAACTACTTTTTGGGCAAAAGTAAACTACTTTTCAGAGGTGGAACCGACATCCGGATTTCAAAGTTTATCCTCTTTCATTAACTTTGTCTCAAATCCTTTTCACATAAATGCCCAACGGTTCCCCCCTCTTTCACTATCTTCCTCAATTACACTATTTTTTTTAAAACTAAATTCTCTCAAACCGCCTTTTGTTCTTCATCTTTCTTCATCCTTAAGCTTCTAAAATGGCCAACTTAAACCTCAGAAACAACCCAGATTTCTCCATGCAACTTCATAGGCAACATAACCAAGTTGCTCTGTTAAGCTCTGAGAAAGATGAAAGTTTCTCAGAGATTTGTCGTTTCTTAGCTCTATCAAACTACTCCACCTCCCTAACCATTGATCCTACTCTCTATGAGGATCATCTGTTTGAATTTTGGAAGACCTGTCAAGAGGTCATTATGGATGGGGAGAAGGCACTATCTGCCACAATGCAAGGGATGACAATCTTGATCACTCCGACCATCATAAACACTCATTTGCAGCTGGATGATGAAGAAGGTGAGTTGCCCTTCCCAAAGGAAGCTGTAAATAATTCCTTTGAGTAGATGGACTATGAGAGAGATTTATCTATAAAGACCTTCAGGATAGGGAAGGTCTCATCCCAGTGGTAATGCCTGCTTCATGTGGTTATCCACAGTTTGTCAAACAAGCATGGGGGGTGGGACTAGATTCCTGAGGATCTCTCCTTCATAGTACATGGAATGGTTCAAGGGGTCAAGTTCAGGTACTCTAAATTTGTTTATACAAACTTGCTTACTAACTTGGACTCCTTAGAGTATTATATGTTTCCTAGATATGTTCAACACATTCTCAACTGTGAACTGGGCTCACAGTTGAGGGAAACAGATAATATTCTTAAATTGGGACAGATGAAGCCCGGCATATTTAAAATTATAAAGAAGCCAACTGTAGGCTTCTCAGGGGTAGAAACAACCCTAGTCCCAAAAATGTTAGAGCTCATTGCTCAAGGTGACAACCTAGCAACACAAGCTAGTGTTGAACCCACACCTTCTACCTCTCAACCACCAAAAAGGCCCCAAGTTACCCTCACATACCAAAGAAAATCAAAACGAACCCCTGCTCAAGCTTTTGTGTAACACCCGGAAATTTATTATTTTGAAGCCGACGAAGAAAGAAAAGAAATAAAGTCCAAAGTCGAGGGACCAAACTCGCCAACGAAGAAAAGTTGGGTAATGTGGTGATATGTGTAGGGAGAGGGCAGCCCACTCTCCCCACACTTCACACATTTTCAGATTTCAAAGGAAGAGAAGAGAGAAAGAGGAGAAAAAGGGAGAAAAGTGGTGTTTCGGGTGATTCGAGTGTCCAAATCCGTCGAGTGGCAAGCCAAATCGAAGCTCTTGTCTTTGTGCTCGATTGTGTGAGTTCTAGGACCCCACTTTTACTTGTTTTCAACTGATTTTGGGGCTGGAAAATATTCAAAACCCGTTTTTGTGTGTGTATGTGTTTGACCCATTTGGGTGTGATGGGTATGATGTGTTTAGAGTATGATTTAGGGCTTGTGTGTGCTTGTATGGTGTTATGGTATGCATTCCTAAGGTCCAGGAGGGTTAATTTAGGCTTAGAATAGGTTTGGATGAGCTTGGAGGCCGAAAATGGCAGATTGGGTTCGGGATGAACTCCATTCTGCATCAGCTAGGGCTAGGCGACCGAATGAAGGCCATACGGCCGAATGAGGGCGATTGAGGGTCATTTGCACGATTGGGATTCATTCGCACGATTGAGGGTTCAATCGCACGACTAAGGTTTCAGTCGCACGACTGGGAGTCCAGTCGCATGGGGATTGTACGACTGAGGGTTCAGTCGCATAGATGCTTAGTCGCATGAGTCCATTCGCATGAAGTCAGTCGCATAGGTGCCCATTCGCAGTAATCCCATTCGCACAAGGTCCATACGCACGATTGAATGTTCATTTGCATAGATGACCATCCGCATGAGTCCAGTCGCATGATGTTCAGTCGCATGGAGGTCATGCGACTGAAGGGTGTCCATACGCCCGAATAGGGCTGTTGCACTCGAAGGAATGTGTAGTTTGACTTCTGGCCTTCGGGGAAAGGTGCAGATGTAAGTTTTGACGTAAAGTAACACGTAAGTGCATGTAAGGGATGGTAGGCCTTAGAAGCATGTAGGGCATGATGATGATGATGTTGCTTGTTTATGGCATAATATGAATGTATGATGTTGCCCTGTATGATGATGATGAATGTGTATGATATGTTCCTTATTATGTTGTATGCTTATCTTTCTTGTGGCTTTACATGTCATGCTAATGAATGAATGAATGAAGTATTATGTAATGTAAAGCGAAAGATAATGAAAAAGGAACACGAAGTAAGAATGCATGCATTAATGAATGATGAATGAACGAAAGAAAGGCTTGCAAGCATAAATATTGGGGTGAGCGACTTTGTGTTGCAAAAGACTCGGATGAAGTGCAATCATTTAGATTGCCTATGAGGTGAGCAACCTTGTCGTTGCAAAAGACTCGAGTAAGTGCTATCGTGATGTTGCCTTGGGGTGAGCAACCTTGTTGTTGCAAAAGACTCGGATAGTTGCTATCGTGATGGGCAATTGGGGTGAGCAACCTTAGGGGTGCAAAAGACTCGGATAGCGTGCAATCATTGAGATTGCCATTGAGGTGAGCGACCATGTTGTCGCAAAAGACTCGGAAGACAGAATGAACGAAAAGAATGGAAGATAATGAATGAGATGAAAGATAATAATGACATTATCTATGTATACGTATTTTGAATGATCGCATGATAAAAGGAATAGTTTTAATGAAGTAAAGTACGTTTATTATTAAAACTAGAACTCACTCAGCAACGCTGACTTTTATTACATTTTCCAGTTGGCAGGTAAATGATTGCTGAGGATGGCACGGCAAGGCTACTCGGCTCTTTTGGGATGGCATCCATTTATAAAGCTTTTTTTGTTATAATGCAAACATGTATTTTGCAATCAGATAATGATGTATTATTTGGCAAAAGTATTTATAATGAAATGTGATGTCATTTTTGAATGTTTCCGCTGCAATGTTTTCTTAATGCAAATGTAATTTTATGTTTTATGTGCAATGAATGACCAACTGTAAGCGTCCTGGGAACGGGGCCTTACAAGTTGGTATCAGAGCCAAAGTTTAAGTGAAATGGGTAAATTTTCAAAATAAACCTTAACTTAAACTGAAAATGGGACGAAAAGGGAATGGGATGCCAAACTGAGTAGCTGCGTGCCATCAGGTATTTTCTTAAAGTTAACCGGTTTTATGTGCGCATGGTATATGTTATATGTTGTATGTAGATTTGAATGCTGATGTAGTCAGGACAGGTAATACTTGGGGTATGAAGAGTACAGTAAGTGGCTAATCACAACTGGCCACTGTAATTAGGGACTTACTATATACTTGACATAAACTGAGTTGTTTCCTTGAATGACCGTGTTGGTGTTTGAATCTTTCAGTGTGATAGAGAATGGCTGGTGGTAGATCTTCTAGAGCTTCTAGGGGTGGAGGCCGTGATGGCCCTATTGCTGAACCACGCCCTAAAAGAGGAAGGCCTAGAGCTTAGAAAGAGGTTCCTGCAGAACCTGAGACTCCTCATCCAGAAGCTGGGGATGAGAGTGCAAACTTAAGGGCCTCGGTAAAGGAGGCTGTTTGGAGGAAGTACATCAGGTCATGCAGACAATCTTACCGTCTGTGGTGACCGAAGTCATCAAAGCGATGAAGGAGGGGGAACGAAAGGAGAGAAATCGGGCCTCGGGGGAGCAACCGGAGCCTGAAACGATTTTCTCCGATAATGAGGAGGAAGAGGAAGAGGAGCCTGTGCGAGAGGTGGCACGAGGCTGTAACTACGGGGTGTTCATGAGATGCAAGCCCCCTACTTTTGACGGTAATGGCAATGTTGCTGCTGCTCACCGATGGGTGAGAGAAATGGAAGCTGTTCTCGACATCAGCGAGTGCCGAGAAGATCAAAAAGTAAAGTTTGCCACCCACTCCTTTGTGGACTCTGCACTATGCTGGTGGGACAACATTGTCCAAGCAGAGGGTAATCGGGTGATCGGGAGAATGAGATGGCCCAAACTGAAGAAGATGGTGATCGAGGAGTTCTGTCCTCATCGGAAATGGATAAGGTTGAGAGGGAGTTTCTGCAACTGGAGGCAGGAACCATGACGCACCAACAGTATACCACGAAGTTCAACGAGATGGCACGTTTGGTGCCGGATCAAGTGACGCCTCTGTCCCGAAAGATCAAGAGGTATATACAGGGTTTGCCGGTGGATATTCGCAGGCACATGATCGCCGCCCGGCCGAGCACGTTTAGGTCGGCGGTGGATTTGGCGGGAAGATTGTATAATGAGAGGACGGTGGTGGTGACTGATGGTGGCAGAAAGAGCGGTGGTGAACGAGGCTGGCAGGGGAAGAGATTTGTCGGGGCAATGCCTCAATGGGTAATAAGAAGGCACGGGTGGATGATCGCCGTGTGGTTATGTCAAGTGCGGGATCGAGAAGGTGAGGTAAATGTGGACGGGAGCATAGCGGGAGTGCAGGTTCGGGTCGAACTTGTGCTTCAGGTGTGGAAAGGTGGGGCACATGGCAAAGGACTGTCGTGCAGTCCGGTGCTTTAACTGCGACGAAGAGGGTCACATGCTCAAAGATTGTAAGAAGCCGAGGGTTGAGAGTTCAGGGGCAAAGAGGACGGGAGGTGATGGACCGAGGCGAGCGCCAGGGCATTCACCATGACACAGGAGGAAGCTAGAACGGACCCTGATGTTTGTCCTGTACGTTTCTGGTGAACCAAACTTTAGCTTCTGTGTTATTTGATTCGGGTGCCAGTAAAAGTTTTATTTCTCTGCTGCTTTCTGTGCTAAGCTGCCTGTTAGTAGTAGACGTGTTGATGCGCCCTTTGATGTAGAAACTGCCATAGGTAAGTCTACCAGGATTTCTGAGATGATAGAGAACTATGATGTGGAGCTTGAGGGTCATAAGTTTCCTGTTAGACCGTTGTGATGACCTTAGGTGGTTTTGATTTGGTTCTCGGGATGGATTGGTTAGCGGACTTCGAGGCGAACATTGTGTGTCGCAAGAAGATGATTCGGTTGTCGGCGCCTGACGGTAGTTCAGTGACGGTTTATGGTGATCGGGTTACTACGATTCCGAAGGTGATCTCGATGGCGGTGGCGGGAAAGTGTATGAGGCGTGGATGTAGTGCCTACTTGGCCTATGTAAAGGATGTGGATACGCCAACACCACAACTAGTTGATGTACCGGTTGTGTGTGTGACTTTCCAGATGTGTTCCCAGAAGACTTATCAGGAGTGTCACCTGACAGAGAGATTGAGTTTCAGATTGATCTGGTACCGGGTGCCCAACCTGTCGCCAAAGCACCATATCGGTTGGCTCCGACCGAGATGAAAGAGTTGATGGAGCAGTTGCAAGAGTTGCTTGATAAGGGTTTATTAGACCGAGTATCTCTCCTTGGGGTGCTTCAGTCCTGTTTGTAAAGAAGAAGGACGGTAGTATGAGGATGTGCATCGACTACCGCGAGCTGAACAATTGACAGTGAAGAATCGATACCCCTTACCAAGGATAGATGATTTGTTCGATCAGCTTCAGGGTGCCAGTTGGTTTTCGAGAATAGATCTTCGATCTGGTTACCATCAGTTGAAGGTGAAGGAGAAGGATATTCCTAAAACAGCTTTCCGTACGCGCTATGGTCACTACGAGTTTCTTGTCATGTCTTTTGGGTTGACCAACGCGCCGGCTGCTTTTATGGATTTGATGAACCGTGTGTGTCGGCCTATGTTAGATAAATCAGTGATTGTGTTTATTGATGATATCCTGATTTATTCGAGAAGCGAAGCAGAGCACGCCGGTCACATTCGGGAAGTTCTAGAGACGTTGAGAAGGGAGAAGTTGTATGCTAAATTCTCCAAGTGCGCGTTCTGGTTGCGCGAAGTTCAGTTCTTGGGTCATGTGGTGAATCCTGATGGGATAATGGTGGACCCGGCGAAAGTAGAGGCGGTTATGCAATGGAAGTCACCAAAGACGCCATCCGAGATTCGTAGCTTCTTGGGTTTGGCGGGTTACTATAGAAGATTCATCCAAGACTTCTCCAAGATTGCTTCTCCACTAACTAAGTTGACCCGAAAAGACGTAAAGTTCGTATGGGGTCAAGCTCAAGAGAA
Source organism: Flaveria ramosissima (assembly GCA_025215565.1). Lineage (NCBI taxonomy): Eukaryota > Viridiplantae > Streptophyta > Magnoliopsida > Asterales > Asteraceae > Flaveria > Flaveria ramosissima. Next base: position 8,195,451 of record CM046034.1, read on the forward strand.
GGCGTTTGAAGAATTGAAGGCGAGATTGACTCAAGCTCCTGTTCTTTCGTTACCCGATGGAAGTGAAGATCTGGTGGTTTATTCTGATGCTTCTTACTCGGGGTTGGGGTGCGTGTTAATGCAGAGAGGAAAGGTTATAGCCTATGCATCCCGACAGTTGAAGGTTCATGAGGTCAATTATCCTACTCATGACTTGGAGCTGGCAGCCGTGGTCTTTGCATTAAAAATTTGGAGGCACTACCTCTACGGGACGAAGTGCACCATATTCACTGACCACAAGAGTCTGAAGTACTTCTTCGAGCAGAAGGATCTGAACATGAGGCAGAGACGGTGGTTGGAACTTATAAAGGATTATGATTGTGAGATCCACTACCATCCGGGCAAGGCCAACGTGGTGGCTGATGCCCTTAGCCGGAAGGAGAGGCCCGAGCCGATTCGGGTGAAAGCGTATCAGTTGATCATGACCTCTGATGTAATGAAGCAGGTTAAAGAGTTTCAAGATGAGGCACTGAAAGAAGATCATCTTAACTCTGAAAGAATGAGAGGTCTGGTTGGAGAATTGGGTGAAAACACGCTCGGTGTTAGAACCCGATTTGATCGTGTGTGGGTTCCTCGTTTTGGGGATCTACGGGGAAAGATAATGGATGAAGCTCACAAGACTCGGTACTCCATTCATCCTGGTGCCACGAAAATGTACCATGATATGAAGAAAGATTATTGGTGGCTGGGTATGAAGCGCGATGTGGTGGAGTATGTGAGTAAGTGCCTTACTTGCTTACAGGTGAAGGCCGAGCACCAAAAGCCGTATGGGAAGATACAACCTTTTGGATATACCGGAATGGAAGTGGGAGCACATCACCATGGATTTCATTACAAAGCTGCCGCGTACCCCGAAAGGGTATGATGCCATATGGGTGATAGTTGATCGTTTGACGAAGAGTGCTCACTTCTTACCGATCCGCGAGACATACTCATCTGAGAGGTTGGCTGATCTGTTCATCAAGGAGATTGTGACTCGTCATGGTGTGCCGGTGTCTATCGTGTCGGATCGCGACACTCGGTTTACATCTAAATTCTGGAAGAAGTTCCACGATGCTATGGGGACGAGGTTACACATCAGCACGGCTTATCACACCCCAGACTGATGGTCAGTCAGAAAGGACCATTCAGACGCTGGAAGACATGCTTCGGGCATGTGTGATTGATTTTGGTGGAAGTTGGGATGACCACCTACCGTTAGCCGAATTCTCATACAACAACAGCTATCATGCCAGCATTGGTATGCCCCCATATGAGATGCTATACGGTAGGAGATGCAGAACACCCCCCCGCTTTCAGTTAAGGCCAGAAAGAATTATCTTACCTTTCTCTTCTGTCAGTTCCTTTCTTTGAAAACCAATGATCGGAGAGGGAAGCTTATAGGCTAGCTAGGTTTTCTTTTTCACTGGCTTATATGTAGCCAAAAAGGGAGAAGTAGATGGAGATGTTTTCAAAATGGCTAAAGAAGAATGGTTCGTTAGAGAAAAAGAGCCTAAATAGCTGACTCCCCTATTCCAAAACTTAGAAGGGTTGAGCAAGAAGGAGGCTGATAAGAGAATCATTAGCTGGTGTTATAACTCCAACCTCAAGATGTTCATGATCAAGAGGAGAGGGGGTGGTATTTCTTACATGAAAAAGAGGAAGGCATTCACAACCTTGCCAAAATGGGATTTGAGGAGGCTGGTAGCATTGCCATTACTGAATGCCCATCTTAGTGAAAGAGCCTCATTATTAGAGAAGGAGATAAAAAATGGCTTAAACGACAATTTTGAGTCCTTTGGATTTATGAAAGTGGAGAGAAGACGATCGAAGAAGGACAAGGATTGGGAGACTGGAAAGGGAAAGATTGTACTGAGGGTGAAGCCCCCAAAGACTATGAATAGGTTTAGATTGGCAGATCTCCTCCCCCAACAACTACAGAATTTTGAGAAGTGGTTTTATGATAACAATACGGGGGAGGCGGTAATCAGAGTGAAGAATGGTGGTGAATTCAAAGTCTTTGATCCGATGGAGCTTTTCAGCTTTTGTGATGAAGACCTGCTCGTTCTGTGCGAGAATCATATCAAAGCAGGTGCAGGTGATGAGACAAGAAAGGAAGCCAGTCTGTTTATGACTGTGGCAAATAAGATCAGAGGTGTGAGGGCAGAGGTCAAGAGGCTTGTAGAGAGAGTGAGGGCCCAATATGATCTAAACATGGACATATAGGATTTGGCTAGACAGTTTGGGCAAGCTAGTGCTTATCCTGAAAGGGCTAATGAAGCAGGAAGAGGCCAAGGTGAATCATCTGCTGAAGACCCTAAGGAGGTCGCTGCAGGAGCTGTAGAAGACAAATGAAAGGCAGCGGGTGAAACTGGAGCTGACGAGATAAATCAAGTCGAGTGAAGGCGGTGAGTTCCAACCTAGGGGGAGTATGAAGATCATGCATAGGTTGGACTCACCTTATATTAGATTGTTTATATTTGCTTGTAATAGCAAATAGCAAATAAAAATGAGAAGAGAACTGGGAACTTCATTCAAGATGACTGAGAAATGATTGTATATCATCTTGAAATGTTTGTTCTTGCATGACTTGCGTTTTAAAATGAGAAGTGATGGTAACTGATGCTGTTATCTGATTTACATCTTATTTTTTGAAAATAATAGAAAAACAAACAGATTCTTTAATGATATGCTTCGCAGACTCAGCCTGAAAAATAAAGTAGATAGCAGTATAATGATTTAAATTAAAATATATGCTTAAAAATGTTTGGGCTTACGCAATCATTTTGGCCTATACAAAAATTGAGTCCCGATAAAAATTAGATTGAGAATTGATCTTTCATCCACCATGATACAAATCATATTAGCCATATCTTTTGAGCCATGTTTGGTGTATTTATGTGTCTTGTGTTTGTGCTAATCTCCTCTGCTGTCGGAAGTACTGACCTGGAGTGAGGATCTCCTTTGCTGCATGATAGTACTGACCTGGAGCTCTCATCGGCACATAATTAAATGATCATCTCATTTGTTATACGTGAGTATAGACCTGGAGCTCTCACCATTTTGGTCAAAGTAGTGTCAAATCATCTTAACGATGAATTCATCACAAAATGCAATGTTCTGTTGATAATCACTTGCACACTAATGCACACGCCTTGCTCTATAAAGATCGTAACAAAATTCAAGAAATTAAGGTTGGTGAGGATTTTTGCCAAATGATTGTGGGGTCCTAGCATTCTAAAGTATTTAATCGAACCTTAACAAATCTTCTGTAGCTTGTTGAAAAAGAAAGAGCATGGGTTTAAGTGTACAAACATATCAGCAATCGTTATTGATCTGTTTGAGAAAATTTCAAAATCATTCAAAGACTGTGATTAGATTCAGTTATTAGTGTGATCTCATTGTTTGTTGATGTTTAAATTCATCTTTGTGCTAAAGTATATATTGAGGATGTGATCTCATGATCGATTTAGTTCTCGGTTATAAAAAAATAATAGATCAAAAAAATGTTATATTAAATATATATAATAAAAAATAAAAAAATTATAACAAAATTTCATTACAATTTCTTTTAGATCTTCCATATTATGTTGTTACAATTTTATCATTTTCCATGCATTTCACAGAAATTGCGCACAAACGAACACGAGTTCGCTTGTTTTCAAACACAGATAAACACGGGTTTATTTTGTTAAAATGAAATGATCTAATTAGAAATGGCGAGATTATGTTTGTGAATGTGTTTCAAATTTTTGGTGTACGTGATAGCCGATCATCAGTTGAGCAGCGAACTTGATCAGAGAACCTGTTCCTCAAGTTTGCTAGAAGATACCGAGCTAGGAATCCTCCTCCTACATCTTCTGAAGCACTCAAGATTAGAGATTTGGAAAAGCTGTTCCAATATCTTGACAAAGGATGCACTCATAAAGAGGGAGCATATAAATAGGGGGAACTTATAATATGAATAATTCTTCTCATCAGATTCAGAAAGCTTCAATTTGAAGATCTTTCTATGGTTGACTTCTCGGGGCTGAATTCGTATGAAGACGTTGATAATGATAGACTAAGGGGGAGTATTGTTGGAGCTGTACAAGATAGTCGATATTATCAACACGGTCAAAGTCAACAAAAGTCAACGTCACGGTCAAAGTCAACAAAAGTCAAACCCCACACGTTCGAGACGAAGAACCGAAACGAGACGCGGAAGATTTAGATGACTAGGAGTTTTATTGTAATAAATATATTTTGTGTAAACAAAATAAATTTTACTTTGTTTGAGTCATGTTTTAGTCTAGTTATATAGTCTAGGGGGTTATGTGTAAATAGAGAAACTTAGACTAGACTATAAATAGCCCAATTGTAATTAGAATTAGGCTAATGGTCGAATGACCATTTGTTTGGAGGTTTCCACTTTGTATAAATTATATGCAATCAATATAGATCAAATTGGGGTTTTAGTGTGTTTATCATATTTTGATCAATAATCTTCATGATTTGATTCAAGTTTGATAATCCTGGATTAACAATTTTTTGCAAATAAAAATTTTGCAAAAATATAATTTCGCAAAAATATGATTCAAGTTTGAAATTTCTCAGTCATCTCGAAAGAAATTTCGCAAAATGAGTTAAAAAGCAAATAGTTTCGCAGACAGCGAAACTAGAGTTTCCTTAAGCGAAGCTACAATTTCGCTAGGCGAAGCTGTAATTTCGTCAGGCGAAACTCTAGTCGAAATTCACTTCGCACAGAGTGAGAGTACCGAACGAAATTGCAATTTCGCCCTCCGAAACTGTCTGCGAAAGTATAATTTCGCTGAACTTTAAAAAATTATTATAATTATTAAATTATATTTATTAAACCCGAGAACTGAATCAATCATGAGATCCCATCCTCAGAATATACTTTAGCACAAAGATGAATTTAATCATCGACAAGCAATGAGATCACACTGATAACTGTATCTAATCACGGACTTTAATGAACTTGAAATTCTCAAACATATCAATAATGATTGCTGATATGTTTGTTCACTTAAACCCATGCCCTATCTTTTTCAACAAGCTGCAGATGATTCGTTAAGGTTCGATTAAATACTTTAGAATGCTAGGCCCCCACAATCATTTGGCAAAAACCCTCACCCAACCTTAGGATTTCTTGAATTTTGTAACGATCTTTATAGAACAAGGCTTGTGCATTAGTGTGTAAGTGATTATCAACAGAATATTACATTCTGTGATGAATTCATCATTTAGATGATTTGACACAACTTAGATTAAAATAATGAGAGCTACAGGTCTATACTCACGTATAACAAAGGAGATGACCATTTAATCGTGTGCCGATGAGAGCTCCAGGTCAGTACTATCGTACAGCAAAGGAGATCATCACTCCATGTTAGTACTTCCGTACAACAGAGTAGATTAGCAAAAACACAAGACACATAATTACACCAATCATGGCTCAAAGATATGCTTATATGATTTGTATCATGGTGGTTGAAAGATCAATTCTCAAAACAATTTTTGTCGGGACTAAGTTTTCGTGCAGGCCAAAATGATTGCGTAAATCCAGACATCCTTAAGCATATATTTTTTAATTTAAATCAATATGTTGTTATCTACTTTATTCTTCAGGCTGAGTCTACCAAGCATATCATTAAAGAATCTGTTTGTTTTTCTGTTATTTGCAATTAATAAATAAGATGTAAATCAGATAACAACATTAGTTATGATCATTTCTCATTTTAGACGCCAGTCATGCACCAACAAGCATATCTAGAAGATATATAATCATTTCTTGTCATCTCGACTTAAGTTCCCAAATCTCTTTTTAGTTTTAAGTACTTACTCTCCCCCTAAATTTCTACACCTAAGAAAGATGTGGAAATTTATTAATATATTATTATTTTTATATATTTTTTTTATTTTTTTTATTTTTTTTCATATTTTTTTATTTATTATTATTTAAGAACAATGATGTGAAAGAAAAAGAGGTTTAAAAAGATATTAGACCTAACATAAAGATCAATTCATAAAAGCGAGCTTTATCAAATGTTTTTGTGAAAAGATCTGCTTTTTGATTTTTGGTGTCAATAGGAATAATATCAATGAAACCCTTTTCCTGAGCATCACGAATTGCATGAATCCATGTCTTAATGTGCTTGGTTCGGGAATGATGAATAGGATTCTTGGCGATCCCATGGCTGCTTGGTTGTCACAGAACAACGGTGTGTGGAGAAAGTTGATCCCATAGTCAATCATCTGATGCTGGATCCAGAGTACTTGTGAACAGCAACTGGAGGCAGCAATGTATTCTGCTTCTCCCGTAGAGAGAGAAACAATGGTCTATTTCTTGCTTTGCCATGAAACCAGACAATTTCCTAAGTATTGACACCCACCAGTAACCGATTTTCTGTTTAACCTGCAGCCATTAGAATCACTATCAGAATATGCATGTAAATCAAAATTCTCACCATAAGGATACCAAAGACCCAAACGAGAAGAGACTCTAAGATAACAAAAATTTCGTTTTACTGCTTTTTCATGAGACTCTTTCGGAGCCGATTGGTATCGAGCACACTATCCTACAGCAAAGGTGATGTCGGGACGACTTGCTGTCAGATACATAAGGGAACCGATCATAGATCTTTAGAGATGAGGATCAACAGGTTTCCCGTTCTAGTCAGGAGTGAGACAAGTTTGAGCAGTAAATGGAGTCATTTCAGGGGAAGCGTCATCCATCTTGAATGTCTTCAGCATCTCTTTAATATACTTTTCTTGATGAATGAGAATTCCTTCTGGCTTTTGTTTGACTTGAAGCCCAAGGAAAAAGCACATCTCCCCCATCATGCTCATTTCAAAACAACCACGCATTACCTCCTCAAATCCTCAAAATCCCGATATAATTTTGGATTGGTGGAGCCAAAGATAATATCATCGACATAGACTTGTACGATTAGCATCTCACCATCCACTTCCTTCTTGAATAAAGTCATATCGATGGTGCCACGAGATAATCCATTGCTCAAGAGATACTATGTTAGAGTCTCATACCAGATTCGATGGGCCTGATGAAGACCATAAAGAGACTTGTCAAGTTTATAAACTTTGTCAGGAAAATCGGGATCCTCAAAACCAGGTGGTTGACACACGTATATCTCCTCGTCAATGTCTCCATACAGGAAGGCACATTTGACATCCATCTGATAGACTTTGAACTATTTATGCGCGGCATGAGCTAGAAAAATTCTTATGGCTTCAAGACGGGTGACAGGAGCAAAAACTTCGGTATAGTCAATCCATTCTTCTTGAGCAAATCCTTGCACCACCAATCTTGTTTTGTTCCGCACCACAATGCCACGGTCATCGAGTTCGCAAGTCCAGTGAAGGGTATGCACTTACAACACAACAACACAATGAGGAGAGTTGCTTAGAACACTTAACTGATCAAATAGGGAACTGGTAAACTTGTTAGTGAAAGATGCTGAGAACACAATTAAAGATGAGATAGAACAAGATTGCAAAACAACACAAGTATTTGGTTTTCAAGAATGTTGTATATTGCTTCTCAAGTTCTATTACAAGTTACAAAGCATCGATAGAAAGTTACAAGTACTTGAGATACTTTATACTACATCCTACAGCCGGCCATACTTTGAAGGCCAGCTGGATACAATTGACTAGACAACTATAAAATCAAATGTAGAGTCAAAAGGCATATCTGCCTTTTTACTTTTGACTATGACATGCCATAGCTCACATCCTAATATATTACAAAAGGATAAAAGTACATAAAGTAGAAAGCATGGACTCAAGACCTCAATATACAGTTATTAAAAGCATGGACCTTTCACCAACTCATGTAAGTTGGTGACTTTACAGAGTTGCAGGCGGAAGGTGATCCAGCTTTATGGTAAAGTACATCAGATAAAGGCATATCTCTAAAAGTCTTCGGAAGAAATTTGTCTTCACTCTTTGTCTTCGGAAGACTTTGTCTTTAAAGCTTCGGAAGACTTCACTTTTGGCTTCGGAAGATGTTGGTCTTGGCTTCGGAAGATTTTACACTTAGAATATTTCTAGTGCATGGTGTAAAACTTACAAAGCATTTGTACTTCTATTCTTTAGTGCATGCTTGCAGAGAGACTTTGGATGTTTTGGCTGCATCAGACTTATAGGAATCCTTACAAACTCCCCCTAGGCTGATGCTACCAAAACATTTAGAAGATCTTCAGATGTTTGTAGTCTTCAGCATAATGATGACCATACCCTTCTTCATTAGATGGTCAGGATCATTCAGACTCTCATAATATCTTCTCATCTCAAAGAGATCATGCAGAGGTAAGTTGATTATGTCTTGCCATGTATAGACATTCTCAACACCTTGATCTCTGATCATATGTGATCTCTCTGGATTAGTAGTGAAGGTCCAGGATAAGATGGATGTCTTAGCTGCAAGAGGAGCCACTTGAATTGGAGTTGATTGGGCTGCCTCTTCATGCACTTCCTCAGGTTGATCTGACTCAGCCTGAGGGGTAGAGGTGGATGATTCAGGCTTCTCCTTCTTAGACTTTGGTTTGGAAGGCATCCTCTTCTTCCTCTTAGAAGAATTTAACTGAGAAGACTGGTCTGCAGCACCTTGTTGATCATCCTTGTCTTTCTCAGTTGGGTGTTCCTCCCTCACAGGTTCAGAAGGAGAGGGAGTTTGACCCTGTTGTGGATCAGAAGATGAAGATTGTTGAGGCTTAGCAGGAGGTCCAGGTTGTGTTGTCTCAGGTTGTTCAACCTTAACCTTCACTTTAGGTGGGATTTGACTTGGAGGAGAGTATAAGTCAATCAGCTCTCCTCTCTTGATCTTCTCCTTGATTACCCTGATATGCTCATCCATTATGGATATAGACATAGGGCCAAGTCTCCTTCGGAGAATCCATACAACTTCAAGAAGCTCATCATCCTTTGTCTGTCAGCAGACTTCTTCATAATCTTTGGGATGATAGATCTTGACTTTGCAGCATCTTCCCTCATCTTTCTTTTTGTTGCCTTTTGTTCTTTGAGCACTTGAAGTTCAAGTTGTTTGTGATACTCAAACTCAATGTACTCAAAGGACAAGGGAAGAAGTGCAGATGCCTTGTAGAGACCTGTGGCACTCAGGTAGTTGATCATGTTTTGCCTATCTGTCTTCCTTGTCTACCTGAGGTTCTTGTGTAGATGCCATAGTCTCTTGCACAGGGCTTTCTTGAACTGGGGAGAGAGTAGGAGCATGCTTGTATAGTCTTTTCTGTCTCTTCTCTCCTCTTTGAATTGGAGAAGTAACCTTGCATCCTCTTTTTTTTCATCTCTCTTGACACTTCCATGTCAGCCAGTTCATTTAGTTTCTCTAAGGGGAGAGATATAATCTTATCTATGTCATAGTTCCTGATCTGCAGGTAAGTAATCCTGACTGCCCTCAACTCATCTTCTTGAGTGTTTGGTTTGGGGGTAGCCTTGATTGCAGCTTGCATAAAGCTAAAGACCTAGAGGAACTTTCTCCCCTTAGCTTCCTCTTTCTCTCTCTCTCCTCCTCCTCAATCTCCTTAGGAGTCAAAATCCTTTTCCCTTTGTCACCCACAGACCTTTGTGACTCAGGGTGGATAGAGGTTTGGCCTTCATTGCTTGGTGTAGCATCCAAGCTCTGGCCAGAGAGAGGTTGTGAGACACCTTCACCAGCAGGTGTTTCACTAAAGGAATAAATTTCTAAAGCAGTTGTTGGTGTGACAGAGCTCTCAGGCTCTATCACTGGGCCTTCAGCTAAGGTTTTCCATTTGAAGCTAATCTCAGGGTCTGCCTCAGCATCCAGTTGACCAATGACATTACCTGATTGCCTTTGTCTCCTTCTAAGGCTGAACTCTTTAGTAATTCTGTCTTGAATCCCGAGTGCTAACCTGTCAGCTTGTCTTGATTTGCTTGGGTTGACAAGTGGCATGTTGATCAGGTCAAGACCTTCATAGTAGTCCAAAGTCTGAAAATTGAACATTTCTTGCTGCCCTTGAACTCTGTGAAGATGAGGGCTCTTCTATCAGCATCATACCTCCACCCAATAATGTAGTTTGAAGTTCCTTGAGGTGGAGATGACACAACCCTTGGAATGCCTTCCTCAAAGAGACTCCTAATGACAGAGTCTATTATGTCCACATTAATGTGAACTTGAGGAAGTTGCTGAGTATGCACAGTTGCAAGTGAGGATGGTGAATCCTTAATGTCCATACTCCCTGAAGAACTCCCAGGTTCTGTGAGTGTAATGACTTTCTCCCCCTTTTTGGTAGCATCACCCTCTTGCATAGGTGAGCTAGAGGTTAGATCAATCACATTCACAGGTTCTTGTGTTCCTGGTTGAGCTCTTCTTAAAGGTCTCCCAGCTAGTTTTTCCCTGAGATAAGATATCTCAAGTTGCTGATCATTGACCCTATTATGCAAGGTAGTCACCTGAGATTCAAGGTGACTAACCTTAGAGACTAAATAGGAGCATGTTTTTGACAGTTTTTGCACCTTTAGTCTCAGATTCCCCTCTTCTTCATCAGAAGAATCATTAGGGGATGAAATAATTGGACCAAAGTTCTCTCTCTCACCACCAGCCTCAGGTTCTTGGCTACTGGATTTCCTCTGCACATTGACATCCTCAGTTGAGGTGTCAATGGGCTGAGTTGCCATGGTTGAGGTCTTAATGATGTAATCACTTACAGAAGTGAGAGCCTCTTCCATATGGATATCCTGAACAGGTTCAGAAGTATCCACCTCAGTTATGGGTGACTGATGTAGGCTAGACAAAGGAGACTCAGGAGTACTCATCTCTCTTTGAGTAGGGGAAGAGTAGAGAGACTCATGGTACCCTTTGAAACCTAAGTCTTCATTAGTAGAATGAGAGGTTGGGAATGGGTTGATTTAAGTCTAATGGCTGGGGATTGTAACTATCCCCTGAAGGTTGTTCACTTGATTGTTGAGACTCAGAGTAAGGCTTAAGGCAGTTGGGCTTGTGAGCTCATCAAGGTGAGCATGAGGAACCTCAGCCTAGATTATTGAAAAGATGGGAGTGGTTTGCTCCTCAAGGGAAGTGGAAGCTCTAGTGTCCACTTCCTCCTATATGGGTGAGTATATAAGGGCCTACACAGACTCAAAATGTAAGGCCCCGTTCCCAGGACGCTTACAGTTGGTCATTCATCGCACATAAAACATAAAATTACATTTGCATTAAGAAAACATTGCAGCGGGAAACATTCAAAAATGACATCACATTTCATTATAAATACTTTTGCCAATAATACATCATTATCTGATTACAAAATACATGTTTGCATTATAACACAAAAGCTTTATAAATGGATGCCATCCCAAAAGAGCCGAGTAGCCTTGCCGTGCCATCCTCAGCAATCATTTACCTGCCAACTGGAAAATGTAATAAAAGTCAGCGTTGCTGAGTGAGTTCTAGTTTTAATAATAAAACGTACTTTACTTTCATTAAAACTATTCCTTTTATCATGCGATCATTCAAAATACGTATACATAGATAATGTCATTATTATCTTTCATCTCATTCATTATCTTCCATTCTTTTCGTTCATTCTGTCTTCCGAGTCTTTTGCGACAACATGGTCGCTCACCTCAATGGCAATCTCAATGATTGCACGCTATCCGAGTCTTTTGCACCCCTAAGGTTGCTCACCCCAATTGCCCATCACGATAGCAAGCTATCCGAGTCTTTTGCAACAACAAGGTTGCTCACCCCAAGGCAACATCACGATAGCACTTACTCGAGTCTTTTGCAACGACAAGGTTGCTCACCTCATAGGCAATCTAAATGATTGCACTTCATCCGAGTCTTTTGCAACACAAAGTCGCTCACCCTAATATTTATGCTTGCAAGCCTTTCTTTCGTTCATTCATCATTCATTAATGCATGCATTCTTACTTCGTGTTCCTCTTTCATTATCTTTCGCTTTACATTACATAATACTTCATTCATTCATTCATTAGCATGACATGTAAAGCCACAAGAAAGATAAGCATACAACATAATAAGGAACAATCATACACATTCATCATCATCATACAGGGCAACATCATACATTCATATTATGCATAAACATGCAACATCATCATCATCATGCCCTACATGCTCTCTAAGGCCATAACTATTCCCTTACATGCACTTACGGGTTACTTTACGTCAAAACTTACATCTGCACCTTTCCCCGAAGGCCAGAAGTCAAACTACACATTCCTTCGAGTGCAACAACCCTATTCGGGCGTATGGACACCCTTCAGTCGCATGACCTCCATGCGACTGGACTCATGCGGATGGTCATCTATGCAAATGAACATTCAATCGTGCGTATGGACCTTGTGCGAATGGGATTACTGCGAATGGGCACCTATGCGACTGACTTCATGCGAATGGACTCATGCGACTAAGCATCTATGCGACTGAACCCTCAGTCGTACAATCCCCATGCGACTGGACTCCAAGTCGTGCGACTGAAACCTTAGTCGTGCGATTGAACCCTCAATCGTGCGAATGAATCCCAATCGTGCGAATGACCCTCAATCGCCCTCATTCGGCCGTATGGCCTTCATTCGGTCGCCTAGCCCTAGCTGATGCAGAATGGAGTTCATCCCGAACCCAATCTGCCATTTTCGGCCTCCAAGCTCATCCAAACCCATTCTAAGCCTAAATTAACCCTCCTGGACCTTAGGAATGCATACCATAACACCATACAAGCACACACAAGCCCTAAATCATACTCTAAACACATCATACCCATCATCACCCCAAATGGGTCAACCATACACACACAAAAACGGGTTTTGAACATTTTCCAGCCCCAAAATCAGTTGCAAACAAGTAAAAGTGGGGTCCTAGAACTCACACAATCGAGCACAAAGACAAGAGCTTCGATTTGGCTTGCCACTCGACGGATTTGGACACTCGAATCTCCTGAAACACCACTTTTCTCCCTTTTCTCCTCTCTCTCTCTTCTCTTCTTTCCTTTGAAATCTGAAATGTGTGAAGTGTAGGGAGAGTGGGCTGCCCTCTCCCTACACATATCACCACATTACCCAACTTTTCTTCGTTGGCGAGTTTGGTCCCTCGACTTTGGACTTTATTTCTTTTCTTTCTTCGCCGGCTTCAAAATAATAAATTTCCGGGTGTTACAAGTCCACTCCCCTTAAATAGGTTTCGTCCCCGAAACCTGTTATCTTTCCTCGAACAAACGTGGATAATGTTGTCTCATTTCTTCCTCAGTCTCCACGTTGACTCGGATCCCTCCTGTGCTTCCACTGTACACGCATAAGAGGAACCACTTTATTCCTTAGCTTTTTCTCCTTTCGGTCGATGATTGCCACTGGTTGCTCCACATAATTGAGCCGTTCATCTACTTCGATATCTTCCAATGGGACAATCATATTTCATCTGCTAAGCACTTCCTTAGATGAGATACATGGAATGTCGGGTGAATTCCACTTAACTCATCTGGTAAACTCCAGTCTATAGGCCACTCTCCTATTCGAGCAATGATTCGGAAAGGGCCTATATACCTTGGGCTCAACTTGCCCCGCTTTCGGAAGCGAATGATACCCTTCCAAGGTGAGACCTTCAACAAAACCGGTCACCCACCTGGAACTCAATCGGCATGCGCCTTTTATCAGCATACGACTTCTGTCTGTCTTTGGCTGCCTTCATGAAGGCTTTAATCTTCTCAAGCTTCTCAGTCGTAGCCTCGATAACCTCGACGCTTCCCAATTCCTTCTGACCAATGTCACCCCACAAACAGTGGCCTCTCATCAACCTGATAAAACTCTGGTTTATAATCATAGTCAACCAGATGCTCATCATCTTCCTCTTCATAAAATTAGCCCTTTGCCTTTTTCAGCTCCCCTTTCAACTGATTTCTCCCTTACTACCTCCTCATCAACCAAATCCTTGTCTATATCAAACCCCATATTGACAAACCCAGCTTCTATATCTCCTCCACATTCTCCATAGATTCATTCTCTTTCTCTACTCCAAAACCTCCTACACCTTCAGTCGCTACACCAGATGTGCCCTCTCCCGCCCCAGAGGATATACCTACATTCAGAAATGGGTATTTGGAAACGTTAGTTAAATCATCTAACTCAGATTGAGTTAGTTGATTGGGCAGGCCGACAGCATCTTTTAACTCATTTATCTGCTCAAACAGCTTCTTTATCAGCAAGCTTTGATCCATCAACATCTTCTTCATCCCTTTAATCACTTCATCCTTTTGACTCTCTCGTATCTCTTGATTAGTGAGTATTGTTTTCATCATGCTCAGTTCATTAGCAAGAGAGTTGTTGATGTTTCGAATCACATCCTCATCTAAACCACCTATTTCTTCTCTCCTTGAGGTTTCTGTAAATTCTTGGTGTCTTTGTTTGGTTCTCCTTTCAGACTCTCCTACATCAGCTTTCTTTTTCGACCTTCTCTCTTTCTCAACCCTTATCTCCTTAGCCCTTTCATTCACATCCTCTTTGAACTCATAGTCCTTTTCCTTCGCATATCTTTTTCTTTTCTTAGCAGCATATGTTTGTTGTGCCCGGGTCTTCTCAGCTCTCTTATTTTCTGACTCGTCCACCTTCCTGATATAATTCCATCTTTCAGGTGGGTACATGTTTTCCCACAGATGGGTGATCTTTCCACTAAAGTCATGTCGAATGGCACAGCAATCTGCGAAAATACGGGTGTTCATCTGCACCAACCTTTTAACCTCCCCGTGTCTTGGCACATCAGGAATTAGATCATCAAAGATCATCTGCAGAAATCTAGGATACAGCAGCCACTTATCCTTCTTCAGCGCCATCACATTTTCTGCCATACATGCAAATATCAGCCTAGCAATGTTTTCTTTCTCTCCTTTACAGCATAACACCATGGCTTTTGCCCAGTCTACGTTCAGCCCATCTGATCCACCTTTACGGTAATCTAAACACATAATTAAGACGTGGGCTATGTATCTCCATTCCTTTGAAAGGAAGGAATTCTTGATCTGTTTTCGTGTGCCAAAAGTTGGTCCCTCATATCCCATACTCCTAAACGCTGCAAATACCTCAGCATCAGTCATAGAAACTTCCTCTCCTGAATCTTCATCTAGTTGTAGGATCCTCGAGATAGTCTCAACTGTAATAGACACCTCATGCTCCAAAAATTTAGCAGTAATCCCTTGTGTGTTTCCTCTAGTATCATACTCAGCTGATCTCCTAAAATCTCAATTGTGAAGATCATAGATGGTAGTAGAATGAGCGATAGCATAAGAAATAGGAGATCCTTGCAACCACCGTGCAGTCTCTAAAGCCGACTGCTTTAGGATGTGTATCATCTAGGATGGCTGTGATGTTGTTTCTCTCATCAAATTTTAGATTTGCCATTTAAACCTGAAAAACAAATGAAATGCATTAGAATTAATGATTAAATGCTAATATGAAATAAGAATAAGAAAAGAATAAAGAATAAACAAAAATTAAATTAATTTCGCGGGCCAAAACTACAGTTTCGCAGAATGAGTTATAGTTTCGACAGGCGAAAGTGTAGTTTCGCCAGCAAGAGCACATTAATTTCGGAAGAACAGTTAAGTAGATTCGACAAGCCGAAACTATATTTTCGGCACAGAGAAACTGAAGTTTAGTCAGCAAAGCTGTTAAGTTCGCTCGGATAGCATAACCTCACAGTTTCGCTAAAATCTATGAACTTTTGTTCAGTTTTGCTGGACTATCGGTACTTTCGCAGTAAGAACTGCGAAGGTACCAAAGAGTCTTGATCAAATAGAATCACAATGTTGCAGATTTAACGAGATTAAGTAATGGTTTTGAGTTCGAAACGCACTTGCGAACAAGAATCAACGGTCAATCGATAACAAAATCACAAAAATGTCAAAATCGCATTTGGAGGTCATGGAACAACCCTAGGGAGTCTAAACATTCGATTGTGCGAAAATAAGGAAGAAATTTTGAAAAATGAGTTAAATAGCAAATAGTTTCGCAGATAGCGAAACTGGAGTTTCGCTAAGCAAAGCTACAATTTCGCTAGGCGAAGCTGTAATTTCGCCAGGCGAAACTCTATTCAAAATTGACGTCGCACAAAGTGAGAGTACCGAACGAAACTGCAATTTCGCCCTACGAAACTGTCTGCAAAAGTATAATTTCGCTGAACTCTAAAAAATTATTATAATTATTAAATTATATTTTATTAAACCCGAGAACTGAATCAATCATGAGATCACATCCTCAGGATATACTTTAGCACAAAGATGAATTTAATCATCGACAAGTAATGAGATCACACTGATAACTGTATCTAATCACAGACTTTGAATGAACTTGAAATTCTCAAACACATCAATAACGATTGCTTATAAGTTTGTCCACTTAAACCCATGCTCTATCTTTTTCAACAAGCTGCAGATGATTCGTTAAGGTTCGATTAAATACTTTAGAATGCTAGGACGCCACAATCATTTGGCAAAAACCCTCACCCAACCTCAGGATTTTTCTTGAATTTTGTTACGATCTTTATAAAGCAAGGCGTGTGCATTAGTGTGCAAGTGATTATCAACAGAACATTGCATTCTGTGATGAATTCATCGTTTAGATGATTTGACACTACTTAGACCAAAATGGTGAGAGCTCCAGGTCTATACTCACGCATAACAAAGGAGATGACCATTTAATCATGTGCTGATGGAGCTTCAGGTCAGTACTATCGTACAGCAAAGGAGATCATCACTCCAGGTCAGTACTTCCGTACAGCAGAGGGAGATTAGCACAAACACAAGACCACATAAATACACCAAACATGGCTCAAAAGATATGGCTTATAAGATTTGTATCATGGTGGGTGAAAGATCAATTCTCAATCCGATTTTTGTCGGGACTCAATTTTCTTGCAGGCCAAAATGATTGCGTAAACTCAGACATCCTTAAGCATATATTTTAATTTAAATCATTATGTTGCTGTCTACTTTATTCTTCAGGCTGAGTCTACCAAGCATATAATTAAAGAATTTATTTGTTTTTCTATTATTTACAAAAAATAAGATGTAAATCAGATAACAGCATCAGTTACTATCATTTCTCATTTTAAAACACAAGTCATGCAAGAACAAGCATTTCAACATGATATACAATCATTTCTCAGTCATCTCGAATGAAGTTCCCAGTTCTCTTTTCATTTTTTTTATTACAGATATACTCTCCCCCTAAATTTTATTTTTGCAAAACCCTTGTTTTTTGTATATTTTTTTTATATTTTTATAAAACTATGCAAAAATAGAAATTTACCAAAGAAGATCTTCCAAACTTTACTGATATCAAGATAAGAAATGAATGATCAAGAAATATGTAGTGACTGTGAATCGAGAACTGTGATTGTGCAGATAAAAATCCAGATTGTGGATAAAATACCATGACCTTAACCTGTTTGTTCTGCCTCAAATTTGAATCATGAAAAGTCTCTGTCAGTAAACCGGATTACTAACAGGCCTCCTGAACTGTTCCTGAACTCATTAACAAACTAGTTGGAGAGGGGAACCCAGGCCATCGTAGTCCTGGGTGTTCCTTTTGCAACGGTAGAAGTAACCTGCTTCAACAAACAATCTGCTGAAATATCGGGGATAACCATATCCTTCTTTTTAATTTGCCAAATTTGTGTCGGTTTAATTAACTTGGATTTGAGCGAATTAAATTTGGAAATCATTTTCTGTTTAAGACCAGAAGGAAAAGAATTTGGTTTTGAACCTTTAGTCATATTGAACTTTGAATCATGTGAAACCGGCTTCACATGAAAAGGTTTGGATGGAGGGTTTTTCATCCAACATCAAAGATGTGTGGTTTTTACCTTTGGAACCAGAGAAAGCAATCCTTGTTGCCTTTATTGTTGGAACATCTTGGTAGACTTACATCCGGAGAAGCATTTTGATTTGCATTTTACCATTCGAAGCAAGTCTTGAGGGCATTCTTTACCACATGACCTTCTTTTCCACACTCAAAACAAGCCTGAAAGGCTTTGATTCTCTACTCCTTTGTGCAGGTGGGATGTGGATGCTTTGAGCTTGTTGTAGATTTTTGCTTGTTTTGAACTTACTATCTGAACATTGAATGAGACTTCACTGGTTGACTGTTGATACATGTATGTCCCTAGATCATGATTTGTAATGTAATGAACTTGTCTGTCTGATTATGATGTAATTGTAATCGATTAATGAAATGATATGAATTGGTTGTTACTTGTAATGTTTAATATTTCATTAATGAGTTGTGATTGAATTGATTGGGTTTATGATTGTTTGAATGAGTGCACATTAAGTTATATTAAATAGAACATTCAAACTTAACTTAATGAAGTTCTCATGCGGATGGCCCATGCGAATGGACCACACGCATGAATAACTTCATACGATTGACTCAATCGCACGACTGAACCAGGAGACTGGATCAGTCGTATGATTGACACATAAGATTGACTCAATCGCACGACTGAACACTCAGTCGTGCGGATGAATCAACCGCATGGTTCAATCGCACGACTGAACCATACTTATGGCCCAGTCGCACGATTGAACAATACTAACCTATAAATAGACCCAATTCGTGGGAAAACGTAAGCATTCATCCCATTACGACTCCAGACGTACCCTAGCCGTCCAGAAGCCTCCCAAATCGTTCTCCAAGTTCATAGAACACATCAGATCGGTTCCTAATCGATTTCTGACGTTGATTTCAATTCTTGATTGATTCATCGTGTGTTCTCACTGATTGGATCGCCAATCAAATAGGATTCCGCACTATTTGAGTTGGTTTAACACGCAATCACTCGGTATTTCGTTCAAATACCAGGTCCTAACAAGTGGTATCAGAGCATTGGCTCTTGATTTCGTGTTGATTCAATCAAGATTGCATAAAAGTTTGTGTTTTTGCACGAAAAACGCAATCTTTTGCATCAAAAGTGATCTTGGACGTTCCCTGCTCATTGAAGTTCAGTTTCTACGGACTTAGACGATTTGGACTTGCAAAATTTCGAATTTTTACGGCTGAAACCCGTCAAACCTAGAAATTTTCGCAAAACAGCAGCTTCAGTCGCACGAGTGACCCATTCGCACGACTAGACTCATTCGCAGTGTTCATTCGCACGACTGGACCTAGTCGCACCTCATTCGGCCGACTGAACCGTTTCGTTCGCATAGCTCATACGCACCAGATTCATTCGCACGACTGAACCATTCGCCCTGTTCAGTCGCACGGTTGAACCAATCGCAGAGTTCATACGCACGATAAGACCATTCGCATCCTTCAGTCGCATCAGTTAAAGTTGATTTGATTAGACTCTAAGTTTATTAACCATGGAAGATCAGATGTCAGCCTTTACTGCGGGGAAGGACTCAAGAATTCAGAACCTGCTGCTGCTTGAGAGTGAGGTGGGTATTCACAATAAACCACCAAAGCTCTTGACTTTAGATGAGTTTCCTCACTGGAAGCAACGTTTTGAGATCTACCTCAATGGAGTAGATCCTAATCTGTGGGAAGCTATCGAGGTTGGGTATAGTACACCGGTGGGAGCAGATGGAGTAAAATTAACGTTAAGTGGGATGACTGACGCACAGAAAGTAAAGTATAATGCAGAGAAAAGAGTTTATGCGATGATAACTCAGTCGATCCCCAAAGATATATTCCACCAGTACTCAGAGAACAAGCAGTCCAAGAAACTGTGGGATGAGCTAGAGAAAAGGTATGATGGGAATGCATCGTTAAAGGCAATCAAGGCAAAGGAGTTAAAGAAGGAATTCGATAACTTCTCATCGATTGGTAACGAGAGTTTAGATGAAGTCATAGACAGATTCTACCACTTGATGAGCGAGTTGCATACACATGGAGTGGAAACAACTATGGAAGAGAAAGTAAGCAACTTCGCAGATGGATTGCCTGATAAGTGGGCCTCATTCGTGTCTAATCTTAGACAGAATGGAATACTTATAAAGCTGGATATAAATGACTTTATTCTCAGGCTGCGTGAAGAAGCACTAAGGATGAAGTATAGAGCACAGAAGTCTTCATATACACAAAACCCAGCTTTATACAATGCCACGCCTCAAGCTAAGACATCTGGAGCACCTCTCCAGACAGCATTTGTGTCTAGCTCGTCAGGTCCTTCACATGCTTCTCCTTCTGGATCAGACACGTCAGGGTCGTCATGTACCCATTATATTGGATCAGAAGCAAGTGCTACCAAATTGAAGACCGAGAACCTCGGTAATGTGACTGTAGAAGTAGCACGAGAGCATATGGATCTTCTCGCCGCAGTAGTTCATTCATATGATGGACTTGTGGCTGGGAAGATTGGAAACTGTCATTTGGCAGATGAAGACTACGAGCAGGTAGATGAAATGGAGCTTGAAAGAATGGATATAATGTGGGCCTTAGCTAGCGCTGTCCGAAGGGCGAAGAAGTTTGTTAAGAAGACAGGACAAAATTTGATAGCTACTAAGGATACCACATTTGGTTTTGACAAGAGCAAAGTGACCTGCTTCAACTGTGGAGAGAAAGGGCACTTCAAGAGGGAATGTGTCAAGCCAAAGAAGACGGGTAATGGGAACCCGTTCTCATCCTTTACTCGCCAAGACAAGCAAGCCTCCAGTTCTACTTCATCAAACAAGGACCCAAAAGCCTTGACTGCTCATGATGATGAAGGACAGGACTGGAGTTTTAGATTTGTCTCCCCAGAATCTAACATTGCCAGTGTTGAAGATATTGATGATGATTCTGCGAGTGAAGGTGATTTAGCAGTTGATATAGCGATGTCACACAGTGAAGAAACAACTGCAGCTGAAGTCAGTTACATACCAAAGGAGGAGACTTCCACGTCAGATACAGAAAAGTCAGAATCACCAGAACCAGAGACGTCTGATGCTGCGTTGATGGCTAACTCTTCTGAAACAACACAGGTAAGTACAACTGACCAAATGTTTAATAATCATGCTTGTTCTAACTGTGATATGTTTAGGAATAGCATTGATGAAAAATTTGCTAGGTTATTAGATCACAATGATAACTTAGTAAAGGACTTACAACTATGCACTGAGGCCAATAGAGTTCTAAAACAAAATGAGCATAGTTATAAAGAAAAGATAGACCTATTGACTAAACAACTTAGGGAAACCGAAGTAGTTGCCTTTAATCAATCAAATGACATTAGGTACTATCTAAACTCCCTAGAGGACACTAAGAAACAAAAGGCAGTTCTAGAAGTAGAAGTTAATTCCTTAAAACAGAAACTGCATAGTTGGACTAGTTCTTCACACATAGTTCAACACTTAGTGAGAGAAAGAAATAATGGGGAGGGATTAGGCTACAAAGTGGTTCCACCACCACCTGAGACCTTGATGAACACCAAGTCTAAACCAGTAAACAACAACCCAATCAAGGATCATGTGGTGACCACTCCTCTTGTTACTGATCCAGACACATCATGTTCATCTACTGAATCTGGACAGAAACAAAAGGAGGCCACTTCAAAGGCAAAGGGTAAATTGCCTTGTGTTAATCTGGAAAATGAATTTGAAAAAGTTAACTTAAAGTCAGGGTCAAACAGAGTCAAATCAGAACCCAAAAAGACTTCAAACGTTAATTTTTCACATGCTACAAGTCAAAAACCAGTTAACCAAAAAGTTGAACAAGTTAAACAGGTCAAAACAGTTAAATTTGTTAAACCAGAGAAAACATCAAACATGCAAGAGTCAAAACCTAAAGTGATTGATGTTACTAAAGTGTCACGCATTTCTCCACAAAGAAAGTCAAATTATAAGGTTGATAGCAGATTGTGCTACAACTGTGGAGAATGTGGACATATTGCTTCCTATTGTCCTTTCTATCAGACACCTAGGAAGAAGATTGATCTTCAGGACTCTAGACCTAGGTCTTCTAAGAGGAGTTCTCTAACTCCACCTAGAAGATCTAGTGAACCTAAAGTCCAACCTGTAAGCCAGACGACTGTTTATCATAAACAGGCATTGCACAAATCTGGCTTATGGAAAGAGAAACATCCTGTGTGTCTGATACTGATGACAAGAAGGAATCTGAGTTACCCTCACCTTCTAAAGGTCAATGGGTAGAGTTTATGATGTGTGATGCCTCTGGGAAACCCAAGACAGTAAAGGCTTGGGTTCCTAACCTAAACTAATACATTTACTTGATATGTGCAGGGTGTTCGGTATAGCGCTGAGACTAACACGTGGATTATAGACAGCGGAGCATCCAGGCACATGACAGGAAATAGAGCCCTTTTATCAAATGTCAAACAAATAAAAGGAGGGCATGTTTCCTTTGCAGGAAACAAGGGAGGATACATCACAGCACAGGGAGAAGTGGGAAATCAGAAAGTTAAGTTTGATAAGGTGAACTACGTTCAACAACTTCAAAATAACTTGCTTTCTGTTTCCCAAATCTGCGATAAAGGATTTAAAGTCATCTTCGACAACAACAAGTGTTACGTGCTGAAGAAAGACTATATGATTCCAGAGGACCAAGTTCTGATGACTGCTTCAAGATATAAGGACCTATATGTCTTGGATCTGTCAACAGCTGCTCCAACGGATCATGAAGTGCAGTGCTTTCTATCTAAAGCTACTGAGAAGGACTCAATCTCCTGGCATAGGAGAATGGGACACATTAGTCAAAGGAAGATGAATCACTTGATTCAGAAGGACTTAGTGAGAGGAGTAAATGTCAAGAACTTCCAACTTCCTGACTTTTGTGTAGCTTGCAAGAAAGGCAAACAGACAAAGAAGTCTCATAAGGAAAAGAAAGTTCATTCAATAGAACTTCCTCTTGAACTTCTTCACATGGATCTGTTTGGTCCAGTCAGTACAAGGAGCATTGCAGGCGATCTGTACTGTTTTGTGGTCACTGATGACTACTCAAGGTTCACTTGGGTAATGTTTCTGAAATCCAAATCAGAAACATTTGAGTCATTCAAGGAATTAGTCACCACTCTGGAATCTCTCTACAAGCTAAAGGTTAGACAAGTACGCTCAGACAACGGGACCGAATTCAAGAATCAATGGATGGAGGCATACTGCAAGGAAAAGGGAATTGTTCATCAATTCACTTCAGCATACACGCCTCAGATGAATGGTGTTGCTGAGAGGAAAAATAGGAGCTTGATAGAGACTGCACGGACTATGCTGGCGGACTCGAAACTGCCTATCCAATTCTGGAATGAGGCAGTAGCAAATGCATGTTATACACTGAATCGAGTCCTAATAGTCAAGCGCCACGGAAAGACATGTTATGAGCTACTACAAAGACGCAAACCGAATTTGGAGTATCTTGAACCCTTTGGCGCGCCATGTACACTTCTGAAGAAGACACAAGAAGGAAAATTCAGCGAGAAGGCAGATGAAGGAATCTTTCTAGGATACAACATACCGAATAAGCGAGTTTACAATAACTCAACGGGTCTTGTAGAAGTGTGGTGTAATGTCGACGTTCAGAGATATACCACACCACCTACAGGCAAAGGACCTGCCTACTTCTTCGATTATGATGGATTCTTCAAATCCTTCAACATACCTCTCTCTCCCTCGGACGATGAGCTAGCTACTAGGATGATGTATGATATTCTGAATACACCATCTAGCACACAGGGAGAATCATCTACTCAGTCAGGGGGAGTAGTCGACGACAGTGACTCCTCCTCTGAAGATGAAGCTGAAGAAGATGACCAGAACAGTCAGGAGGAACAGGTTCCAGTTCCAGCAAGTCCACAAGCATCTACGAGTGATGCACCTTCGACTTCAGAACCTCAAACTCCAACTACCTCAGATGCAGAACCAAATGTTCATAATCTTGGCTCTGAGGTAGCTGTTCCTACTACTCCAGGATCACGACTAAACGTCTATCATCCCCTTGACAATGTTATTGGGGATGTCAGATCAGGAGTACAAACCCGAAATCAGTTATACTCAGCTGATTACGCCTCGGTTATGGAGAAAGGTTACATTCATGATGGTGCCTATCGATGTTTTGTCTCGCAGGTTGAGCCAAAATATGTCAGTGAAGCACTCAATGATGAGGCGTGGGTGAGTGCCATGCAAGAAGAACTTCTGCAGTTTAAGAAGTTAGGTGTATGGACACTGGTTGATAAACCTAAAGGTGCTAAAGTCATTGGCACTAAATGGGTACTAAAATGCAAGAAGGATGACCAAGGGGTCATTATCAGGAACAAAGCTCGACTGGTGGTTCAAGGTTTTCGCCAAGTCGAGGGAATTGACTACAATGAGGTGTTTGCACCCGTGGCAAGGATGGAAGCTATTCGTATCTTCCTTGCCTATGCATCGTACATGAAGATCAAAGTCTACCAATTAGATGTAAAGAGTGCATTCCTTCATGGGGAAATCAGAGAAACAGTCTATGTAAGTCAACCCGAGGGTTTTGAAGATCCTTACCATCGGGATAGAGTTTACAAGCTCGACAAAGCTTTGTATGGGCTTCATCAAGCTCCTCGAGCTTGGTATGAGAAACTCTCAACTCATCTTGTGAAACACGGCTTTCGCAGGGGAGTAATTGACTGTACACTGTTTATTAAGGAAAAGGATGGCGACCTACTGCTTGTACAGATATATGTTGATGACATAATCTTCGGGTCAAAGAACGAAGAGTTATGTAAAGAGTTTGAAGCAGTAATGAAGAAAGAATTTGAGATGAGTGCCATGGGGGAGATGAAGTTCTTTCTCGGGTTACAGGTGGATCAAACACCTAATGGAATCTTTCTACATCAGACCAAGTATGTAGGAGACATTCTCAGTCGCTTTGACATGGAGAATGCTTCTGCTGCTGGGACTCCACTTGCTACTAATCATGATATAGCACCGGATGATAATGGAGATCTAGTAGATGCCACTATGTACCGAGGAATGATCGGATCCCTCATGTATCTCACTGCCTCAAGACCTGATATTATGTATGCTACATGTCTATGTTCAAGATATCAGGCTAAACCAAAGGTCAACCATCTGATCGGGGTCAAGAGGATTTTTCGTTATCTGAAGGGTACACCCACACTTGGATTGTGGTACCCTCATGATGATGACTTTGAGCTTACCGCGTATAGTGACTCGGATTACGGGGGCTGCAAGATGAACTACAAGTCTACATCAGCAGGGTGTCAATTCTTTGGGAGAAGATTAGTTACCTGGCAGTGTAAGAAGCAGACATCGGTTGCCTTGTCAACCTGTGAAGCCGAATATGTTGCTGCTGCAAGTTGCTGTTCTCAAATCATCTGGATTCAACAGCAAATGCGGGATTACGGTTTAAAATTCTCATCTACTCCTATTTTTGTTGATAACTCTGCTGCAATTGCAGTAACTAAAAATCCGGTCCAACATCCTAAGACCAAACACATCGGTATTAAATACCATTTCATAAGAGATTGTTTTGAAAAGAACTTAATTGATGTGGTTAAAATTAATACTGATTTTCAACGCGCTGACCTCTATACTAAAGCCTTTGATAAACCACGTTTTCAATATTTATTAGAGGTCAACGGTGTTAAAAAGAAAAGTGAGGTAATTCCTGATGATGAAAATGTGTAGTCCGATGTCGTGTAGTTAAATTTTATTTTATTTATTTTGATTTGTCTATTTGATTTTAATTTTATTTAAACTCATGTTCTCTTGCTGTTTATTAAAATCCTAAAATAATTAAACCAGAAATGATTTTAGTATTTTAGGGGGAGAATATGTCAGCAAGTTAACATTAAAAAAAAAAAAAAAAAAAAAAAAAAAAATGAGGGAGAAGGAGTAGCGAGCTGAAATAAGGTAGATTGTATCTGTGATACCGATTCAATACCTTTGGAAAATGATAGTACACAGGAACAAATCAAGAGGGACTTTAAAATTTAAGTTTTAGTAATATGCAAAAGTTCAAAGAAATAAATCTGTGTAGTCTAAGCAATACTAAAAGGAAAGATGATAGAAAACTGGCAACTCCTAAGGTGACACAAAGAAAGTAGACTTAGAGGTTGCTAGACCATATATGATATGTTGGTAGATTCAACACAATAGACAAATAGACCGGATTGGTGATTTCAAGATAAAACTAAAGTGTTCAACTGACTGTGGGCGTCCATCTTATCACTGGTTAACACAATCAACAATATTCCAATAAGGGGTAATGAGCAATTAAACGCCACAAATGTGTGCGGATGACCATAACTAGAGCAAAGCAAAAGAAAAAATTGAAAGACAAATGCAATAAAGCTAATGACTTATGTTGTTGGTGCATTTTGTGCAAAATAAAATAAGCTGCTCTAACAAGGAGATAGGTTATGTGCCTCTCTGCTGTGCGATGGCACTGACCTGAGGATAAGCATAACCTAGATATTCTAGAATTCATTGTTGTTTGCCGCCTCTCTGCTGTGCGATGGCACTGACCTGAGGACAGGCTTCTCTTTGAAAGCTCTAAGAATAGTCTCTTCTTGTAATAATACCCGTAGACCGCTCAAAAGCTCCTGAGGGATGTTGATTACCATATAAGTGTGGGATCCACAAGTGTTAGTTGAAATAATTACACCTAAATAAGTCACCAGTCTGTGTCAAAAGTCTGTGTATGGATTTAAGTGGACAAACATACTGACAATCATTGTGGCTACATTCTCAAAGGTCAAATCAATGTGAGAATCTAAGAGTTTCAGTATGATTTCCTTATGTTGCTAAAGACTCTGGATGAACATCGAGAACTTGAGCATCAAAAGGTTTTATAACGAGTCCCAAATGATTTGAATTGCCTGTATGATTCCAAAAATTGAATTGGTCCAGATGTGATCAACCTAAGTTGAAGCTATCTACTCCCGATCCAAATCCCGTAGATATCAATCTCTGGATTTATCTCTCACAAAAAGCCAAAAATATGTCTGTTTATGTAATTAGTTTAAATTCTTAAATTAGTTAGTTTGTTTTAAGTTTTAACTTGAGTCAAGTGTCGGGCTACATCAGGAAAATCAGAAGGAATAAACTCACTAAAAGGGTCATGTCTGAGATGACCATATGTGCTTTGAAAGGTTATATCAGTCACGTCTGAGGTGACAAAGTATTTTTAAAAGGGGTCACGTCTGAGGTGACCAAAGTGGTTAAAAGGGTCACGTCTGAGGTGACCAAAGTGGTTAAAAGGATCACGTCTGAGGTGATCAAAGTGTTTTCAAGATAAAAGGATCATGTCTGAGATGATCAAAAGTTCATAACGTTAATTTAATTAATATAAAAGAGTTAAAGGTAATTGGTAAAATAGCAGAAAAATTAACTAAGTATGACCCATTCGCACGAATGGACCATACGTATGGACTAACCATACGAATGAAGTCCATTCGCACGAATGGATCATACGATTAGTCCAATCGGAGGCTTAAGTGCGAACGAGTGAGTCAGTCGCACGACTGAACTTCAGTCGGACGACTGGAGAAGGGCGACTGACCCAATCGCACGACTGAGTCCCACTCGCACGACTGAAAGGTGCGAATGAACTCAGTCGCACGATTGGATCTAGGGTGGATATAAATAGAGGTGGAGTCGGTCGCAGAGACTCCTCATTCTCAAATCGCCCCTAATTCGCATATCGTACCGTTACTCTGCCAAAATTTTATTTGCCTGATTTTTCTTGTTGATTCTGTGATACTGACGTTCGTTCATCATCGTACAGGTACTTTGAAGTTCAATTCCATCAAAATCAGCAAGAATGAAACCCTAATTTGATTAATACGACTGTGAAAGGCGAACCGCGACTGTCAAACCCTAATAACCTATTAAAACTAAGCAATATGTTGAAATTAAGTAAAATAGGTTGTTAGTAAAGAGAATGCGACACTAAAGAACCGGTTAATTGAGTTATAAGACTTAGTTTGCGTAGATTCGAACTTGGACGACTGAACACATGAGACAGACGACTGGTCGTCCGGATGAACTTCAGTCGCACGACTGAAGGGAACGATTCACTTAATCGCACGACTGAACCATGCGAATGAGACTCAGTCGCACGACTGGTGTAACCGCACAAGAGTTCATGCGCATGAGTCCAGTCGCACACTCAGTCGTGCGTATGAGGTCAATCGCACGTCTGAACCTCAATCGCACGATTCAGTCGCACGACTGTCTTCAGTCGTACAACCTCAGTCGCATGACAGATACTTTTTATTCAAAGTTTAAGTGTTGCTTTATACTCTTAGCCAACGAAACTAACGTTTATATTATTATGTGTTACAGATGGCGAGTAGATGGAATATGAGCACCAAGCACAACATATGTGCTCACCTGGACTTGACATCCAGGAATGCAGCCGACTTCGCAGGCATTATTCTTTTCTACAGAGATCCAGGATCGCTCACGCTATATCCACTCCCTGCACACCATACAGATCAGTGCAGCAGGCCTTCTGGGAAGGCGCATCTGTAGACAGATCCACCGAGCCTCATTGCATCAGGAGCTCGATTTTTGGTGAGGCTATCACTGTTTCTGAGGAGGATCTGAGGATAGTTCTTCAGTTTGGAGACGATGCTGAGTGTCCCACACGTCTACACCCCCTCACTGTCCGAGGATGTTTCATGAGAGCCAAGTACTCTGGGGACATCAATGCCGGGGTACTCAACAAGAGTAACCTCTGTCCCCAGTTTAAGTACCTTGCGCACGTGCTGCTGAAGTGTATAGCATCACGGAAGGGAGGTTTTGACGAGCTCTCTGACCAGATCCAGAACGCTTATGCAGCGTTGGTGCTGAACCACCCGTTCAGCTTCTCCAGGATGATATTCAGTTACTTGGTGGAGAACCTCGAGGGGAAGGGGAAGGAAGGCTTCTGTATGTACCCTAGATTTCTACAGATGATCATTGATCAGAAGCTTCCCTCCCTGCCGAAGGAGAAGGAGGACGCTGTTATTCTTGAGGTCATGGACGACACGACTCTTGGCAGGATGAAGGTATACAGGGGGAAGCAGGTGAAGCCCCCTGTCAGGAGGTTGTTTGGGCATCTGGCCCGTGCTGATTATGTGGCGCCAGCAAAGAGGAAGTGGCGCCACGAGGACAGTGACTCAGATGTGGAGCATATTGCTATACCAGAGACTGACTCTGATGATGATGATAGCGGCGACGCCGGGGATGACATGCCTGCCCCATCTAGAGGCACAGATACAGACGTTATTCCCCCGGGGTCAGCCACTGCCGGAGAGGTCGCAGAGATGGCCGGTTTCCATCAAGAGTTTGTTGCTGGTGATATTGAGGAGGAGGAGTCAGATGAGGAGCCCCTCACCAGGACTGTGGGAAGCAAAGTAGTTCCCACAGACCACGGGCTTAAGGTGGTTGGTGAGCACCCAAGGGACTCCTCGGAGAGAGATACTGACCCGAACTACGTTCCGGGGTCAGTTAGCAGAGCTGCAGGGGGAGCATCTACTTCCTCCGGGACTAGGAGGAAGCGGATGGCTCAACCACATGGTTTGAAGAAGAAGAAGCGTCGTTTGACCTTCGTGACTACCACCACAGCCACCACTACCACCACTACTGACATTCCACCCATCACCACAGCTACCACAGCCACTACTCCTACTACCACATCCACCACTTTACCCACCACCACTGTAGCTATCCCATCCATCACCAGACCATTCACCCCTACTTCACCACCATCAGCTCACCGACCCATATTCACCAGTGCCACTGCCACCACCACCACACATCATGCTGGACCGTCAGCCCAGCCCTCACATGCTCATGGATTCACTCTACCTCACATCGGGGTAGAGGAGCAGCTCTCAGCGCTAAACCGTATGGTGATGCGTCTGCTTGCTGCTGACGAGGAGAAGGCGGCGCAGATCCGCCAGCTGACCGACCTGGCTGCTGCCCAATCTCAGCAACTGGCAGAGCAGGCTCGGGTCATAGACCAGCAGAGAGTTGAGGTGTCCCAACTCCAAGACATGCAGGCTCAGTCCGTCAAACGTATAGAGGAGTTGGAGACGACCAACAAGACTATCATGCTGAGGCTGAAGGGGTCGAAGGATGAGCCCCTGAAGCTAAAGGAAGGTGACGGGGATGATGGAGATGATGATGATGAAGATGAGGATGATGATGAGGAAGATGATGATGATGAGGAAACCGAAGAAGACAGGACAGAAGGACGTGATGATGATGACGAGGCAGAAGGAGGGGATGCGGCTGCATCGGCCTCTGCTTCAGGTCAAGAGCGGAGATCCAAACGTCGACAAGACCAGTCATCCACTACTTCTGCTCCTCCGAGCGACACGCCACAGATTCAAGACAAAAGTACTGATTAGACGTTTTATGTATTTATTTGTTTTGTACTTGAATCATGTAATGAAAAACAAGTGTATTAAATGTTTATATATATTAAGTTAATGTATGTCTGTTTGATTAATTACTAATGATTTATGTGTTGAATGTTTATATCAAACAGATCCAAACTTTCAAAGGGATGAGTTTGACTTTGCTCCCCTTCAAATGGTCAAGACTCAATTAACCATGATTCTTGACCTACAAGGGATAGTAAGACGGTCTGTGAGTTATACCCCTGAAGAAGGGGAGATAATTCATGACCTGTCTGATGAGCAACTGGCAGAAATGTTCAGACTCAATCCCGATGAAATAGTGAAGGACGCTCCAACAGTGGATTCAACCAGTGATGAGGAACTGAATGACATTGATGAAGTTGAGGTTGAAGACATTACTGCAGAAGAGTATCCTCAGTATGCTGACGCCGAGGGAAATGTGGTCCCCAATTTGGGTGAATCCCTAGTCAGTGATACTTTTGAGGTACTTGACAAGATGGAGCAAGAAGCAGAAAAGACTGAAGGAACAGCCCAAGCCTCCAATGCAGATGTAGATATTCGCAAGGCTGAATGGGCTGCCTGTTTTGAAGAAGTAAGAGCCCAGCGGGCTGCACCAAAGAGAGATGCCTACACCAAGCTCTACAGAGTCAAGAAACACCATAAGGTGTCGGGCAGGATTATCTCATGGGCTTATTTTGAAGACCTTAACGCTTATGCAGTTAAGAGGGAGCAGGGCATAGAGTACTTCAGGTTCCCACATGATCTGAAGACTCTACCTGGTTTTGAGCTCAACCAGCTGGCTAAACTAAAGCTGCTGTATGCTGACCCAAGAAAGATGTCAGGCTGGTTTGAGGCTGCCCTGAGGAAAGAGTACCACACCAGGTGGGTCAACTTCAAACCTCAACAACCTACGAGGTATATCAGACGTTCTGAAGTTGATCCCATAACTGGTAAGCCAAAGATAGTGCTGAAGTGGAGTCCCCCGAGAACAATGTCGAGAATCCCTCTCAGGGAAATGCCACAGGACTTCACTCCCCACTTCAAATGGTGGTACTATGATTGGAGAACCGCTGAAGCTGTCATAGTGTTGAATAAAGAGGGACAAATGGATACTATCAGGGTATTCGACCCAATGTGGCTAACCAACTTGTCTGCTAATGATGTCTACACATTATACAAGTGGCCACTATTCTATGACACGCAAGATATTGTACAAGCCCTCCAATTCCAAAATGTCATAAGACTCTGCTTTGCTTTTGAGATACACGCAGGAGTCACTAAAGAGGAGAAGTACAAGAAGTATAAGGAGGTGATGCAGAAGACAAGAGAATAGATAGATCTAGGTCCAAGGGGGAGTTTGTTGATACATGTATGTCCCTAGATCATGATTTGTAATGTAATGAACTTGTCTGTCTGATTATGATGTAATTGTAATCGATTAATGAAATGATATGAATTGGTTGTTACTTGTAATGTTTAATATTTCATTAATGAGTTGTGATTGAATTGATTGGGTTTATGATTGTTTGAATGAGTGCACATTAAGTTATATTAAATAGAACATTCAAACTTAACTTAATGAAGTTCTCATGCGGATGGCCCATGCGAATGGACCACACGCATGAATAACTTCATACGATTGACTCAATCGCACGACTGAACCAGGAGACTGGATCAGTCGTATGATTGACACATAAGATTGACTCAATCGCACGACTGAACACTCAGTCGTGCGGATGAATCAACCGCATGGTTCAATCGCACGACTGAACCATACTTATGCCCAGTCGCACGATTGAACAATACTAACCTATAAATAGACCCAATTCGTGGGAAAACGCAAGCATTCATCCCATTACGACTCCAGACGTACCCTAGCCGTCCAGAAGCCTCCCAAATCGTTCTCCAAGTTCATAGAACACATCAGATCGGTTCCTAATCGATTTTTGACGTTGATTTCAATTCTTGATTGATTCATCGTGTGTTCTCACTGATTGGATCGCCAATCAAATAGGATTCCGCACTATTTGAGTTGGTTTAACACGCAATCACTCGGCATTTCGTTCAAATACCAGGTCCTAACATTGACTGGCTTGTTTTGCAGTTGGAGAAGAGATCCGTATTTGTCTTGATTCATCTTTTGGAAGCTTTTGAGACCTGACAATTTCAGGTGATATCTTGATCTTTGAGGAACTGACACAGTCCTCTGTGTTTGATTCATCATCTGAGCTTGCCAGTCTCGTATACACAGATCTGCTTCCAATGAATCTTGATTGATAGGAATAGGATGTGTTGTTGTTGTTGGAACTTGATGATTAGGTGATTCCTGATTTATCTCTTCTGTCACAACCTTGACAGGCTCAAAAGTAGGAATTTCACCTGCTTTAAACTTATCAAAAAAGTTAGAAGAAATAGTAGATATAGATTTACAAACAACCGGGACTGAACAATCGTTAGCTTGACTGTCAGCATTCGGTTTATTGTATCCCATACCGGTTGTAGAATTATAATCATCTCGCACCACATTAAGATTGACACTACTCAAACCTGCATGCAAACTATTATTAGGTTGTTCAAACAAATCATTTTTAGGATGAGGTCTGGGGATAGGTGAATAACATAAAGTAGAAGGAGGTGGAACTGAATTAAATACAGTTTCACCATCAGATTTATATCCAATCCCATGTTTTACCCGCGCCCCTTGTTTTTTAGCAATAAGCTCATCCTTTTTCATGTGTGAAAGGGTCCATTTATCAAGCTTTGTTTGAAGCTTTGTCGTTTCAAATTGAGCTAAAACAGCCCTTTCTCTTAGTATATTAATTTCAACGTTACGCTCCAAAATGGTTCTTCTTAAAAGATCATTTTCAGCCAATGCTTCATTAAGTTTTCTTGAAAAACCAATTTCATTTTTCTTTAATTCCTGATTGATTATTTTTAATTCTTTTTCATTTTCCAATAACAATCTGTTTGCCTTATAAATCTCTAATAACCAAATTTTGCAAGATGAAGAACACATATCCTGAACAGTCTCATAAGGAAGATCCATGATAGTTCGTTCTGCAGCTAAGCTTTTCTCACAGTTGCAAACCCTTATGATTTTTTGTTGTTCCTCTTCTTTGACCTTCAGCATCTCGTCAGCCTCAGATTCTTTCTCTCTTTTATCATCTTTTCCAGCCTTATCATCAACGGTTCTCACAGACTCTGGTTTACTGTCATTATCGACTCTCAGAGCTTCAATATTTTCTTCGATTTTAACAGTGGAATCCAAATCAGTTCTCAATAATTTCATTTTTTCAATCATCCCTGTTTTGTAATCAAGTATGCTTGTTACAGAAGAAACAAGTTCAGTATTAAGCGTGTTGGTTTGATGTGGGAACACGGCTTGCTGAAATTCTTTTCTTTGAATATCCAGCTCGAGAGATTTTAGTCTGTTGATCATATCCATAAGTTTTGTGTCGACATAACCTCTTTCTTGCTTCAGCATTTTTAACTTGAGGATTCCATGCAGACGGAAGCGATTCAAGAAGCTTTTGAATCTGTTCATGATTACTTATATCTGGAACATGCTTCTTTAGATTATTTGCCACCTTTAAAAATCGATCAATCAAATCTGACAACAATTAAACCCTAACCTAATTGTCTAACACCAACAAAAACACACACACACACACAGAAGTGTGTAGAGAAGGAGAGAGGCTGATGAGACCAACAACAATTAGGGTTCCGGCGAACTCCTTCTTTCCAGCAAACAGCCGCCTCTCTGGCGAGTCTCCGGCGACACGTGCCGGTGAGAGACAAGCAACCGATGTTAACGGGTCGAATGGCTCATTAACTAGCTACAGTTTCCGATTAAAAGCCCCACTCGAAAACACCAAAACACCACATCAAATCGCATCCACCATCTCCGACCATCATCATCAAATATGCTCGTGTTTCCGCTATACTATAAGTATGCATCCTCTGTACCAAACCCTACAATCATTCACGTTCTTAGTGATAATCACGTCGATTTGGCAACCATTCTTCGTTTTTTTCTTTCTCGGTTTTTTTTCTACCAAATTTTGTTTCTGTTCAACACATATTGTGGATCGATGATGTGTATGAAGAAACTGCGTTATCTATCTACAATTCCTTCACAGGAACTGATGATAATATTATCTTCCTGAGATCCAATTTTGTTTTCATCCCAATCTCTTTTAAAACCTTTATAGATCTAAAATGATTTGGCTTGTGTTCTTCCAGATCGAAGAATAGTTTGGTAGTTATTGGTGTATTAATGATGATTTTGACAAAACTTCGATCATACATCCGCAGTGTTTATGATTTTTCTTTTTACTTTTTTTGATGAATTGTTGAAGGAATATTGAAATTAGTGCATCGATGATGATACTTTTGAAATGGAGTGATGATAATTTCGCAGGATGGTTTTATAATTTCGCAACTTGAATATAAGTTTTTTTTTTTAAATTTCGCAGCTTGAACTTGTAATTTCGCAAACAACAAATTTTTCTAATTTTGCGGCTTTGTTTTTATTAATTTCGCAAGTTCTATAGATTCGCCGGAATTTCTAGTTTCGCCAGAGTTGCAGTTTCGCCGGAATAGTTTTGCCGGAATTTCTAGTTTCGTCAGAGTTGCAGTTTCGACAGAATAGTTTCGCCGGAATTACAGTTTCGCCGGAATTTCGCCGGAGTTTCGCTGGACGAAACTGTAATTTCGCCGGAACAGTTTGAACTTTCGTTCAAGATCAGATCTAGTTTCGCCCCATAAAGATCTGAAGCTTTCAAGAACACCAAGAACACACACACTAGTGTGTGTGAGAGAAATTTCAGATCTGAAATATTTCTTTAAGTTTTCTTGTATAACAGATGATGTATATCCAATATATGTTATAAATAGTGATAGATCTGATGTTGTTATTGTTGAATTTGTAGAAATTTGAACTCAGATCTACTTTCTCTCTCTCTAAAAATTGATGAACATCTTCAAAAATCAGCAACAAATTCTTCAAATCTTCAATGCATTTTATCCAATATGGCTCTAATACCAAAAAGTTAATCTAGGATTATCAAACTTGAATCAAATCATGAAGATTATTGATCAAAATATGATAAACACACTAAAATCCTAATTTGATCTATATTGATTGCATATAATTTGTACAAAGTGGAAACCCCCAATCAAATGGTCATTCAATCATTAGCCTAATTCTAATTACAATTAGGCTATTTATAGTCTAGTGTAAGTTTCTCTATTTACACATAACCCCCTAGACTATATAACTAGACTAAAACATGACTCAAACAAAGTAAAATATATTTTGTTTACACAAAATATATTTATTACAATAAAACTCCTAGTCATCTAAATCTTCAACGTCTTATGCTGATAGGAACTCCATCTACAGAGTTAGTTCCTCCTAAAGCTGAAGTAGTATGATTGTTAGGTCTTCTCAGCTCAAATCATAGGTCAGGATCTCCTGTTGATAAGATATTTATTGATCATAAACATTCTTACAAGACTTGTAAAATAGTTGGTAACTAAATCAAGATCAGTTAACCAATCAGGACCAGAACCTTTCACACTGGGAGTATGCTCGTTGAAGGTCACATTAGCTGACTCTTCAACTACTCTAGTTCTGAGATTATATACTCTATAAGCCTTAGCTTGGGAAGAGTATCCAATAAAGTGTCCATCACCTGATTTTTCATCAAATTTGGCTATTTGATCTTTGGTATTCAAGATGGTACAAAGACATCCAAATGTTCTAAGAAAAGCAATGAAAGGTCTCCCTTTGTGCCACAGCTCATAAGGAGTCTTACCATGAGTCTTAACAACTAAAACTCTGTTTTGAACATAGCAAGCAATGTTGATAGCCTCTGCCCAGAAGGTGATGGGCATTTTAGAGCCGGACAACATGGTTCTTGCAGCTTCAATAAGTGTCATGTTTCTCTTCTCAGCAACACTATTTTGCTAAGGAGTCTTGGGAGCATTGTATTGTCTTGTAATACCCTTTTCATCACAAAATGTGACAAGGATTTGGTTCTTGAATTAAATTCCTTGATCACATCTTATGGTCTTGACCTTGTGATACATTGATTCTCAATTTTCAGAAAGAAGTTCTTCAAGATCTTAGGATTCTCATTCTTAGTTCTAAGGAAGAACACCCAAGTGAATCTTGTGAAGTCATCTATGTTCACCAAACAATATGAGGTCCTTCCTAGACTCATTACACTAGTGGGGCCAAAGAGATCCATGTATAATAAGTGTAGGGGAGTAGTGATGGAGTTCTTTTCCTTTGGTTTGTGAGACACCTTGTATTGTTTTCCCTTCAGGCATGCTACACAGTGATCATCACTTGTAAACTCTTTCTTTGGCATTCCAGTTACAATACCATTCTTAATTAATTTATTCATGTTCTTAAAGTTTACATGGCATATTCTTTTATGCCAAAGGAAAGACTCATCACTGTTTCCTTTAGATAAAAAGCAAGAAACCTCTCCTGAGGGAGATGTTTCCTACAAATCCATCTTGTACATGCTCCTTTTCTTGGGGCCTCTAAGCAGGATATGCTTTTGAGAAATGACCAGCCCAGGCTTGAGAATAATGCACTCATGCTCAATGAAGAGAATGTTATGACTCTATTCGTAAAATTGGGATACACTCAATAGATTGTACCCAAGCTCTTTGACAAAGTTTACATTTTCAATGCTGAGCTTACCATTTGTGACCCTACCCCTTCCAGTAATGTAACCCCGTGCATATCCTCCAAAAGCAACTGGCCCTCCATCAATTTTCTCAAAGTTTTGAAGCAAAGAGACATTGCTTGTCATGTGCTTGGAACAGGCATTGTCAATGATCCACACATTTTTCTTGGTCTTCAGTTGTTCCTGCATAAAAAGGAGAAGATTAGTTACATTTGGAAACCCAAGACTCATTGGTCTTGGGCTTATCAAAATGGAATGAAGACAATGCAATAGTAATTGATCCTTTTTAAGACTCACTGGATCATTTGTTATTGTTGATGAAGAATTTTAAGTCACTTGGTCTTCCTTCATCTTTCACACCATCCTTGGAAGATTAGACTTAATCTTTAATACTTCGGAAGTTTTAACAACTTTGGAAGTTTTGTAGACTGATCCTTTGGAAGATCTTTGTTGGTCCATGTGATCGATGAACAGTACAATTGATAGAATAGTTTGATCAATATCACATACATAAGCCAAATAACAAACAATTGAGAGATGAATATGATGAATTAAGACATAATTGATATTCAAATGAACAAACTCACTCAATAACAATAAGCACAATGTATTTCAATGAAGTAACTGCTTGAGAATGATAGTTTGCAACAGAATTCCACGTTTAGGGTTTTGCAAACTTATCATGCAAAATGAAATAACAATAGTATATATAGCAGTCATAGTTTCGCTGACAGTTTCGCTACAAGCGAAACTGTCATGCCGAAACTATAGTTTCGCCCGGCAGAACATAAGTTCGCCGGGTGAACCAAAACAGCAAACTGTGAGCGAAACTATAGATTCGCTCACAGTTTCGCTGGACTGCCAAAACAGCTAATAACTATCAAAATACAAAATGAAACTAACACAAGTCCTATTACAATGAAAAGTAAACATCTATACTAAAGTGAGTCCAACCTATCATGATCTTCAATACTCCCCCTAGGTTGGACCTCACTGTCTTCACTGCTCTTGGTTTGGCTCTGCAGCTCCCGTTTCCTCAGCTGCTGTTGATCTGTCTTCATCCCCTCCTGCAGCAATGTCTTGAGAAGCTTCAGCCACTGATTCTCCAAGATTAGTTCCTGCCTCATCAGCTTCATGCGAATGACCACTAGCTCTAGCAAACTGCCTTGTTAAGTCTTGAACATCCATAGCCAAGTCATCTTGTGCTCTCACCTTTTCAGCCAAACTTTTTACCTCTGCCCGAACTCCCCTTATTTTGTTCGCCACATTCATAAACAAGCTTGCCTCCTTTCTTGTTTCTTCACCTGCCCCCGCCTTAATATGATTTTCACAGAGAATCAAGAGATCTTCATCACAAAAACTGAATAACTCCATTGGGTCAAACACCCTAAATTCTTTTCCTTGTTTGGCTCTAATCACAGCCTCACCAGTGTTATTATCATAGAACCACTTCTCAAAGTCCTGTAAACGAGGAGGAAGAGGATCAGCCAGTCTTACTCTGTTTACAGTCTTAGGCGGTTTGACTCTCAAAACAATTCTCCCTTTCCCAGTCTCCCAGTCTTTGTCTTTCTTAGATCTCTTTCGTTCAGCCTTCATAAATCCAAATGATTCAAAATTATCATTAAGACCATTTTTAATCTCCTTCTCCAGAAATACTGCCCTTTCACTTAAATTAGCGTTAATCAAAGGCAAAGTAGCCAACCGTCTCAGATCCCACTTAGGCAAGGTCTTAAATGCCTTCCTCTTGAGCATGTAACTGATATTACCTCCTCTTCTTTTAATCAAAAACATCTTTAAGAAAGGATTATAACACCAGCTGATTATCTTCTTGTCTGCCTCTTTTCTGCTCAAACCCTCCATATTTTGAAACAGAGGGGTGAGTTCTTCAGCCTCCTTCTCCTTTATCAACCAATCACTCTTATCCATCTCAAACACGTCATTCTCATCATCTCCCTTCTTAGCCACATACACTAAAGGTCTCTCATCTACTTCATAGAATTCCGGCTCAGAATCATAATCAACCAACTGCTCATCCTCCTCTTCTTCATCAATCAACCCTTTACCTTTATCTGATGCTTCCTCATGAGTATCTGTAACAATCACTTCTTCTCCCAAAATATCCTTATCAAAGTCAAACTGTAGATTAACAAACTCAGCCTCAACAATCTCATCTTCATCATTTCTGCCAGCCTCTTCTCTTGGAATCTCTTGTTCTCTTGTTTCAGTATCAGCTGCTCCAGAGGTGCCCTCTCCTACCTTTGATGAGGTACCAACATTCAAGAATGGGTACTTAGATATATCAGTCATATCATCTAACTCAGATTGAGTTAGTTGACTGGGTAGGCCAGCAGCAGCTTTCATCTGTGAAATTTCTTCAAATAACTTCTTAATCAAACTGTTCTGATCAATCAACATCTTTTTCATTCATCAATGACCTCATCTTTCTGTTGTTCCCGAATCTCTTGATTCATCAGTTTAGTCTTTATCATACTTAATTCATTTGCCAATGAAGTATTTAGACCACGAATCACATCCTCATCAAGACCAGCACTTGTTTCTTTCCCAGCTGTGAAACCCTCATGTCTATGTTTTGTTCTTCGTTCAGGCTCAACAAAGTCAGTCCTCTTTTTAGACCTTCGTTCCTTCTCCACCCTTATCTCTTCAGCTTGTGTATCTATATCTTCTTCAAAATCATAATCTTTCTCCTTTGCATACTCTTTCTTTTCTTAGCTGCATCAGCTTGTTTCACCCGTGTTTCCTCAGCTCTTTTGTTTTCAGACTCATCGACTCGTCTGATATAATTCCATCACATTTTCCTTTTTCACCGCCATCATCTGAATAAAACGAGGATATAATAACCATTTATCCTTTTTCACCGCCATCACATTTTCTGCCATACACGCGAAGATCAATCTAGCAATGTTTGCTTTCTCTCCTCTGCAACATATCACCATAGCTTTGGCCCAGTCAAGGTTAAGTCCATCTGATCCACCCTTACGGTGATCTAAGCACATAATAAACACGTGAGCTATATATCTCCATTCTTTAGATAAAAAGGACTTTTTAATCTCTTTCCTCGAACCAAAGACTGGTCCCTCATATCCCATTTGCCTGAAAGCTTGGAATACTTCAGATTCCGTCATATCAACCTCATCACCAGTATCATCGTCCAGTCTAAGAATTCTCGACACATTCTCAGCAGTAATAGATATATCATCATCAAGCACTCTAGCTGTGATCCTCTGAACATCTCCTCCGGTGTTGTATTCAGCTGATCTCCAAAAGTCTCTAATGTGAAGATCATATATAGTGGGAGAGTGAGAGATAGCATATGCAATGGGTGATCTTTGCAGCCATCTAATACAATCCCGAAATCCGGCCGCCTTTGGTAAAGTATCATCTAATATAGCAGTAATGTTATTCCTCTCGTCAAACTTGAGATTTGCCATAATAATCTGAAAAGATCAACAAATAAATTTGAATAAGAAATACTGAAAATAAGAAAAAATAAGATACAAACAAAAGAAACAATCAATTTCGGCATGCGAAACAATAGTTTCGCTCACTTAGACAGATAAACTCGCTGAATCAAAGACAGTTTCGTCAAGAAAAACAAACAGTTTCGACGAGCGAAACTATAGTTTCGCTCATAGAAACTTGTTAGTTTCGCAGAACAAAAGGCACTTTCAACAAGATTAGAATGATTCAAAGTAGTTTCGCAATTAGTTTCACCAAGAATTAATTTAGATTCGCTATTACATATTAATTTCGCTGACTTAGGAAAATATGGACGAAACTGTAAAATAAGGATTAGTCTTTGCGAAATTAGATAATATACGGCGAAACTGTTAAGTTCGCTCGGACAGCATAACTTTACAGTTTCGCTGAAAGACAGTGAACTTTCGTTCAATTTCGCTGAAACTTCAGTAGTTTCGCTGAACGAACAGCGAAACCACCGAAGCGACAAAATCCAAATCGCTTATCAAAACAAGATGTAATCCAGATTAAATAGACAATCTAAGTTCGAAACTCACATCCGAAATGAAAAGCACTCAAAATCAGTCCAAAACTCAATCTCAAATCAATATCGCCGTATATTAAACAAAAAAACCCTAAAAGACGACCTGAACTGATTTGCGAAGTTATGAAGAAAACTTCGCAAAATTGACTTATATAGTCAACAGTTTCGCTGGCAGCGAAACTATAAATTCGTCCAGCGAATTTACAGTTTCGCTCAGTGAAACTGTAATTTCGCTAAAAGATAACTGGTTAGCAACTTATAAGCTAATCTAGCGAAATTGCAGTTTCGCTTAGCGAAGCTGTCAGCGAAAGAATAATTTCGCACCAAAATTTTTATTTATTTTTTATTTTATTATATTTTTTTATTATTATTATTTTTTATTATTTTTTATTATTATTATTTTTTTATTATTATTATTTTTTTATTTTTATTAACAATAATACTCAAAGGAAGCACATCACATAATGAGATCTAAAATAATCAGAGATCACATTCTCTAAATATTTTAGAACATAATGATGATTAAAAATCATCTACCAGTCATGAGATCATACTGAAAACAAGATCTGATCACAATCTGCACAGAAACCACAGAAATTAGAACAAATCAATAACGATTGCTGATATAATTGTCCACTTAAACTCATGCCTTATCCTTTTTCAAACAACAACTTATGATTCATTTAAGGTTCGATTAGATGCTTTAGAATGCTAAGACCCCACAATCATTTGGTAAAAACCCTCACCCAATCTCAGGATTTATTGAATTATGAATCAATTTCATGAAACAAAATTTGTGAATAAGTGTACAAATGATTATACACAGAATATTTCATTCTGAGAGAAATTCATCGATAAGATGATTTGACATAATTATATCAAAATGGTGAGAGCTCCAGATCTATACTCACGTATAACAGAGGAGATAACCATTTGAACATGTGCTGATGAGAGCTCCAGGTCAGTACTATCGTACAGCAGAGGAGATCATCACTCCAGGTCAGTACTTCCGTACAGCAAAGGAGATAAGCACAGACACAAGACATCTTAACACAAAATAAACCAGCAGAGAATGATGACATAACAAAGCACAATGAACGAAAGATTCATTCTCAATCCAATTTTTGTCAGGACTCAGTTTTTGTGCAATCCAAAATGAATGAGTAAATCCAGGCATTCTTAAGCATAAAGTTTAATTTAATCATAAAGCTGCTGTCTACTTCATTCATCAGGCTGAGTCTATCAAGCATATCGTCAAAGAATCTGATCCATTTCTTTTTATTTTTTTTATTATGAAGCAGAATCTAGTGACAGTTACTATCATTTCTCATAAAATTACTGGTCATGTAAATAAGAAATATTTAGAGAATATACAATCATTTCTCATCATGTTAAATCCGATCTCAGAATACTGATATTACTCCCCCAAATTTTTATTTTCATTTGTCTATAATTATAGAAAAATTGTAACTTGATTTATTATTTTTTTTTATTTTTTTTTTTTGGTTTTTGTTTTTATTTATTTTTTTTTAATTATTACCAAAGAAATAGAAAATGAAAATTTAAAAAGATATTAACCCAAGCATAGAAATCAATTCATAAAAACGAGGTTTATCAAACGTTTTTGTGAAAAGATCAGCTTTTTGATTTTTTGTATCGATGGGAATAATATTAATGAAACCCTTCTCTTGAGCATCACGAATCGCATGAATGCGGGTTTCAATATGCTTTGTGCGAGAATGATGAATGGGATTTTTAGCGATTCCAATGGCAGCCTCATTATCACAGAATAAAGGTGTATGAAGGAAATTAATTCCATAATCAATCATTTGGTGTTGTATCCAGAGAACTTGAGAGCAGCAGCTAGATGCAGCAATATATTCAGCTTCCCCTGTAGAAAGAGAAACTGTTGTTTGTTTCTTGCTCTGCCAAGATACCAGACAATTACCCAAATATTGACATCCTCCAGACACAGATTTTCTGTTTAACCTGCAACCATTGGAATCACTGTCAGAATAAGCATGTAAATCAAAATTTCCACCATATGGATACCACAGTCCGAGACGAGATGATCCTTTGAGATAACGAAAGATTCGTTTGACAGCTTTCTCATGAGATTCCTTTGGAGCCGACTGATATCTAGCACAGTAACCAACAGCAAAAGTGATATCAGGACGACTTGCAGTAAGATACATGAGAGAGCCAATCATAGATCGAAAAAGATGAGGATCAACTGGTTTTCCATTTTCATCTGGAGTGAGACACGTCTGAGCAGTAAAAGGAGTCATTTCAGTAGACGCATCATCCATTTTAAATTTCTTCAGAATATCTTTAATGTACTTCTCTTGGTGAATAAGAATTCCTTCTTTCTGTTGTTCAACTTGCAAGCCAAGAAAGAAGCACATTTCACCCATCATGCTCATTTCAAATCGTTGGCTCATCACTTCTTCAAACTCTCTACACAATTGAGAGTTTGTGAATCCAAAAATAATATCATCGACATACACTTGAACAAAGATCATTTCACCATTCACCTCTTTCTTAAATAAGGTCATATCAATGGTACCACGAGAATAACCATTGCTTAAAAGATATTGTGTAAGAGTCTCATACCAGATTCTGGGTGCTTGATGAAGTCCATACAAAGATTTATCAAGCTTATACACTTTATCAGAAAAATCAGGATCTTCAAAGCCTGGTGGTTGACACACATATATCTCTTCATCAATGTCGCCATAGAGAAAAGCACATTTCACATCCATCTGGTACACTTTGAACTGTTTATGGGCAGCATGAGCAAGAAATATACGGATTGCTTCAAGACGAGCAACTGGAGCAAAGACTTCTGTATAATCAATTCCTTCTTCTTGAGCAAAGCCTTGCACTACAAGTCTAGATTTGTTTCGCACCACCACACCCCGATCATCTGGTTTGTTCTTAAATACCCATTTTGTACCAATTGGATACTTGTTGGGAGGTAAATCAACTAAAGTCCAAACCTTAAGCTTCCTGAACTGTTGAAGTTCCAACTGCATAGACTCTACCCAACACGGATCTTGTAGAGCAGCATGAACATTTTTAGGAACAATTTGAGAAATGAAGCATGAGAAAAGACAAACATTAATCAGACCGGATTGACTTCGTGTGCGAACACCATCAGAAACAGATCCAATTACATTATCAAGCGGATGATCTTTCAAAGTTTTATAATCTCCGGAAGAAGGAAAGATAGTTGAAGAAGTATCAGCCGCCGGAGAAAGAGTAGATGAAGGTGTATCAATGACAGGTGATGAATCAGGTGAGTTAGGAGATGTAGGTGATAAAGAATCAGATAATGGAGCTTGATCAGGCATCGGAGACGATGAGCTGACATCAATTGAAACAACATCAGTTACTTGTGGAATTGATGGAACAGACGATGAAGATGATGGAATAATATTCGTTTGAGTACATGGACTTGACGTATCATCATCGAAAACTGGCAAATTGAATGAATTGAACACAGTATCGGAATCAAAGAACCATGCAGGTTCAGATTTAACTTCAGAAGGATTTGATTCTTGCCAATCAACATAAAATGACTCTTGAACAATACGTGTTCTTTTGTTGTAAACTCGGTAGCCTTTTGTGAAGAAGAATATCCAACAAAGTAACATTCATCAGAAACAGCCCCAAATTTGGTCTTTTGAGCTTGAGTATTCAGAAGCGTACAAGAACATCCAAATGGGCGAAAGAAATCAATTAGTGGCTTCCTCTTATGAAAAAGTTCATAAGGAGTCTTCACTTTATCTTTCACAATTAGCACTCTGTTTAAAACATAAGAAGCACAATTAACAGCTTCAGCCCAGAAAATGACAGGTAATGAGGATTCTATCAACATTGTACGAGCAGCTTCCACAAGAGTAC
Organism: Flaveria ramosissima; assembly: GCA_025215565.1. NCBI lineage: Eukaryota > Viridiplantae > Streptophyta > Magnoliopsida > Asterales > Asteraceae > Flaveria > Flaveria ramosissima. Next base: position 8,240,449 of record CM046034.1, read on the forward strand.
GATTCTTTCTTTCTGCAACTCCATTCTGCTGGGGTGTTCTTGCAGCACTAAATTGTCTCACGATCCCTTTTTGAGCACAAAATGAGTCAAGAATCTGATTTTTAAATTCAGTGCCATTGTCACTTCTTAATCCCATAACTCTTTTCTTACTGACTGATTCAATAGAAATGATTAATTTCTGCAATTCCTCAGCAACTTCACTTTTGTGAGCAAGAAACCTCACCCATGAATAACGTGAAAAATCATCTGTAACAACAAGACAAAAGGACTTTTTAGCAATGGATTTAACACTAATTGGCCCAAATAAATCGTATGTAACAACTCTAGAGGACTTGATATGCTATTTAAAAGTTTAGGCTTATGAGGTTTCTTATGTTGTTTCCCTTTGGCACATGCCATGCATTTTTCAGACACAGAGAAATCTTTTAAAGGAAGTCCTCTAACAAGATTGTTCTTTACTAATTTATTAATTATCTTAAAATTGACATGGCCTAATCGACGATGCCACAAGAGTGACTCAGATGTTGATGCTTTTGAAAGAAGACAAGTTGCAGTAGCTTTTGACTCATTAGAATTCATATCAAGAAGATATGTATCGTGTTTCCTTGGAGCACGCATGAGAATTAAATCTTCTGGAATAGCTATCTCTGATTTCAAAAATAAACATTCATCAGATTTAAATAGAACTGGAATATCTTTATCACAAATTTGAGAGACGCTCAGAAGATTAAATGCCAATTCAGGAACATGGTTGACTTTTTCCAGAGTAAGAGAGCCATTGGTAACTTCTCCTTGTCCAATCATTTTTCCACCCTTCTTGTCTCCAGCAAATGCCACATATCCTCCATCGATAATTCGATAATTAGTCAACAAATCCTTTAATCCCGTCATGTGTTTGGAACAGCCGCTATCAACATGCCACAGACTGTTTACAATCTTTGAAGAAGATCCCTGAAATGAATGAACAAATCATTTAGCCAGGAGTAATAGGGACCCAAGATTGAACAACCTTTGTTTTCAAAGAAGCTGATTTTTTATGAAAGAAATTATTAACCAATTTTGTCAATTTATTCCCAAAACAATTTCTATTAGAGGATCTTTCAATCAAAGGGCAATTTTTGATAAGATGATCCTCTTCACCACACCTGAAACAATGATGTTTGAATCTAGGTCGATGATGTGATGAGGTAAAAATAGGATCAATAATAATCTCCTCATCACATTCAGACAAACTAGAATCAACATCACTGAATGTCTCATACATCTCATGATGTTTTTGTTTATTTGACTCAGAGTTATTCTTTACAAAATCATAACTTGATTCTTCTGACAAATCAGTAAAACTCGTACCATTGGTACCAGTTTCAGATGAAGGAGAACTGCATTTTTCTGAAGATGTCATATTTAATGGTATAAAAGATGGAATAGGTTGAGAAAAGAACTTTTCAAAAGAATTAGTTTTAAGTTGCTCAGTTGTTTTAGGTGAAACATCAGATTCATTGAATTCATAACCAGAACAAAAATCATCACTACTAAGATTTGAATTACAAGATGAAATAGAACAATCAGGAGAACATGAGACATTCAAGTCTGTTACATTTGAACTAGAAACAAACACTGAATTTAAACTAGACTTATTATCTAAAACAGACTGCTGTTTTTCAGGTGTACTAGAACTAGTGCATCCAAGCCCACTAGTTGGTCCATAGTCGTAGTCTTCACGAATGTACTTAGAGTTATTCCCAACTAAACCTGCAGACATACTGTCAGTATCTGATTTGATTAAATCATTAGAAGGATGAGGAACAGGCATAGGAGAATAACAATATGTACTAGGAGGAGGATAAACCTGTACATTTTCATAACCCAAACCAGTTTTAATTCTTGCTCCCCGTTGAGATTTACAAAGATCATCATGTTTCATTCCAGAAATAGTCCATTTATCTAACTTTGACTGAAGTTTGCTTGCTTCAAATTCAGCCAGAGCAACCCGTTCAGTCAAAGTATTAATCTCTACATTCCTTTCCAAAACAATTATTTTTAAATGATCAGTTTCTTTTAAAGCCTCATTTAATTTCACAAAATATTTTGATTCATTCAATTTAAGTTCATCATTAATTCGTTTTAAATCCTTTTCATTATCAATTAACAAACGATTAGCCTTATAAACCCCAAAAAGTCTAATTTTGCAAGCAGATGAGCACATATCCTGTATTACCTCATAAGGAAGTCCCATTACCATCTTTTCGGCAGCTAAAGCTTTATCGCACATGCATACTGGAGTACTCGATTTCCTTTCCTCAACAGTAGCGGCCGCATCATCCTTCTCTTTTCCGTTCACAGCTTTTGAATCTGTAGTTTTCTCTTTCTTCTCTCCATCATCCTTCTCTTCTTTCTGCTTTACTGAAGATTCATTCTCTCCTTTGAATTCCTTAAACAACACAAACTCATCTTTCTCAACTTCCATCTCATCACTTTTCACAATCTCAGCAACTAAAGCATGATTTATTTCAGATCTTGTTTCTTCCACCTCTGCACTCCAGTCAAAATTAGAAATCAAGGCTGACTCCTTTTTTGAATTTCCCTCTTCCTTTACTTTCTCTGTCAATCTTGGCACTCCAGTGTTACTAGGATCTGTTACAATTGGTAATGGACATTCACGTTTAAAATGTCCCAATTGTTTACAGTTGAAGCATCTCAATTTTGACTTGTCAAATCCTAGTTTTGAGGTTGATGATTGACCACCGAAGTTCTTTCTTCCTGTTCTTTCCATGAACCTCCGAGCTCTTAAAGTTAACATTGCCATTTGCCATTGAATGTCAGTTTCTTCCAAATCATCAGGATCAACTTGATACATATCCTCCATAGTCATTCCTTTGCCTTTCAATTCACCAGCAACAAGAGCTTCATAGCTCTGAACAAACATTCCAAAAAGAGCCATTGTTTCAGATGGAATAGTAGTTTCAGCATTCACCTTAGAATTTCCCAATTCCTTTCCAACATGATTACTACCACTTGAGAAATTACTTGTATTGCTCCCTCCTTGAATTGGATTCTGAATGTGAGAGTTTGCAGCGGTTGACAATAAAGCAGCATTTTGAGAAAAACCAGGTGTGGGCATCATAGTCTGGTTAAATTCTCTTCTTTTCATATCCAACTCAAAAGATTTCAACTTATTAATGATATCCATCAGCTTATAATCTGTAAAACCCTTTCTTGTTTGAGCATCCTCACTTGAAGACTCCATTGTGGTGGAAGAGAATCGAGAAGTCTGTTAACTTGTTCACTGTTGGAGAGTCTTTCATCATATTTCTTCAGAGTGCTTGAAACAGTTAAGAATCGATTTGTAAGATCTGTCAAACTTTCATTCTTATATCCTACAAACGAATTGAACTCCTTTTCAGCTTGAATACTCTTGTCTTTCACCAGATCTGCATTCCCATCAAAGAATTCACAGAGAGCATCATAAAGAGATTTAGCATTTTTATGCTCTGCAAAACGATTGTAGATGTCAAGAGCCAAGCAGATAGTTAGAGCACCAAATGCTTTTTGATCACGATCAATCAGTTTCAGATCTCTTTCAGTATAACAAGATGGATCTTTATTCTGAGAAACGACATCACCAACTGTAACCGTAGGTATATGAGGACCTGAAATAATCGATTCCCATTGATTATGATCTGTATAGAAAAAGAACGCCTTGAGACATCTCTTCCAATCTTCAAAATTATCTCCATTAATGAGTCTTGGAGGTCTATTAGGAGCAACACTTTCAAGATCCGCAAGTGTGAGAGTAGTTAATTTTGACATGATAGTTTCGCAGAAAGATTGGTAATTTCGCTGGTGTGAGACAAGTTCGCTAACAACTTCGCTGAGAAAGTAGACTTGCTTAACAGTTTCGCTAAAACAAACACTTTCGCAAACACAGACACTTTCTCTTGCAATTTCAGCAGCACTTTCGCTTGAATCAGAGAAACAATTGCTTAGTTTCGCTGCTAATTTCGCAGGAAACAAGCTTGAACTTTCGTTCAGAAATAGATTCGGCAGCACTTTCGCTTGATAATTGATCAAAAACACTGCTGAACTTTCGTTCAAAGAGATACTTTCGCTGAAACTCTAGAAAACAACTTCAAATCCAAAATAACTCATAATTTCGCTGAATGAAGATCACAGTTTCGCTGTAAGAACTGTAGTTTCGCTCGTCGATCTGAAAACCCTTTTTCACCTTAAAATCAATCCAAAATCATCCAAAACTCAATGAATTTGAGATCTGATGATTGTAGAATCTTCCTCAATGAAGAACAACCATAATTCAATCAATTTCCATCCCAAAAACAGCTGATAATCCAAAGAGAATTGATTGAACCTAGATATTGACCAAAACCACCAAAACTCAACAAATCAAGAGCACTAAGGCTCTGATACCATATTGTTGGTCCATGTGATCGATGAACAGTACAATTGATAGAATAGTTTGATCAATATCACATACATAAGCCAAATAACAAACAATTGAGAGATGAATATGATGAATTAAGACATAATTGATATTCAAATGAACAAACTCACTCAATAACAATAAGCACAATGTATTTCAATGAAGTAACTGCTTGAGAATGATAGTTTGCAACAGAATTCCACGTTTAGGGTTTTGCAAACTTATCATGCAAAATGAAATAACAATAGTATATATAGCAGTCATAGTTTCGCTGACAGTTTCGCTACAAGCGAAACTGTCATGCCGAAACTATAGTTTCGCCTGGCAGAACATAAGTTCGCCGGGTGAACCAAAACAGCAAACTGTGAGCGAAACTATAGATTCGCTCACAGTTTCGCTGGACTGCCAAAACAGCTAATAACTATCAAAATACAAAATGAAACTAACACAAGTCCTATTACAATGAAAAGTAAACATCTATACTAAAGTGAGTCCAACCTGTCATGATCTTCAATCTTGTTTTTACTGCTACAAGCTTTGGTGCTTCGGAAGCATTCCTTTCTTCTGAGACCAAATATTCTTCTGAAGCCAAGTTTTCACTTGTCTTCATTTCCATTTTGGAGCTTCCAAAAGGAAAAGATTTTCCTTCCGAAGCTTGTTTCTTCCTTGTCTTTTCAGAAGTCTTTTTCTTGGTCATGTGGACAGTATTTTTAGGATTGTAGATACAATCCTTAGCAAGATGAGAAGTACTATCACACATGATACAATCAAGTTGTTTTCTTCTGAGAGTCTTCTTATGAATAGAAAGCTAAGTTTGATCACTTTCCATATCCATCTCCATCTTCATCTTCTCAGATGCTGTAGCATGCTTCCTAGGGTGAGGCTTGCTCTTGGAGTTGGATGGTTCAGGCTGTGTAATAGTGGTACATAGCTGATCAGCTTTCCTTCCCACACAGGGATGAACTGGACATGACCTAGAGCTCTTGGTACTAGAGTTCAGATTTAAGTCCTTAGTCTTCACCACTTCAAATCATGTAGAAATAAAGACTTGTTTCTTCTTGTAATTGAAGGTGGCCTTGATTTCTTGAGCCTTCTTTGATCTTCTTTTAGATGCTCTGATCACGTTCTTCATCTTGGTCTTTGTCATCCCTAGTTTCTTCCTCTCCTCAAGAGAATAGTGACCCTTGTTAGGATGGTCTTCTTCACTCTTCTCAGATGCATCCTTCATTATCTCCTCTTTATCCTTTTCTTTAGTAGGGTCTATAAGTGGAAGCTCATCTTGACAAGTTTCACAACTGGGAGATCTTACAGAAAGTAAGGTATGTATAGGAGCTATCTCACTAGATCCCAGTTTGTGCTTTTTCTAATAGCATAATTTTGCATGCAAGGATGAGGATATTATGTTCTTGAAGGTCTCTTCTTCAAGAACACATTTCTCTTCCTTGTCTTTGCTGATCACAAGCTCAACCTGGCATTCAATTAACTTAGTGATGAGATCTTTGATCTGAGTCCTGTAGTTAGTATGTTCATGTTTAAAAGTGGAAATGGTTCTCTTTAAATCTTCTATTCTAAGTTTTTAATCATTTTCAGCTTTTTAGAAATCAGATTTTAAGATGTTTAGGAACGCAAGATCAGATCTCATCCCTAAGTTATAGGACCTATATCTGTTAACATTAGCAATGCATTCTGGGGTACGAAGATGTTCCAATACCTTGGCTTCTTCATGATCTACCATTAGTGCTTGGTTTGAAGATGCATCTTCTACCTGGAAAGTCCAATCAAAGCCTCCTACTTCAACAGCAACTGCAGCTTGCTGCTTTAACTTCTTAGTTTGTCGAGCCCCCTTAGTATGGTTTGGCCTGGGATGTGCTTGGTCACCGTTTGATCTTGGTGCCTTTCACTCCCTACGAAGTGTCCCATCTGGTTACAGTTATAATTTTGTCGAGTCCAAACTTTCCACTGGATACATTACTAGGAAACTTCCTCCCTGTCCTCTTGTAGAATTTCTTCGCACTATGAGTGAGAAGAGCCATCTGTTGGATTATCTCCATGTACTCTAGGCCATCTGGATGGATGCAGTCAAAATCTCAAGGGTGAAGAGAACGTTTTCTGTGCTTTCATCAGCAGACACAAAGGCTTGTGATGAGCTTGTCTCTTAGAAAGGGCTTCCTAGGATGTAGCTCTCCCTTAGTGTCTCGGGGAAGGTGATGAAAAGGGCCTTTTATGAGTTATTAGGGTAGCAGATGAGATGGTGTTGTGGTTCTCTGCAATCCCTTTCAACCACATGAAGGGCTAAACTCTAGTGATTGATGAAGTTACCAGATGAATTTTGCAGGTTCATCTCCATCTGGTAGCCACTAAGATTACCATACAACTCAGTAAGAGTGGGAGTCTTAAGGTTCTTAGATCTCTTGATGATAACACAATAGAGTGCCCATTGTCTAGGAAGAGAGGACATGAACTTCCTTACAATATCTCTGTTCTCAAGAGTTATTCCAACATCCATTAGAGTATCCACATTCTTAACATACTTGAAGTATTACTGAGTCATGGTTTCACCTGCTTTGTAGGTGAGGTTATCAAACTGTTGCTTCAAAAGTTCCTTCTTGTTCTCTTTTGCTTCAGTGGACCCCTCATACATGTGCTTCAGTGCATCCCATAGTTGCTTAGCAATGTTGCATTTCTTGAAGCCTCTATATATGGAGTTTGGAAGAGCAGTTTGGAAGGCAGTTATGGCTTTCTAATCTATATCTATCTTCTTCATGTCTTCTTCGGAATAGTCAGCCACCTCCTTTGGTATCATACCACCTCCAGCATCAGCTAAACAGGTGCTTAGAATGTGAGGTCCAGAGACAACTGACTCCCATATCATGGAGTCTTAAGACTTATGATACCTTCCATTCTTTGGCACCAATCATCAAAATCTTCACGAGTAATTAGTGGGGACATTATCATGGTACCGGTTCACATATCAGCCTTCGTGATATTTGAGATGTTAAGTGATTTGTGAGAACTAAGAAGATTTAAGATAGTGAGATCTTACAATAAAGAGCCAAGAATGCTCTGATACCAATTGCAGGACCAGTTAAGGAAGGTCAATACAATCAGTCTCATAATTAGGAGAGTGTTAGAACACTTAACAGATCAAATAGAGAACCGGGTTTGAGTAAGAGATGCAAAGAACACTAGAAAACAAGGAGACAGAACTTAAGAACAATATGACATGGTTTTCAAGAATGATATATATTATTCTTAAGTTTGTTTACAAGTGTTACAATGCATAAGATAAGATACAAGACCTGAGATACTTTATACTACACTCTACAGCTGGCTATACTTTGAAAGCCAGCTGGAAACATTGATCGACAACAAGATTAATGTAAAGTCAAAAGGCGGATTGCCTTTTGACTAGTGACTATGACATGTCATAGCTCACATCCTAATATATTACAAAAAGGATAAAGGTACATAAAGTAGAAAGTTACAAACTCCAGACCTTAATGTACAGTTGCAAAAGCATGGACCTTTTCACCACCTTTTGCAAGTTGGTGAGACTTCAGAGTTGCAGTAGAAAGTGTGTCAACTTTATGCAAAAGTACATCCAAGGAAAGCATATTCTCCTCTGTTTTCAGAAGAAATCAGTCTTCACTTCATTGCCTTCGAAAGACTTTGTCTTTGAAGCTTCGAAAGACTTTATCTTTGGCTTCGGAAGATTTGGTCTTTGGCTTCGGAAGATTTTACACTTAGAATATTTTCTGTGCAGAGTGTAAAACTTCCTAAGAAACTTCTACCTTGTACATAGTGCATGCATGCAGGAAGCACTTTGGTTGCATCAACCTTTCTTATAAAACCTTACACTTTTTATTTGAACTTCTCTCTTTTTATAATTACACCAAAAATCACTACTTTTTCTCTATCCTTTCAATTATATAATATTTTTATACCATTTATCATTACTTTTTTATTTCTCATTTATTCACAAACACTTTAAAATATAGGTTGAACAATTAATCCTTTTATAGATTAGAATAACATATCTCTCTTATCCACTCACATCCATTCAAAACCACTCAAAATATAAGGTTTACACTCACAAACTTTTAAAGAACGGGTTGTGAATGCTCTTAGTTACGTTATTTACTACGAGAAGTGTCAAAGTTTATGTTTGTTGTGACGACCAAATTATAGTGCAAGACATGTTTTTATTTTGATAATAGTTTAAAGAAAAAAAGTTTTAAATTCAAAAGTATAAAAATTAATCCCAACCATCAATCTTTGTAATCAACTTGTAGGGAAAAAAATTGTTATAACCAATTTTGTTGCATTTTCCAAGTCCTCACTTGTTTTTAAATATTGATGATTTTTATATACGACACTATTTTTTTATAAAATCTATACCATAAAAAAGAATTTTTTTTATTTTTAAAAGGAGTATACTATCATTTTATTGAAGGATTTAAAGAATTCTGTTTTTCAATGCATATGATTTTTTGCTTATCATTGTGTCTTTAGAGCAGTTTATCATGTGTCTTTGTTTGTTATTGTGTTTTTTTGAACATTATTTTGTTTTCTAAAATGATGAATTTTAAATACATAATGATGAAATAACATTGTTATGTACTTCTACTATTTAAATAACAATGAAAAAATAACATAAAATTATATAAAACATAAAACGAAATGATGAATGTTCATTGTGTTTTTTGCTCGTCATTGTTCTGTGAACACTATGAGTTTTGAAAAACACATTGGCGAAATAACATTATTGTGTACTTCTAATTCTAAAACATAATTATAAAATAACAACAAATTTATATGATATACAATCATACAATAAAACGTAAAACACAATAATAAATACATAGAACAAATGATGAAAATATTTGATACAACTACCTGATATTTAGCACAAAGACTTGATGTATTACATGCAATGACATGATATTTGACACAATGACTAAAATGTATATTTAAAACAATAGAAGTACAAATATCAAACCCGGAATCCTTCTTAGACTTTTTAGCTTAAATAATATATTTACTATACCCCTACCATTATAATTTATGCACAGTAGTAGTTACGTATGTTATACACATAACACATTTATGTTTTTAAATAAATAATAAGGATAAACATAACAAAATAATTGAGATGATAACAACATGAGATAAAAGCAACTAACATGATTAACATAAATATAAATATGAATATAACATACATGTATTCAAATATATCTTGCCCCCTCAAGCTAGATGTTCACAACATTATGTAGCTTAGAAAGAAGTGTAGCAAATAGAATAGCTGGGAGACCCTTTATAAAAATCAGCAATATAAACACTAGTGAGATAATAAATACTAAGAGTTTATGTGAGTACAATAACTATGATGAAGTGTAAGCCAATCTCAAGACGTTTTGTGCACTACTAAAACATAAGATTTACTAACAAATGAAGAGAGCTAATGTTGTCACTGCATAGATTAGCGGATCAATAGCAAGTATGTGTGACTGATGAAGAACAAGAGTAATCCATTGATATCAGTTGTAGTGTGAGAAAGTGCACGATAATTGGCCTCAAAACTAGACCGAGCACTGGTGTGTTGTTTTTAAGAGCTATAAATAATAAGATTAATAATAAGATTGCATAATAACATGTGATGGATCGATGATCATGTAGGTAGTCAACCTAGTCAAAATCTACATAAACATGAATAGTATGGCTAGTTGTTTTACGTATAGTTAACCGATTATAGATATTACCCTAAAGATAGTGAATAATGTGTTTACTTTAATCTATTAGTGGTTGGGATATTTTCGAAGAAACAATGAAACCTTACCGACAACATAAGAGAACTTTAAAAGAGTCAAAACAAGAAACAAAGTGCACCACCATGCTTTGGTAAATAAAGGGGGTCATCTACAGATACAACTGAATTATAGGAAAGCAGACAACTAGGTGAGGTAGGAGTGGATAAGGGCTTGCACTAACCAAGACTAGTGCCTTGGAGAAGATCATCTATTTACTAATTTTGAGATAAGGACGTGTTACAATCTCAAGTCAATCTTCGTGATGAAGGTGTTATTGACATCTACCTGTTGAATATCCCATTCTTGTAATATAACCGAGTGAACCAATCGTATGGTGGTTAGTTTGTAAAGTGAACTTAAGGTCTCTGTTTAATCTGCATAATATATTTTAAAGAAAGCACTTGGTAGTAAGTCAAGCTTTATATTATTGATAGACCAATTGGGATGATTTTTGAGTCGGTAACCCATTTACACCCACCAATGTTGGCCTCAAAAGGAAGTGGTACTAATATCCATGTATGGTTAAAGTCAGGAGAAACAATCTCTATGCTCATCACACTACACCATACTGGTGACTACTATGATGGGAAAAGGTAGTGATCTTAGTATGGGGGAGTAGCATGAAGAAGAACATAGCCAGGAAAATAGCCTAATAAGTATGATCACGAACATGCACTGATAAGATGAGAAAGGAAAGAAGGTGGTAAGGTGGAGAAGGATGAGGTGGTGATGATGAGGATGAACTGGCGATAATGTTGGTGGATAGAGAATGCTTAGAAGTTATTTAGCGGGTGGTGGTGATAGTGGTGTGATGTGTTGTAAAACACATCCATTTTAATTCATGTTTTCAGGTCATTTTTGTTTAACTTTTAGTTAGATTTGTTACTTTCTACTTATCATTCGTTATTCTATGTTTTAATAGGTGCTTGGGTGCTAAGTGACGAAAATGCATGAGAAACGAAGAAAAGAGCCAAACTATGTGGAAAGACCAAAATTTAGAATTTTTTCGAAGGGACAAACTCAAAAACCTCTAGACAATCCCATCTACGCGATATGCGTAGTAGGAGGGCCTCTCTTGTGTGTATCGTATAGATCATGATTAAGGGTTTTGGTAATTTTTAATCTATGTGATCCGCACAGATGGATAGCCCCTTCTGCACGTATCGCATAGATGGTGTTTTCGAGAAAAATTTTACAAAGTTGTATTTAAACAACTTTTCTCAACTAAAACAGGGAGTTCGACCACCAACCATTTCAAGAGCATTGTCAAGGAGGAATTGAAGGTTTTAGATGGATTTAAAGCCACGGATTGAAGCTAGGATCGTAGGAACAATTGCAAACGTTTGATCACATGTTTTTACCTTCGTAACTTTGTTTATCTAGACATTGTCTGAACATGTTGATCTTGTTTTCATTGTTTGAGATGATGTTTCTACTAAATATGAGTGGCTAAGATCATAATGCTACCTAGGTTGATGTTGTTTTGTGTTAACTTGAATGGATTTTGATTATTGAACGGTTTTTATGATTGATGCTTATGTAATGACGTTTATTCAATCTATTGGATGAGTTTGTGTGTTTTGGCTTACTTTTTGATGATTCCTATATTCCATATGTTAGTTGTTGAATGTCTTTTATAGAAAATTGCATATATATATCGATTACTTTGTGTTTTTTATTAGTTGATGATTTGCTAGACGTAGTAGCCATAGGAATTTAGTTGAATTGATTATTAAGCCTTAATAAATTATGTTTTATCCCTCTGGAGTCTAGTTTTTTCTATAATAGTGTCACTAGGGTTCGATTCCGGTCTTCTTTAGTCTTGTCTACATTCTATTAGGTTCACTTGCCTATCTAGTGGTCTAGGTCTAGGTTATCTTGGGTTAATTTGGGTTTCTAGATTGAGTCTAATTTAGGTTGTTTTGATTAGACCATATTATGAGCATGATGGTGGGTGAAGATAATGTATTAGAGGAAGAAATAGAGAACATCATCTCCTAAACAGTGATAAATAGGAGGTGTATGTGCGACATGTACGAGGATCATAGCAACGATATCTATGATGGTTAGGTGTGCATCCAAGGAATAAACAGGGAATAAATTTGGATGAAAGTTTATAACTCCAAAGATCTCCAAGGAATATATAACACATGCACCAAAGATACAAGGATGGAAATATCCTGGTTTAGAATGAGAGGCTTGTACGGACAATAGAGATATAGGTTTTAGAATGTAAACAATTTATAAGAAAGGTCGTTATGTCATAGGAAATATAACAATTTTTCTTTGGTAAGTGCGCATGAAAAAGTAAGTCTTGAATGAGTCCAGTAAGATGGTTAATTTTTCACTTAGCAGCTAAATGAAGCAGGCAATGCCAACGCTAGATATGACTAGACCATTGGCTTTAGGTCAGGTCAAGTGAACCATCACATTTCAAATGTTTGATGATTGTTTTTTTATAAATTTTTAAACATCAAAATGAATTTATGTCTAGTGATTGATGACATGGTGGGATCCATGTAAAGCGAGTGAAATCATAGAAAAAGGTAATGAAATAACAAAATTTAGGACACGAAGTACTACCTAAGGACCCCAAATGTGATAGTGAAGAATACCCTATGAAACATGATATAAGATACATATTATCAAAGGCTTATAAACATTAGAAAACAAAAGACTAGATAAATCATAATCTGACAGGTGACCCAAATGATAGGGCTAGAAATCCAAAGATGTAAATGTATTAGCGGAAAGCTAGTAAAATTGTTGTGGTTTAGGAAGCATACATTAGATTACCTCACTTGTCAATGCCTGAATGGACAACCCAGAGTATGAGAATACAATAGAAACATGATGATTGGTAACTAATTGGGTATTAAAAAAAGGTATTGGTTAAGCTGGGTATGAAAAGGACATTTTTAAGCGTGAGATGATGATTCGTAATGGAAAGCACGAAATTAGTAGTATGAGATATATCAAGAGTTATACTGTAAGGCTTATTGAAAGGCTGATGTACTCAAAACAAACCAAGTCTTTCCTGCATGCATGCACTTAGTGCAAAGTAGAAGTTGCTTCAGAAGTTTTACACCCTGCATCAGAAATATTCTAAGTGTAAACTCTTCCGAAGCCAAGACCAATATCTTCCGAAGCCAAAAGTGAAGTCTTTCAAAGCTTCAAAGACAAAGTCTTCCGAAGCCAATAAAGTGAAGACAGATTTCTTCCAAAGACTTTGAAGAAAATGCTTTCTCTGATGTACTTTTCATAAAGCTGACCAACTTTCCGCTGCAACTCTAAAGACTCACCAACTTATACAAGTTGGTGAATGGTCCATGCTTTTTGTAACTGTACATTGAGGTTTTGAGTCTGTAACTTTCTACTTTATGTACTTTAATCCTTTTTGTAATATATTAGGATATGAGCTATGGCATGTCATAGTCACTAGTCAAAAGGCAGATCTGCCTTTTGACACTACATTGATTTTGTTGTCTAGATCAGATATATCCAGCTGGCCTTCTAAGTATGGCCGGCTATAATATGTAGTATAAAGTGTCTCAAGTCCTTGTAACTTCTTCTTATGCTTTGTATCACTTGTAATAGAACTTGAGAAGCAATATACTGTAATCTTGAACCAAACATCTTTGTTGTTCTTAAGTTTCTGTCTCTTGTTTACTTGTGTTCATAGTATCATAATCAAAGTCCTGGTTCCCTATTGATCTATTAAGTGTTCTAAACACTTTTCTCATTGTGAGAGTAAGTGTATTGACCATCCTGTAAACGATCCTGCAATTGGTATCAGAGCATTCTAGGCTCTTGATTGTAAGATCTTACCATCATAGATCCCTTAATTTCATAAAACACTTAACAACTCAAATGGTAGCTCTCACAAAGGCTGATAGGGAAACTGAAACCATGACAAAGTCCCCATTGATCACTCCTGAAGACTTTGATACTTGGTGTCAAAGAATGGAAGGCTTTATCAAGTCTCATGACTCAGGATGTGGGAATCTGTTGTCTCTAGACCTCACATACCAAGCACCTGTTCAGCTACTGCTGGGAGTGGTATGATTCCAAAGGAGGTGGCTGACTATTCTGAAGAAGATAGAAAAATAATAGATATAGATCAGAAAGCCATGACTGCCCTCCAAATTGCTCTTCCAAAATCCATATACAAGGGCTTCAAGAAGTGCAAAACTGCTAAGCAACTATGGGATGCACTGAAGCTCATATATGAGGGGTCCACTGAAGCAAAGAAGAACAACAATGACCTCTTGAAGCAGTAGTTTGAGAACTTCACCTTCAAAGCAAGTGAAACCATGACTCAACAATACTTCAGGTATATTGAGATTGTGGATACTCTATTAGATGTTGGAGTAACTCTTGAAAATAGAGACATTGTAAGGAAGTTTATGTCCTCTCTTCCTAAACAATGGACATATTATTGTGTTGTTATTAAGAGAACTGAGAACCTTAAGACTCTCACACTTACAGAGTTGTATGGTAATCTTAGTGGATACCAGTTGGAGATGAACATGCAAAATCCATCTGGTAACTCTAACAATCAACTGAGTTCAGCCCTTCATATGATTGAAAGGGATCGCAGAGAGCCACACATCATCTTATCTGCTACCCTGATAGTTCACAAAAGGGTCCTTTCATCACCTTCCTGGAGACACCAAGGGAGAGTTACACTCAAGGAGGTCAATTCCAAGAGACAGACTCTTCACAAGCTTTTGTGTCTGCTGATGAAAGTCTTGGAAACTTTCTCTTCACCTTGAAGATCTTGACTACATCCATCCAATGATCTGGATTACATAGAGATAGTTCAACATATGGCTCTTCTCACTCACAGAGCCAAGAAGTTATACAAGAGGACAAGGAGAAAGTTTCCAAGCAATGCAGCCACTGGAAAGTTTGGGCTGGACAAAAGAAAGGTGAAATGTTATAACTGTAACCGAATGGGACACTTTGCTGGAGAGTGCAAGGCACAAAGGACAAATGGTGGCCAAGCACAAACCAGACCAAACTACACTAACAGAGCCAACCAAAATGAGAAGCCAAAGCAGCAAGCTGCAGTTGCTGTTGAAGAAGGAGGCTTTACTAGAGCTTTCAGGTGGAAGATGCACTTCAAAATCAAGCACTGATGGCTGACCATGATGAAGCCAAAGTATTGGAGCATCTCTTTACACCTGAACATATTGCTAAAGTTAACAGATGTAGGTCCTATAACTTAGAGATGAGATCTCATCTTGAGTCTTTGGATATCTTAAATCCTGATTTTCAAAGGAGCTAAAAATGATTACAAACTTAAAATTGAAAATTTAGAGAAAACCATTTTAATTCTTAAACATGAGCACACAAATTATAGGACTCAAATCAAAGATCTCGTCACTAAGTTAACTAAATGTCTGGCTGAGCTTGTGATCAGCAAAGCCAGGGCAGAAAAATGTGTTCTTAAAGAAGAGACCTTCAAGAACATAAAATCCTCATCCTTACATGCAAAAGTTTGTTATCAGAATAAGCAGGGACTGGGATCTACTGAGATAGCTCCTTCACACATAATCTTGTCTGTAAGATCTCCTAGGTGTGGACCTTGTGAAGATGAGCTTCTTTTCATAAACCCAATGAGTGAAGAGGATGAAGAGGAGATAATGAAGAATGTCTCTGAGAAGAGTGAAGAAGAGCATTATAAGAAGGGTCACTATTCTCCTAAGGAGAGAAAGAAAGTTAGGATGACCAAGTCTAGTAGGAAGAACTTGATCAGAAAGGCCAAAAGAAAGTCCAAGAAGGCTCAAGAGATCAAGGCCACTTTTAACTCTATGCAGAAACAATTTTTATCTTTGCAGGTTTTGAAATGGTTAAGACTGAAGACTAGGAGTTCTGGTTTATGTCCAAATCATTCAAGCATCACGAAAAAGGCTGATCACTTGTGTACCACTGCTACACAACCTGAACCATGCAACTCTAAAGGTAGTTCTCACCCTAAAAGAACTGCCACATCATCTACAAAGATGAAGATGGAGAAGGAAAGTGATCAAGTTCAGATTTGTTCCCAAAGGAAGACTCTTAGAAGGAAGAAAATGGACTGTGTCATGTGTGGTAGTGCTTCCCATTTTGCCAAGTTTTGCCTCTACAATCCTAAAAGTGCTATCCACATGATCAAGAAAGAAACTTCTGAGAGTTTGAAGAAGAAGCAAGCTTCGGAAGGAAACTGTTTTTCTTTTGGAAGCTCCAAAATGAATAAGAAGACAAGTGAAAACTTGCCTTCGGAAGAAAAGTTGGTCTCGGAAGAAAGGAATACTTCCGAAGTACTGAAGCCTGCTGCAGTGATAATAAGATCTTTCGAAGGCCCAGTCTCCAAAACTTCCAAACTTGTCAAAACTTCTGAAGCATTGAAGGTCAAGTCTAAGCTTCCAAAGGTGGTGTGGAAGACAAAGAAAGACCATATGACTGAAAGTGCTTCATCAACATCAGCAAATGATCCTTCAAATTTGACCATAGGATCAATTACTGTTGCATTATCTTCAACTTCTTTTGATAAGCCCGAGACCAACAAGACTTGGGTTTCCGAATGTAACTAACATCTCTTTTGTGCAGGAACAGCTCAAGACAAACAAGAATGTATAGATCATTTATAGTGGTTGTTCCAGGCACATGACAGGCAATGGGTCACTACTCCAAAATTTTGAGAAAATTGATGGAGGGCCAGTTGCTTTTGGAGGGGGATGCTGGAGGTTACATTATTGGAAGGGGCAGGGTCATAAATGGTAAGCTTAGAATTAAGAATGTAAACTTTGTCAATGGGCTTGGATAAAATCTTCTAAGTGTATCTCAATTTTGTGATCGGAATCACAACATGCTTTTCACTTAGAATGAGTGAATTGTTCTTAAGCTTGGGGTGGTTATTCCTCAAGAGCATATCCTGCTCAGATCCCCCCAGGAGAGGGAACATGTAGAAGATGGACTTGCAAAAAACATCTCCATCAGGAGAAGTTTCATGCTTTCTATCAAAAGCTAATAGTGATGAGTCTTTCCTCTAGCATAAAAGAATATACCATGTAAACATTAAAAACATAAATAAATTGATTAAGAATGACTTGGTAACTGGAATGCCAAAGGAAGGGTTTAGTAATGACCATTGTGTTGCATGCCTCAAAGGGAAGCAACACAAGGTGTCTCACAAGCCAAAAGAAAGAAACTCTATCACTACTCCCATACACTTGTTACATATGGATCTCTTTGGCCCCACCAGTGTAATGAGTCTAAGAAGGACCTCATATTGTTTAGTGATCACATATGACTTCACAAGATTCACTTGGGTCTTCTTTCTTAGAACTAAGGATGAGACTCTTGAGATCTTGAAGAGTTTTATCTTAAAGATTGAGAATCAATGTGATCACAAGGTCAAAACCATAAGATATGATCAGGGAACTGAATTCAAGAACCTAATCCTTGATACATTTTGTGATGAAAAGGGTATTACAAGAGAATATAATGCTCCTAGGACTCCTCAGCAAAATGGTGTTGCTGAGTGGAGAAACAGGACACTAATTGAAGCTACAAGAACTATGTTGTTTGACTATAAACTATCCATCACCTTCTTGGCAGAAGCAGTAAACACTGCTTGCTATATGTAAAACAGAGTTTTAGTAGGGAAGACTCATGGTAAGACTCCTTATGAACTTTGGCACAATTGGTTTTCTTAGGTCCTTTGGATGTCCTTACACCATCTTGAATACAAAAGACCGAATAGCCAAATTTGATAAGCAATCAGATGACGGTCACTTTATTGGATACTCTTCTCAAGCCAAGGCTTATAGAGTATACAATCTTAGAGCTAGAGTAGTTGAGGAGTCAGCCAATGTGACTTTCAATGCGCACACTCCTAGTGTGAAAGGTTCTGGTCCTGATTGGTTATTTGATCTTGATTTAGTTACCAACTGTTTTAACAAATCTAGTGATAATATTTCAGGGTCTATAGATATCTTATCAACAGGTGATCCTGATCTAAGATTTGAGCTGAGAAGACCATCAAATCATACTACTTCAACTACAGTGGTAACTAACCTTGCAGATGGAGTTCCTATCAGCACAACGATATCAAATTCAGCTGATATATCTGAGTTGCCATCAAATTCCAGCTTAGAGGCATAACATTCAAATGAAGGAACTTAAAATGTGGAAGAAAATGGTGGTAGTGATAGTGATCAAGAATTTCTTGATGCTGACAACCACTCTATTGAAGACAACATAAATGAAATCACATAGTCAATGGATCAAGTTTCTTTTGATAAGTGTGCTGATGTGGTGGCAGAATCTTCAATGCCTGATCTAAATATCTCTAACTTAGATCTCTCTAAGAAACTTGCTATGATCCATCAGCTTAGGATCCACAAGTCTCACCCCACCCCAAACGTCATTGGAAATGTTGACACGGAGGTAAGGACAAGAGGACAAACCCATGATGTAAATGTTTGTCTTCACTCTTGTTTCTTGTCTTAGATAGAGCCAAAGAAAGTTGATAAGGCTTTAAAGGATGGAAGTTGGGTTGAAGCTATGCAGGAGGAGCTGCTTTAATTCAAAATGCAAAAGGTTTAGAACCTATGTCCTCTTCCTCAAGGGAAGACTACAATAGGAACCAAATGGGTGTTTAGGAACAAGATGGATGATAAAGGACTTGTCATCAAAAACAAGGCAAGACTAGTTGTCTAAGGGTACACACAAGAAGAAAGAATTGACTACACAGATGTATTTACTCCTGTAGCAAGACTTAAAGCTGTCAGGATATTCCTAGCCTTTGCTGCATTCATGGATTTCAAGGTCTACTAGCTTGATGTCAAGTGTGCTTTTCTATATGGAGTGCTTGATGAAGAGGTGTATGTCAAACAACCACCTGGCTTTGCAGATCTTGATCATTCTCATTATGTCTGCAAACTTGATAAAGCTCTTTATGGGCTGCACCAAGCTCCAAGAAAGTGATATGAGACTCTATCTCAGTATCTCTGTCAATATGGCTACAAAAGGGGTACTATAGATGGAACTCTTTACATCAAAGGAACAGGGAATGACTTAATACTAGTTTAAGTATATATAGATGACATTATCTTTGGGTCAACCAATCCAAAACTATACAAAGATTTTAAGAAGCTGATGAAGAATAGATTTTAAATGAATGTAATGGGAGAACTCAAGTTCTTTCTAGGAATTCTAAGGAAGCAAGTTAACAGTGGCATCTTCAAAAGTCAGTCAAAGTATGTACAAGACATACTTACAAGATTTAACATGACTTATTGTAAGATTGCAAAGACACCCATAGCTAGAAACCATTCCCTTGGGCCAGACATTGAGGGGAGTGTGTAGATGAACATCTTTACGAGCCTATGATTGGGTCTCTTATGTATCTTACAACTAGCAGGCCTGATATCATGTTTGCCACATGCATTTGTACAAGATATCAAGCCAACCCCAAGATGTCACACCTAGTCACTGTCAAGAGGATTCTAAGATACCTCAAAGGTGTTGTTACATTAGGCATCTGGTATCCAAAGAATTCTGACTTCAACATGTATGCATATACAGATAGTGACTATGATGGTTGCAATATGACTGCAAAGTCTACATATGGGGGTGTCAATTCCTTGGTGGAAGGATTGTCTCATCGCAATGCAAGAAACAATCCTGTGTGTCTGCATCAATTGCTGAAGCTGAATACATTGCTGCTGCTAGCTGTTGTGCTCAAGTGTCTCAAGTCCTTGTAACTTATTGTTATGCTTTGTATCACATGTACTAGAACTTGAGAAGCAATATACTGCAATCTTGAAAACCAAACATCTTTGTTGTTCTTAAGTTTTTGTCTCTTGTTTACTTGTATTCATAGTATCTAATCAAAGTCCTGGTTCCCTATTTGATCTGTTAAGTGTTCTAAACACTCTTCTCATTGTGAGACTAAGTGCATTGATCATCCCTTAAACGGTCCTGCATATACCATTGCCAACAACTTTCTTTAAACTAAGATAAGTCGTGAACCATACCAATGGCATATGTCATATGACTCGTGACATCGGGGTTCAAAACCCCTGAGTCAACCATACTACATGTGGATAACCTTTTGGATTTATTTTTCTATTTTTCCCTCTTCACACTTTCACAATCCACAAACCCTAATTTTCTCCACCTTCCGGTCGTTGTCATCGCTTCCTCTAGATGCATCTCTACATTGTCCTTTGATCTGGTAATCGTTTCATGTCAACAAAATTGTCATTGTATTTCTTATTTTCTGTACAATTTTGTTTTAATTTTGCTTCATGTATATGCGAGAACAAATTGTAAATGTTACAAATATAAATAAAAGATTGGTGGAAACTTGTAGCCATCACACATATATCCCCTTTCTTGCAAACTTCGGCCATCACCACCAAACTACCACCGTCGTCGCTTCCTAGTGTGTAACACTATTGAAATCCAGACCCAAAGTGCCCGCTGGACAGTGAAGGTTAGGGGCGGCAACCCCAGCAAGCGGTGTCCAATGGGCGACTGCCCGTGGTGAGAAAGACCCTACGTAGGGTTGGCTCGGAAAAGTTTATTTTAAAAAATATGTAGTGGAGAAAATTGAAGAAAAATTAAAATTTGGGAAAGCTAATGCGGCCCGCATCAAAGAGTGGATATTGGGCGCATCGACTTGGTGAAAAAAAACTATAGAAAAACGACACATGGATAATGACTAATGGGCAGGTGTTGGACATGTGGACACCAATGCGGGTCCCATCGGCTTTGGGTGCAAGCCACATCACCAAAAGAGGCTCGAGACAATGCATGTGTGAAACGTGTCACGCATGCAGATGTGACACCTGATGTGAGGCGCATCGCCTAGACAATGCGGGCTGCATCGGCCAACCTACCTCATCTATATAAAGGTGAGCATTATTCTTGTTTTCTTCATATTTCACACTCAAAAACACACACATAACATTAGTATCTATGCCCATATCCATTCCGACTTATTTTGCGGACCAACGCCTGATTCTCGTAGTTAAAATGAAATTCTTATTGCCAATAAACCTCTAAAAATGGTCATCTGAAAAAAATAATCAATCTATCCCGATCGGTTCACATGGCCAGGGTGACCTAAAACCGGGGTGTGACATAGTGCCACTATCGTCGTCGATTTTGTCACAAATTGCAATTAATGAAAGCTTTACTCTTTTTCGTGAACAAGGTCAACTACTGAGATGTTGTTGCTTATGTGAGATTTTTTGGTTTGCTCATTAAAGGTAGAATCGTTAACCCCATACTGTTGTATTTTTTAATTTGTTTAAACATGGTAGTGGGTGGAAGATACATTGGAGAATTTTTAGTTAGATCAAATCGAGGGTAATTGCTCATCGTTAGATCTTAGTACAATGGTACGGATTCTATGAGTGCCGTTGGAGTTCAACTCCTTTGTTTGAAAGCGAGATTAAATAGAACTCCAACCAAAGAGACGCTAGTGAGGCGTGAGGTCTCTTTGTCCTCAACATAAAGTAGTTTCTGCTTTGGTCACTCTGAATCGACATATCATATTTTGGTTATTTGTCCTTAGCTCTACACATTTGGTCAAAAATATTTTTGGGTGTGGTGGTTCTTGGTCTAAATCACCTTCCATCCGTTAGGTTTTAATTGATCTTTAAGTTACTTCGAGGGGGAGAAGGATAAAAAATGTTTACATTGTATTTCTTTAGCCACATGATGTTACATTTGGAAAGCCAGGAATGGTTTTCTTTTTAATGGCACATCGGTGGAGATCGCAAGGGTGGTAATGAGAATAAAGGTCAATTAATATTAAAAGGATAAAAAATAAAGCTCATTTAGAGAATGATGATTATCAGCTTTGATGTTGCAGGACTGGTGAAGGGTATGCATATATTGCAAGATCAGGTTTGTCACTTAAACACTTGGATTTCTCTCAAACTCACTTATAGAACACTCAAATCAGATGAAGTAAAGTCTTTTATAAGAGTTGATAATAATATAATAAGTAGCAAAGAACACACAGAAATAATTTTCAAGGCACTTGTATATATTACTTCTCAACTCAAAGCATTACAAGACTCTTACAAGCATAAAACATGAGTTACAATGAGAAACTATATATACTAGACCCTATAGCCGGATATACTTTGATACCAGCTGGAAACCTAAGACTAAAGCATATACTACAATGTTAAAGTTAAGGTATCTTAGATAAAGTATTATCGAAGATATGGTAGTCATGACATGTCCATGACATGTCCATGACTTACCTTTTGTCACCAACTAAAGATGGCCACTGTACTAACTTATAAAGGTAAACAGTGGAATAAAGTGTGGTCAACTACATGGCTTTTGAGAAAACACCATGGAGTATCTCAGAGGTCTGCAGTGGAGTGTCAGGGAGACCATACTTATGTCCACTGGATAATAGTAGTGTCTTCCGAAGGTAAGTTGGCTTCAGAAGAACAAGTTCTTCCGAAGCCACTTATACTTCGGAAGAGGCTTCTATACTTCCGAGGCTTGAGGACTTCTATACTCCGGAAGTTGACTTCTGATCTCTCATTCTAAGTCTTGATCTTCGGAAGTAAGTTCTTTGTTTTCGGAAGATGGAGTTTTCCTTCGGAAGTTAGTTTTTACACTTTGTCTTCGGAAAAGCTCCTTTTTCCTTCAGAAGTTCCACACTTGGCTTCAGAAGTCCTTTATTTGTTGTACCAAAATATTCTAAGTGAATTGGTTTTGGTTGCACCAACCTTTCTAGATCCAACAAACTCCCCCTAGGCTAATGCTACCAAAACCTCACTTGTTTCTGCTTCTCAAAGCTTTCAACACCAGGGACAGAAGATATTTGTTTGTTTCTTTGTTCTTCCCTGAAGTTGTGCTGAGAAGCTTGTACAAGTCATTGGTGGATAGGAGATCTAGTCTATCTCTCTGAATGACATGTACCCTCTGTTGCGTCCCCCTGAAAAGAGTTCGTTGATGGGAGTTATAATCATACTCCCATCTAACTATGGATTCAAGTTCAGGACCATCAACTAGTTGTAGAAAGGCTTTGCCTTTGGTTGTTGATCCCTTCCTTTTCTCCTCCTCTCTCAGTTTCAACTCTTCTTCAACCTTGGTCCTAGCGGTTAGCTCGGCCATATAAAGACTGCCTAGATGATTTCTGATATGAGCAGCTACATCAGAGTTTGAAGGGTTGGAGAATGGCTTTTCTGCTAAGTCAGCAATATCAAATCTGCTTAAGTGTAGCAGAGATGAGGCACTTAGCCTGTTGATCTCTCCATTCTCTCTTTCAACAACAAAGTTGTGAGAAGAGTCTTCGAACCTCCACTAGATGATCTTCTTCCTAGGTCCAAGAGGTTGTCTTGGCACCCGGTCACCTTTCTTGGTATCCAGCAGAGTCACCAGCCTTCTCCTTAACTTCTTTTCTTCCTCATTCAAAGTGTCTGAATTGAGGCCAAGGAGATTTGCAGCTTGGTCCAATGTTCCTTTGGGCAGATCAAGAAATTGATCTCTAGTGAGGGAACATGAGGATCCATTAACATAAGTCAAATTGACTGAATCCTCCTCACAGGAGATATCACTCAGGGTTGTGCAATTGATGAGCTTTGTCTTGATTGCCTTGAATTCTTCTAAGGAGAGATGTTTAGAAGGGTGAGGGGATGGTTTGATGGGTTGTTGGGTAGGTTGAGGTGTTTGAGTTCTGGCTAAAGTTTTGGGTTGGAGGATGGGTAGTTTAGGTGGTTGAGGTGAAGAGGTTGGTAGAGGTGATGATGTAGGTTCAGGGGTGTATGGTTTAGTGGTTGGTTGGTTTTGATGGGGAATGGAAAGGGTATTGGTTCAGGTTGTGGTTGGGTTTGAATTTGGGGTTGAGTAGTTGATTTGAAGATCATCCCCTGTCCCCTTCTGTACATCTCCTTCCTCTTCCCCGAGCGAATGTCAGCCTTTATGTCACTGACATGTCGCTGGAGGGTCTTTTCAGACATAGGACCCACTTGCCTGCCAGAGAAGCCATGAGCCCTAAGATAGCTCTTTATCCAGGCCTTCTCACCTATCTTCTCGCAGCATTAGTCCTGCTTCCTCTTCCTTCTTCTTCTGCATCAGCTTTTCCCTAGCAGCTTTCTTTCTCTCTTTCTCTATTTGATCTTGCTCTTTGTTGAAGAGCCATAAGATTGTATCATTGTTGTGTGGAGATAATTCTTCTTGAGAGAAACCTCTGGAGGTTAGGAAAGTTATCCTTACCCTCCTGAGCTGCTGATCAGCTTCTCTTTCTTTCCTCTCTTCCTTTCTTCTTCTAAGGCCAACCTTGCTGCCCTCTTCTCTTGCTGTTTTGCAGCAAAGTTTGCCTTTTCAGCTCACTCCTCTCCTCATAAACAGATCCCCATTTCCACGCCAGACTCCAACACTGTCAGATCTCTACTCTCTTCTATTGTTGACTGTCTTGGCTGCTGCTGCCTACAGCCACTTTCACTTTTCCTAGCAGTTTTCCAGTTGGAAGCCTACCCCTTTCTAACCTTTTCTTTTGAGTTTTTCTAACCTTTCTTCCTCCTGAAGCTCTTCCTTAGTCATCTTCCTCTTTCCTTTAATGTCTTCGGAAGTGCTAGACTTTGGGGTTCTTGGATGGAAGGTTCAGGTTGAGTAGTAGAGATGGAAGCTGGAGTTAATGCTGATGTTTGAGATAGTGTTGGGTGAGAAAATCCTCCCTATTAACCTCAGATGCAAGTTCTAGGATTGCATCTCTAACTATTAGATCATCGGATAAGGAGAATAGTCCTTCCGCAGCGGACTTTGGGGTTCTTGGATGGAAGGTTCAGGTTGAGTAGTAGATGATGGAAGCTTGGAGTTAATGCTGAGTTTGAGGCTAGATGGTTGGGTGAGAAGAGAAAATCCTCCCTATTAACCTCAGATGCAAGTTCTAGGATTGCATCTGTGACTATTAGATCATCGGATAAGGAGAATAGTCCTTCCGCAGCAGCAATCTCAGCTTCGGAAGTTTGAAATTGTTCTTCCGAGGCTTTGATTGTGCTTCGGAAGTCTGTGAGAATGCACTATTTGTCCCAACGTCTCGTTCCTGGGCCATCAGTCCTTGTTTCCCCTTCGATTTAATCAGGTTCCACTGGACCTTAGGTTGACCAACTTCCTCAATAGTGTGTAGAAGGTGCATTTAACCTTTGAAGCTCTTGGCTCCGAAGTAGATCACAGACAGATCAGGACTTGGCTGTTCAATAAGAGATTCCAACAGAACTTGTTGAAGAACCTATTGAGATCTTGGAGCATCCTTTGATCCATTTGAATACAACTGGAGGAGGCTAGGGAAAACTGAAGCTTGTTGCATAGGATATTTTGAGCTTAGGGAAGTGAGAGCTTGACTTTGGGGTTCCTCTTGTCTTTGGCTTTGTCTCTGAACACTCTCCCCTTTTTGGTAGCATCATCCTGAGAGCTTGATGAGCTAGAGGAAGAGGTCAAAGAGACCTGAATTGGTACGTGCCTAACAGACCTCTCAATCTGTTTCTCAGCTAGTTTGGCCTTGAGATTTTCAATCTCAAGTTGCTGAGTGGCAGACCTATCCTCTAAAGTCCTAACCTTAGATTCAAGATTTGAGACTTTAGAAAGTAGGTCTTCAATGGTGAGTTGCAGTCTTCCCTCATCTTCTTTTGAAGAATCACGGGGAGATGAGGTAACATACCTTGTATGTTCAGCCTCACCACCAGATGTGGTTTCTTGGCGCCCTGGTTTCCCTTGCTCAATGATGTCTCTTTCAGAGTCATCAAAGGGCGTGGTTGTCGTAGATTCAGTCTAGTAATGTTACCACTGTCCTGAGGATCCCTTGAGGCTCCTTCAGTAGTGGCAGCTGAATCTACATGAGTCCCTCCACATCAGTGGGACTCACCTCAGTAAAGGTTTGCTGATGGGGGCTAGAGATAAGAGATCTCTCTGGGTCTATTGATCCTTGAGAGGGTGTTGTGGATCAACTTCATTGCCCTGAAGAGACATAATCTCTTCATCAGCTCCGATTAATAGGTCAGTAAAGGATATGGAAGTGAAACCTAGTGACCCGGGACTTTGATCATTCTGAGTGGAACCTGTGTTCCATTCTAGCCTTTTTGGGTAGAACATGAGGAGCTTGTTAAATCAGAGAAGATTGAACAAGGTTCGTTTGGAGCGTCTTTGATAAGTGAAGGTAATGGGTGGAGAAGGTAAATTTGGCAAAGTGAGGGTAGTTGCTGGTGTGGGTTCATCACCTGTGGGGTTAACAGGGATGTCACCAGGAGCCATTGGCTCAATCATACCTGGAAGAAGTGCGGTATCTCTTTTGGTGAAGTTGGTAGACACTCTCTTCAAAGTTTTGAAGATGGTCGGCCTCATTTGAGGAACAATCAGAGCAGCTGCACAGAGCTTTGCTCTGGTCCAGCTCACAATTGATTATGTGCTGGAGAAACCTAGGATACATGAAGAATGTGTCTCGTTGAAGGTTTCCCATGAGATTGGTCAGCACAAATCTTGAGTAGTTGAAGCGGAGGCTTTTCACCAAACCATGAACTAGGCACCCAAGTTTCATATGGGATTTGATCCCATCCCCCAGATTTGTTGGACATGCAGTGAAGAACTACATGCGGCAGGAACTTCCAGTTGTAAGAGAAGTTGAATTTGTAGACGGTTGACTTGCTAACATCTCCACCATATCCTATTTGGATATAAGTGTTGTCCAAATCTGCTTTGGGAAATTCTGTAGGAGCGCCCTCATCATGAAGCTCTAGATGCTCCCTGATGTGTTGTTTAGAAATGACCAACTCCTGGCCATAAAAACTCGATCTTATGACACGAACCCCATTTAGGGTTTCAATCTGACCGTCTGCCCAAAATTCAGACATATGATTTGAGTAAACCGTGGGATTAACATTCAGGGTAGTGTAATAAGAAGATTGGGTTAGAAAGGAGATGATATCTGAGAAGTCGGCATCCCTTGAAGAGTCAAGGGGTGCGACTTGGTTATGCTGAGGGTTAAGTGCCATTGAAGAAAGTTACAAGAAGATAGTTCGGAATTGGGTAATTGAAGAGGAAGAAGCTTTTAGGGCAGTAATTTTGGTAAAGGATTTAAGTGATTAGTCGGAGGTATTTAAATGGGTGGAATGGCGGTGTAAAGGAGGTTGGATAATGATGGGAGGTTTCAGTGGATGATGTGACATGGGCGGTAAGGTTAGTCCATTTAAATAATCCAACATCATTAACAAAATCTTTACTTTTTACAGAGTGGGGCCCAAAAGATTTCCGTTACACAGTAAAATCTTTCTTCCGAGTACAAAGCATTTCCGAAGGTAATGTTCTTCCGAAGGCAAATTTACTTCCGAAGGTAAAGTGATTACTTTCGAGAGTATATGTTGTTTTTCCGAATGGAGAGTGTTACAAGCTTCAGAAGTAGATCTGATATAAATCAATTGCTTCTTCCGAGACTTAACAACTCTTCCGAGAAGAAAATTATCCTGGGAGAAATTTGCTTCAGAAGATATGTAAAACATCTTCCGAGGGTTAATTCCTCTTCGGAAGAATTCATACTTAGATAAAATTTTAGAGAAAGATCTTTTGTAACAGGGCTTAGATTGTTTTGACATAAGACTTTACACATTAAAAGGTTTTCAAATGAGATCGACTAATCAAGGTTTATCATCCCAATAGCTGTAATGAGATATTTGAATCTTTGTTCATCAAAGGCTTTGGTGTACAAGTCAGCATATTGTTCATTTGAATCAACTTTGATTGGCTTGATAAGATTTTTCTCATGAATATCTCTAATGAAATGATACTTGATATCGATGTGCTTAGTCTTGGAGTGCTTTACTGGATTTCAGTAATAGATATAGCACTGTATTGTGAATGTGGATAGGATCCTGATGAAGTTGAATCCGTATTCTATCATCTGGTTTTGAATCCACAGCAGCTGAGCACAGCAACTAGCAGCAGCAATGTATTCAGCTTCAGCAGTTGATGTAGAGACACAAGATTGCTTCTTGCATTGCCAAGAGATGATCCTTCCACCAAGAAATTGACATCCACCAGATGTTGATTTCTGGTTGATATTGCAGCCACCATAATCACTATCAGAGTAACCATAGAGATTGAAATCACTATTTCTTGGATTCCAGAGACCTAGTTTAGGTGCTCCTTTAAGGTATCTAGGTGAGACACCTTTGGAGCAGCCTGATATCTTGCACAATGCAAGTTGCAAACATGATATCAGGTCTACTTGCTGTGAGATACATCAGAGAACCAATAATCGCTCTATACTGATGTTGATCAGTATCCTCCCCCTCAGAGTCAGGGCAGAGATTGTGGTTTCTGGGTATAGGTGTTTTTGCTGCTTTACAATCTTTCATATCAAATCTTTCTAAGATATCATTGACATACTTAGATTGGCTGATAAAGAACCCTTCCTTCATTTGTTTCACCTGAATTCCAAGGAAAAATCCATTTTTCCCATGGAACCCATCTCAAACTTCTTCTTCATAATGCTCTCAATTCTTTACACATTTGGTCATTTGAAGAACCAATATGATGTCATCAACATAGACTTGAACAAGCAAGATGTCCTTCCTAGACTTCCTTATGAAAAGAGTCTTGTCAATGGTACCTCTAGTGTAACCATTCTTCAAGAGAAACTGAGACAATGTCTCATACCACAGCCTAGGTGCTTGGTGCAGCCCATATAGAGCTTTATCAAATTTGCACACAGTTAGGATGCTGTGGATCTTCAAATCCCAGAGGTTGGAATACATAGACTTCCCTATCTATATCCCCATATAGAAAGGCACACTTGACATCAAGCTGGTAGACAGTGAAATTCTTGGATGCAGCATAAGCAAGGAAGATCCTAACTGCCTCAAGTCTTGCAACAGGTGCAAAGACGTCACTATAATCGATTCCCTCCTTTTGAGTGTATCCTTGAACCACTAGTCTTGCCTTGTTCTTGATAATCAAGCCTCTATCATCTCTCTTGTTTCTGAAAACCCATTTAGTGCCTATAGGTACTTGACCAGATGGTAGCGGACATAGGTTCCAAACCTTTTGTCTTTTGAATTGAAGCAGCTCCTCTTGCATTGATTCAACCCAGCTACTATCTTTCAAGGCATCTTCCACCTTCTTGGGTTCCATTTGGGATAAAAAGCATGAGTACAAACAGACATTCCCATTGTGAGTTTGTCCTCTTGTTCTCACGCCTTCAGAGACTTCCCCTATGATGTTCTCAGCTAGATGAGTGTTGTGAATCCTAAGTCTAGGAATCACCTCCAGTTGCAAAGATAAATCCAAATTGGACATATTTTGCTCAGGAACTTGAATACTTGGTCCAGCTGTTGTTTCAAACTCATTCAATGAGGACTGATTGAATGAAAGAGAAACATCATCATTTGTTTGCTGTGAACCAGCATCAACAGTTGCATGTTCCTTCAAGATGTTGCTTTCATCAGCTTGGTGTTGTGCAAGGTCACCTGAAGAGGTTTGAAAGTCAACAGGTGAACTGCTTGTTAAAGCTCCACTATCTCTTGAGATGGTTATACTATCAGATCTTCTAATAGTGGGAACTTGATTTGTTGCAGCTCTTGGAGAACTTGGAATAGGTCTGGGAAGCTCAAACAGTGGATCATCATCAGAGTCACTTTGAGCACCTGTTCCAGCTGAAACATTCTCACAAGATGGTTTAGAATAGTTTGGAAACAATTCTAAATAAAAGATATGATCAGGGCCATTCCTCCTAACACAAGGAGTGTGCTTATTGACTACAATGTTGGAAGATTCCTCAAATTGTTGATTTTTAATGTTATAAACTCTATAAGCTTTAGAGTTAGAGGAATATCCAACAAAGACAGCATCATCCGACTTTTCAGCAAATTTTGCCAATTGTCTTTTGTGTTAAGTATGGTACACCTGCTGCAAAAGGACCTTAGAAAGCCAATGAACGGTGGCCTCTTGTTCCATAACTCATAAGGGGTTTTTCCATGTGGCTTTACTACAAGAACTCTGTTCTGCACATAGCATGCAGTGCTGACTGCCTCTGCCCCGAATGTTAGAGGCAGCTTTGAATCAGCTAACATAATCCGAGCAGCCTCAATAAGTGTCCTATTCCTCCTCTCAGCAACACCATTTTGATGAGGAGTTCTAGGAGCACTATATTGTCTGGCAATCCCTTTTGAGTTACAGAATGGGTCAAGAATGTGGTTCTAATACTCAGTCCCTTGATCACTTCTAATTATTTTAATCTTGTGATCAATTTTATTTTCTATTTTAAGAATAAAAGATTTCAAAGTTTCAACAGTTTCATCTTTGGTTCTTAAAAAGAGTACCCATGTAAATCTAGTAAAATCATCAACAATCACAAGACAATATGATTTCCTTCCAATGCTCATTATACTTGTGGGACCAAATAGATCCATGTGTAATAAGTGTAATGGGGTGGTGATGGAGTTAACAACTTTGGATTTATGAGATGCCCTGTGTTGCTTCCCCTTCAGGCAAGCAACACAGTTATCTTTGCAGAAAAATTCCTTTTTAGGCAAACCATGTACCAAGTTATTTTTAGCCAATTTATTCATTGTCTTAAAATTTACATGACACGTTCGTTTATGCCATAGTGTTGACTCATCACCATTAGCTTTGGAAAGAAAGCATGATACTTCTCCCATTGGGGAAGCATTGTTCATATCCAGCTTGTACATATCCCTTTTCCTGGGAGACTAAGAAGCACCAATTCCTGAGGAATTGTCATCCCGGGTTTGAGGATTATGCACTCATGTTCTGTGAAGAGCATTTGATGCTTTTGATCACAGAACTGAGAAACACTTAACAGGTTGTGTTCAAACTATTTGAGAAAGTTAACTTTGTCAACCTTTAATTTTCCATTGGATATACTTCCTCTGCCAGAAATATATCCTCCAGCCTCACCTCCAAACTGGACAGGACCTCCATCATAATGTTGAAATTGCTGAAGGAGAGATCTGTTCCCTGTCATGTGCCTGGAGCATCCACTATCCACAATCCAACATTGTTATTCTTGTCATATGGATGTCCCTGCATATAAGATGAGATGATTAGTTTTGATTGGAAACCCAAGCCTTGTTGATCTTGGGTTCTTCCAATGATAGTGACATAATTGAACCAAAATTTATGCATAGGGGTTCCATGGATGTCTTTGAAGAAGAGGTTTGGGCTACAGCATCTTCCTTGGTCTTCCATTCCATCCCTTGGTTGATCATGGAGGATGAGCTTGTTGAAGCTTTTGTAGCTTGGCATTCTTCCGAAGCTTCTTTCTTTTCGGAAGAAGCCTTCACCACCTTTTCTTCCGAAGCAGTTTTCTTCTGGGATGGCCTCAAGGGGACTCTTTTATTCTTTTGAGTCTTGATAGCTTTAGCTTCCGAAGCCTTTTTCCTTTCGAAAGAAGGATCTTCTTCTGAAAGCAGCCTTGCTTCGGAAACAAGCTTTCCCTTTTTCATCACTTGAACCATTTGATGTGGTCCAAATGAGAAACCTTCCCTGACTCCTTCCTTTTTAACATTATTTGCATAATGTGTGCTAGTAGGATTGTAGTAACAATCTTTGGCCATGTGGTTTTCCAGACCACACATTATGCATGCAATGTTAATCTTTTGGGAATTTGAGGATTGATGTTTCTTGTTCTTTTTCTCATCAACATCAACCTTTCCCTTTAACTTCTGATCCTTTGATAGGACAAGAGTGTTAGTACTACACCCCTTTTCTGAATCAGAGTTTCCAACCACCTGGAATCCAGCTGAGATGAATACACCCTTTTGCTTTGGTTCTATCTTCAGCTTAGACTCAGCCACTTTCTTGGCAGTTTTTCTGGCTGCCTTGGCTCTGCTTCTTCTGGCTTTGGTAGTCAGGGTTTGATCATCATTGGTAGGAGAGGGTATAATTACCTGGTTCTTCCTTATGATGGTCTCCATGGTTGCATCATTCTTTGACTCATGAGAAGGTGGGTCAGCAGATGGAACCTCTTGCTACTCAGTGCCACACCTTAGGTGTCTTATAGACTCATAGGAGTGTGGTGGAGCAATTTTATTGGTTCCCAACCCACCTTTGTTTTGGTAACAAAGTTTTGAGTGAGAGGATGATGCAAGAATGGCTTGGAAGTTCTGCTCGAAAATATCATACTTCCTGGCTTAAGCCTCAGCTATGACAAGCTGGGCTTGAGCCTCAGTCAATTTGGATATTAAATCCTTTATTTGAGTCTTATAGTTTGTGTGTTCAGTTTTAATAGGGACACAGTTTTCTCTAACTCCTTAATTTTTCTTTGATAGTCAGATTCAGCCCTTTTAAAATCAGATTTTAAAACATTTAAAGATTCAATATCGGATTTAATCTCTATATTGTAGTCCTGATACAATTTAACCTTAGCAATACAGGCAGGAGCACAGAGATGTTCATATACCTTATTTTCATCTGTTCCGGCCATGAGTGCTTGAGCAAGAGTCACATCCTGTACCATGAAGCTCCAGTCAACTTCTTGAGCCATTGCAGTTGTTTCTGTTGACTTTCCGGTGGGCTTTGGTGTAGAGGGATGTGTGGAGGCCTGTGGGGTTCCCGGATTAGACTTGGGAGCCTTGCATTTCCTTGCAAAATGACCAAGTTGGTTACAGTTGTAACATTTGACCTTGGTTTTGTCAAACCCAAATTTGCTGTTGATTGGGTTCTGGGGAAATTGCCTTCCAGTTCTCTTAAAGAACTTTTTTGCTCTGTAGGTTAGTAGAGCCATTTGTTGGACTATGTCCACGTATTCCACGTCATCCGGGCTGAAGCACTCTAGATCATCAAAGCAATATTGATAATCATTTGAGTGTCAACTTCCTGAGACAAAAGCACAGCTTTCCTAGAAAGGAGCTTTGCTGAGCTTGTTGAGACCTTGGAGTCTCAGGAAATATGATGTATGGCCCAGAAGAACAAGATGGCTGTTGGGTGTAAGTCAGGTATTGTTGAGGCTAGGAGGTTCCTGAGCCTTCAGCAACCATTAAAGCGTTGCTAGCAGGAAGACTCAAGGGTCTGCTTGTCTGATGACCTCTCTTAGTCTCCATTTCCAAACGGTATCCATCAAGGATGCCATAGAGTTCAGTCATGGTGAGTGTATTCAGGTTCTCTGTTCTCTTGATAGAGACACAGTAGATTGTCCAGTCATTGGGTAATGCACTCATGAACTTTCTTGTAAGGTCTCTAAGTTCATGAGCAATTCCCACAGATTGAAGTGAAGAAATGAGATCCACGTACCTGATCTGGCTAAGTGTCTCTCCAGCAACATAGGTGAAGTTCTCAAACTGCTGCTTCAGTGAGTCCTTCTTGGAGTCATTTGAGCTTGAATACATTTGAGCAAGCGCATCAAACAGTTCTTTGGCAGACTTGCAATGCTCAAACCCCACCATGATGGAGTTTGGAATTGCAGTCATGAGAACAGTCATAGCATTGTTGTCAATGTCCAGCTTCTTTCGGTCCTCATCAGAATAATGTTCAACAGCTTTCTCAATCATGGCACCGTTTCCACCAGCTACTTTTGGCTTATACGGGCCATTGACAATGGATTGCCACATCTTGTTGTCTTGATACCTGATGAAGCCTTCCATTCTTCTGCTCTATGACCTGAAGTTTTCAGGGGTGATGATGGGTGCTTTGGTCATCGTCCCCATCTCTACTTCAGATTTGTTGAGGGCCATTTTGAGTGTGGTATAAGGAGGAGTGAAAAACAGGTTGATTAGGATGGTAAGATCTCACAATCAAGAGCCTAAAAAGCTCTGATACCAATTGCAGTATTGGGTTTGTCACTTAAACACTTGGATTTCTGTCAAACTCACTTTTAGAACACTCAAATCAGATGAAGTAAAGTCTTTTATAAGAGATGATAATAATATAATAAGTAGCAAAGAACACACAGAAATAATTTTCAAGGCACTTCTATATATTACTTCTCAACTCAAAGTATTACAAGACTCTTACAAGCATAAAACATGAGTTACAATGAGAAACTATATAAACTAGATCCTACAGCCGGATATACTTTGATACCAGCTGGAAACCTATGACCAAAGCATATACTACAATGCTAAAGTTAAGGTATCTTAGATAAAGTATTATCTAAGATATGATAGTCATGACATGTCCATGACTTACCTTTTGTCACCAACTAAAGATGGCAACTGTACTAACTTATAAAGGTAAATAGTGGAATAAAGTATGGTCAACTACATGGCTTTTGAGAAAACGACATGCAGTATCTCAGAGGTCTGCAGCGGAGTGTCAGGGAGACCATACTTATGTCCACTGGATAATAGTAGTCTCTTCCGAAGGTAAGTTGGCTTCGGAAGAACAAGTTCTTCCAAAGCCACTTATACTTCGGAAGAGGCTTCTATACTTCCGAGGCTTGAGGACTTCCATACTTTGGAAGTTGACTTCTGGTCTGTCATTCTAAGTCTTGATCTTCGGAAGTAAGTTCTTTGTTTTCGGAAGTTGGAGTTTTCCTTCGGAAGTTAGTTTTTACACTTTGTCTTCGGAAGAGCTCCTTTTTCCTTCAGAAGTTCCACACTTGGCTTCGGAAGTCCTTTATTTGTTGTACCAAAACATTTCAAGTGAATTGGTACCGGTTGCACCAGCCTTTCTAGATCCAACAACTTTCAACACAACAACACAAAGAGGAAAGTTGCTTAGAACACTTAACAGATCAAATAGGGAACTTAATAACTTGTTAATGAAAGATGCTAAGAACACAAGTAAATATGAGACAGAACAAGATGGCAAGCAACACAAGTAATTGGTTTTAAAGAATGTTGTATATTGCTTCTCAAGTTCTATTACAAATGTTACAAAGCATAAAGGAAAGTTACAAGTACCTGAGATACATATACTACATCCTACAGCCGGCCATACTTTGAAGGCCAGCTGGATACAACTGACTAGACAACTATAAAATCAAATGTAGAGTCAAAAGGCAGATTTGCCTTTTGACTAGTGACTATGACATGCCATAGCTCACATCCTAATATATTACAAAAAGGATAAAAGTACATAAAGTAGAAAGCATGGACTCAAGACCTCAATGTACAGTTACCAAAACCATGGACCTTTTCACCAACTCATGTAAGTTGGTGACTTTACAGAGTAGTAGCGGAAAGGTGGTCTAGCTTTATGGTAAAGTACATCAGATAAAAGCATATCTCTAAAAGTCTTCGGAAGAAATCTGTCTTCAATCTTTGGCTTTGGAAGACTTTGTCTTTAAAGCTTAGGAAGACTTCATTTTTGGCTTCGGAAGATGTTGGTCTTGGCTTCAGAAGATTTTACACTTAGAATATTTCTATTGCATGGTGTAAAACTTCCGAAGCATTTCTACTTCTATTCTTTAGTGCATGCATGCAGAGAGACTTTAGATGTTTTGGCTGCATCAGACTTATAGGAATCCTTACAAACTCCCGCTAGGCTGATGCTACCAAAACATTTAGAAGATATTCAGATGTTGGTAGTCTTCAGGATGATGATGACCATGCCCTTTTTCATCAGATGGTCAGGATCACCCAGACTCTCATAATATCTTCTCATCTCAAAGAGATCATGCAGAGGTAAGTTGATTATGTCTTGCCATGTATAGACATTCTCAACACCTTAATCTCTGAGCACATGCCATCTCTCTGGATTAGTAGTGAAGGTCCAGGATAAGATGGGTCTCTCAGCTGCAAGAGGAGCCACTTGAATCGGAGTTGATTGGGCTGCCTCTTCATGCACTTCCTCGGGTTGATCTGACTCAGCCTGAGGTGTAGAGGTGGATGATTCATGCTTCTTCTTCTTTAACTTTGGTTTAAAGCCATCCTCTTCTTCCTCTTAGAAGACTTCAACTGAGAAGACTGGTCTGCAGCACCTTGTTGATCATCCTTGTCTTTCTCAGTTGGGTGTTCCTCCCTCACAGGTTCAGAATAAGAGGGAGTTTGACCCTGCTGTGGATCAGAAGATGAAGTTTGCTGAGGCTCAGCAGGAGGTCCAGGTTGTGTTGTCTCAGGTTGTTCAACCTTAACCTCCACTTCAGGTGGGATTTGACTTGGAGGGGAGTGTAAGTCAATCAGCTCTCCACTCTTGATCTTCTGCTTGATTACCCTGATATGCTCATCCATTATGGATAGAGACATAGGGCCAAGTCTCCTTCCAGAGAATCCATACAGCTTCAAGAAGCTCATCATCCTTTGTCTGTCAGCAGACTTCTTCATACTCTTTTGGATGATGGCTCTTGACTTTGCAGCATCTTCTCTCATCTTTTTCTTTGTCGCCTTTTGTTCTTTGAGCACTTGAAGCTCAAGCTGTTTGAGATACTCAAACTCAATCTACTCAAAGGAGAAGGGAAGAAGTGCAGATGCCTGATAGAGACCTATGGCACTCAGGTAGTTGATCAAGTTTTGCCTATATGTTTCCTTGTCTACCTGAGGTTCTTGTGTAGCTGCCACATCCTCTTGCACAGGGCTTTCTTGAACTGGAGAGAGAGTTGGAGCAAGCTTGTATAACCTTTTCTATCTCTTCTCCTCTTTGAATTGGAGAAATAACCTTGCATCACCTGCTTCCTTCATCTCTCTTGACACTTCCATGTCAGCTAGTTCATTTAATTGCTCTAAGGGGAGATATAGTCTCATCTATGTCATAGTTCCTGGTCTGCAGGTAAGTAATCCTGACTGCCCTCAACTCATCTTCTTGAGTGTTTGGTCTGGGGGCAGCCCTAATTGCAGCTTGCATAAAGCCTGAAGACCCAGAGGAACTTTCTCCCCTTAGCTTCCTCTTCCTCTCTCTCCTCTCCTCCTCAATCTCCTCAGGAGTTAGAATACTTTTCCCTTTGTCACCCATAGACCTTTGTGACACAGGGTGGAGAGAGCTTTGGCCTTCGTTGCTTGGTGTAGCATCCAAGCTCTGGCCAGAGAGAGGTTATGAGACACCTTCCCCAGCAGGTGTTTCACTAAGGGAATAAATTTCTGAAGCGGTAGTTGGTGTGACAGGGCTCTCAGGCTCTATCACTGAGCCTTCAGCCAAGGTTTTCCCTATGAAGCTAATCTCAGGGTCTGCCTCAGCATCCAGTTGACCAATGACATTACCTGATTGCCTTTGTCTCCTTCTAAGGCTGAACTCTTCAGTAATTCTGTCTTGAATCCTAAGTGCTAACCTAACAGCTTGTCTTGATTGACTTGGGTTGACAAGTGGCATGTTGATAAGGTCAAGACCTTCATAGTAGTTCAAGGTCTGAAAGTTGAATCCTTCTTGCTGCCCTTGAACTCTGTGAAGAATGAGGGTTCTTCTATCAGCATCATACCTCCACCCAATAATGTAGTTTGAAGTTCCTTGAGGTGGAGATGACACAGCCCTTGGAATTCCTTCCTCAAAGAGACCCCTAATGACAGAGTCTATAATGTCCACATTAATGTGAACTTGAGGAAGTTGGTAAGTATGCACAGTTGCAAGTGAGGATGGTGAATCCTCAATGTCCATACACTCTGAAAAACTCCCAGGTTCTGTGACTGTAATGACTTTTCCCCCCTTTTTGGTAGCATCACCCTCTCGCATAGGTAAGATAGAGGTTATGTCAATCACATTCACCGGTTCTTGTGTTCCTGGTTGAGCTCCTCTTAAAGGTCTCCTAGCAAGTTTTTTCCTGAGATAAGATATCTCAAGTTGCTGATCAATGACCCTATTATGCAGGGTAGTCACGTGAGATTCAAGATGACTAACCTTAGAGACTAAATAGGAGCATGTTTTTGACAGTTTTTGCACCTTTAGTCTCATATTCCTATCATCTTCATCAGAAGAATCATTGGGGGATGAGATGATTGGACCAAAGTCCTCTCTCTTACCACCAGCCTCAGGTTCTTGGCTGCTGGATTTCCTCTGCACATTGACATCCTCAGTTGAGGTGTTAATGGGCTGAGTTGCCATGGTTGAGGTCTTAATGATGTAATCACTTGCAGAAGTAAGAGCCTCTTCCATATGGATATCCTGAACAGGTTTAGAAGTATCCACCTCAGTGATATGTGACTGATGTGGGCTAGACAAAGGAGACTCGGGAGTACTCATCTCTCTTTGAGTAGGTGAAGAGTAGAGAGACTCATGGTACCCACTAAAACCTAAGTCTTCATCAGTATAGAATGAGAGGTTGGGAATGGGTTGATTTAAGTCTAAAGGCTGGGGATGGTAACTGTCCCCTGAAGGTTGTTCACTTGAGTGTTGAGACTCAGAGTGAGGGCTTAAGGCAGTTTGGCTTATGAGCTCATAAGGGTGAGCATGAAGAACCTCATCCCAGATTGTTGAGGAAATGGGAGTGGTTTGCTCCTCAGGGGAAGTGGGAGCTCTAGTGTCCACTCCTGTATGGGTGAGTATATAGGGGCCTGCATAGACTCAATAGGTTGAGCAGGGGTTCGTTTGGATTTTCTTTGGTAGGTGAGGGTAATTTGTGGCCTTTTTGGTGGTTGGGAGGTAGAAGGTGTGGGTTCAACACTAGCTTGTGTTGCTAGGTTGTCACCTTGAGCAATGAGCTCTAACATTTTTTGGGACAAGAGCTGTTTCTACCCCTGAGAAGCCTACAGTTGGCTTCTTCATAATTTTAAAGATGTCGGGCTTCATCTGTCCCAATTTAATAACATTATCTGTTTCCCTCAACTATGAGCCGAGTTCACAATTGAAAATGTGTTGAATATATCTAGGAAACATATAATACTCTAAGGAGTCCAAGTTAGCAAGCAAATTGTATAAACAAACTGAGAGTACCTGAACTTGACCCCTTAAACCATTCCATGTACTATGAAGGAGAGATCCTTAGGAATCTGGTCCCACCCTCCATGCTTGTTTGACAAGCTGTGGATAACCACATGAATCAGGTATTTTCACTGGGATGAGACCTTCCCTTTCCTGAAGATCTTTACAGAGAAATCTCCCTCATAGCCCATCTGCTCAAAAGAATGATTGACAGCTTCCTTTGGGAAGGACAACTCACCTTCTTCATCATCCAGCTGCAAGTGAGTGTTGATATTGGCCGGAGTGATGAAGATTATCCTCCCTTGCACTGTGGCAGACAGTGCCTTCTCCCCATCCATAATGACCTCTTGGCAGGTTTTCTAGAATTCAAGCAGATGATCCTCATAGAGAGTAGGATCAATGGTTAGAGAGGTGAAGTAAATGGATAGAGCTAAGAAACGGCAAATCTCTGAGAAACTTTCATCTTTCTCAGAGCTTAACAGAGCAACCTGGTTGTGTTGCCTGTGAAGTTGCATGGAAAAATTTGGGTTGTTTCTGCGGTTTAGGTTGGCCATTTTAGAAGCTTAGGGATGAAGAAAGATGAAGAACAAAGGCGGTTTGAGAGACTTTAGGTTTAAGGGATAGTGTAATTGAGGAAGATAGTGAAAGAGGCGGGAACCGTTGGGCATTTATGTGAAAAGGATTTGAGACAAAGTTAATGAAAGATGATAAACTTTGAAATCCGGTTGTCGGACCCACCTCTGAAAATTAGTTTACTTTTGCCCAAAAAGTAGTTTTCTGGGAAGTTGAGAAATCTTCCGAAGGTTATTTGCTTCGGAAGTTCTGAAGAAAAAGCTTTCGAAGGCAAATTGGCTTCGGAAGATATTTCAACGGTTTTTGAGAATTTTTCTTCGGAAGAGAATTTACACAGAGATTTTTATTCCTAGGAGAATAAATACTTCCGAAGGTAAATTGCTATCGGAAGAAACTTGTTCTTTGAAAGCATACAGAGTACTTAAGTTGATTTTAAGCTTCGGAAGATATTTCAGAAATTTCTTCCAAAGGTAAAATTACTAAAGCAATTATTTGTTTACTAACACATAAATTTCTTCCAAAGGTCATTTTAAATCTTCCGAAGAGATCAAGATTTTCAAAACTCTAAGAAAAGTCTTTTGAAAAGATTTTCTTCCAAAGAAAACAAAGGCTTATGAAAGTGAAAAAATAGACAACTTAGGACACACATGTTTTAGAAATAAATATGATTAAGTTTTAAGAAAATCTATTCAAAGTTAATCATCCCAATAGTTGATACAAAATATTTAAATCTCTGCTCATCAAAAGCTTTGGTGAACAGACCAGCATATTGTTCATTTGTGTTAACTTTGACTAGTTTGATTAATCCCTTTTCAAAGTTATCTCTGATCAAATGATACCTGATATTAATATGCTTTGTCCTTGAGTGCTGCATAGGATTCTCTGTGATTGAGATAGCACTTTTGTTGTCTATGTGGATGGGAGTCTCTTTAAAGTTGAATCCATAGTCCAGCATTTGATTTGAATCCAAAGCACTTGAGCACAGCAGCTTGCAGCAGCAATGTATTCAGCCTCAGCACTTGATGCAGACACACATGATTGTTTCTTTCAACTGACAAGAGACTACTCTTCCACCAAGAAATTGACATCCCCCTGATGTAGACTTTGCAGTCATGTTGCAACCACCATAGTCACTATCTGTATAAGCATACAGATTAAA
This sequence comes from Flaveria ramosissima, assembly GCA_025215565.1. Classification (NCBI taxonomy): domain Eukaryota; kingdom Viridiplantae; phylum Streptophyta; class Magnoliopsida; order Asterales; family Asteraceae; genus Flaveria; species Flaveria ramosissima. Next base: position 8,281,187 of record CM046034.1, read on the forward strand.
GTCAGAATTCTTTGGATACCAAAGGCCAAGTGATGGAGCACCTTTGAGATATCTAAAAATTCTTTTGACAGTGACCAGGTGTGACATCTTGGAGTTGGCTTGATATCTTGCACAAATGCATGTAGCAAATATAATATCTGGCCTGCTAGCTGTGAGGTACTTGAGAGACCCAATCATTGCCCGGTAGAGATGTTCATCAATACACTCCCCCTCAAGATCAGGTCCAAGGGAGTGATTTCTGGCTATGGGTATCTTAGCAACCTTACAATCAGTCATGTTGAATCTTCTAAGTATGTCTTGTACATACTTTGACTAACTTATGAAGATGCCATTGTCAACTTGCTTCACTTGAATTCCTAGAAAGAAATTGAGTTCCCCCATGGCACTCATTTCAAACCTATCCTTCATCAGCTTCTCAAAGTCTTTGCAGAGCTTTGGATTAGTTGACCCAAAGATGATGTCATCTACATATACTTGAACTAGCATTATGTCATTTCCTATTCCTTTGATGAAGATAGTTCCATCTATAGTACCGCTTTTGTAGCCATGCTGACAGAGATACTGAGATAGAGTCTCATACCACTTCCTTGGTGCTTGGTGCAGCCCATAAAGAGCTTTATCAAGCCTGCAGACATAATCAAGATGATCAGGATCTGCAAACCCAGGTGGTTGTCTGACATATACCTCTTCATTAATCACCCCATAGAGAACAGCACACTTGACATCAAGTTGGTAGACCTTGAAGTTCTTGGATGCAGCAAAAGACAAGAATATCCTAACAGCTTCAAGTCTTGCTACAAGAGCAAAAACATCTGTGTAGTCAATTCCTTCTTCTTAAGTATATCCTTGAACAACTAGTCTTGCCTTATTCTTGATGACAAGTCCTCTATCATCTTTCTTGTTCCTGAAAACCCATTTGGTTCCTATGGTAGTCTTCCCTTGAGGAAGAGGACATAGGTTCCAAACCTTTTGTCTTTTGAATTGTAGCAGCTCATCTTGCATAGCTTCAACCCAACTTTCATCCTTTAGAGCCTCATCAATTTTCTTTTGCTCTATCTGGGACAAAAGACAAGAGTGAAGACAAACATTTGCTTCATGGGTTTGTCCTCTTGTTCTCACCCCTGAATCAACATCTCCAATGATGTTTGTGGTAGGATGAGACTTGTAGATCCTTAGCTGAGGGATCATAGCAAGTTGCTTAGATAGATCTAAATTTGAAAAATTCTGATCTGGCAAAGAAGATTCCCCCTCCACATCAGCACACTTATCAAGATTGACTTGATCCGATGAGTGTGTGACATCATTGATGTTGTCTTCAATGCAGTGATTGTCAGCATCAAGAAATTCCTGATCACTGTCACAACCACCATTTTCTCCAACATTTGAAGCTCCTTCTTCTGAGTTTTGTGCCTCTAAGCTGGAATTTGAAGGCATCCTAGAAGCATCAGCAGGATTTGTCATTAATGTGCTGGTAGAAGCTTCATTTGCAGGAATAGTTACCACTGGAGCTGAAGATGTGTAACTTGAAGGTCTTCTGAGCTCAAATCTTGGGTCAGGATCACCTGTAGGTAATATATCTGTAGATCCTGAAACATTCTTGCAGGACCGGTTAAGGGCTTGAACAATTTACAAAACAACAACACAAAGAGGAGATTAACTAAACTTGATCAAACAGTGAACTGGATTAACCAATATATTGATACAAAGAACACAAGTAAAGATAAGAGATAGAACAAGATATTTGGGTTTCAAGGAGGCAGTATATTGCTTTCTCAAGTTCTTTTACAAGTGTTTACAAAGCATCAAGAAAGATACTAGAACTTGAAATACTTATACTACAACCTACAGCCGGCTATACTTTGAAAGCCAGCTGGATACAATTGACTAGACACAAACAAAATCAATTATAGAATCAAAAGGCATTTTTGCCTTTTGACCTTGTGACTATGACATGCCATAGCTCACATCCTTATCTATTACAAAAAGGATAAAGTACATAAAGTAGAAAGTTACAGACTTAAGACCTCAATGTATAGTTACCAAAAGCATGGACCTTTTCACCAACTCATGTAAGTTGGTGACTTTACAGAGACGCAGCGAAAAGGTGTCCAGCTTTATGGAACAGTACATCAGATAAAGCATGTTTACTAAAAGTCTTCGGAAGAAAACTGTCTTCATATGTTGAAGCTTCGGAAGACTTTGTCTCTGAGGCTTCGGAAGACTTCATGTTTGGCTTCGGAAGATATTGGTCTTGGCTTCAGAAGATTTTACACTTAGAATATTTTCTAGTGTATGGTGTAAAACTTCCGAAGCATTTCTTACTTCAGTACTTAGTGCATTTGTTGCAGAGAGACATTGGATGTTTTGGTTTGCATGAGACTTAAAGGAATCTTTACAATTCTCACAAGATTTGTTAAAACAGTTGGTAACTAAATCAAGATCAAACAGCCAATCCGGACCAGAACCTTTCACACTGGGAGTGTGCTCATTGAAAGTCACATTGGCTGACTCCTCAACTACTCTAGTTTTGAGATTGTATACTCTATAAGCTTTAGCTTGAGAAGAGTATCCAATAAAGTGTCCATCATCTGATTTCTCAGCAAACATGGCAATTTGATCTTTGGTATTCAAGATGGTGCAAGGACATCCAAACGACCTGAGAAAACCAATAAAAGGTTTTCTCTTGTGCCAAAGTTCATAAGGAGTCTTACCATGTGTCTTAACCACTAAAACTCTATTTTGCACATAGCAAGCAGTGTTCATTGCCTCTGCCCAGAAGGTGATGGGCAATTTAGAGTCAGACAACATAGTTGTTGCAGCTTCAATTAGTGTCCTGTTTCTCCTCTCAGCAACTCCATTTTGCTGAGGAGTCCTGGGAGCATTATATTGTCTTGTAATACCCTTTTCATCACAAAATGTATCAAGGATTTGATTCTTGAATTCAGTTCCTTGATCACATCTTATGGTTTTGACGTTGTGATCACATTGATTCTCAATCTTTAAGATAAATTCTTCAGAATCTCAGGGTCTCATCCTTAGTTCTAACAAAGAAGACCCAAGTGAATCATGTATAATCATCTGTGATCACCAAACAATAAGAGGTCCTTCCTAGACTCATTACAGTGGTGGGGCCAAAGAGATCCATATGTAATAAGTGTAGGGGATTAATGATAGAATTTATTTTCTTTGGCTTGTGAGATACCTTGTGTTGCTTCCTTTTCAGGCATACAACACAGTGGTCATCACTTGTAAACTCTTTCTTTGGTATTCCAGTTACCAAATCATTCTTAATTAATTTATTCATGTTTTTAAAGTTTACATGGCACATTCTTTTATGCCAGAGGAAAGATTCATCATTGTTTGCTTTAGACAGAAAGCATGAAACTTCTCCTGAGGGAGATGTTTCTTGCAAGTCCATCTTGTACATGTTCCCTTTCCTGGGGGCTCTGAGCAAGATGTGCTCATGAGGAATGACCACCCCGGGCCTGAGAACAATGCACTCATGCTCAATGAAGAGCATGTTATGACTCTGATCACAAAATTAGGATACACTCAGAAGATTGTACCCAAGCTCCTTGACAAAGTTTACCTTCTCAATGTTGAGCTTACCATTTGTGACCTTGCCCCTTCCAGTGATGTAACCTCCTGCATCTCCTCCAAAAGAAACTGGTCCTCCATCAATTCTTTCAAACTTTTGGAGTAGTAACCTATTACCTGTCATGTACCTTGAACAGCCACTATCAATGATCCATACATTTCTGTTTGTCTTGAGCTGTTCCTACACAAAAGAGATGATTAGTTACATTTGGAAACCCAAGCCTCGTTGGTCTTGGGCTCATCAAAAGAAGTTGAAGACAATGCAACAGTAATTGATCCTATAATCATGCTAGAAGGATCATTTGCTGATGTTGATGAAGAACATTCAGCCACTTGGTCTTTCTTTGACTTCCACACCACCTTTGGAAGCTTAGACTTGACCTTCAATACTTCGGAAGTTTTGATGACTTCGGAAGTTTTGATGACTGGACCTTCGGAAGATCTTGCTTTCACTGCAGCAGGCTTCAGTGCTTCGGAAGTATTCCTTTCTTTCGAGACCAAATTTTCTTCCAAAGGCAAGTTTCCACTTGTCTTCTTCTTCATTTTGGAGCTTCCAAAGGAAACAGATTTTCCTTCCGAAGCTTGCTTCTTCTTTTCCAAACTCTTAGAAGTTTCTTTCTTGGTCAAGTGGAGAGTACTCTTTGGATTGTAAACACAATCCTTAGCAAGATGAGAAGTACTCCCACACATAACACAGTCCATTTTCTTCCTTCTAGGAGTTTTCCTTTGTGAACAAGGCTGAACTTGATCACTTTCCTTCTCCATCTTCACCTTTGCAGATGTTGTGGCAGTTCTTGTGGGGATAGAACTACCTTTGGAGCTGGATGGTTTATGTTGTACAGTAGTGATGCACAACTGATCAGCCTTCTTCTTGATAATGGGATGATTTGGACATGAACCAGAACTCTTGTTGATGGAGTTCAAGTTGGTGTCTTCAGCCTTTACCATTTTAAATCCTGCAGAGATGAAGACTTGTTTCTGTGCAGAGTTGAAGGTGGCCTTGATCTCTTGAGCCTTTTTGGACTTTCTTTTAGCCTTCCTGATCAAGTTCTTTCTTCTTGACTTGGTCATCCCAACAGCTTTGCTCTCCTCAGAGGGATGGTGACCCTTCTTAGAATGCTCCTCTTCACTCTTCTCAGATCCATTCTCCACCATCTCCTCTTCATCCTCTTCAGTCAAATGATCTATGAGGGGAAGCTCATCTTCACAAGTTCCACACCTAAGAGATCTTACAGACAAGATTGTGTGTGGAGGAGCTATCTCATAAGATCCTAGTCTGTGCTTATTTTGATAACAAACTTTTGCATGAAAGGATGAGGATATTATGTTCTTGAAGGTCTCTTCTTCAAGAACACATTTTTCTGCCTTGGCTTTGCTGATCACAAGCTCAGCCTGGCATTCAGTTAATTTAGTAATGAGGTCTTTAATCTGAGTCCTGTAGTTTGTATGCACATGTTTAAGAGCTGAAATGGTTTTCTCTAAGTCCTCTATCTTTATTTTATAATCATTTTCAGCTCTTTTAAAATCAGCTTTTAAGGTATTTAAGGACTCAAGATCAGATCTTATTTCTAAATTATAGGACCTGTATCTATTAACTTTAGCAATGCATTCAGGGGTACAAAGATCTTCCAATACCTTGACTTAATCGTGGTCTGCCATGAGTGCTTGGTTTGGAGATGCATCTTCCACCTGAAAGCTCCAGTCAAAGCCTCCTTCTTCAACAGCAACTGCAGCTTGCTGCTTTAGCTTATCATTCTGGGGGGCTTTCTCAGTGTAGTTTGGTCTGGTTTGTGCTTGGCCACCATTTGTCCTTGGTGCCTTACACTCTCTTGCAAAGTGTCCCATCTGGTTATAGTTGTAAAACTTTACTTTGCTTTTATCCAGCCCAAACTTTCCACTGGCTGCATTTCTTGGAATCTTTCTCCCCGTCCTCTTGTAGAACTTCTTGGCTCTATGAGTGAGAAGAGCCACTTGCTGGACTATTTCCATATACTCCAAATCATCTGGATGGATACAGTCCAAATCTTCAAGAGTGAAGAGAAAATTGGCTGAGGTTTCATCAGCAGAGACAAAGGCATGAGAAGAACTTGTCTCTTGGAAAGGACTTCCTTGAGTATAGCTTTCCCTTGGAGTCTCTGGGAAGGTGATGAAAGGGCCCTTTTGTGAGTTGTCAGGGAAGCATATAAGATGATACTGTGGTTCAATGCTTTCCCTTTCAACCACATGGATGGCTGAACTCAGTTGATTGCTAGAGTTACCAGATGAGTTTTATATGTTCATCTCCATCTGGTAGCCACTAAGAATACCATACAACTCTGTAAGAGTAAGAGTCTTAAGGTTCTCAGTCCTCTTGATAACAACACAGTAATGTGTCCATTGTCTAGGAAGAGAGGACATAAACTTCCTTACAATGTCCTTGTTCTCAAGAGTTACTCCAACATCCATTAGAGTATCCACAATCTCAACATACCTGAAGTATTGTTGAGTCATGGTTTCACCTACCTTGAAGGTGAAGTTTTCAAACTGCTGCTTCAGGAGATCCTTCTTGTTCTCCTTTGCTTCAGTAGACCCCTCATACATCAGCTTCAGTGCTTTCCATAGTTGTTTGGCAGTTTTGCACTTCTTGAAGCCTCTGTAGATGGAGTTTGGAAGAGCAGTTTGAAGGGCTGTCATGGCTTTCTGATCAATCTCTATTCTCTTCCTATCTGCTTCAGAGTAATCAGCCACAGCCTTAGGAATCATACCACCACTAGTAGCAGAAGTGGTGCTTGGTATGTAAGGTCCTTCAACAACAAAGTCCCACATCCTGGAGTCTTGAGACTTGATGAAGCCTTCCATTCTTTGACACCAAGTATCAAAGTCTTCAGGAGTGATCAGTGGAGACTTTGTCATAGTTCCAGTTTCCATATCAGCTTTGGTAATAGCTGCCATTTGAGTTGTTAAGTATTTTGTGTATGTGAGGGATCTTAAGATGGTGAGATCTTATATCAAAAGCCTGAAATGCTCTGATACTGAATGCAGGACCGGTGAAGGGTATGCACTTTCAACACAACAACACAAATAGGAGAGTTGCTTAGAACACTTAACAGATCAAATAGGGAACTGAATAACATGTTAATGAACGATGCTAAGAACACAAGTAAATATGAGACAGAACAAGATGGCAAGCAACACAAGTAATTGGTTTTCAAGAATGTTGTATATTGCTTCGCAAGTTCTATTACAAACATTACAAAGCATAAAGGAAAGTTACAAGTACCTGAGATACATATAATACATCCTACAGCCGGCCATACTTTGAAGGCCAGCTGGATACAATTGACTAGACAACTAAAGAATCAAATGTAGAGTTAAAAGGCAGATTTGCCTTTTGACTAGTGACTATGACATGCCATAGCTCACATCTTAATATATTACAAAAAGGATAAAAGTACATAAAGTAGAAAGCATGGACTCAAGACCTCAATTTACAGTTACCAAAAGCATGGACCTTTTCACCAACTCATGTAAGTTGGTGACTTTTACAGAGTAGCAGCGGAAAGGTGGTCTAGCTTTATGGTAAAGTACATCAGATAAAGGCATATCTCTAAAAGTCTTCGGAAGAAATCTGTCTTCACTCTTTGGCTTCGGAAGTCTTTGTCTTTGAAGCTTCGGAAGACTTCATATTTGGCTTCGGAAGATGTTGGTCTTGGCTTCAGAAGATTTTACACTTAGAATATTTCTAATGCATGGTGTAAAACTTCTGAAGTATTTCTACTTCTGTTCTTCAGTGCATGCATGCAGAGAGGCTTTAGATGTTTTGGCTGCATCAGACTTATAGGAATCCTTACAGATGTAATTTTGATTTATAATATAGGTTGATATTATTAGCATCTTAAAGCATTCCCAGTAGCTTCCTTATCTTTATCCATATAATTACACTAAAAATCACTACATTTTCTCTCTTATTTTCAATTAAATAATACTTTTTATACCCTTATCATTACTTTTTTCTCTCTTCTCCACTCACAACCACTTTAAAAAATATTAAAAATTTATATAGATGGAATAGTGATTATTCAAATATACCAATCCATAATAACATTTTATCTTTCATTCACTCATAACCACTCAAAACCATTCCATATAATATACCAAACGTACTGACATACTTTTAAGGACTCCACTGTGAGTGCTCTTACTAGTTCTAGTTTTAAAAAAAACTAGTATTCAGCCTCACGCATTGCGATGGGGATGTAAAACCATGCCAATTAGTATTAATGTCACATCGTTGCTAGCGACCATCAATATCATAAAACCTCGTAAAGCAAAAGAAATAAAACCAAACAAAAGATAGACATAAAAATGTTGAACTATGCATGTGTGTTACAACATGTTAATGTGTATAAATTAATATGAAACATAAAACAAAACGCCGGCAACACCTCTATTGTAACACCCGGAAATTTTCTTTGAAGCCGACGAAAGAAGAAAAAGAACTAAAGTCCAAAGTCGGGGGACCAAACTTGCCAAAACGGGAAAAGGTTGAATGGGTGGGAGTATAAAAGGAGGAGGGCAGCCCACACCCTCCCCCACACTCACACATTTCAGCCATAGAGAGAAAGAGGAAGAAAAAGTGGTCTCGAGCTGGGTTCGGGTGGATTCAAGCGTGAAAATTGAAGTGTAGCGTGTTGATTCGAAGCTCTTCTCATCGGGATCATTTGTGTGAGTTCTAGGACCCCTCTTTTACATGTTTTCAAATGATTTTGGGGCTGGAACACATCAAAACCCGTTTTTGAAAAAGTTGGGTGTTGACCCGTTTTTATGTATATGTGTATGTGTTTGATGCGTTTGGGGTTGGATTTCGGGCTTGTATATGCATGAATGGTGTTGTGGTAGGTGTCTCTAAGGTTTAGGATGGTTGATTTGGGCTAAAATCGAGTTGGGAAGAGCTTGGAGGCCAAAAGAGGCAGTTTGCGTTCGGCTAAAACTGCATTCTGTATCAGCTAGGGCTAGGCGACCGACTGGAGTGCGATTGGAGGCCATACGGCCGATTGGCGTGCGACTGAGGTCCATGCGCACGATTGCCATGCGACTGAAGTCCATACGCATGATAGTCATGCGACTGAAGTTCATGTGCCTGTAAGGCATGCGATTGAAGGATCATGCGACTGAGGTTCATTCGCACGAAGGGTATGCGACTGAAGTCCATGCGCCTGGAGGCCATGTGATTGAGGTTCATTCGCACGAAGGGTATGCGACTGAAGCCCATGCGCCTGAAGTCATGCGACTGTTGGCCATACGCATGAAAGCTATGCGACTGAGAGTCCATTCGCATGATGTCCATACGCCTAAGTGTTCAATCGCCTGGAAGGCCATGCGACTGGAGGGTGTCCATACGCCCGAAAGAACAATGGTTTATTCTATGACTTTCGAGGGAAAGTGTAGTTGTGGGTTTTGACTCGGGAGGTTCCCGGAGGTTCGTGTAAGTTGACTTTCGAGGTCATAGGCGTTAGGTTGGGCATGTTGATGATTATGTTATGAAGGATGTTATGTATGATGTTATGTGTGATGTTATGCATGGTGGTCCGTGTTATGTAAGTATGATGATGTATGTATGATGATGTTGACTGTGTATGTTGATGTTCTTATTATGATGAATGTTTATCTTTCATGTGGCTTTACGTGTTATGTTAATGAATGAAATGAAAGTACTATGTAACGTAAAGTGGAAGATAATAAAAGAGTAACATGATGAATGAATGCATGCATTAATAAACAATGGAATGTAATAAAAGTCTTGCAAGCATTGGATATCGGGACACGCCATTAAAAGGTGTTAGCCAACGGTGTGTGGGTTCGCTACCCCGGGAGGATGCACATCGGGGTCTTTCTTTGTGATTGACCATTTGTATAGAACCATTGTTTCTTGTCTTAGGTACTGTGGCCAGAGGTGCTGTGCACCGTAATGGAAGGTCTATGATAGGCTTAGGCCTAGTACCAGGAAATTGAAAGACATAGCACATGACAATGGTACACCTGAACTTTATCTTAGGTATTGTAGCCAGAGGTGCCGTGCACCGTAATGGAAGGTCTATGATAGGCTTAGGCCCAGTTCTAGGAAACTGAAGGGTAAAGTTCATGGTTTTAATGGAAAGAAAAGATGTAATGATGAACGAACGAATGATGAAGATAATAAAAATATTATCTGTGTGTACGTATGATTTATGACCGCATGAAATTAATGAACGGTTTTAATAAAAGTAAGTATGTTTTATTATAAAACTAGAACTCACTTAACAACGCTGACTTTTATGTGTTTCCAGTTGGCAGGTAAGGTTGCTGAGGATGGCACGGGGCGTACTCAGCTTATTTTAGATGGCATCCATATTTAAAATGCTTTTGTAATGAAGTGGAACATGTATTTTGTAATTGGAAAACGATGTATGAAATTGCAAAAGCCCTTATTATTAAATGAAATGTTTGGTTTAAATGTTTCCGCTGCAACGTTTATGAAAGTTAAATGTAATTATATGTTTTATGTGCGATGAGAAACCAACTGTAAGCATCCCGGGAATGGGGCCTTACAAGTTGGTATCAGAGCCAAAGTTTAAGTGAAATGGGTAAATTTTCAAAATAAACCTTAACTTAAATTGAAAATGGGACGGAAAGGGAATGGGATGTCAATTTGAGTAGCTGCGTGCCATCAGGTATTTCGTAATGTTAACCGGTATTACGTGCGCATGTTATGTGGTTTATGTCTTGTATGTAGATTTAGATACTAATGTAGTCAGGATAGGTAATGCTCGGGGTATGAAGAGTAAAGTAAGTGGCTAATCACAACTGACCACTGTAATTAGGGACTTACTATACTTGACATAAGCTGAGCTATTTGTAAGGACTCCTATAAGTCTGATGCAGTCAAAACATCCAAAGTCTCTCTACAAGCATGCACTAAAGAACTGAAGTAGAAATGCTTCGGAAGTTTTACACCATGCACTAGAAATATCCTAAGTGTAAAATCTTCCGAAGCCAAGACGAATATCTTCCGAAGCCAAAAATGAGGTCTTCCGAAGCTTCAAAGACAAAGTCTTCCGAAGCCAAAGAGTGAAGACAGATTTCTTCCGAAGACTTTTAGAGATATGCCTTTATCTGATGTACTTTACCATAAAGCTGGACCATCTTTCCGCTGCAACTCTGTAAAGTCACCAACTTACATGAGTTGGTGAAAGGTCCATGCTTTTGGTAACTGTACATTGAGGTCTTGAGTCCATGCTTTCAACTTTATGTACTTTTATACTTTTTTTAATATATTAGGATGTGAGCTATGGCATGTCATAGTCACAAGTCAAAAGGCAGATCTGCCTTTTGACTCTACATTTGAGTTTGTAGTTGTCTAGTCAATTGTATCCAGCTGGCCTTCAAAGTATGGCCTGTTGTAGGATGTAGTATAAAGTATCTCAAGTACTTGTAACTTTCTATCGATGCTTTGTAACTTGTAATAGAACTTGAGAAGCAATATACAACATTCTTGAAAACCAAATACTTGTGTTGTTTGCAATCTTGTTCTGTCTCACTTTTACTTGTGTTCTTAGCATCTTTCATTAACAAGTTAATCAGTTCCCTATTTGATCTGTTAAGTGTTCTAAGCAACTCTCCTCATTGTGTTGTTGTGTTGTAAGTGCATACCCTTCACCGATCCTGCATTTGGTATCAGAGCATTTCAGGCTCTTGATATAAGATCTCACCATCTTATGATCTCTCACACACACAAAATACTTAACAACTCAAATGGCAGCTATAACCAAAGCTGATATGGAAACTAGAACTATGACAAAGTCTCCACTGATCACTCCTGAAGACTTTGATACTTGGTGTCAAAGAATGGAAGGCTTCATCAAGTCTCAAGACTCCAGGATGTGGGACTCTGTTGTTGAAGGACCTTACATACCAAGCACCACTTCCGCTACTGGTGGTGGTATGATTCCTAAGGCTGTGGCTGATTACTCTAAAGCAGATAGAAAGAGAATAGAGATTGATGAAAAAGCCATGATAGCCCTTCAAACTGCTCTTCCAAACTCCATCTACAGAGGCTTCAAGAAGTGCAAAACTGCCAAGCAACTATGGGAGGCATTGAAGCTAATGTATGAGGGGTCTACTGAAGCAAAGGAAAACAAGAAGGATCTCCTGAAGCAGCAGTTTGAAAACTTCACCTTCAAGGCAGGTGAAACCATGACTCAACAATACTTCAGGTATGTTGAGATTGTGGATACTCTAATGGATGTTGGAGTAACTCTTGAGAACAGGTACATTTTAAGGAAGTTAATGTCCTCTCTTCCTAGACAATGGACACATTATTGTGTTATTGTCAAGAGGACTGAGAACCATAAGACTCTTACTCTCACAAAGTTGTATGGTATTCTTAGTGGCTACCAGATGGAGATGAACATCCAAAACTCATCTGGTAACTCCAGCAATCAACTGAGTTCAGCCCTCCATGTGGTTGAAAGGGAAAGCATTGAACCATAGCATTATCTTATATGCTTTCCTGACAACTCACAAAAGGGCCATTTCATCACCTTTCCAGAGACTCCAAGGAAAAGCTACACTCAAGGAAATCCTTTCCAAGAGACAAGTTCTTCTCATGCCTTTGTCTCTGCTGATGAAAGTTCAGGCAACTTTATCTTCACTCTTGAAGATTTGGACTGTATCCATCCAGATGATCTGGAGTACATGGAGATAGTCCAGCAGATGGATCTTCTCACTCATAGAGCCAAGAAGTTCTACAAGAGGACAGTGAGAAAGTTTCCAAGCAATGCAACTAGTGGAAAGTTTGGGCTGGAAAAAGCAAAGTAAAGTGTTACAACTGTAACCGGATGGGACACTTTGCAAGAGAGTGTAAGGCACCAAGGACAAATGGTGGCCAAGCACAAACCAGACCAAACTACATTGAGAAAGCTCCCCAGAATGAGAAGCCAAAGTAGCAAGCTGCAGTTGTTGTTGAAGAAGGAGGCTTTGGCTAGAGCCTTCAAGTAGAAGATGCATCTCCAAACCAAGCACTCATGGCAGACCACGATGAAACCAAGGTATTGGAACATATTTGCACTCCTGAATGCATTGCTAAAGTAAATAGATACATGTCCTATAATTTAAAATGAGATCTGACCTTGAGTCCTTAAATATTTTAAAAGCTGATTTTAAAAGAGCTGAAAATAATTATAAACTAAAGATAGAGGACTTAGAGAAAACCATTTCAACTCTTAAACATGAGCATACAAACTACAGGACTCAGATCAAAGATCTCATTACTAAATTAACTGAATGCAAGGCTAAGCTTGTGATCAACAAAGCCAAGGCAGAAAAATATGTTCTTGAAGAAGAGACCTTCAAGAACATAATATCCTTATCCTTGCATGCAAAAGTTTGTTATCAAAATAAGCAGGGACTAAGATCTTGTGAGATAGCTCCTCCACACACAATCTTGTCTGTAAGATCTCCTAGGTATGGAACTTGTGAAGATGAGCTTCACCTCATAGATCCTGTGACTAAAGAGGATGAAGAGGAGATGGTGGAGAATGACTCTGAGAAGAGTGAAGAAGAGCATTCTAAGAAGGGTCACCATCCCTTTGTGGAGAGCAAAGCTGTTGGGATGAGCAAGTCAAGAAGAAAGAACTTGATCAGGAAGGCCAAAAGAAAGTCCAAAAAGGCTCAAGAGATCAAGGCTATCTTTAATTCTACACAGAAACAAGTCTTCATCTCTACAGGATTTGAAGTAGTAAAGGCTGAAGACACAAACTTGAACTCCATCAATAAGAGTTCTAGTTCATGTCCAAATCATCCCATCATCAAGAAGAAGGCTGATCAGTTGTGCATTGTTGTTGTACAACCTGAACCATCCTGCTCCAAAGGTAGTTCTAACCCCACAAGAATTGCCACATCATCTGCAAAGGTGAAGATGGAGAAGGAAAGTGATCAAGTTCAGCTTTGTTAACAAAGAAGAACTCCTAGAATGAAGAAAATGGATTGTGTTATGTGTGAGAGTACCTCCCATCTTGCTAAAGATTGTGTTTACAATCCAAGGAGTACTCTCCACATGACCAAGAAAGAAACTTCTAAGAGTTTGGAGAAAAAGAAGCAAGCTTCGGAAGGAAAATCTGTTTCCTTCGGAAGCTCCAAAATGAAGAAGAAGATAAGTGGAAACTTGCCTTCGAAAGAGAATTTGGTCTCAGAAGAAAGGAATACATCCGAAGCACTGAAGCCTGCTGCAGTGAAAGCAAGATCTTCTGAAGGGCCAGTCATCAAAACTTCTAAAGTCATCAAAACTTCTGAAGTATTGAAGGTCAAGTCTAAGCTTCCAAAGGTGGTATGGATGTCAAAGAAAGACCAACCGGCTGAAAGTTCTTCATCAACATCAGCAAAATGATCCCTCTAGCATGACTATAGGATCAATTCCTGTTGCATTGTATTCAACTTCTTTTGATGAGCCCAAGACCAATGAGGCTTGGGTTTCTAAATGTAACTAATCGTCTCTTTTGTGCAGGGACAGCTCAAGACAAACAGAAATATATGGATCATTGAGAGTAGTTGTTCCAGGCACATGACAGGCAATAGGTCACTACTCCAAAGGTTTGAAAAAATTGATGGAGGACCAGTTGCTTTTGGAGGAGATGCAGGAGGTTACATTACTGGAAGGGGCAAGGTCACAAATGGTAAGCTCAGCATTGAGAAGGTAAAGTTTGTCAAGGAGCTTGGGTACAATCTTCTGAGTGTATCCCAATTTTGTGATCAGAGTCATAACATGTTCTTTACTGAGCATGAGTGCATTGTTCTCAGGTCCGGAGTGGTCATTCCTCATGAGCACATCTTGCTTAGAGCCCCCAGAAAGGGAACATGATGGACTTGCAAGAAACTTCTCCCTCAGGAGAAATTTCCTGCTTTCTATCTAAAGCAAATAATGATGAATCCTTCCTCTGGCATAAAAGAATGTGCCATGTAAACTTTAAAAACATGAATAAATTAATTAAGAATGATTTGGTAACTGGAAAACCAGAGTTTACAAGTGATGACCACTGTGTTGCATGCCTAAAAGGAAAGCAACACAAGGTATCTCACAAGCCAAATGAAAAAAATCCATCACTACTCCCCTACACTTATCACATATGGATCTCTTTGGCCCCACCAGTGTAATGAGTCTAGGAAGGACCTCTTATTGTTTGGTGATCGCAGATGATTTTACAAGATTCACTTGGGTCTTCTTTTTTAGAACTAAGGATGAGACTCCTGAGATTCTGAAGAATTGCATCTTAAAGATTGAGAATCAATGTGATCACAAGGTCAAAACCATAAGATGTGATCAAGGAACTGAATTCAAGAATCAAATCCTTGATACATTTTGTGATGAAAAAGGTATTACAAGACAATATAGTGCTCCCAGGACTCCTCAGCAAAATGGTGTTGCTGAGAGGAGAAACAGGACACTAATTGAAGCTGCAAGAACTATGTTGTCTGACTCTAAACTACCCATCACCTTCTGGGCAGAGGCAGTGAACACTGCTTGCTATGTGCAAAACAGAGTTTTAGTGGTTAAGACACATGGTAAGGCTCCTTATGAACTTTGGCACAAGAGAAAACCCTTCATTGGTTTTCTCAGGTCATTTGAATGTCCTTGCACCATCTTGAATACCAAGGATCAAATTGTCAAGTTTGCTGAGAAATCAGATGATGGACACTTTATTGGATACTCTTCTCAAGCTAAGGCTTATAGAATATACAATCTCAGATCTAGAGTAGTTGAGGAGTCAGCCAATGTGACTTTCAATGAGCACACTCCCAGTGTGAAAGGTTCTGGTCCGGATTGGCTATTTGATCTTGATTTAGTTACTAACGGTTTTAACAAATCTTGTGAGAATGTTTCGGGATCTACAGATATATTACCAACAGGTGATCCTAACCCAAGATTTGAGCTAAGAAGACCCTCAGGTTACACATCTTCAGCTCCAGTGGTAACTATTCCTGCAAATGAAGCTTCTACCAGCACATCAATGACAAATCCTACTGATGCTTCTAGGGTGCCTTCAAATTCCAGCTTAGAGGCATAAAACTCAGAAGAAGGAGCTTCAAATATTGGAGAAAATAGTGATGGTGAAAGTGATCAAGAATTTCTTGATGCTGATAACCACTGCATTGACGACAACATCAATAATGTGACACACTTATTGGATCAAGTCAATCTTGATAAGTGTGGTTATGTGGAGGGTGAATCTTCTTTGCCAGATCAAAATTTTTCAAATCTAGATCTGTCTAAGCAACTTGCTGTGATCCCTCAGCTAATGATCCACAAGTCTCATCCTACCACAAACATCATTGGAGATGTTGATTCAGGAGTGAGAACAAGAGGACAAACCCATGAAGCAAATGTTTGTCTTCACTCTTGTTTCTTGTCCCAGATAGAGCCAAAGAAAATTGATGAGGCTCTAAAGTATGGAAGTTGGGTTGAAGTTATGCAAGAGGAGTTGCTTCAATTCAAAAGGAAAAAGGTTTGGAACCTATGTCCTCTTCCTCAAGGGAAGACTACCATAGGAACCAAATGGGTTTTTAGGAACAAGAAGGATGATAGAGGACTTGTCATCAAAAACAAGGCAAGACTAGTTGTTCAAGGATATAATCAAGAAGAAGGAATTGACTATACAGATGTTTTTGCTCCTGTGGCAAGACTTGAGGTTGTTAGAATATTCCTAGCTTTTGCGGCATCCAAGAATTTCAAGGTCTACCAACTTGATGTCAAGTGTGCTTTTCTTTATGCGGTGATTGATGAAGAGGTATATGTCAGACAACCACCTGGGTTTGCAGATCCTGATCATCCTGATTATGTCTGCAGGCTTGATAAAGCTCTATATGGGCTGCACCAAGTACCAAGAAAGTGGTATGAGACTCTATCTCAGTATCTCTGTCAACATGGCTACAAAAGAGGAACTATAGATGGAACTCTCTTCCTCAAAGGAACAGAAAATGACATAATGCTAGTTCAAGTATATGTAGATGACATTATCTTTGGGTCAACTAATCCAAAGCTCTGCAAAGACTTTGAGAAGCTGATGAAGGACAGGTTTGAAATGAGTGCCATGGGGGAACTCAATTTCTTTCTAGAAATACAAGTGAAGCAAGTTGACAATGGCATCTTCATTAGTCAGTCAAAGTATGTACAGGACATACTTAAAAGGTTTAACATGACTGATTGTAAGGTTGCTAAGACACCCATAGCCAAAAATCACTCCCTTGGACCTGATCTTGAGGGGGAGTGTGTTGATGAACACCTTTATAGGGCAGTGATTGGGTCTCTTATGTACCTCACAGCTAGCAGGCCAGATATCATGTTTGCTACATGCATTTGTGCAAGATATCAAGCCAACCCCAAGATGTCACATTTGGTCACTGTCAAAAGAATTTTAAGATATCTCAAAGGTGCTCCATCACTTGGCCTTTGGTATCCAAAGAATTCTAACTTTAATATGTATGCTTATACAAATAGTGACTATGGTGGTCGCAACATGAGCGCAAAGTCTACATCAGGGGGATGTCAATTTCTTGGTGGAAGAGTAGTCTCTTGGCAATGCAAGAAACAATCTTGTGTGTCTGCATCAACTGCTGAGCCTGAATACATTGCTGCTGCAAGTTGCTGTGCTCAAGTGCTTTGGATTCAAAATCAGATGCTGGACTATGTATTTAACTTTAAAGAGACTCCCATCCACATAGACAACAATAGTGCTAACTCCATCACAGAGAATCATGTGCAGCACTAAAGGACAAAGCATATTAACATCAGGTATCATTTGATTAGAGATAACTTTGGAAGGGATTAATCAAACTAGTCGAAGTTAACACAAATGAACAATATGTTTATCTGTTCACCAAAGCTTTTGATGAGCAGAGATTTAAATATTTTGTATCAACTATTGGGATGATTAAATTTGAATAGCTTTTCTTAAAACTTAATCATATTTATTTCTAAAACCTGTGTGTCCTAAGTTGTCTATTATATCACCTTCATAAGCCCTTTGTTTTCTTTGGAAAAAAAATTCTTTTCAAAAGACTTTTCTTAGATTTTTTAAAATCTTGATCTCTTCGGAAGACTTTGAAATTACCTTCGGAAGTAGTTTATGTCTTAGTAAACAAATAATTGCTTCAGTAATTTTACCTTCGAAAGAAATTTCTGAAATATCTTTTGAAGCTTAAAATCAACTTAAGTACTTTGTATGTTTTCAAAGAACAAGTTTCTTCCGAATGCAATTTACCTGCGAAAGTATTTATTCTTCTTAGAATAAAAAATCTCTGAGTGTAAAACTTTCTTCCGAAGCAAAATTTTCAAAAATCTTTGAAATCTCTTCCGAAGCCAATTTGCCTTCAAGCTTTTTCTTCAGAATTTCCAAAGCAAATAACCTTCGGAAGATGTTTCGACTTCCAAGAAAACTACATTTTGGGCAAAAGTAAACTACTTTTTAGAGGTGGGACCGACATCCGGATTTCAAAGTTTATCCTCCTTCATTAACTTTGTCTCAAATCCTTTTCACATAAATACCCAATGGTTCCACCCTCTTTCACTATCTTCCTAAATTACACTATTCCTTAAACCTAAATTCTTCCAAACCGCTTTTTGTTCTTCATCTTTCTTCATCCTTAAGCTTCTAAAATGGCCAACCTAAACATCATAAAAAACCCAGATTTCTCCATGCAACTTCACAGGCAACATAACCAAGTTGCTCTGTTAAGATCTGAGAAAGATGAAAGTTTCTCAGAGATTTGCCGTTTCTTAGCTCTATCAAACTACTCCACCTCCCTAACCATTGATCCTACTCTCTATGAGGATCATCTGTTTGAATTTCGGAAGACCTGCCAAGAGGTCATTATGGATGGGGAGAAGGCACTGTCTGCCACAGTGCAAGGGAGGACAATCTTCATCACTCCGGCCATCATTAACACTCATTTACAGCTGGATGATGAAGAAGGTGAGTTGTCCTTCCCAAAGGAAGCTGTTAATCATTCCTTTGAGCAGATAGGCTATGAGGGAGATTTCTTTATAAAGACCTTCAGGAAAGGGAAGGTCTCATCCCAGTGAAAATACATGCTTTATGTGGTTATCCACAGCTTGTCAAACAAGCATGGAGGGTGGGACCAGATTCCTGAGGATCTCTCCTTCATAGTACATGGAATGGTTCAAGGGGTCAAGTTCAGGTACTCTTAATTTTTTTATAGAAACTTGCTTGCTAACTTGGACTCCTTAGAGTATTATATGTTTCCTAGATATGTTTAACACATTCTCAACTATGAACTGGGCTCACAGTTGAGGGAAACAGATAATATTCTTAAATTGGGACAGATGAAGCCCGGTATCTTTAAAATTATGAAAAAGTCAACTGTAGGATTCTCAAAGGTAGAAACAGCCCTAGTCCCAAAAATGTTAGAGCTCATTGCTCAAGGTGACAACCTAGCAACACAAGCTAGTGTTGAACCCATACCTTCTACCTCTCAACCACCAAAAAGGCCCCAAGTCACCCTCACCTACCAAAAAAAATCCAAACGAACCCCTGCTCAAGCTATTGAGTCTGTGCAGGCCCCCATGTACTCACCCATACAGGGGGAAGTGGACATTAGAGCTCCCACTTCCCCTGAGGAGCAAACCACTCCCATCTCCTCAACAATCAGGGCTGAGGTTCCTCATGCTCACCTTGATGAGCTCACAAGCCCAACTGCCTTAAGCCTTCACTTTGGATCTCAACACTCAAGTGAACAACCTTTAGGGGACAGTTACCATCCCCAGCCATTAGACTTAAATCAGCCAATTCCCAACCTCTCATTCTATACTGATGAAGACTTAGGTTTCAGTGGGTACCATGAGTCTCTCTACTCTCTCCTACTCAAAGAGAGATGAGTACTACTGAGTCTCCTTTTTCTAGCCCATATCAGTCGCCTATACCTGAGGTAGATACTTCTGAACCTGTTCAGGATATCCATATGGAAGAGGCTCTCACTTCTTCAAGTGATTACATCATTAAGACCTCAACCATGGCAACTCAGCCCATTGGCACCTCAACTGAGAATGTCAATGTGCAGAGGAAATCCAGCAGCCAAGAACCTGAGGCTGGTGGTGACAGAGATGACTTTGGTCCAATCATCTCTCCCCCAATGATTCTTCTGATGAAGAAGGGGGGAATCTAAGACTAAAGGTGCAAAAACTGTCAAAAACATGCTCCTATTTAGCCTCTACGGTTAGTCACCTTGAATCTCAGGTGACTACCTTGCATAATAAGGTCAATGATCAACAACTTGAGATATCTTATCTCATGGAAAAACTAGCTAGGAGACCTTTAAGAAGAGCTCAACTAGGAACACAAGAACCTATGAATGTGGTTGACCTAACCTCTAGCTCACCTATGCAAGAGGGTAATGCTACTAAAAAGGGGGAGAAAGTCATTACAGTCACAGAACCTGGGAGTTCTTCAGGGAGTATAGACATTGAGGATTCACCATCCTCACTTGCAACTGTGCATACTCAGCAACTTCCTCAAGTTAACATTAATGTGGACATAATTGACTCTGTTATTAGGAGTCTCTTTGAGGAAGGAATTCCAAGGGCTGTGTCATCTCCACCTCAAGGAACTTCAAACTACATTATTGGGTGGAGGTATGATGCTGATAGAAGAGCCCTCATTCTTCACAGAGTTCAAGGGCAGCAAGAAGTGTTTAATTTTCAGACTTTGGACTACTATGAAGGTCTTGACCTGATCAACATGCCACTTGTCAACCCAAGCAAATCAAGACAAGCTGACAGGTTAGCACTCAGGATTCAAGACAGAATTACTGAAGAGTTCAGCCTTAGAAGGAGACAAAGGCAATCAGGTAATGTAATTGGTCAACTGGATGCTGAGGCAGACCCTGAGATTAGCTTCAAAAGGAAAACCTTGGCTGAAGGCCCGGTGATAGAGCCTCAGAGCCCTATCACACCAACAACTGCTTCAGAAATTCATTCCCTCAGTGAAACACCTGCTGGTGAAGGTGTCTCACAGCCTCTCTCTGGCCAGAGCTTGGATGCTACACCAAGCAATGAAGGCCAAACCTCTATCCACCCTGAGTCACAAAGGTCTGTGGGTGAAAAGGTAAAAGGATTTTGACTCCTGAGGAGATTGAGGAGGAGGAGAGAGAGAGAGAGGAAGTGGAAGCTAAGGGGAGAAAGTTCCTCTAGGTCTTCAGGATTTATGCAAGCTGCATCAGGCTGCCCCCAGACCAAACACTCAAGAAGATGAGTTGAGGGCAGTCAGCAGTACTTACCTGCAAACCAGGAACTATGACATAGATGAGATTATATCTCTCCCCTAAGAGCAATTAAATGAACTGGCTAATATGGAAGTGTCAAGAGAGATGAAGGAGAAAGAGGATGCAAGATTACTTCTCCAATTCAAAGAAGAGAAGAGACATAAAAGATTATACAAGCATGCTCCAACTCTCTCCCCAGTTCAGGAAAGTCCTGTGCAAGAGGATGTGGCTGCTACACAAGAACCTCAGGTAGACAAGGAAATAGATAGGCAAAACATGATCAACTACCTGAGTGCCACAGGTCTCTACCAGGCATCTGCACTTCTTCCCTTGTCTTTGAGTACGTTAAGTTTGAGTATCTCAAAAAGCTTGAACTTCAAGTGCTCAAAGAACAAAAGGCAACAAAGAAAAAGATGAGGGAAGATGCTGCAAAGTCAAGAGCTATCATCCAAAAGAGTATGAAAAAATTTGTTGACAGACAAAGGATGATGAGCTTCTTGAAGCTGTATGGATTCTCCGGAAGGAGACTTGGCCCTATGTCTCTATCCACAATGGATGAGCATATCAGGGTAATCAAGCAGAAGATCAAGAGTGGAGAGCTGATTGACTTATACTCTCCTCCAAGTCAAACTTCCACCTAAACTAGAGGTTAAGGTTGAACAACCTAAGACAACACAACCTAGACTCCTGCTGATCCTCAGCAAGCTTTATCTGCTGATCCATAGCAGGGTCAAACTCCCTCTCCTTCAGAACCTGTGAGGGAGGGACACCAAACTGAGAAAGACAAGGATAATAAACAAGGTGCTGCAAACCAGTCTTCTCAGTTAAAGTCTTCTAAGAGGAAGAAAGGATGGCTTCTAAACCAAAGTCTAAGAAGAAGAAGCCTGAATCATCCACCTCTGCACCTCAGGCTGAGTCAGATCAACCTGAGGAAGTGCATGAAGAGGCAGCCAATCAACTCCTATTCAAGTAGCTCCTCTTGCAGCTGAGACACCCATCTTATCCTGGACTTTCACTATTAATCCAGAGAGATGGCATGTGATCAGAGATCAAGGTGTTGAGAATGTCTATACATGACAAGACATAATCAACTTACCTCTGCATGATCTCTTTGAGATGAGAAGATATTATGAGAGTCTGAATGATCCTGACCATCTAATGAAGAAGGGTATGGTCATCATTGTGCTAAAGACTACAAACATCTGAAGATCTTCTAAATGTTTTGGTAGCATCAGCCTAGGGGGAGTTTGTAAGGATTCCTATAAGTCTGATGCAGCCAAAACATCCAAAGTCTCTCTACAAGCATGCACTAAAGAACTGAAGTAGAAATGCTTCGGAAGTTTTACACCATGCACTAGAAATATTCTAAGTGTAAAATCTTTCGAAGCCAAGACCAATATCCCCAAAGCCAAAAATAAATTCTTTCGAAGATTCAAAGACAAAGTCTTCCGAGCCAAAGAGTGAAGACAGATTTCTTCCGAAGACTTTTAGAGATATGCCTTTATCTGATGTAGTTTACCATAAAGCTGGACCACCGTTCTGCTGCAACTCTGTAAAGTCACCAACTTACATGAGTTGGTGAAAGGTCCATGCTTTTGGTAACTGTACTTTGAGGTCATGAGTCCATGCTTTCTACTTTATGTACTTATATCCTTTTTGTAATATATTAGGATGTGAGCTATGGCATGTCATAGTCACAAGTCAAAAGGCAAATCTGCCTTTTGACTCTACATTTGATTTTGTAGTTGTCTAGTCAAATCCAGCTGGCCTTCAAAGTATGGCCGGCTGTAGGATGTAGTATAAAGTATCTCAAGGACTTGTAACTTTCTATCGATGCTTTGTAACTTGTAAAAGAACTTGAGAAGCAATATACAACATTCTTGAAAACCAAATACTTGTGTTGTTTGCAATCTTGTTCTATCTTATATTTACTTGTGTTCTTAGCATATTTCAGTAACAAGTTAACCAATTCCCCATTTGATCTGTTAAGTGTTCTAAGCAACTCTCCTCATTGTGTTGTTGTGTTGTAAGTGCATACCCTTCACCGGTCCTGCACTATTTCTTTGAATGACCGTGTTGGTGTTTGAATCTTTCAGTGTGTGTTAGAGGATGGCTGGTGGTAGATCTCCTAAGGTTTTGTCAGATGAAGCTTGTGGTTGACGTGGTGTTGGATCCTTCATGTCTACCGCATGTGCTAGGCAGCTGAAATGCACCCTGAAGACCATGAACTCCATCACCAGGAAGGCGGGTGATGATAATGCTAACCTGAGGACCGCAATGAAAGAGGCTGTGGTTAACGAAAGATTCAACAAAGTCTCGCAAACGATTTTGTTTTCGTTTATGGTGACTGAGGTATTAGGGTGGTGAAGGAGACGACCGTGATTGAAGTAAACGAGGAAGGTAGCAGCGACAAGAATTGGCAAGGAAAGCGGTTTGAAAGTGAGGGTTTCATTCCAAATAACAAGGCTGTGAGGGTGGATGACCGACGTATGGTCACATCCAATATGGAGGTGAAGAGATGTGGTAATTGTGCGGGAATAGACATACAGGAGAGTGTAGTGTGGGGATCAAATCTCTCTTCAGTGTGGGGAGGCCAGGTCATGTGGCCAAGAGAGTGTGGGGTGGTACGGTGCTATAATTGCAGTGGAGGGGTCACATAAGCAGGGACTGCAAGGCACCAAGGGCAGAGAGTTCTGGAGCAAAGAAGACCCAGAACCGGAGGGCAGGGGGCGAGCGCAAAGCTTCCGTGATGACTTAGGAGAAGGCTAGTACGGACCCGGGTTTTGTCCAGGTACGTTTCTAGTAAACCGAACTCTAACTTTGGTGTTAGTTGATTTGGTGCAAGTAAGAGTTTCATTTCTGCTGCCTTTTGTGCTAATTGCCCATTAGGAGTAGAAGTACTGATAAGTCCTTCGATGTAGAAACTGCCATAGGGTAAGTCTACCAGGATTTTTATGTGATAGATGGTCGTGACGTGGATTAGAAGGTCATAATTTCTTGTTAGACCATTGTAATGACCTTAGGCGGTTTCGATGTAGACCTAGGAATGGATTGGTTGGCGGAATACGAGGCGAACATTGTGTGTCGCAAGAAGATGATCCGATTGACAGCGCCTAACGGAGTTCCATGACGGTTTATGATGATCGGGTCACGGCGATTCTGAAGGTAATCTCAATGGCGGTGGTGGAAAGTGTATGAGGCGTGGATGTGGTGCCTACTTAGCCTACGTAAAGGACGCGGATGCGCTAACACCACAACTGTCTAATGTACCGGTTGTGTGTGACTTTCTGGATGTATTCCCCGAAGACTTACCAGGAGTGCCATCTGACTGCGAGATCGAGTTGCAGATTGACTTGATACCAGGTGCCCAACCAGTAGCAAGGCACCGTATCGGTTGGCTCCGGCTGAGATGAAAAAGTTGATGGAGTAATGGCAAGAACCGTTTGATAAGGGGTTCATTAGACCGAGTATCTCTCCTTGGGGTGCTCCGGTCTTATTTGTGAAGAATAAAGACGGTAGTATGAGGATGTGTATAGACTACCGTGAGTTGAATAAGCTGACAGTTAAGAATCGGTACCCCTACCGAGAATTGATGATCTGTTTGATCAGCCCTAGGGTGCCAGTTGGTTTTCAAGAATAGACCTTTGATCTGGTTATCATCAGTGGAAGGTGAAGGAGAATGATATTCCTAAAACAGCTCTTCGCACGCATTATGGACACTATGAGTTCTCTTAGGTCTTTTGGCTTGACCAATGCGCCAGCTACTTTTATGAATTGGATGAATCGAGTATGTCGGCCGATGTTAGATAAATTAGTGATTGTTGAGAATATCCTGATTTATTCGAAGAGCGAGGAGGAGCATGCCGATCACATTCGAGAGGTGTTGGAAATACACGGAGAAGGAGAAATTGTATGCCAAAGTTCTCCAAGTGCGCATTCTGGTTGCGCGAGGTTTAGTTTTGGGTCATGTATTGAACCCCGACGGGATGGTGGTAGAACCGGCAAGGGTGGAGGCGGTGATACGATGGAAGTTTTCTAAGACGCCATCCGAGATTCGTAACTTCTTGGGTTTGGCGGGCTACTACAGAAGATTCATTCAAGACTCCTCTAAGATTGCCTCCCCACTAACTAAGTTGACCCGGAAATATGTGAAACTTGTATGGGGTCAAGCTCAAGAAAAGGCGTTCGATGAATTGAAGGCAAGGCTGATTCAAGCTCCTGTTCTGTCATTACCGATGGAAGTGAGGATCTGGTGTTTTTATTCTGATGCTTCCTAATCAGGGTTGGGGTGTTAATGTAGAAGGAAAGGTTATAGCCTATGCACCTGACAGTTAAAGGTTCACGAGGTAGAAAGCCTAAAGATAGGCAGAAGTCGTATGCCAGTAAGAGACGTTGACCAAATGATTTCCAGGTGGGTAATAGAGTTATGTTGGAAGTCTCACCTTGGAAAGGTATCATTCGGCTCAGAAAATAGGGCAAGTTGAGCCCGAGGTACAGAGGGCCTTTCCGAATCATTGCTCAAGTAGGAGAGGTGGCCTATAGGTTAGAGTTACCAGATGAGTTAAGTGGAATCCATCCGACGTTCCATGTATCTCATCTGAGGAAATGTTTAACAGAAGAAGATATGATTGTCCCACTGGAAGATATCGAGGTAGACGAACGGCTCAATTATGTGGAGCAACCAGTGGCAATCATCGATCGAAAAGAGAATAGGCTGAGGAATAGAGTGGTTCCACTTGTGCGCGTACAGTGGAAGCACAGAAAGGGATCTGAGCCTACGTGGGAGACTGGAGAAGAGATGAGACAGCATTGTCCACGTTTGTTCGAGGATTACGGGTTTCGGGGACGAAACCTAATAAGGGGGTGGACTTGTAACACCCGGAAATTTTCTTTGAAGCCGACGAAAGAAGAAAAAGAAATAAAGTCCAAAGTCAGGGGACCAAACTTGCCAAAATGAGAAAAGGTTGAATGGGTGGGAGTATAAAAGGAGGAGGGCAGCCCACACCCTCCCCCACACTCACACATTTCAGCCATAGAGAGAAAGAGGAAGAAAAAGTGGTCTCGAGCTGGGTTCGGGTGGATTCGAGCGTGAAAGTTGAAGTGTAGCGTGTTGATTCGAAGCTCTTCTCATCGGGATCGTTTGTGTGAGTTCTAGGACCCCTCTTTTACATGTTTTCAAACGATTTTGGGGCTGGAACACATCAAAACCCGTTTTTGAAAAAGTTGGGTGTTGACCCGTTTTTATGCATATGTGTATGTGTTTGATGCGTTTGGGGTTGGATTTTGGGCTTGTATATGCATGAATGGTGTTGTGGTAGTGTCCTCTAAGGTTTAGGATGGTTGATTTGGGCTAAAATCGAGTTTGGAAGAGCTTGGAGGCTGAAAGAGGCAGTTTGCGTTCGGCTGAAACTGCATTCTGCATCAGCTAGGGCTAGGCGACCGACTGGAGTGCGATTGGAGGCCATATGGCCGATTGGCGTGCGACTGAGGTCCATGCGCACGATTGCCATGTGACTGAAGTCCATACGCATGATAGTCATGCGACTGAAGTTCATGTGCCTGTAAGGCATGCGATTGAAGGATCATGCGACTGAGGTTCATTCGCACGAAGGGTATGCGACTGAAGTCCATGCGCCTGGAGGCCATGCGACTGAGGTTCATTCGCACGAAGGTATGCGACTGAAGCCCATGCGCCTGAAGTCATGCGACCGAAGGCCATACGCATGAAAGTTATACGACTGAGAGTCCATTCGCATGATGTCCATTCGCCTAAGTGTTCAGTTGCCTGGAAGGCCATGCGACTAGAGGGTGTCCATACGCCCAGGGCGTCGTATGCCCGAAAAAAAAAGGTTTATTCTATGACTTTCGAGGGAAAGTGCTGTTGTGGATTTTGGACTCGGGAGGTTTCCCGGAGGTTCGTGTAAGTTGACTCTCAAGGTCATAGCGTTAGGTTGGGCATGTTGATGATTATGTTATGAAGGATGTTATGTATGATGTTATGTGTGATGTTATGCATGGTGGTTTGTGTGATGCATAGTATGTATGATGTGTGTTATGTAAGTAGGATGAAGTCTGTATGATGATGTTGACTGTGTATGTTGATGTTCCTGATTTTGATGAATGTTTATCTTTCCTGTGGCTTTACGTGTTATGTTAATGAATGAAATGAAAGTACTATGTAACGTAAAGTGGAAGATAATAAAAGAGGAACATGATGAATGAATGCATGCATAATAAACGATGGAATGTAATAAAAGTCTTGCAAGCATTGGATATCGGGACACGCCATTAAAAGGTGTTAGCCCAACGGT
Source organism: Flaveria ramosissima (assembly GCA_025215565.1). Lineage (NCBI taxonomy): Eukaryota > Viridiplantae > Streptophyta > Magnoliopsida > Asterales > Asteraceae > Flaveria > Flaveria ramosissima. The sequence goes on from CM046034.1 coordinate 8,308,381, forward strand.
GTGCGGGTTCGCTACCACGGGAGGATGCACATCGGGGTCTTTCTTTATGATTGACCATTTGTATAGAACCATTGTTGCTTGTCTAAGGTACTGTGGCCAGAGGTGCTGTGCACCGTAATGGAAGGTCTATGATAGGCTTAGGCCCAGTACCGGAAACTGAAAGTCATAGCACAGGACAATGGTACACCTAAACTTTATCTTAGGTACTGTGGCCAGAGGTGTCGTGCATCGTAATGGAAGGTCTATGATAGGCTTAGGCCCAGTACCAGGAAACTGAAGGGTAAAGTTCATGGTTTTAGAGGAAAGAAAAGATGTAATGATGAACGAACGAATGATGAAGATAATAAAGATATTATCTGTGTGTACGTATGATGTATGACCGCATGAAAGTGATGAACGGTTTTAATGAAAGTAAGTATGTTTTATTATAAAACTAGAACTCACTCAGTAACGCTGACTTTTATGTGTTTCCAGTTGGCAGGTAAGGTTGCTGAGAATGGCACAGGACGGCTACTCAGCTTATTTTAGATGGCATCCATATTTAAAATGCTTTTGTAATGAAGTGGAACATGTATTTTGTAATTGGAAAATGATGTATTAAATTGCAAAAGCCCTTATTATGAAATGAAATGTTTGGTTTAAATGTTTCCGCTGCAACGTTTTATGAATGTTAAATGTAATTATATGTTTTATGTGCGATGAGAAACCAACTGTAAGCGTCCCGGGAACGGGGCCTTACATCTATCACCTAGCCTACACTGACGACTAGCCACATCACCAAACTCGTACGGCTTGGCCAAGGCCGGCGACCATGGTGACCGGGCACTACACCAAACCCAATGTCAACATCTCTCTATAAACAACAAATGAAAATATATATATAAGAGATGGAAACATAAAGGTTTGTACACCCTGCAATACTAGCAGTAAAACACTTTTTATATACTTCATATATTAACATAGAGGTTAATAAAGAACACTAAGGCAAAAAAAACCAATCAAATCAGAATATAGAGGACAAAACACTACTGTAAGGATTCCTGAAGTCTGATGCAACCCAAAACAGCTTAAGTGTCTCAGCAAACATGCACTAAGTACTGAAGTGAAGAATGCTTCGGAAGTTTTACACAAAGCATTAGAAAATACTCTAAGTGTAAAATCTTCCGAAGCCAAGACCAATATCTTCCGAAGCCAAACATGAAGTCTTCCGAAGCTTCAGAGACAAAGTCTTCCGAAGCCTCATCCTATGAAGACAGATTTCTTCCGAAGACTTTTAGTACACATGCTTTATCTGATGTACTGTTCCATAAAGCACCTTTTCCGCTGCATCTCTGTAAAGTCACCAACTTACATGAGTTGGTGAAAAGGGTCATGCTTTTGGTAACTGTACATTGAGGTCTTGAGTCTGTAACTTTCCACTTTATGTACTTTATCCTTTTTGTATTGTAAAGGATGTGAGCTATGGCATGTCATAGTCACAAGGTCAAAAGGCAGATATGCCTTTTGATCCTACAATTGATTTTGTTAGTGTCTAGTCAATTGTATCCAGCTGGCCTTCAAAGTATGGCCGGCTGTAGGTTGTAGTATAAGTATTTCAAGTTCTTGTATCTTTTCTTAATGCTTTGTAACACTTGTAAGAGAACTTGAGAAAGCAATATACTGCCTCCTTGAAACCCAACTCTCTTGTTCTGTCTCTTACTTACTTGTGTTCTTAGTATCACTTGGTTACCCAGTTCACTGTTTGATTAGAGATTAGTTATTCTCCTCATTGTGTGTTTGTGTTGTAATTGTAGTTAAGCCCTTAAACGGTCCTGCAATTGGTATCAGAGCATTCCAGGCTCTTGATATAAGATCTAACCATCTTAAGATCCCTCACAACACACAAAAGCTAAACTCTTCAAATGGCTGCCATCTCTAAGACTGATATGGAGACTGGAACCATGAACAAATCCCCACTGATCACTCTTGATGATTTTGACACCTGGTGCATGAGGATGGAAGGCTTCATCAGGTCTCTTGATTCAAGAATGTGGGAATCTGTTGAGAATGGACCTTTCATACCCAGCACCCCCTCTGCTACTGGTGCTGGTATGATTCCTAAAGATGTGGCCAACTACTCAGATGAAGATAGAAAAAGAGTAGAAATTGATAGGAAGGCCATGACTGCTCTTCAGACTGCTCTCCCAAACTCTGTATACAGAGGCTTCAAGAAGTGCAAGACAGCCAAACAGCTGTGGGATGCACTGAAGCTGATGTATGAAGGCTCCTCTGAAGCCAAGGAGAACAAGAAAGATCTTCTGAAGCAGCAGTTTGAAAATTTCACCTTCAAAGCAGGTGAGACCATGACTCAACAATACTTCAGGTATGTTGAGATTGTGGATACCCTAGTGGATGGAGGAGTTCCTCTTGAGAACAGGGACATTGTAAGGAAGTTCATGTCCTCACTTCCTAGGCAATGGACACACTATTGTGTGGTGATCAAGAGGACTGAGAACCTTAAGACTCTTACTCTTACAGAGTTGTATGGGATTCTCAGTGGATACCAGATGGAGATGAACATGCAAGGTTCATCTGGCAACTCCAACAATCAAATGGGTTCAGCCCTTCATGTGGTTGAAAGGGACAGCATAGAACCTCAGCATCATCTCTTATGCTACCCTGACAACTCACAAAAGGGTCCTTTCATCACCTTCCCGGAGACACCAAGGGAGAACTTTACTCAAGGAAGCCCATTCCAAGAGACAAGTTCTTCTCAAGCCTTTGTGTCTGCAGATGAAAGCTGTGGGAATTATCTCTTCACTCTTGAAGACCTGGACTGTATCCATCCAGATGACCTGGAATACATGGAGATAGTTCAGCAGATGGCTCTCCTCACTCACAGAGCCAAGAAGTTCTACAAGAGGACAGGAAGAAGATTTCCAAGCAATGCTACCAGCAGCAAGTTTGGGCTGGATAAAAGCAAAGTTAAGTGTTACAACTGTAACCTTATGGGTCACTTTGCCAGGGAGTGTAAGGCACCTAAAACAAATGGGGGCCAAACACAACCCAGACCAAACTTTGCTGACAAAGCTCCTCAAGCTGAGAAGACAAAGCAACATGCTGCTGTTGCTGTTGAAGAAGGAGGCTTTGACTGGAGTTTTCAGGTGGAGGATGCTTCTCCAAACCAAGCACTGATGGCTGACCATGATGAAGCCAAGGTATTGGAACATCTTTGCTCCCCTGAATGCATTGCTAAAGTAAATAGATACAGGTCCTATAACCTAGAGATGAGATCTGATCTTGAGTCATTAAACATATTAAAATCTGATTTTAGAAAGTCTGAAAATGATTACAAGTTAAAGATAGAAGACTTGGAGAAAACCATTTCAGTACTAAAACATGAACATACAGATTTCAGAACTCAGATCCAAGATCTCATCACTAAGTTAACTGAGTGCCAGGCTGAGCTTGTGATCAGCAAAGCCAAGGCAGAGAAAGTGTTCTTGAAGAAGAGACCTTCAAGAACATGATATCCTCATCCCTGCACAACAAAGTTTGTTATCAAAACAGACAGGGACTAGGATCAAATGAGATAGCTCCTCCACACACAATCTTGTCTGTAAGATCTCCTAGGTGTGGAACTTGTGAAGATGAGCTTCCTCTCATAGATCCTGTAAGTGAGGATGATGAAGAAGTGATAGTGAAGAATTCCTCTGAGAAGAGTGAAGAAGAGGATTCTCCCAAGGGCCACTATCCTTCTGAGGAGAAGAAATCAACTGGGATGACCAAGTCCAAAAGAAAGAACTTGATCAGAAAGAGCAAAAGAAAGGCAAAGAAGGCTCAAGAAATCAAGGCTACTTTTGATGCTAAGCAGAAACAAGTTTTTATCTCTGCAGGTTTCAAAGTAGTAAGGACTGAAGACATCAACCAAGACTCCTTAGCTAAGAGTCATGGTTCTTGTTCAAATCATCTCAGTACCAAGAAGAAGACTGATTTGCTGTGTACCACTGCTGCACAGCCTGGACCATCAAACTCCAAGAACAGTTCACAGCCCAAGGGAACTGTCTCAGCATCTACCAAGATGAAGATGGAGAGGGGATGTGACCAAAGTCAGTCTTGTTCTCAAAGGAGACTTCTTTGAAGAAGATAATGTTATGTGTCATGTGTGAAAGTACTTCTCACATTGCTAAGGATTGCCCATACAATCCTAAAAGTACTGTCCACATGACTAAAACAAAGACTTCAAAGAGTCTCAAGAAATCTCAAGCTTCGGAAGGAAAGTCTGTTTCCTTCGGAAGCTCCAAATCAAAGAAGGAGGTAAGTGGAAAATTACCTTCGGAAGCAAAGTTGGTCTCGGAAGAAAGGAATTCTTCCGAAGCACTAAAGTCTGCTGCAGTGACTGTAGACTCTTCCGAAGGATCAGTCATCAAAACTTATGAAGTTCTAAAAGCTTCTAAGGTTTTGAAGGTCAAGTCCAAGACTCCAAAGGTGGTGTGGAAGTCTAAGAAAGACCAAATGACTGAGGTTTCTCCATCAACAACAGCTGAAGATCCCTATAGTACAACCATAGGATCTATTACTGTTGCATTACCTTCTTTTACTGTTAATGAGCCCAAGACAAGTAAGGCTTGGGTTTCAAATGTAACTAATCATCTTCTCTGTGCAGGAACAGCTCAAGACCAACAGGAATGTTGGATAATTGACAGTGGCTGTTCCAGGCACATGACTGGCAATAGGTCTCTACTCCACAATTTTGAGAGGATTGATGGAGGACCAGTTGCTTTTGGAGGAGATGAAGGTGGTTACATTTCTGGAAGGGGCAAGGTCACAAATGGTAAGCTCAGCATTGAGAAGGTAAACTTTGTCAAGGAGCTTGGGTACAATCTTCTGAGTGTATCCCAATTTTGTGATCAGAGTCATAACATGCTCTTTACTGAGCATGAGTGCATTGTTCTCAAACCTGGTGTGGTCATTCCTCATGAGCATATCCTGCTCAGAGCCCCCAGGAAAGGGAACATGTACAAGATGGATTTGCAAGAAACATCTCCCTCAGGAGAAGTTTCATGCTTTCTATCTAAAGCAAATAGTGATGAGTCTTTCCTATGGCATAAAAGAATGTGCCATGTAAACTTTAAGAACATGAATAAATTAATTAAACATGACTTGGTAACTGGAATGCCAAAGAAAGAGTTTACTAGTGATGATCATTGTGTGGCATGCCTGAAAGGGAAGCAACACAAAGTATCTCACAAGCCTAAGGAAAAGAACTCCATCACTACTCCCCTACACTTGTTACATATGGATCTCTTTGGCCCCACCAGTGTAATGAGTTTAGGAAGGACCTCTTACTGTCTGGTGATCACAGATGATTTTACAAGATTCACTTGGGTCTTCTTCCTTAGAACTAAGGATGAAACCCCTGAGATTCTGAAGAATTTCATCTTAAAAGTTGAGAATCAATGTGATCACAAGGTCAAAACCATAAGATGTGATCAAGGAACTGAATTCAAGAACCAAATCCTTGATGCATTTTGTGATGAAAAGGTATTACAAGACAATATAGTGCTCCCAGGACTCCTCAGCAAAATGGAGTTGCTGAAAGGAGAAACAGGACACTTATTGAAGCTGCAAGAACTATGTTGTCTGACTCTAAACTGCCTATCACCTTCTGGGCAGAGGCAGTCAATACTGCTTGCTATGTGCAAAACAGAGTTTTAGTAGTTAAGACACATGGTAAGACTCCTTATGAACTTTGGCACAAGAGGAAACCTTTCATTGGTTTTCTCAGGTCATTTGGATGTCCCTGCACCATCTTGAATACCAAAGATCAAATTGCCAAGTTTGCTGAGAAATCAGATGATGGACATTTCATTGGATACTCTTCTCAAGCTAAAGCTTATAGAGTATACAATCTCAGAACTAGAATTGTTGAGGAGTCAGCCAATGTGACTTTCAATGAGCACACTCCCTGTGTGGCTGGTTCTGGTCCGGATTGGCTGTTTGATCTTGATTTAGTTACCAACTGTTTTAACAAATCTTGTGAGCATGTTTCAGGATCTGCAGAAAATCTAAATACAGGTGATCCTGATCCAAGATTTGAGCTAGGAAGATCTTCAACTCATACATCTTCAGCTCCAGTTGGAACTACTTCAGCAAATGAGGTTTCTATCAGCACAACAATGACAATTCAGCTGATACATCTGGCATGCCTTCAAATTCCAGCTCAGAGGCCTCTCAACCAGATAAAGATACCTCACTTGTAGAAGACAACAATGGTGATGGTGATAGTGATCAGGAATTTCTTGATGCTAATAACCACACCATAGATGACAACATCAATGATGTCTCACACTCATTGGATCAAGTTAATCTTGATAAGTGTGATAATGTGGAGGGTGAATCTTCAGGACCAGATTTAAATTTCTCAAATTTAGATCTTTCCCAGCAACTTGCTGTGATCCCTCAGCTAAGGATCCACAAGTCTCACCCACCACAAACATCATTGGAGATGTTGTCACAGGGGTAAGAACAAGAGGACAAACCCATGAAGCAAATGTTTGTCTTCACTCTTGTTTCTTATCTCAGATAGAGCCCAAGAAAGTTGATGAAGCTCTAAAGGATGGAAGTTGGGTTGAAGCTATGCAACAAGAGCTGCTTCAATTCAAAAGGCAGAAAGTTTGGAACCTTTGTCCTCTTCCTCATGGGAAGACTACCATTGGAACCAAATGGGTTTTTAGAAACAAGAAGGATGATAGGGGAATCATCATCAAGAACAAGGCAAGACTAGTTGTTCAAGGATACACACAAGAAGAAGGGATTGACTACACTGATGTCTTTGCTCCTGTAGCAAGACTAGAAGCTGTTAGGATATTCCTGGCATTTGCTGCATCCAAGAACTTCAAGGTCTACCAACTTGATGTAAAGTGTGCTTTCTTATATGGAGTGATTGATGAGGAGGTTTATGTCAAACAGCCACCTGGTTTTGTAGACCCTGATCATCCTGATTATGTCTGCAAGCTTGACAAAGCTCTTTATGGGCTGCATCAGGCACCCAGAAGTGGTATGAGACACTATCTAAGTATCTCTGCAAGCATGGATACAGAAGAGGTACTATAGATGGAACCCTCTTCATCAAAGGACAGGGAAATGACTTATTGCTGGTTCAAGTATATGTTGATGACATCATCTTTGGTTCAACTAATCCAAAGCTCTGCAAAGACTTTGAGAAGCTGATGAAGGACAGATTTGAGATGAGTTCAATGGGAGAACTCAACTTCTTTCTGGGAATTCAAGTGAAGCAAGTTGAAGATGGCATCTTCATAAGTCAGTCAAAGTATGTTCAAGACATACTCAAGAGGTTCAATATGACTGATTGTAAGATTGCTAAGACACCCATAGCCAGAAACCACTCCCTTGGTCCAGATCTTGAGGGGGAGTGTGTAGATGAACACTTATACAGGGCTATGATTGGGTCTCTTATGTATCTTACAGCTAGCAGGCCTGATATCATGTTTGCTACATGTATTTGTGCAAGATATCAAGCCAACCCTAAGATGTCTCACTTAATCACTGTGAAAAGGATTTTAAGATACCTCAAAGGTGCTTCAACACTTGGTCTATGGTATCCAAAGAATCCAAATTTCAATCTGTATGCCTATACAGACAGTGATTATGGTGGTTGCAATATGACTGCAAAGTCTACATCTGGGGGATGTCAATTCCTTGGTGGAAGGGTGGTCTCATGGCAATGCAAGAAACAATCCTGTGTGTCTGCATCAACTGCTGAGGCTGAATACATTGCTGCTGCAAGCTGCTGTGCTCAAGTGCTTTGGATTCAAAATCAGATGCTGGACTATGGATTTAACTTCAAGGAGACTCCTATCCACATAGACAACAATAGTGCTATCTCTATCACTGAGAACCCTGTGCAGCACTCAAGGACCAAACACATCAACATCAGGTATCATTTAATAAGGGATAACTATGAAAAAGGATTAATCAAACTAGTCAAAGTTCATACAGATGAACAATATGCTGATCTGTTCACCAAAGCTTTTGATGAACAGAGATTTAAGTATCTGATATCAGCTATTGGGATGATTAACTTTGAGTAGACTTTTTATTAAAACTAATTCTAATTATTTCTTCTTAAAATATGTGTGTCCTAAGTTGTCTAGTTCATCACTTTCATAAGCTCATGTTTTCTTTGGATGTAAAATTCTTTTTGAAGACTTTCCTTAGATTCTTGAAAATTTCTGATACTTCGGAAGATAAGATTTTATCTTCGGAAGAAAAACATGTCTTTAAAATAAATAACTGTCTAAGAGATTTTACCTTCGGAAGAAGTAAAGAATCATCTTCCGAAGCTTAAAATTTTATCTCAGACACTTATCTATTTTCAAGAACCTTTTCCTTCCGAAGCAAAATTAACCTTCGGAAGCTTTGTTTATTTTCATACAAAGCATTCAAAGGTTTATTTCTCTTCCGAAGCATAAATTATCAAGACTCTCAGGAAAATCTTCCGAAGCCATTTTAGCTTCGGAAGCTTTTTAAATCAAAACTTCCGAAGACAAATAAACTTCGGAAGCTTTTCGAATTCCAAGAAAACTACTTTTTGAGCAAAAGTAAACTACTTTTTCAGAGGTGGGACCGACTTTCGGATTTCAAAGTTTATCCTCTTTCATTAACTTTGGTTCAAATCCCTTTTCATATAAATACCCAACGGTTCCCCCTCTTTCCCACTATCTTCCTCAATTCTACTGTTTCTCTAACCTAATTCTCTAAACCGCCTTTGCTTTCTACCTTTCTTCACCCTTAAGCTTCTAAAATGGCCAACCTTAACCGCAGAAACAACCCTGATTTCTCCATGCAACTACACAGGCAACATAATCAAGTTGCTCTGTTAAGCTCTGAGAAAGATGCAAGTTTCTCAGAGATTTGCCAATTCTTGACTCTATCTAACTACTTCACCTCCCTGACCATTGATCCTCCTCTATATGAGGATCAGTTGCTTGAATTCTGGAAGACCTGCCAAGAGGTCATTATGGATGGGGAGAAGGCACTGTCTGCCACAGTGCAGGGAAGGACAGTCTTCATCACTCCGGCCATCATTAACCAACATCTACAGCTGGATGATGAAGAAGGTGAGGTGTCCTTTCCAAAAGAAGCTGTAAATCATTCTTTTGAGCAGATGGGCTATGAAGGGGATTTCTCTGTAAAGACCTTTAGGAAAGGGAAGGTCTCATCCCAATGGAAATTCCTGCTCCATGTGGTTATCCACAGCTTGTCAAACAAGCATGGTGGATGGGACCAGATTCCTGAGGATCTCTCCTTCATTGTTCATGGAATGGTTCAAGGGGTCAAGTTCAGGTATTCACAATTTGTATATACTAATTTACTTGCAAACTTAGACTCCTTAGAGTATTACATGTTTCCTAGATATGTTCAACACATTCTCAACTGTGAACTGGGCTCACAGTTGAGGGAAACAGGTAATATTCTTAAATTGGGACAGATGAAGCCCGGCATCTTTAAAATAATGAAGAAGCCAACTGTAGGCTTCTCTGGGGTAGAAACAGCCCTAGTCCCAAAAATGTTAGAGCTCATTGCTCAAGGTGACAACCTAGCAACACAAGCTAGTGTTGAACCCACACCTCTTTTGTCCCTACCACTAAAAAGACCAGAAATCACCCTCACCTACCAAAGAAAATCCAAACGAACCCCTGCTCAGACTATTGAGTCTGTGCAGGCCCCCAAATACTCAACCTTACAGGAAGAAGTGGACACTAGAGCTCCCACTTCTCCTGAGGAGCAAACCACTCCCATTACTTCACCTATCAGGGCTGAGGTTCCTCAAGCTCACCCTGATGAGCTCAATAGCCCAACAACCTTAAGCCTTCACTCTGAGTCTCAACACTCAAGTGGACAACCTTCAGGGGACAGCTACCATCCCCAGCCTTTGGATCTCAACCAACCAATTCCCAACCTATCCTTTTACACTGATGAAGACTTAGGATTCAGTGAGTACCATGAGTCTCTCTTCTCCTCCCCTACTCAAAGAGAGATGAGTACCTCTGACTCTCCTCAGTCTATCCCCCATCAGTCACCTGTCACTGAGGTGGACACTTCTGAACCTGTTCAGGATGTCCATATGGAAGAGGCTCTCACTTTTGAAAGTGATTACATTATTAAGACCTCAACCATGGCAACTCAGCCCATTGGCATCTCAACTGAGGCTGCCAGTGAGCAGAGGAAAACCAGCAGCCAAGAAACTCAAGCTGGTGGTGAGAGAGAGGACTTTGGTCCAATCATCTCATCCCCCAATGAATCTTCTGATGAAGATGAGGGGAATTTGAGACTAAAGGTGCAAAAACTGTCAAAAACATGCACCTATTTAGTCTCTAAGGTTAGTCACTTGGAATCTCAAGTGACTACCTTACAAAACAGGGTCAATGATCAGCAACTCCAGATTTCATATCTGCAGGAAAAACTAGCTGGGAGACCTTTAAGAAGAGCTCAACCAGGAACACAAGAACCTGTGGAAGTGATTGACTTATCCTCCAGCTCACCTATGCAAGTGGGTGATGCTACCAAAAAGGGGGAGAAAGTTGTTACAACCACAGAACCTGGGAGTTCTTCAGAGAGAATGGACATAGAGGACTCACCATCCTCACTTGCTGTTGTGCATTCTCAGCAACTTCCTCAAGTTCACATTAATGTGGACTCTATAGACTCTCTCATCAGGAGTCTATTTGAGGAAGGCATACCAAGGGCTGTTCATCTCCACCTCTGGGAACTAACAATCAAATCATAAGGTGGAGGTATGATGATGACAGAAGAGCCCTCATACTTCAAAGAGTTCAAGGCCAACAAGAAGTTTTTCAATTCCAAAGCCTGAGCTTCTATGAAAGACTGGATTTAGTCAACCTACCACTTGTCAATCCAAGCAATTCAAGACAAGCTGATAGGTTGGCTCAAAGAATCCAAGACAGGATCATGGCAGAGTTCTCTCTAAGAAGGAGACTTAGGGAATCAGGCAATGTCATCGGTCAACTGGATGTTGAGGTGGACCCTAAGATTAGTTTCATAGGGGAAACCTTGACTGAAGGCCCAGTGACAGAACCTGAGACCCCTGTCTCATCATCAACAACTGCTGCTGAGGTCCAAACTCCAACAGAGACACCTGCTGGTGAAGGTGTTTCTCAGCCTCTCTCTGGCCAGAGCATGGAAGCTACTCCAAGCAATGAAGGCCAAGCCTCAATCCTCCCTGAGTCACAAAGGTCTGTTGGTGACAAAGGGAAAAGGATAATGACTCCTGAGGAAATTGAGGAAGAAGAGAGAGAGAGGAAAAGGAGACTAAGGGGAGAAAGTTCCACTGGGTCATCTAGCTTCATGCAAGCTGCAATCAGGGCTGCCCCCAGACCAAATACTCAGGATGATGAGTTAAGGGCAGTCAGGATAACTTACTTACAGACCAGGAACTATGATATTGATGATATCATCTCCCTCCCCTTAGAAGAACTGAATGAACTGGCTGACAGAGAAGTGTCAAGAGAGTTGAAGGAGAAAGAGGATGCAATGATACTTCTCCAACTCAAAGAGGAGAAGAGACAGAAAAGACTATACAAGCATGCTCCTACTCTCTCACCAGTTCAAGAAAGTCCTGCACAAGAAGATGTGGTTCCACAAGAACCTCAGGTAGATAAAGAAGAAGATAGGATCAAAATGATCAACTACCTGAGTGCCACAGGCTTCTATCAGGCAGATGCACTTCTCCCTTTATCCTATGACTTATTGAGTTTGAGTATTTAAAGCAACTTGAACTTGAGCTAGTCAAGGAAAGAAAGACAACCAAAAGGAAACTAAGGGAAGAAGCTGCAAAGTCAAGGGCCACCATTCAAAAGAATGCAAAGAAGTCTGCTGACAGACAAAGAATGGTGAGCTTCTTGAAGCTGTATGGATTCTCCGGAAGGAGACTTGGCCCCATGGCTCTATCCACTATGGATGAGCATATTAGGGTGATCAAGCAGAAGATTAAGAGTGGAGAACTTATTGACTTGCACTCTCTTCCAAGTCAAGTCCCACCTGAAGTGGAGGTCAAGTTTGAGCAACAAGAGACACCTCAACCAGCACCTCCAGCTGAGCCCCAGCAAGCTTCATCTTCTGATCCTAGGCAGGGTCAAACTCCCTCTCCTTCTGAACCTGTGAGGGAGGAACACCCAACTGAGAAAGACACTGATGATCAACCTGGTGCTGCAGACCAGTCTTCTCAGTTAAAGACAACCAAGAGGAAGAAGAGGATGGCTTCTAAACCAAAGACAAAGAAGAAGAAGCCAAAGTCATCTACCTCTGCACCTCAGGCTGAATCAGATCAACCTGAGGAAGTGCATGATGAGGCAGCCCAATCAACTCCTATTCAAGTGGCTCCTCTAACTAGTGAGACACCCATCTTATCCTGGACATACTCTACTAATCCAGAGAGATGGACTGTTATAAGAGATCAAGGTGTTGAGAATGTCTACTCATGGCAAGACATAATCAACTTACCTCTGCATGATCTCTTTGAGATGAGAAGATACTATGAAAGTCTTGATGATCCTGACCATCTCATGAAGAAAGGAATGGTCCTGATTGTACTGAAGACTACCAACATTTGAAGATCTTCCAAGTGTTTTGGTAGCATCAGCCTAGGGGGAGTTTGTAAGGATTCCTGAAGTCTGATGCAACCCAAAACAGCTCAAGTGTCTCAGCAAACATGCACTAAGTACTGAAGTGAAGAATGCTTCGGAAGTTTTACACAAAGCATTAGAAAATACTCTAAGTGTAAAATCTTCCGAAGCCAAGACCAATATCTTCCGAAGCCAAACATGAAGTCTTCCGAAGCTTCAGAGACAAAGTCTTCCGAAGCCTCATCCTATGAAGACAGATTTCTTCCGAAGACTTTTAGTACACATGCTTTATCTGATGTACTGTTCCATAAAGCACCTTTTCCGCTGCATCTCTGTAAAGTCACCAACTTACATGAGTTGGTGAAAAGGGTCATGCTTTTGGTAACTGTACATTGAGGTCTTGAGTCTGTAACTTTCCACTTTATGTACTTTATCCTTTTTGTATTGTAAAAGGATGTGAGCTATGGCATGTCATAGTCACAAGGTCAAAAGGCAGATATGCCTTTTGATCCTACAATTGATTTTGTTTGTGTCTAGTCAATTGTATCCAGCTGGCCTTCAAAGTATGGCCGGCTGTAGGTTGTAGTATAAGTATTTCAAGTTCTTGTATCTTTTCTTAATGCTTTTGTAACACTTGTAAGAGAACTTGAGAAAGCAATATACTGCCTCCTTGAAACCCAACTCTCTTGTTCTGTCTCATTACTTACTTGTGTTCTTAGCATCATACTTGGTTACCCAGTTCACTGTTTGATTAGAGATTAGTTATTCTCCTCATTGTGTGTTTGTGTTGTAATTGTAGTTAAGCCCTTAAACGGTCCTGCAACTACACCTCATTCATTCACTTTCTAATTTTCGAATTTACTTAAACTTAAAAGTAAAGGTCACTGGGGTTTAGGGTTCCCACCGGCCTTTACTCCTCCCCAAGCTTTCAATTTTTACACTTTTCACCCTCAAACACTTTTTAAGTTTTTTATAGAATATCATTTTGACCCCCTCAAGTTTCTAAAGTTTTGGGTTTACCTCTGCACCATATAAATTCGAGTTCGTATATGTTTGGACGTAATCAGACATGACTTAGGGGTCAAATATAAATGTATACATGCTTAACTTTAAATACGCTATAAGACTGCCTCTATTTCGACACACGTCTATGTATTGACGTAATTTTGTTCAGAGATTAGTTGGGTCAAGTATAAAACATTTTCGTGCTTAATTTTATGTAGGTTTTGGGTTGGTCTACGTTTGACGTTCATTTATGTTTTGACGTAAATTTTGGTTAAAAAATGAGTCAGGTCAAATATAATATTTTGTGAATTTGTCTATGTTACTACGTAAATTTTGTTTGGAAATGCGTCGAGTTAAATATAATATGTTTCGTTTGATGTTATAAAATCTAAGTTACTCTACGTTTCGATATAAATTTAGTTCGGAGCGAGTCAAGACGATTGTAGTATATACTTTATCACGCTGCATACGGTGTCACTGCGTGTGTTTTTATTTAAGTACGCTTTGAGTCCGTCTACGTCGATATAATATTTTTTATTCAACGGTATAGATTCGAGTTACTATACATTCTAACGTAAATTTATTCTAGAAAGGAGTCTAGTCAATTGTAGTTTATGTTTTATCACGACGCATGTGATGACGTCACAACACGCGACGGTAATAAACTAGTTTAACTTACAAGGTAATTTCTTTTCCTTTACTGTTACAAAACATATAAGATACTCTAAATCTATTGGTTCAATTAACCTATCAAATACTCATCATTACCTGATTACAAAAATTTAATAAATAATAAATTAATTACCTCTTTCATTTCCATGAATATTCTAATTCCAATTCACTTCGAATATTTCCTTACTTTTATCAAAACAATCCGACTAATCTTCAATTCGTTTCTTTCCCAAAAATAACAATAAAGGCAAAATAATCACCAAACAAAATCCCTAAAACAACCTTCAATACCAGAACCCAAAACCCTGTTTGAAGGTCAATCTAGTAATTTCCCATTATGAGGTCAACACAAGGGTGCTCAAGTCCAAGATCTTGACACATACAAATAACAACATCCACCATTTGTCGATACCACCGAAGGATTAACGAATAGTGTTGAAAACCCTTCATAGGCGTTAAATCCGCTGCCGTAAGCCCACCGATTCTTCTTTAATTCTTTTTTTTCTTAGATCGATTCATCTTTTGCTTCACAAGATTCTTCCTTTTTGCTTTTGGATCAAAAATTCTTGTTAAAGTTTTAGTCTTTTTGCAGTAGCAGATACCAATGGCGTCAGATCCGAAAACGTTCGTGTTCAGTGATGTGTCCGTACACAACAAAACGAAGGATTGCTGGCTTATAATCGATGGAAAGGTCAGTTGTTTTCCGATTTGATGTGGGTGTCGTTTGTTTCGTAATTTCAGTTGATCTTGCTTTGGGAGTTTGATATTGATTGATGTTAATGGTTTGATGGTGCAATTGATTTTGGTGTTTCGTAGCTAGTGTATGATTCTTGGCTTTTTGCCGACTTTTGCTAGGGTTTTGGTGTGGTTTGTAGAGTTTATTGAAGAATTAACGTGATAGATAAGAAAATTAGTTGAAGTTTCTTCAATTAGAAGCTTGAATTTGATTCAGCTGTTGTAGGTATCTGCAAATTAGGGTTTAGATCTGCATTTGATCTAATTAATTTAGGGATTTGGTGTATCATGTAAAATGTCAGTGAGGTAGGGTTATAATAAATAAACCATAGCTTAAGAAGTTTTTAATTGATAGGAATAGGGTTGTTTAGTCAAGAATTTAGACTTTAGGGTTATGTTTAGGAACCATTACAATCCTTTGATTTCTTTCATAAATGTTGCTTTTATTTGTGTTCAAGTATTGATAAACCTATGCTGCACCAGGTTTATGATGTAACCCCATTTATGGAGGATCACCCTGGTGGTGATGAAGTTTTGCTAGCAGCAACTGGTAAGTTTGGGATAAGTTTATCTTCTTTCATAATAACTGTGAGACTATGCGGATGAATAATGTCAGTCATTGTTGTATGCTTAAATATATTGCAGGGAAAGATGCAACGGATGATTTTGAGGATGTGGGCCATAGTGATGATGCCCGAGAGATGATGCAGAAGTACTACATTGGGGAGGTAGACAAATCAACAGTTCCTAAGAAGCGCGCTTATGTTGCGCCTGCTGACAGGACCTACAATCCTGACAAGACTCAAGATTTCATTGTGAAGATATTACAGTTTGTTGTGCCCCTTATCATCCTGGGGTTGGCTTTTGTGGTCAGATCCTACACAAAAGAGAAAACTGCTTGAGAACTTACTTTTAAAGATTTAGACTGTTTGTCGTGTTGAAGTTATGTCACTTATGTCGAGAATGTTGGTTTTAGCTTAAGATGTCTCTGATTTACCATATTAAACATGGTGAGTTTGCTGTCTCTGTTAAACATATAACTCAAATCTCGTTTTTGGTTATTTGGTAGATGAATAATGTGTCATGAAGTCGACTTTCTTTTATATACTGTATTGAGTTGAAAACCATTAGGAGTGTTTGGTTTTCTGGATCTAAACGGAATCGAATACCATCTTTTGTTATGTTTCATTTCTGTTTTCTTTGAATTCTGCCTGACTGCATTGGCCTTTCTATAAACAAATGAATATGACATTTCTTCTATGGTATGTCTAATTCATTCCTGCTAAAATTCCTTGGAAGTCATTATTTTAATAAAAAAAACACCTGTCATTATTGATATGAATGTTATCCATTTTGTTTTCATCTAGACCCATTAAATCTTTATTAGTCTTTGATGGTAATTGGCTACATACTTTGGTGAGGAGTTGACGAATTGTTAATCAAATGTGTTACTCTCGAGTATTGGCACATAGCGCAACCTTTGCAAAATCACACATTCAGTTAAGATGAGTAGAGTTGACATGTATGTATTTACCTGTCTCTAGACTCGAAATGGAAGCAGGTTTGAAGATCGTCATCTATGGTTGCACCATGGCTCCGGATACATAACTTTTTAAGATATCATGTTACGTCATATGTAGAATTGTTTGATAATGCACATAATACAACTAACTTTACGGAACTCATTGAGTTGGATATTGGATTACAAATAGAGAATCGTCATATGTTGATGTCTTATAAAAGCAACAAATACCTTTCAGAATGGAAGTTGTCCTGTATCCTATATTCATACTTGTTCGAAATGCAGATCATAGTATCATTTTTTTTATGAAAATGATAACAGAGTTTCTATTTACCTTTTATGATACACCGGCTAAACAAACAAATAAATTGACAATGAAATTAATATTTATTGTGCATACCATCGGGTAGAACAGTTGATTTTTGCTCATTGCTTAAGAAACTTTACATTAATATTTGCTGCTATATAGAAAATTAGATAGGAACTTGTTGGGTTAGACTGATTCTATCTTTCTCGAGTTAACGAACTATTTAGAAGGGAACATGAGACCTAAAGCCCTGTGAAACCAAACATATTTATATAGGCATGAGTAATGCATCAAGATTAATAAGTTGTCTATATGAGGTGTATGTGACATGTATATAGGCATAGACTCCACTAAAACCAAACATATTTATATAGGCATCCGGGCATAGGATTAGTTATGTTTTTTTATGGGACTGGAACGATATGGTATTTAGTGTTACTTGTCTGGTTACTCTAGACCTAGACGTGAACCAATAGACCGCAGTAAAACCAAACATATTTATATTTGATAAGCATAGTATGTTTAGGTTATAAAGTTGAACAGTATAAAAATATAGAACTTTTAGAAATGCAGTTAAATGTTAACAATTTCACGTTGGTTTTTTAGGTGGTTTTGTGCAACATACAATTTTAACCACAAAAATGACAAACGGGAAAATCATACAAAGCCTCTGATTGTATCTTTCAAATCATGTATACTAACAATTCATACCCCCCAACCCAAATCAAGAGGCTTGAATAGTAGAAGAAAAGCACCAACACCTAACAAGATCAAGTAAATACCTAAAATTATGATCATTTTATTTCCATACATAGTCAAAGAAAAAATAAGATTCTCTACGAGTCTCAAGTTCCAAAAGTGCATGAACTTCCATCAAAGTACAATACTCCAAAGGAAATTAAATGAAGTACTTCATATACAAAGTATGAAAAAGAAGCTATAACTTCCCCACTAGAACCTACCCCCAACCTAGAGTAGCTAAGTGGGGAAGTAAAATTAATCCTTGTTCATACGTATGTTTTTCTAGTACGAAACGAGCCACTTCAAATAGATTCAGTGCTCCAGCCATTAATCCGACATGGGCTACATGAGCCCCTGGAAGTTTACTGCATAAATTGATACATTTGGCATTCCTAGCCCACCAAACAAAACCAGTGGTTTCTTGGTCACGACCAGCTAAAGCTAAAGTTCCATTAAGTTGTGTTTCCACAGGGTAGACCTCCTCAGGTAATATAAGGTTTTCATGAGGCTGATCTTGAGAAGCGAAGTCATAGGCACATTACACATAGTTTCAAGACTAGACAGACTACTCCAAGAGCACTCATCCATTAACAGTTACCAATACATATAATATAAAGAAATGTAACCAACCTTTATTGGGAAAAAGAACCCCAAAGATTTGGGGACCAAAAGTGATTAAGAGTGACCATTAAATAAGTTTCCTTCAGCTTGAATCAAGTTAAAAGCACAAAATGTATTTGCATCATTACTGTCTTCGAATGGTAGCACCATAAATAGCAAATAGCAAAGCAGAGCCAAATACGCCAACAACTCTCATCATATGAAATGGGTTCAATTCCAGTAATGAACTCCTTGAAAAACGAGGATCAATCGAAATATAGCTACTACAGCAAAACTATGAAGATGAAAAGAAATGAATTCAAACATGTTGTAGGGAGTGTCTGGTGTCAGAGATTAACCATAGGACACGGAGGGTGGCCGAAGATTTACCAAAGAAGATGATGTTCGCCCAAATGTGGGGACGAGGGGCTTGCGTTTATATCTGTTATTTTTATTATTGTTAGAGTAAATTACATTATTAGTACAACTAGTTTGTCAAAAAGGGTATTTTAATGAATTTACATAAATTTAATTGACTTTTAACAAATGTCATTGCTATTTGCTAGTCCACTAGAAACCAAACTTGTCACAAAATGAAACCACATAACCCAATCATACAGCTTTTATCCTTATTTGAGACTAGAGTCATACCACATAGACAAAAGCATACAAAACTTTCAAAACATAAGCATTGGCATACCTAACGATGCGGCGGATCATGCTCTATACTTAAGAGTGCACATTACAATCTCAAATCTGAAAATGGTCATAAAACAGATGTGATCAACTCACGTCACAACGGGCTGCAGTTGCATCTTGCTCTAGAGCTTTGAAGCTGCATCTTTGTCCAAAAACCATTTCAGCTGGCCTTCAGGTGCCACCATCTGAACAGGCAAAAGCTCAGGCTCTTGACCATTGCCGAGAGCTACATGAACCGGATGGGCTTTACCAGCCCCGGCCACCACCAGTGCAACATTTGCAGATGAATTGATTACTGGGAATGTAAAGGTAATTCTTTCTGGAGGGGGTTTCGGTGATTCCTTGATGAAGGTGACCCACTTGCTCTTTTCCTTGAGTAGAGGGTGTCCAGGAAATAAAGACGCCACATGCCCATCTGGGCCCATACCCAATAGCATAAGATCGAATTTTGGAAACCCTGTTGCCTCTGAAGTGCTGATTATCCCGTTATGAACCAGATGACGGATGTGGGTCTCGTAGTCATCTGCTGCAGCCTCTGCTGATAAGGCGTCGTTAATGGCGTGAACATTTCCAGGAGGAATCGGCACCTGGCGCATATATCTCAAACATTAAAACAATTTCAAACTCTAATATTAATCTTATGAATGGAAGCAATCTAAAGAACTTCAGAAACGTACCTTGGAGAGAAAACCATCAAAAGCAAGCAGATAATTGCTATCTGGATGATCTTTAGGCACCACTCTTTCATCCACCCAAAACATATGCCACTTTGACCAATTGATAGAATCAACATAAGGTGATTCTACTAGCTTCCTTTGATTTCAATATCAAATCATCAATCTCAAATTCGCATTCACAATCACAATTCAAAAATGGGAATCACATCATACAACCAAAAACCCACAATCAAGAACACAAAATCGAGTTCATAAATGAAGTCTCTAACAGATTCAAAGAACATAATGACATCAAGAAATTAACAGTAGTTCAAAATTGGATCTTTTTTTACAATCAGAAACACCCAATGATCAATATAAGATGCTTCCGCTAGCTTCCTTGATTTCAATTCAAATTCACTTTCACAATCACAATTCACAAATGGGAATCACATTACACAACCAAAAACCCACAAATTACAACACAAAATCGAGCTCACAAATAAAGAAGATAACATCGAGTTCAAAAATTGAATCTTTCTTCACAATCACAAACACCCAATGATCAATATAACAAATTAAACTTCAAAAATCACCAATCGAATCTTCTTTCACAAAATCAAAAGTCAAGAACCCTTGGAAACATACCTGAGTGACTTGATCAGCGATCCACCGGACACAACAACCGTGAACGAACCCTTTTCTTGGGTGAACTTTTCGGACAAATCGGCAGTGTATTTCGCCAGAGACACCGAAAGGGCTTCTTCAGAATCAAACACCTGTACTTTATTATCAGTCGCCATGTTCGTTGAACTTGAAGCTTTCGTCTTGAAACAGTTGAATCTTTTAGGATCGTGAGTAGCAGTGATTACGGGGATGTTAGCAGCAAAGGGCCGGTGGGTCTCCGGTGACCACGATGACGGAGATCGTGAGGAAAGTTGGATACAAGGGGTGCGAGTGTGAATGTGAGTGTGGGTGCGAAGAGGGGTGTAAAGAGGTTGGAGTGAAGAGGCCATAGGATGTGTGATATGTTAATGTTATGCACCCTTTTGTGATCGATCACACACCGGTGTTTGACTTAAGGATCCGATGTATTTTGAGGGTTTAGCGTAACACTCTATGCAATGTTGTCATTTTGAGGATTTTTTATAATCTTGTTTTATTGATAAGAAAATGGAGTTAATTATTATGGTTTATGTCGTTTGGTTTGGTTGAATTCTTTATTTAAATTCATATTTTTATCGTACGCACTCTAGTTTTGTTTTTGTTTTTTTTTTAAATTTGAGCGAATATGTCAGGCTCCGACTTCATTCATCTGCTAACACTTTTCAAAGCACTTTCTAGTGTGTGTTGTCCACTTATTTTTCATTATTTTTGTTAGAAAAGAAAATTGATCAAAATGCAATTCGTATTGAGAAATCTAAAAGAATTGAAGATATCATCTTTGTATGACTAAAAATAAATCAGAATGTTGAAAGCTTTGCTCAATAGTGCCTCATTTGCCACATTCCCAAGGGTGACCACAACTGGTTGTATATGCCTTTACCAGTTCCTTTAAGCACCGTTTGGTTCACAAAATTATCAGTAATTTAAATTGAAATTGAAAAATTTTCCATCTAAAATCATGTTTAGTTGGTCAACGGATGAAATTGGAATTGGAAAATTTTCCTTCATTCATTGGAATTCACATTCCTTCCACTTACCCATAGAATGTTTAACAATCCAATGGAATATTCAAAACTAAAATTTCAATTTCACTCAAAATTGACCAACCAAATACGTTATCAATTTTAACAAGATTTCAATTCCAATTCCAATTCCAATTGCAATTCAAATTGCAATTCCAATTCCAATTCCAATTTCAATTTCTTTGCAAAACATTCTGCGAACCAAATGACCCCTTAGTGTCCTTGGGGGGAAATGAGTATGGAATTCATCATCTGGTTGCTATAAACTTAAGACCAAAAGGACTCTGTTATGGTAGTCGTCGATTGGTCATGCATTTCATTCCATTTCACATCACCTTTGATGCATTGCAAATAACCAGTTCATACTTTAAAGAAGCGGTCTGCTTGCATGGAGTTCCCAAATTGATAGTGAATGATCGGGATACCAAATCCTTGAGCCACTTTTTGTTAACTTTGTGGTAAAATACAACTTCGTTTCAACATATCCTACCATCTCCAAACGGATGGTCAAACTGAAGTTTCCTAAAGACACAAAAATGTGGGTAAATGCTATTTGTGTTTGTTTCCTTTTTATGTAATTGCATGTATCCATGAATGATCGATCGGAAAGTTTACGAGCTAATTATTTTCTCTGTTTCTCCTTCGAGTAGTTATCATTTCAGCTTTAACAATCTTTGAAGCTAATACAGACATCTTGACCCGGTCTAAATTGCTCAACGGATAGTTCAAGTGGTGGAGTTGTATCTTGAACAATCCATTGCCTTTAAAATTCTAGCCCTATTAGCTGTTTGTGACCTTTGGTGCCATCAATGAGTTTTTCTAGTTTTATAACCAAGTGGGAGTTTTCTATTGACTCTTCCCCGTATGTGTGTGTATAATTTTTTCACAAGATGAAATGATTGAAATAGAACTCCACTGCAAGTAGCTTATCCTAATGTACACTTATTTTGTTTTACTTTCTTTATTCTCACACAAACTCAAACACCTCTTTAACTAGTTCAGATATTAAATTTATACATTTTATTTATTATATGACTTGAACCATCAATCACATGATAATGACATCTTCCCTCTGCACCTTACTATCACAAGGTACGGGGCTGGACCTATATAGGGGTGAGGGGTAGCCTCCGCTACCCCTTAACTTTGTACGCGTAATGTTTAGAAAAAAATACATTTTTATAAAAAAAATACGGTTTTACGTTACTCCTTAGAAAATTTTATGTTACCCCTAAAAAATGTTTAGACTCAAAACTTTCTAGAAAATTTTAAATTTTATAAAAATAGTCTAATATTTTATAAAAAATATTACCTTTTATAAAAACATTATAAAACTCAATTACCCAATTAACATTAAAAGCCCAATTTATAATAAAACCCAATCAATTTTTAAAATCTCAATTTATATAATACTAATTATTAACTTCATTTATGCATTAGAGTTGTATCATTAGTATTAAAAGTTATACATATCTTTTGTCTTTTTCTTATTTTTAAAATTTTATTGTAAACCCAATACTTTACGTATTTAACAATTTAACCCTACAATTTTTCACTCAACATTGGTCTCTATACTTTTCATCTTTTACAATTTTTATGTTTAACATTTCAGTCTAAATTTGAAGAGTTAACACGCCGTAATGTGCGTGTGTGATTCAACGTCGTTAGGCCTCCCCCTCCCCCCCTTTAACGGCCCCGACGCAAAGTGTGGGTCCTAGATCAACTTAGTTATTGTTATTTTTTATGTTTTTACGTTTCATGTGCGTTGTTCAATATTTCTACATCTGCTTTCCGTTTGGTTTTATTTATATATTTTTTATTTTTTTTAATACAAGCTTTTCCAGTTTTGCTGATTGCTTACGGAAATGTGACATTGATATTACTTGGCATGGTTTTACGGCCCCGCCGCAACGCGGGGAGCTTATTACTAGTTTATTATAAAACCAAATTAATCTTTAAAAACTCAATTATTATAAAACCCAATTACCTATTTAATAAAAAAAATCAGACCCCCCCCCTCCCAAACCAAAATCCGCTGGCCACCGCTGCTTCTTTTCCCTGCTCCCTGTCCCTGCGACCCTGCTGCGACCACGAGTCATCCGCTGCTGCAGCGCTGCTCGGCCACCACTGCTGGTCCGGACGTTGTTGCTTGCTGCCGCCGTTGCTACTTCGGTGCTCTTCTCTCTTTGGTGCTTGAATGTTTACTTTGAAGAGTTAAAGCCTTGAATTATTGAAGGTATTCTTTCTACTTTCTAGGTTTAAGTGTTATTTGCAAGATTTTTAGAGTAGAAGATTGATTATTTGTTATTTGATTTAATTTTTGGGTTTTATTGATAATTAGGGATTTGTATTTAAATTAGGGATTTGAATTGTGTTATATGAATTAAAGATTAGGAATTTGAAATTAGGGATTTTATGAATTTGA
This sequence comes from Flaveria ramosissima, assembly GCA_025215565.1. NCBI lineage: Eukaryota > Viridiplantae > Streptophyta > Magnoliopsida > Asterales > Asteraceae > Flaveria > Flaveria ramosissima. The sequence continues at coordinate 8,332,078 of CM046034.1, forward strand.
ATTGTATTATTAGTAATTGCAATTTGTAATCTTATTGTGTTATTTGAAATTGAATTAGGGATTTGGAAGATAAAAAAACAAGTTCTTATAGGTAATTCTTTTAAAAGAAAATTTCAAGAGGAAGATATTGGTTCTAATAATGATGATAATATTGGATAAACAACTCCTTTGAGTTTCAATTCATTCGGGTTCAATTCCTTCGGGTTTAATTCCTTCGATCCCAAATGGATTTGATTTTAATGATCTTCCTTCGGACCCTTTGATAGGCCTTCTATTGCTAGTTATCATCCTAATCAAATGGATCACATAAGAATTTACTATCTTGTTAAAAACGCTTTTCAACCACGAAATCATAAATTTTCATTCAAAGAGTATTCTAGTGGGCAAAAACGTTTTAATGTAAAATGGTTTGATGCATATTCGTGGTTAGAGTATAGTACTAAAGTGGACAAAGCGTATTGTTTATATTGTTATTTGTTTAAAGACAACGTTGGCAATCAAGGTGGAAGAGATACTTTTTCAAGTTCAAGTGAAAGGTTTTGTAATTGAAGTAAAGTGGGTGCCTTAAAAGACCATGTTGGATCAGTTAACAGTTATCATAATAAGACGATGCAAAAATGTGATGATCTTTTGAAACAAAAACAATATATTAATGTTAAGTTAAATATGATAAGGGATCAAGAAAAAGTTGCCAACCGGTACAGATTATTAGGACGTGTTATTAGTGCTAGATTTGCCTAGAAAATACTTTACCATTTCGTGGTCATGATGAATCGGACAAATCTCGTTCGAATTATTGTTTTCTTTCAGTAATAAAGTTGTTAGTGAGAATAATCCGGAGATTAGTAAGTACACATTAGGGAATGCAATGAAGAATAATAAATAAACGGATCCATCAATACAAAAGGAGATTATTGATTGCTTTGCGAAAGAGGTAATAAAAAAGATTTGTGAAGAAATCAAGGATAATGTGTTTGAATTGTTAGTGGATGAGTCTAGTGACGTATCTTTAAAAGAACAAATGACAGTATTTTTGAGATATGTAGATAAACTGGGGTTGTTAAAAAAAGTTTATTGGAATTGCTCATGTGAAAAATACCTCTTATTCCACTATTAAAGAAGCCATTCTTTCTTTGTTAGCAAATAACCAGCCGAGTATTGATCAAGTAAGTAATAAGTTTTATACTTTCTACAATTAAACTTTAATATAAATTAATTATTTTTATGCGATTGTTTGTTTCTAAAATAGGTTACGGGTCAAGGTTATGATGGTGCAAGCAATATGCAAGGAGAGTTTAATGGCTTAAAAGCTATGATTTTGAAAAATAATCCATCGACACATTATATACATTTCTTTGCTCATCACTATAACTAGTGATTGTGACAGTTGTAAAAAAGCATGAAGGTGTTAAAGAGTTTTATGATTATCTTAACATGGTTGTTAATACGGTTTTTGCTTCTTGCAAACGAAAAGATATGTTACGGGAGGCAAAAAGCAAGAGTGTGATCAACAATAGGCCCTATCTAAAGACAGAAGGGGTCAGGTCACACTCTTTATTGTCATAGCCGCATTCCAGTGAATACTGATGGAGTCAATCCTGTGGCCCTCATAGAGCATAGAGGTAAATTTCAGGACTTTTTTCGGGACTCGACCTTTCTCAAAAAGAGGGGGAGGGGTCTTCTTTCAGGTGAAATTAAGACCGGAAAAAGATTAAATCAAGAGAGTTTCATAGTACGAGCCGGAGATACAAGATGGGGTTCTTATCATGCAACAATCATATGTATGCTTAATTTATTTCCAGAAGTTGATATGCTTCGTTATGTTAAAAAAGGAGATAGCACTCAACAACAAACTAGTGCAAAAGGTATTCTATCCTATTTTAAGAAATTTGAGTTTGTTTTTTATGCACACTGGAACATATTTTGGGACATACAAATGTTTTATCTAAACATCTTCAAAAAAAATCAAGACTTATTAGAAACGAGTAAGTTAATAAATGGAATAAAACAAGCATTGAATGATTTAAGGCAAAGGAGGTTTGATGCTATGTTGGAAAAAGTGACTTGTTTTTATGAAATAAAACATATTAAGGTGTTGGATATGATACAAAGTGATGGTAACCCAAGATTTCGAAAGAATGTCATTACTACTCGACATCATTTTGAGGTTGAGATTTTTAATACGGTTTTGGATATGCAAATTCAAAAATTGGGAAATCGATTTAATGAAGTATCAACTAAATTGGTAGAAAATATGTCGGGTTTAAATCCTTGTAATAGATTTTCAAAGTTTGACATATCTAAGATAGTAGTTTTTTGTGAGATGTATCCGGTTGATTTTAATATGAATGAAAAATGGTGTATTTTAGGTGAGCTTAAGGTGATTTAACACTCGATAAAAGAAAATGATAGATTTACAAACTTGAATGAAATGTGTCATCTTGCTCGGCTAATGGTGGAAACTAGAAAAAATATATCTTTTCCTTTGTTTTATCGGATTTAAAGCTAGCACTAATTTTACCGGTTGCAACCGCAACTGTTGAAAGATGTTTTTCTAAACTGAAGCTTATCAAGACGGATATACAGAATCCAATGGGGGAGGAATATTTGAACAATGCTCTAGTATGTGTGATTGAAAGAGAAACGTTTAACGAAGTAACAAATGAGGATGTAATGTTTCGTTTTCAAGCTGTGAAAAACCGAAGAGAAGAGTTATGATATCAATTAGATATTTCTTTAACTATCTTTATTATCATGTTTTTTTTAATTTATATTAATGTACGGTTAAAAAAGAATTAAATTACATTACCCCTGAAATAAGTTTCTAGATCCGCCACTGACAAGGTAACATGTCCACTGGTTTTAATTTCCTTCGATTAATGCTGGCATGAAATGAGATTCATTAAAATGAAAACTATCAATCTGGAAATAATGAAGTCACCTTTACACTTGCTTTAAACAACAGTCCAAAATACATCATTTTTTACCAAAATCACAAAAGTAATCAACATGCTATGATCAGTCATCTCATGGGCATAGATACCGCATCGCCCTATCCATTTTGTTTATGCATCAGAAACCAATTAAATAATAAACAAACAATAATCACCTATTTAGTCTTAATGATGCCTTGTGTTGGAGCTGCGAATCGTCAAACCATGCAAAAGCTTGGCATATCCAAAGAAGTTGAGTTTTCCATCGGTACCTCTTATCCAATCCTTGAGTATCGAGTGTGCTGTTGGCCCCACGTTCATTTCCTGATTCCGGTTTCAAGATATTTATAAACATAAAAAGCCATTTAAAACTAAAATGAGAGAACAAGTGATACTTTCGACCCATTTACTTATTAATGGGTCGCTTTGGTTTTGTTTTATCTCCAATGAGTCAAACGGGTCAAATTTAGATTAAATAAGATGGCTTAAAAGGAAATGAATCAAGTGCCTAGAATAGGTCAAACAAGTCAAAAGTGTCCCAATGTGTGTTTTTGATGCATCAGATCTAAATCATTCTATCCAAAAGTTAATTTTTTGGATGAATGGTTTTTAAGTCAACCCAACACGACTCATTTATAAAAATTTGCTAGCTTCCCAGCCCACCACAAAAGTTAAGAAGTACCTGTGCTAATGCCTCAACTGATATGACTCGATTTCCTTCTAGTTCAAAATATTCAAAAGCTGTACTTGCAATGATCTCCCATCCTTCAAGAGCTTCAAGTTGATGTGGACTAACTGTAGCAGCACAAAACTCTTCAAATGTCATTCGAGTATAAGCGAGCGGCTTCATCTTCAATCATAACAAGCAAAACATCAGTCAAAGTGAAAAATGAAAACATAAAACTTGTAACATCAAGAACTATATTTCTTACTGAATCCAAGATATCAAGGACTCTTGATTCTTTCATGGCAGCAGTAGAATGTTTCACAAGAGCCTGCACAGTTGTTCTCGGTTAATATGAAATCTTTACATATAGCGTAATGAAAAAGAAGAAAAGATATTATCAACTAACCATTCTATAATTGTCCAGAGAAACACATCCATCTTTCGGTTCCAAGAGATTAAACTGAGCCCTTAAGTAAATGAGCTCATCCTCAGTCAAAGCTTTTGAGAGAGCCTTGAAACATCAATAAAAAAAGCATATAAATTTGTGGCAGTAAATAGCTTAACCACCAAGACTTGCCCTCACTAACGAGGTGCTTGGATACGTATTTTGAAAGTGATTATGTGATATTGAATTTAGCAGAATCATATATAAACAACTATAATAAAAGGGGTTGTACAAAATCATTTGGATGTGTCTATGCTATTTGAAGTTGTAAATAATAAGGTAAACATATGTTTGCGGGGTTAACACAATATACAATACAAGAAATCAATAGAAAAAATAGAACTTAATTTCCTGTAAAAATTTGAGAAATACCACATCACTGTATTGCAAATACTAATTTGACCCTTAGAAATCAGTTTTGTTGCAGCTTGTACGAAAATATTCATATAATCAGAAGCATAATCTAGATCTATTCAAATAATCATTTTCAAAAGGCGAACATGTAAACAACCCTAAAAACTTGACAATCTGTCAACGTATAAAAAGTTACCTTAAGTGCCGCACGCCTCAAAGGCGAGGCCCGGAGATACGATTTGACTAATTTGTAGATCAAAATGTCTAAAGGGACGGCACGGTTTTCATCTCTTAACCACGGGTGAGCTGCACAAACAGTAATTTACCAGTTTTAAAACATTGTATAACTCAATAAGCCCCACTCATATATTTTTGTAAAATATATAAGAAAAAAAAACATACTCAAGGCTTGGGAAGCAGTCATTCTTTTCCTGTGATCCTTATTAAGAAGTCTTTTGACAAAATCTTTGGCTTCTGGAGTTACAGAAGGCCAAGGGGAGTCGCTAAAATTAGGATCAGCTCTTAACACAGAACGGAAGATTCCGGATTCAGTTCGAGCAAAAAAGGGCCGGCTTCCACATAACAATATATAGGTTATAACACCAATACTCCAAATGTCAGCCTCCACATTGTATGATCTATGGAGTACTTCTGGTGCAACATAGTATGCACTGCCAACAATATCATTCAGCCGTTGATCTGCAGCGCAAGAAATTATCTTATCATATATCTATAAATAACAATGCTATTAGATTGATTATCTGTTTAGAGGTAGCAAATGGAATGGAATCGAATGAAATAAAATTCATTTCCTTGTAATTTCTGTTTGTTTTGTTAAAAAAGCTTTGGAATTGCCGAATTGGAACGAAAATAATAATAAATGATAGGGTTACGGCATATTGATTTTATTGTAATTTCTTACATGGTTTATAAATACATATTTGGAAATAAAGTACAAAAGCTACTAATTAGCAAATGAATTGAAATTGCTCTTTACTTTTTTCCTTTTTGTGACAATGAAAATGGTTATGGACAATTCATAGGGCCCACCAATACCCTGCTAACCAATAAAACACAACTTACACTAGGCGTTGTAAGAGTGAGAAACGGTTAAAACTCAAAGGGACCACCAATACCCTGCTAACCAATTAACCGCAACTTACACTAGGTGTTGTGAGAGTGAGAAACAGTTAAGGAAAACTCATGTCTCATAGGGCCCACCAATACCCTACTAACCAATAAAGGGCAACTTACACTAGGTGTTGTGAGAGTGAGAAACCAATAGGGAAAACTCATAAGGCCCACCAATACCCTGCTAACTGGTAAATCGCAACTTACACTAGGCGGGTGGCCTTCAAGAGTTTGAGATAGGAAACCATTGGAACCTAGATTCATCTCTAACACCTCACCCTTACCGCCACGTCACCACTTGATGGTTTATTTATTTTAACGTTCACCGCAAGCTATGATTTTCGTAAACATGTCTCAAGCTTAAAGAGGACGCTTACCAATTTTAACATTCCACCAAGTAGTTTATGAAATCACCCAAAATAGCAGTGACTAGATCTCCTAAATAACTTTATCAGTCTCTTAAAAAATATGGGATATAATCTTGTTTTCAACATTGATCTACCATACACGAGATCACTAGAAGGTTATAACCAAACTTCTATATAGAAATAACGTTAAAAGTTATGTAACACTCACCTAGTCTGCATAGAAATAGCAAATGTTATGTAATACTTGCCTGGTCTGTATATATAGGTTTGGAATTGGAATGAAAATAATGATAAATGATAAATGAAAATAATGATAAATGATAGAATTACCTTATATTAATTTTATTGTACTTTATACTTGGTTTATAAATAAATATTTGAAAATATAGCACAAAACCAACTGTATAGCAAATGAATTGAAATTACCCTTTATATTGTTTTTATTTTCTTCCTTTTTGTGAGAATGAAAAACAGTTAGGGAAAACTCATAAGGCACACCAATACCCTGTTCACCGGTAAAACGCAACTTACACTAGGCGGGTGGCCTTCAAGCAGTTAAGACAAGAAACCATTGGAACCTGGATTCATAACTAAGACCTCACACTTACCACCACATCACCCCTTGAAAGTTTATTTATTTTATTGTTTACCGAAAGCTATGATTTCCGTATACATATCTCAAGCTTAAAGAGGACACTTATCTAAAGAAACCAACTTTAACATTCTATCGAGACATCGAGTAACTTATGACATCACCCAAAATAGCGGTGACTTGATCTCCTAGATAACTTTATCGGTCTTTTAAAAAATGTGGATTTAATCTTATTTCCAACATTGATCCACCATACACGAGATCAATAGAAGGTTATAACCAAACTTCTATATAGAAATAGTGTTAACATTTGTGTAACACTTGCCTACTCTACATAGTCTGTAAATAAAGGTTTGGAATTGAAATGAAAATAACGATAAATGATGGAATTACCTTATATTGATTTTATCATAATTTTTTTACTTGGTCTATAATTACATATTTGAAAATAACGCACAAAAGCTACATAATTGCAAATGACAAAAATTACCCTTTTTCTGTTTCTATTTTCTTCCTTTTTGTGAGAATGAGAAATAGTTAGGGCAAACTCATAAGGCCCACCAATACCCTGTTAATCAGTAAATCGTAACTTACACTAGGTGGGTGGCCTTCAAGAGGTTAAAACAGGAAACCATTGGAACTTGAATTCAATACTAAGACCTCACACTTACCATCACGTCACCCCTTAAGGTTTATTTGCTTTATTGTTCACCGAAAGCTATAATTTCTGTATACATATCTCAAGCTTGGAGAGGACGCTTATCTAAAGAAACCGACTTTAACATTCCACCGAGTAATTAATGACATCACCTAAAACAGCGGTGACTTGATCTCCTAGATAACTTTATTAGTCTTTTAACAAATGCGGGATTTAATCTTATTTCCAACATTGAACCACCATACACAAGATAACTAGAAGGTTATCACCAAACTTCTCTAAAGAATAACGTTAAAAGTTATGTAATACTCGCCTGGTCTTGTAAAATCAGATAAACCAAAATCTATAACCTTCAATAGAGAATCTTCTTGTCGTGTGCTGAAAAGAAAGTTCTGCCAAAAATCAGGTAATTAGATTAATATCTATGTTAATAGCTAACTAGCTATCTACTATCATTAAACAATTCATACGGGAAAACACATATTCAAGATAAATTGAAAACAATCATAAAACCGAATATACCTCAGGTTTTAAATCGCGGTGCACAACACCCTGGAGATGACAAAAAGAGGCCACACTTAGAATTTGAGTAACAATCGATTTTGCATCATTTTCTGTATATCTTCCACCTCTGCAAGAACAAAAAAGATGATCACTATAACTCAGAAAACAAACCACACAATAAAAAGTATGGTGTTTAACAATCACCTTGCTAAAATGCGGTCGAGAAGCTCTCCCCCTTCACACAATCTGTAAAATAGCATAATATTGTTTACATCATAAGTTGAATCAAGAAAGAACAAAAAATTTCTAACAAGTAATTCAACCATTAAACTAACATCAAGCAATTGCATTTGCAGGTTATGTAATCTATATTATATCGAATTAAAACTTACTCCATAACTATGTACACATTCTGATCATCCTCAAAAGCATCATGGAACTGAACCATGTGCTGATGCCCAGATAAACTCCTTAACAGCTTCACCTCCCTGCGCACATCTTCGATCGATATAGCTGTTGTCATCTGCACAATCAGATCACCATACACAAACATCATATACCAGAATTAGATCAAAATTCAACATTTTATCAGGCGATTAACCGAAGAATCATCAAAGATTACAAACCTTTGCTTTCGAAATAATCTTGACAGCAACAGGTTGATTCTTGAGAACACCCTTCTTACATTTTGCCCAACAAGTATGCCCAAAATGACCTCTTCCAACCTCCTTCCCCAACTCGTATTTCGACCCGAAATTCCGCTGGTACCCGAAGCTCTTATCAAGAGCTCTCTCAACCCCACCACCGTCGTCTTCTTGAATGGTCGCCGGCGACGGCGACGGCGCCGGAGCCGTGGCGTTCCCTTTCCGTTTCAAAATCGCCGACATGATCGGCTTCGCCGGAGACGGCGGTGGGAAGGGCCACTTGAACATCCTCCCGGGAGTCCTCGCCGGCGACGGCGTCGGAGGAACTCCGGCGGGATACGTGTGCTGCCATGGGCTTCCGGTGAAGGAATGATTTGGGGTGTTGCTACTGGACCTCCCGTTGATCCCGTTAGCTACGGCGGAGGACGGTGGTTTGGGGCTGCGAGGTGGGTTTCCGGCGGTGGATCCGGCGGCGTTCTGGTGCCTGACGGCGGCGTCAGCGACGGCGTCTTTGCTGCAGCAATGCCCCATCAAGGGCTCCGATTGGTGAAGGATTCAAAAGTCTTGTGGTGGGTTGTTTATGAGAAATTCTTCATAGTCATTACCTAAAGAAGATTGTAGACCATTAAATATTGGAATCGAGTGTTGTATAGTAGATGATTTCGAGAGAAAATTCAAAGGGTTTGATCGTGAATTAACAGTTGAGTTAGCGAAGTGTGGAGTCAAGATTTGTAAAAGCCGTAAACTTTGAATAAGCAAACGTTTCATACGTACAACAACCCAAATCCCCACCGTCCGATCTTTATTTATTTGTGTCATCTACTTTTACTTTCTCTAATTTATTTCTTACCTATCAATAAACTACCTTAAATTCCGATATATGAATTCACCAAACTAATATAAAACAAAATGGTTTGATGATTGATAGAGTTGTGTTGACTAGTAAACAATTTTGGTTATCTTTTATGAATTTTACAAGTAGTCAATGTGATAAATAAAAGGGGATGAATGTGAAATTAGCTCATTTGATATTTGATAAAAGTTTTTGATTATTAGATGGTTCAAATACAAACATGAAGTAGAGTAGTTTTGTGTTTGTAGAAGTAGTGTTATCTTAGATTTGACGTCAAATCTTGATACCCTAATAAAAAAAGTAACTAGAGTGACATGTGTTATCATTACATTTATTATCATCAAATTTTCACACTTCAATCTCATATTAAATAACTATATTAATTATTTATAATATTATTTAATTTCTGTTTAGATTAGAAATAGTTTTTTTAAAATTTCTGAAATAGATCTTTTTATTAATGCTATTTCAAAAGAAACATATTTTTATAAAATGAATTTTTTTCTAGAATATCAAACTATTTTTTAAAATATAAAACATTTTAAATTAGTGTTTTGTAAGGTAAAATTTTTATAAACCAAAGATAAATAAAATTAGGGGTTATAGTAAGAAATTTTAAAATAACATTTTTTAAAAATGGTTTGTTTTGAAACAAAATGTTTAACTTTTTTTGAAAAACAAAGTTTAAAAAGCTGATATTATTATTTTATTTTATAAGCAATATTTTTACATAATTTTCATGATATCCTATCTTAATATATCGTTTTAAAATTAATAAAATTTTATTTTATTTAATATATTATATATTAAACTCGTGTAATATACGAGTTTATTAAAGCTAGTAAATAAATAGAGAGGTTAAATTCACCCCTTGATTTTTAATGTACCTAACCTGAAAAAAGTAAAATGGGATAAATCAACTGTTCTTTTTTGTGTGGAAGTGTTGATAATTTTAGTAATATCATGTTAGTATAATTAGATTTAGTTAAAATCAAATCAGAAAAATTAGAACAAACATTGATACGTGTTAAAAGGTACAGAGTTCACCCTAATTCAAGAATAACATACTATTAAGTTGAAAATTATAGAAACAAGAAATCTTGATCAATGGCTCGTGTCCCTACCCTAAAAGAGCTTGACACTTCAAAAAAACACAACGATCATTTTATTTCGTAATTGGACTAGGTCTCAGTTTATGAGTATTTACTAGTGTACTCATAAGAAAAAACATAAGGGGTGAAGTCTTTAAACCATGGAGGGTTCCTAGATCACCTTCTTGGCATGTTTGAGTCAAAATGCGGATAGGGTATAAGGGTAAGAGCATAAGGGTAAGAGCGCGTGGCAAGGTTCCCGCTACGCATATTACCGCGAGAAAAGTTGCATGAAAATAATCGCCAGGAGAAGGTAAAAATTAAACAACAAAGTTTTAGAGACCTTTTACAATGTAATAATGACGAAGAACGAGCAGAGCTAAAACATAAATATAAGGAGGCTAAGAGAGAGGCGAAAAAATCTGTGTCAGAGGCAAAGAACACAGCGTACGAGAAAATGTATAAGCGATTAGAGACGAAAGAAGGAGAATATGACATGTTTAAGATTTCCAGGGCAAGAGAAAGGGGAAGACAAGACCTCAGAATGGTAAAGTTTATAAAGGCTGCAGATGGAAAGGTCTTGGTGAAGGAGAACGACATCAAGGCGAGATGGAAAACTTACTTCGATAACCTTTTCAACATAACGAACCCTAATCAACAATCTGCCATCGATAAAACAACCCAACCAAACCAACAAAACAAGTGTTATTGTAGAAGTATCACTGTCGACGAGGTTATGAAGGCGCTGAAGAAAATGGGAAGGGCTAAGGCAGTAGGGTTAGACAACATACCGATTGAAGTGTGGAAGTGCCTAGGAGACGAGGGCCTGGAATGGTTAACAGACTTATTCAACAATATCGTCAAAACCGGGAGGATGCCAGAGCAATGGAGAAGCAGTGTCATAGTCCCCATATATAAGAATAAAGGAGATGTACAATGTTGCACAAATTACAGGGGAATTAAGCTATTGAGTCACACGATGAAACTATGGGAAAGAGTTATTGACACGAGAATTAGACGAGAAACCCAGATAACGGTAAACCAATTTGGATTTATGCCAGGACGCTCCACAACAGAAGCCATACACGTCATAAGAAGGATAATGGAGAAATATAGAGAAAAGAAAAGGGACCTACATATGGTTTTCATTGACCTAGAAAAAGCATATGACAGTGTGCCGCGTCAACTCATTTGGGAAAGTCTACGACTTAGAAGGGTGCCAGAGAGGTATATCAAAATAATAATGGATATGTATGAAGGGGCAAAAACGTGTGTGCGAGCACCAGTCGGAGACACAGACTTTTTCCCGGTGGAAGTGGGACTACACCAAGGATCGGCATTGAGTCCATTTCTCTTCACAATAGTGTTGGATGAGATGACGAAGTCTATACAAGAACCAGTCCCGTGGTGCATGCTGTTTGCGGATGATATCGTCTTAATATCAGAATCAAAAAAGGTGCTTAACGAGAGGCTAGAACAGTGGAGAGCCGCACTAGAGAGAAGAGGCTTAAGGATAAGTCGCTCTAAGACGGAATACATGCATTGTAACTTTAGTGGGGGGGATGAAGAGGACACCCAAATAAGTATCCAGGGTATGACAGTACCACAGACATCTAGGTTTAAATACTTGGGCTCGTACGTACAGGAGGACGGAGAGATACACAACGATGTAGCTCACCGTGTACAGTCAGGATGGTGCAAATGGAGAGCAGCATCAGGGATCCTGTGTGATAAGAGGTTCCCAGCAAAACTAAAGGGAAAACTATACAGAGCGGCAGTTCGTCCAGCTATGTTATACGGAACAGAATGTTGGGCCATAAAGAAATCGCACCAGAGACAAATGGAGGTCGCGGAAATGCGAATGCTGAGGTGGATGTGTGGCCACACAAGATTGGACCGAATAAGAAACGACGTGTTTCGACAGAGGCTAGAGGTGGCTGGTATCACAGATAAAATACGAGAGGGAAGATTAAGATGGTTTGGGCACGTAAAGCGGAGGCCGTTCGTAGCACCTGTTAGAGCAGTAGAGAACATCAACGTAGAGGGTAGGAGGAGTAGAGGTAGACCTAGGTTGACTTGGGACGAGGTAATTAGGCGAGATATGGTAGACTTGCACCTCTCTGAGCACATGATCGAGGATAGGAGTGCGTGGAGGCGTAGAATTAAAATTAAGGACTTTTAGCGGGATCTGTGGGTAGGAAGGGTAGTCGTAGACTTAGTTGCGGGACCCCTGTTTTCTTTAATCTGCCCTTTCGCGCGTTTCTTGAAGAGTATCTGTTGTACTCAATTTCTCAGCTTTTATGTGATCTTTACCTGTGTGTTGTATGCTGTATACCATAATTGTTACGGTTATTGTTTTCCTTACTGAGTCGGGGGTCTCTTCGGAAGCGGTCTCTCTATTTTCCATGATAGAGGAAAGACTCGCCACCAACCACCCCTCCCAGACCCTGCTCTTGAGTGGGATTTACTGGGTATGTTTGTTTGTTTGTTTGTTTATTACTAAGTTGCTACTTATCAGTAGTGGTAACCGAGGTCAAAGATAACTTTATTCATCAGTAGCAACCGATCATTATCATTGATAATAGCTTTTTAGTAGCAACTTGTGCATTAATGGTAAAGTTTAGGGATAAAAAATAATTGAAGTGCATTGTTTTTTTATTATTCTGATGGGTTTCTAAAGAAGTTTTCCCATTGATAAAATTGATAACTACCATAAGTTATAATCATTAACTATTTCACTAAGAATTGCATTGTTTCTTTTTTATTATTCTGATGGTTCAACCTTATATATTAAAACATTTTTTAGCCTTTTTCAATACAAATATCCATAGAAAGTTCATACTCGTTCTAGTATAAGTATTTTGGTCTTATTTGAATATTAATTTTGTACACACATAAGAATTAAATCTGTAAGAGATTCTAAGTGATTTAAAAAGCTATCCAAGAAATATTGTAACACTCATATCTTAAAACATCAGTAAATATCATATTTTTAAGTGTAATAATAGGACCTAAAAGATTTATTTATTAAATTATTTCTACAAATGATGTCTTGATTATTTATTTACAATGTATTTACAAAAATCCTAATAAAAATAAGAGTTATGTTTGAACCTTCTCCCATGAAACTTTATCAAGCTCAGCCTTTAGACTTTGACAAATAATATGCAAGTATATGCATAACATATATTTGCTTTCATTAAAAGAGTGTATATTCATATCAACATATCACATAATCCCAAATGGATAATCTCATGCACGTAAGTTAGAACAACAAAGATCTCATATGGTTTGGAATCATAAAACTTACATGTGAGTCAAATTTTAATCACGGTGATCTCATCTGAGTCTAACAATTCCTCAATATACTTGGATCGTGAAATCACATGCGATCTCACGTTAAACTAAGAAAATCCCATATAATCTTAACATTTTTCCCACATATCATCAAGGTAATTATATCACAAAAATACATCAATAATGTATTGTCAGATCTCATGGATTCACATTTCATATTAGTTGCATACACATTTTAGAGGATATGTATCTTTCACTTGTATATGCAAAGTCTCCCTTATATTGTTTCTCTTTGTAAACCAGTATTTGAAATTTGTCATCCTATCATAATGTGTAAATATTCATAAGTCATGGTTGTAACTTGCACCTCTTTAGTAACCAACCTCCTGTAAGGGCCCTGTTTCCGAGAGTCACCTAATTGGATTCATACATCATAACCATAATTCTTAAATTGAAACTTTCATAATCATTGCAACAAAAAACATTCAAAACATTTAACAAGGAACATATATTCATGATGTCGATAACATAGAACATCTCATCATCTTATCATTTTATAACATATATTTTAAACGGGATGCCAGACATTATGTCATGTAAGCTTCTTCCTACCATTTCAACTCAAGTTCTACTGCACTTTGATTTACTAGACATGCATGCTAGGGTTGTTACACTCGTATACTCCTTGGGTATTTTAGATATACCCTTCGAGCAACCAACCCCCACACATGCCTAGTATTTTTACCCATACCCCTTGGGTAACCTAACGTATACACCCCCAAACATAGCCTATGCAGGTCATAGGGTATTTCCTTTCAGTATCGGCCACTCGGCTTCTGTTCCACCGGTCTCGTATTCTCTGCCAATCACCAATACTAGTACCAATGGTACTTATAGGGGTACATCTCATTTTACCAAGCATAATTACTATACCCCCATTATAGTATAAAATAACTAGAAATGGTTCTAATGCTCAAAGGAATGTTAAAACCATACTTTCTCTCTCTAGATTCTCTTACTAGAAGATATTTTAATTTATGCTCAAATGTTAACTCCAAGCTTCTATCTATAGAGGATCTAGAGCTTATTCACCATGCCATATGTCAAATCTAGATCTGGTGAGTCACAGCTAATATTGGTCCATGTGTACACTTGTGTGTTTCATGATTACTCTCTTATCGGTTCCATGAAAACTCTTGTACTAATTTCATGAGTATGCTCATACTCAGGGTAATTTTGAATTTATAGGTGATCTTTCGTACTCATCCATTGATACTTCTGTATTAAACATAAATAAGTGTCATAATTCTTACCTTCATACTCATATTTTGTCATTTACTTTCAAAATCTCCAATCATAAACATTCTTCTTGAATACATAAAGTCAGGATCTTATATATATACCCCCGTAAAAGAGAGTTGTGTCCTTTAAATCCAATTACACATTAGACAACTAGGGATAATACATACTCAACTTGTCTTCTAACTCCTAAGTAGTGTAATTACCTTTTCTATGTACTGGACCTTTAACTAATAAATCTCCTTGTTTCGTACTTTTTTTTGACTTTTTATCAAGTACAACTACTAGCTTTTCCACAAAACTGAACTTGTATATACCATAATATCATTTTATGGCACGTAGGGTGCTTCCTTTGCGAGACATTTTCCGTAGGCGTGAGATGTAGAATGTATTATGTATTGCGCACAACTCATCCCTTAACTTGGAAACATTTAGCATAACATAATCCTTGACTTAGAATTTGATTTGTCATCTTCTTTTATCAGCATGAGAATTCTGTGTCTTGGTTAGCTTTAAGATCGATGACTCCAAAATAGGTTAATATATTCTATAGTCATCTCTACACAATGTTTATTACTAAGCTCTTATTGACCAACCTCTTTCTAATATATTAGACTTCAACATATTTTTACCATATAGCATTTCATAAGAAGGCAACCCTATACTTGCCATATAGTTATTATAATATAAGAACTCTACTAATGGCAAGTACTTGTTTCAACTTCCTCTGACATCTATAATTCATGCCTACAACATATTCTTCAAGGACCGATTTATACGTTAACCTTGAGCATCTGTTTGGATGATACGTTGAACTAAATAATAGTCTAGTTCCAATTCATCTTGAAATTTCCTCTAAACTGGAAAGCAAAATGAGTATCATGATATCATAAAATTGTGAGTTGCACTTCATGCATTGACACTACTTCCCTTATATATACTTCAATTATACACTAAGAGGAATAAGTTTCTTATATAGAAAGAAAATATACACTCTTTATCAAACATTCTACAATGAACCACATCGTACCATGACCTTTTGTAATCTTTGGCAATTTCGTTCATGAATCCAGTAATATGTTACCACTTCTAGTTAAAACTTTATATTGTATGGATCTTTCCTTATGGTTTTTGTTGCTTAAAATTGACTTAGGAACATGTTAATTGATTTCACACATACTTAATAATGCCATGCTTCATACTTAAGCACCAATAATCTCTTTAATGAGTACTGTAATAATCCTATTGACACAACCATGTTTAATGGTAATACGCTCGTGTGCAAGATGGTGAATGTGAATTTCAAGAAACAAAAAATCAATATCAAGGATCTAGATGGACACCAATGTGTTTTTGCCGACACGATCGTGTTATATGGGAAAAACAAACAAGGTTACATATTTTTTGACATGTCATCACCACATTAACCACCTAACTTGTTTCCCACCATAATATTACGACAAAAGGGACTAAAGTTTCATTTTCATTGGTTTCTCTATCTCTCTCTGACCGTTTCTCTCCGTATTTAATATCTTTCTTCGAAAGCAACATCAAACTCCAAGGATCACTGCTTGCACGTCTAGGATTTGGGTTCTTATGTAGGCTAGCATCATTCCATAAGTTATCGTAAGTGAAGATGGTTCTTAGATCATAGTATAATCTCTAAAATATTTCATACATTTTAACCAAAATTATGATGATGCTACTTGTTTGGGTGAAAAGATAAGCTAAGGATTTGTTTTGAGCCTTGTATAGTAGCATCTATGTGTTTATATGTAATCTATACCAAAATCTAGATGTAAAATATATCAAGAACATTATACATTTGAAGAAATCATGTAAGAGGAGTTTGGATCATAAGAAATTGGCATACATGATGCAAAAATGGTTATATACATGATTAAATTGGTTTATGATATATCACAAGTTTGAAAAGAATAGATCTTTGAGAATTACCATCCAAATTGCAAGGCAAAAACCAAGTAAAAATGAACACTAACCATCAAATTTACTTCACACATATTCGGAATCCTCACTCATTTGAACTTTGTTTTAATTCCTCAAAATTATCTTGTAAATTCTTCACATGACCTTTTATTTTTTTCATCCATGTGATTTCCTCTTGCAATGATTCTACTTGAACATTTAATTAGGTCCATCAAATTTGTAGTAATTACCAACACCACTGATTTCAGCTTAATCAGTAAGTAACTCTCTTTTCGACTTAGCACATCTACCATAACATTTGCTTTTCTAGGATGATAATAGATTTCATTGTCATATTCTTTCATCAGCTCCAACATCTTTGTTGTATCATATTTGAGCCTAGGCATAAAACACTTATTAAAACCACAGACTTCCTAACTTCAAGCCATGATCCTTAGTTTATGGCATATGTGTATGCTCGTTATGAACATGACCCGTATGTGGATGCACTTATTCCTGTGCATCCTCACATGTCCAGGAGTCGATACTACGCTCCCAGCTTGCCATCAACTCAACATTACCACTTTCGGCTTACTTAGTTGCCTTAACTGTTGACATATAGAGGAGTTCTTAGGGTTAGGTACAATCGAGCACATCTTGCATAGCCATTATTGGCACCAGTTCTACCTAAAAGGAACCAAGGTGATTGCGGGGCTGAGGGCCCGTAATGCAAATGAGGTAAGGCTCAAGACAATATGAGATCATTGTTAAACATCTTCCAAAATTAAACACAAATTCAACTTTATATCTAAATCTATTATTCATCTGTTTGATAATTTTCACATCTCTTTCTACACAATTTTTTTATCCTTTGTTGAGATCACTACTTGTCAACCCTAGCACGAGACCAACAATTGGTACTAGATCAAGTTGCATATATCAATATCTAGATCTACTCAGTTACATAGTTTTCAAATCAAAGTTATGTTTTCCTAGAACTCAAGTTTGTATGTGATTCAAGCTGTCGTTCCAACTATTTTTCAAAAGCTTTGTTTCATAATGAAAGATTTTATGACCAAGCCTTCGACATTAGTTAAATAAGAATGTCCTCAATGGAAGATTCGTATGATCAACTTCTACATAGGAACTAATCCAACGCTTTACGAAACTATCCTAAATGGCTCATGTCACACCCCAACCTTAACGGCGGAATCGTCGAGATGTGAGGGCTAAGATTGTTCACAGCCACATAACGCTACCATTAAATAAGAATATTATTACCAATAAGTTTTAAAATGCAAATTACATCCATAAGTCTCAAGCTAGAATAAAACATAACATAAGATAACATCCATGACAAATTATTTATTTTTCCTAGGTCCAAATCCTAGGTGTGAGCATGCTTCAAAGAGATCATCAAACTTGAGCATTTCCTGAAACATGTTAAAAATAAAAGGTCAACTATAAAAGTTGGTGAGTTTCCATAGGTTAAGTATACATAAATATATCAAAAGATTTACAAGTAGCAATTCATGTCAGTGTTATGAATCATGCAAGTTTATAGAACACATATAGCTACAATCAAATCTTGACCAAGAATAAGTTTACAAGTTTATAACGATTAGCTAAGTGTACTTGGTTCCCATGATGAACAAGCATACGTCATCAGGAGCCGGCAATAACATCGGCTTTAGCACCAACGCCCATAGATCTATGACGTCGCCAGGGTAGCAATAGTTAATGATTGTCAACATATAATGTATCTCATATAACACTCACAATAATACAAATAACCATGACAAAAATATAGATGAATTGCATGTGCGTTACAAGTATAAAAAGTTTACAAGTGTAAGTTGATAAGTTTAACATGTTTTACCCCAAAAAGGTGTGAAATAATATGAAAATGGGCATGAAAACTCACATGACGATTAAGTTTATATAAGATGATTAGTAAGAATAATAGTCGATGTTCCAACGAAATCCTTCACAAGGTACCTAAACGTGTATATATTTACAAGATTTAAGTTTAATAATAAGTTTAATGATTTAACGAGAACTAGGGTTTCAAGTGGAATTTGAGGATTTTTTGTAAGGCCCATAGATCTATGACGTCGCCAGGCTAGCAATAGTTAATGATTGTCAACATATAATGTATCTCATATAACACTCACAATAATACAAATAACCATGACAAAAATATAAATGAATTGCATGTGCGTTACAAGTATAAAAAGTTTACAAGTGTAAGTTGATAAGTTTAACATGTTTCACCCCAAAAAGGTATGAAATAATATAAAAAGAGGCATGAAAACTCACCAACTTTCATAGTTGACCTTTTATTTTTAATATGTTTCAGGAAATGCTCAAGTTTGATGATCTCTTTGAAGCATGCTCACACCTAGGATTTGGACCTAGGAAAAATAAATAAATTGTCATGGATGTTATCTTATGTTATGCTTTATTCTTGCTTGAGACTTATGGATGTAATTTGCATTTTAAAACTTATGGTAATCTTATTTTTATTTAATGGTAGCGTTATGTGGTGTGAACAATCTTAACCCTCACATCTCGACGATTCCGCCGTTAAGGTTGGGGTGTGACAGCTCAACATTCTAATCGTCACTATACCAAAAATACCCGCAACATACAACTCTCCAGCTACACCTCCTTTACAAACTAAGGAGCTGTTTGGCAACCTCTTAATGGTTCAGATGTCTGAATGGTTCAGCACTTAATGGTTCAGACTGTTTGTTTCGCGAGCAAATATCTGAATGATTCATACATTTGCCTCTAAATGGTTAAGCATTATACTAATGTTGAATGGTTAAGAGGTCTAATGTTGAATGGTTAAGACATCTTATCTGAATTGGTTAGACATTTGCATTTGAATAGTTAAGCGATATACTAGCTCTTAATGATTCAGACCTCTTATTGGTTCAGCACTTAATCATTCAGAAGTTGCCAAACAGCCCCTAAAACTCATAATATGATGGAGTGTAGAAGAGTTAAAAGAAGCATAATTCATGGGAATGCCAAATTACTCTTGATTACGACTATTCCCAGCTGCATCTTTTAACATGTAGACTTGTGAAATCTACAAAACAAATATGCGATGAGTTGGAGAAACTCTTTGAAGATGGCATAAAGATGAAAAAAAATAATGATCACCAAGTGTTTGCATAATTATAAATTATCCAAAGCACCACCTCATGAATCTCAACAGTATATTTTGTTTTCTTACTAATTTCCTAGAAAACAAATGAAGAAATGTCTGCAATATATTTTGTTTTCTTATTGACTCTCTTGTCAACCTACCAAAAAAATGGAGATCATTAATGATCACATTAAAAGTAACCAAAGATCTTGATGGATCGGCAAGCTTCACTCTCAAGAAGTTGAAATCATAGAAGAATTAATGACAATAGGTGGATTTCTCAACTTATTGAAAATTTGTTTTGATAAGTCAAAAGCCAAAGAAATATTAGCAAAGACCATGAAAACTCCGGTCTTGTCAAACAAACTAAATAAAGAAAAATCAACCATATAAAGGTCTTGCTGAAAAAGCCAAATCTCTCTCTTTTTACCAAAAAGTTCAGCAACCGATTTGAAAAGAAATCACCTTTAATGTCAAACTCCAAATGATACACAAAGAACCTTGACTATCAGAAGTCCAATATGGCAATATCTTTTCTTCTAATAAAAGAGATGAGGAAATCACAAGCTAGAAGCTTCAAATACCCGAAAGGGACAGAAAGACAGTGAGAGATGCCGAGTATTACATGAAGAAATACGATGACATCCAAGAAGAGGGAAAGACTGACAGAGCCTTCATAGCTAAAAGAGAAAATTGGATCTCTGAACTTTCAAAAAATGAAAGTTTAGAAGCAGCTCATTTATGTTATGTTTATCAAATGAATTGTGTTTTAACCACTAACCTATCTTCTTAGTTTGATGGATGTTTGGTTATTTTAATCCCTCTCTATCTTGTCTTTCTACATTGGATTTTTTTCTCCATCTATACACACATCAAGAGGGAAGAGCCTTTTTTTGCCTCGTGAGAAAAGGGGGAGAAGAAAGAATGACAACTTAACCACTTGCCATAGCTCCAAGAGTCCAAGGTATGTAAGCCATCACATGAACATGTTAAAATAGGTATTTTCATGTTGGCAAAATCCTAAATGTTCATATACTTTTGACCAACATGTTAAAAGAGTCCTCATTCACCAACATGTTTCAGTGTTTGCTTTATAATGTTTAGAGGCTCTGGAAATGATAAATGTTGAAGCTGCACTTGGAAAAGGTTAGTTTAAACCTCATATCATAATAATCTACATGACACTTGTGGCCATCGAAGGGAGGCTCACCAGTCATTAAGTTGATACCACCTGTTTTATGAGGACACTTCTTTTGATTGATGGGGAAGATACAGGGACAAAAACATCCCATTTGTTTGTTTTCCAACTTTTTACCCTAATCCACCAAACCGAAAAGTACAACAGAAAAGCATAAATAGCTCCCCTTATCTCAAGAACGTGGTTTGCCGCCTTGGCCATCCCCGCCAGAAGCCGCCTCGGATCCATCTTGCTTCATTCCAATCGGATTACCTGCCATTGCAGACTGCATGGCTTGATGCATACCAATCATCCCATTCTGTCCACCAGCTGCCCTCAGACCCATCTGTGCCTGAATCTGTTGCTGTTGCTGAAATTGGAGTAACTGCTGCTGCTGATCTTGGGGCCGCAAGGCATTAAGCTGAAAGGGTAGTTTTGGAACACCGCCACCTTGTTGTTGAGGCTGCTGCTGAGCCGCCTGATGTTGCTGCATATAACTGTTTGCTTGCTGAGGAATTGAATTTGGTGGCATCTGCATCATGTACAAGGAAGTAAGCCAAAAAACCATGAGATTTGTAATAATAATTTTAGAACTCACCTGAGGAGTTGATGTCTGTGGTGGTGGCCCTGATGCTGGTGGTTGGGCGTCAGCAATTGCGGCTAAGTACATAAGGTTCTTTTGGAGAACAGCTTGGTACCTTGATAATTTCAATGTTTAAAATATATTGCATATTTTGTTAGATTTCAAACATCTCGAGCTTAAAACTATACTAGGATAACACAGGCATATAGAAGTTTCTGGTTCTACAAAAAGTATTAACTTTATCGACGACTCACTGCAATGAGAAGCTATAGAAACAAATAGAAATCCTATTCACTAGACATGATTAGTGTGCGAATAACTTACTGAGCACACTCCTGGAATTTTCCAAGGTTTTGATTTTCCAATATGGCCATAATCAAATTTTTGTTGTCATCAAGACACTGCAAAAAGACAAACATCATTAGATTAGAAAAACTACCATTACCTCAATATAAACATAAAATAATGATTTTACTCCCAACACTTTTAGAGGTTTTGTAATGGGACCCAAATGATATTTTTTACCAAAAACAAGAGAAATATAAATACAAAATCAGTCTACTTTGAAGAGACGACTCTTCAATATGAACTACTATGAGAGGTAGATTCTAATCAATGATGTTAAGATGTTCAGTTCTAACCCTAATCAATAACCAAAATCAAGAAAATCATACCACACAATTCCTATATAAAGAGTCATCCAATTATCCATATTGTTAACTATGTTAAACATGGAAATCCAATAATTACCAATTTTAATTATGAAAATACCATCATCAGTTATTATACTATTTACCATAAAGCATCCATAACATTTTGTTCTGTGAGTTTCCACCATGTCATTTTTACCACATCCCAGCTAGTCTCTGAAGTCTGAACTGAAGCAATATGCCAAAAGAAAAGCAACTAAGAGGTAAGCTAGAAGACTAAAATGACTACTGTAGTAAACTTCATGGTTATAGCATAGCTATATTCTTCCCCAAATATCTACTCTTGCAGTCAAAGACGATATATTTGTAAACTTTTAGAGGTTGGCTTAATGGCTGCATTTCATAATTCACTTGCTTCGTTTCTCAAAGGCGGTATTTTCTACACCTATTTCAATAGAAGATCAAAGGCAGTATTATTTACACCTTTCAATAAAAGAGTCATGCTGCTCATGCTTCACTAATTCTAGCACTTCCCTAATATAAACAATATAAGCAAATTTATGGATTGCATAAGAGAAAGCTCTCGAAAAGAACTGCTGCCACCTCCCCAGAACAATTAACTGTATCAATGTTATACTTTACAAGCTGAACATACATTCCTACTTTTAACTCACTTAGTGACAACATATATGAAACCTTGATCTCAGCAGAGGATTTCAGTAGAGAGGTTGACAATTAGTCAAAACACCAAAAGTGCTTCATAGTAAGAAGAAAAGACCAGAAATTTGATGATAATATTCAGCATAACCAATGTGTAGTAATGATCATTACAAGCAAAAAGTATGTTTGGATCAAAACCTTACCAAAAGTGTTGCATCTTTGCAATAACTGAAAGGAAATTATTGCAATCATTTCAGAATGAAGGGAGCACAAAATTAACTGAAATTATCACCTTTTGTCAATGCTCCAAATTCATATTCATCATAGAGTAAAAAACAATTTGATATTCACGTTCAAGCACGGATCCTTTTTCATTTAATGAATACAGGTTATACATGGTATCATATCTTATCGCAAAAGTGAGACAATTCACAATTTATATATGTATCTAAACAAAATCTTTGCTCCTGTTCCAACTAAAAAGTCATTTTGTTTCTTATTTTTGTAACCCAATCAACCAATTCACAAATGATGGTATGGGTTCGTTCTGTTATCAAGCATCACTACTTTCAACTGTTTTCATAGAAAATCACGAGAACAATTGAAATAATGAAATGAGTAATCATCAATCTACAGGCATGAAATAAGTTCACTTGAGGTCACGACCTGAAGGTTACGAAGCCTCGATTACACAAAAGTAAAAGGCATAAACTTCAAATAATTTGAATGAAACAAGTATTTAAAAGCAAAACACCACAAACCCTACAATAATCTGATCAGCACCTCAAATCGCAAGGATATACAAAACAGAAACAAACTGTTGTAGAGATTAAAGAAAAAAGAAAAAAAACCTTTTGAATCTGTTCGGTGGTGATTGCATTGGGGGGAAACGATGCACCGGAGTTTAACGTCGGCGGTTGCGATTGCGGTGGTTGTTGCTGCTGCATCTTGAGAAATGAGAATGGGTTGTATTAATTTGTAACTTTTGAAGAGAGTTTGAACAAGTGTTTCTGACAAACCCTAAACCCTAAGATGTGTTGAAGAAGAAAGAGGTGAGATTTACTGTTGAGAATTTGAGATTCGCTTCGTTCAAAATTGTTTGCAACCCGACAAACCGACAATGCTAATTAAACTCAGGTGAAGCCCTTATTTGTTTTCGAGAGTTACCTAAATACTCCCTCAATTTTTAGTTTTTAGCTATGAGGCAACTAACAACCGTCTGTTTTCTTCGTATTTTCTCGTGTGACATATCAATGACCTGTCCAATTTCTAATGAATCGAGATAACCATTTATCCCGGTATAAATAGTAAGTACCTGTTCTTCTACCGCGAGAGGGGCGGATTGGGATTGTTTTTCACATCAATTTTTATTTTTATTATAGTTTCTTAGTTTTATATGGCGTCGTCTTAATTTTTCCCGTTTCCTATTTTTCCCCATTTAGTTTTCGATTTGTGAAGGTGTGGTCGGAAAATCCTAATAAAATTTCACTGGTGGTAGCATATTGAAACCAGAGGCGTGGGGATCCTGGCTGGCTCTAGTTTTCCCGGTAACTTTGGGCTTCTCCATGACTCCGTGTGCCCTGAGAAATTATGGTTTTAGTCGTAATTGTTCACCCGATAGTCATGAGTTTGTCTTTAGCGTGGGTGAAATAGAAGAAACATTAAACGAATTTTGATTAAGTGGCATTGCAACTAGCTCGTCAAACAGTACACCCAAAAGCATTTTAAAACTCAACCCAAAAAAAAACTTAAATGCTAAGATCATAGAGTTTGACGAGCTGGCTTCTAAACACGAAAAATAAACCCTAAGGTTAATTTGTAAAAGTTAAAACTTAAAGATAAATACTAAAACTTAAACTCTAAAATTAAAAACCTAAAGCTAAACCTAAAAGCTAAGATCATACAGTTTGATAAGCCTGTTCCATTGCCACTACAATGAGTTCAATCAAAGTTTATTTAAATTGGTTTATGAGTGACTAAAAACCTTTTTAGGCTTTTTAGCATGATGAGACTTTTTTTAAACCCTATTCCATGTAAAATAACTAATTACTCTTAAATTCAACAACAACAAACACAAGAAAAGTTATAAATACTGAATTCCAATCCCCCGCACCTTACCTCCCATTTATTACTTTATGTTCATCTTTCACAGCCCAGACAAATCACTAGGGTTGTAAACAAATAAAACGTTCAACAAATAGTTCATACACTGTTCGGCGAAAAGTTCGTTTATTTTTGTTCATTAATGTCACACCATGTTGACCAGGTCTGGTTGTGACCGACTGATATCATCACAATGCAGCGGAATTAAACAAATTCAAACTTAATCATTACACCATCCAAGGCGATTGCCTGAGTGGCATTACATCACTAATAAATATCCATATGTTTATCCAAATATCCAAATAAAACATATCAATTTAGTTGTTCATAAATGATAAGATAGACATTGTGATGGCTAAGTCTCTAAATTTCTAACTAAGACGACACCTATCCTTTTGACACATGTTAGGAGCTATTTGGTAATTTATGAATGATTAAGTGCTGAACCAATAAGAGGTCTGAACCATAAAGTCCTGAACCAGTAAGAGGTCTGAACCATTAAGAGCTAGTATATCGCTTAACTATTCAAAGGCAATGTCTGACCAATTCGGATAAGAGGTCTTAACCATTCAACATTGGAACTCTTAACCATTCAACATTAGACCTCTTAACCATTCAACATTAGTATAATGCTTAACCATTCGGAGGCAAATGTCTGAACCATTCAGACATTTGCTCGCGAAATAAATAGTATGTACCATTAAGTGCTGAACCATTCAGACATTTGAACTGGCTGTCGAGACTCGATCAAAAACAAGTTAACTTATCGGTCTTATCTACCTTAATTATGTAAGGGTAAGTTTTGTCTCCACAGAAAATATGTGGAAAGTGTTTAACGAATACGACTCGATTAATTTAAAGACACAAACTTTAGAATTAAAAATTGGAACTTTGGAAAGAATTGATGATCACACATGCATAAAGCAAGAAACTTTAAAACAAATTTACTTAAATAATGAAAGACAATTACTTCCGGGTTTCCAATTCCGCAAGATCCACAACTGATACTTTTAAATTAGGTTTTGTAAGAACGTAACTTCAAGATCTTAGCTTTTGATTAAACTTACAACAAAGGAACAATATTTTAAGACTTGTTCATTCATAATGTTGCTAATTTACTTATATCACGTTGTCTATTTTTCTTAATGAGCTCACGATGCAAGGAAACCGAAAACTGATAATCAAGCAAACAACTTTATTTATAAGCAAATCATTTAAATCAACCATAACATAATTTTTCATTCAATAGATCAATGTTCATTACAAAAAACCTAATCAAACATAACTGCAGGACCGGTGAAGGGCTTAACAATTACAACACAACAACACAAAGAGGAGATTAACCAAACTTAATCAAACAGTAAACTGGATTAACCACAATAATGATACTAAGAACACAAGTAATAATAAAGAGACAGAACAAGAGATTTGGGTTTCAAGGATGCAGTATATTGCTTTCTCAAGTTCTATTACAAGTGTTACAAAGCATAAAGAAATATACTAGAACATGGAATACTTATACTACAACCTACAGCCGGCTATACTTTGAAAGCCAGCTGGATACAATTGACTAGACACAAACAAAATCAATTGTAGAATCAAAAGGCATATCTGCCTTTTGACCTTGTGACTATGACATGCCATAGCTCATATCCTTATCTATTACAAAAAAGATAAAGTACATAAAGTAGAAGGTTACAAACTCAAGACCTCAATGTACAGTTACCAAAAGCATGGACCTTTTCACCAACTCATGTAAGTTGGTGACTTTACAGAGATGCAGCGGAAAGGTTTCCAGCTTTATGGAACAGTACATCAGATAAAGCATGTTACTAAAAGTCTTCGAAAGAAATCTGTCTTCATAGGATGAAGCTTCGGAAGACTTTGTCTCTGAGGCTTCGGAAGACTTCATATTTGGCTTCGGAAGATATTAGTCTTGGCTTCAGAAGATTTTACACTTATAATATTTCTAGTGCATGGTGTAAAACTTCCGAAGCAATTCTACTTCAGTTCTTTAGTGCATTACTTGCAGAGAGACTTTGGATGTTTTGGTTTGCATCAGACTTAAAGGAATCCTTACAAACTCCCCCTAGGCTGATGCTACCAAAACATTTAGAAGATCTTCAGATGTTAGTAGTCTTTAGCACAATCATGACCATACCCTTCTTCATTAGATGGTCAGGATCATTCAGACTTTCATAGTATCTTCTCATCTCAAAGAGATCATACAGAGGTAAGTTGATTATGTCTTTCCATGTATAGACATTCTCAACACCTTAATATCTGATTACATGCCATCTTTCTGGATTGGTAGAGAAGGTCCAGGATAGGATGGGTGTCTCAGCTGCAAGAGGAGCCACTTGTATTGGAGTTGATTGGGCTGCCTCTTCATGCACTTTCTCAGGTTGATCTGACTCAGCCTGAGGTGTAGAGGTAGATGATTTAGGCTTCTTCTTCTTAGACTTTGGTTTAGAAGCCATCCTCTTCTTCCTCTTAGATGACTTTAACTGAGAAGACTGGTCTACAGTACCTTGTTGATCATCCTTGTCTTTCTCAGTTGGGTGTTCCTCCCTCACAGGTTCAGAAGGAGAGGGAGTTTGACCCTGCTGTGGATCAGAAGATGAAGCTTGCTGAGGCTCAGCAGGAGGTCTGGGTTGTGTTGTCTCAGGTTGTTCAACCTTAACCTTCACTTCAGGTGGGACTTCACTTGGAAGAGAGTGTAAGTCAATCAGCTCTCCACTCTTGATCTTCCGCTTGATTACCCTTATATGCTCATCCATTGTGGATAGAGACATAGGGCCAAGTCTCCTTCCGGAGAATCCATACAGCTTCAAGAAGCTCATCATCCTTTGTCTGTCAGCAGACTTCTTCATACTCTTTTGGATGATG
The DNA here is from genome assembly GCA_025215565.1 of Flaveria ramosissima. NCBI lineage: Eukaryota > Viridiplantae > Streptophyta > Magnoliopsida > Asterales > Asteraceae > Flaveria > Flaveria ramosissima. The sequence continues at coordinate 8,360,059 of CM046034.1, forward strand.
GCTCTTGACTTTACAGCTTCTTCCCTTAGCTTCTTCTTAGTTGTCTTTCTCTCCTTGACTAACTCAAGCTTAAGTTGTTTTAAGTAGTCAAACTCAACAAAGTCATAGGACAAGGGAAGAAGTGCATCTGCCTGATAGAAGCCTGTGGCACTCAGGTAGTTGATCATTTTGATCCTATCTTCTTTTTTGTCTACTTGAGGTTCTTGTTGAACCACATTTTCTTGTACAAGGCTTTCTTGAACTGGGGAGAGAGTAGGAGCATGCCTGTAGAGTCTTTTCTGTCTCTTCTCCTCTTTGAATTGGAGAAGTAACCTTGCATCCTTTTTTTCTTTCATCTCTCTTGACACTTCTATGTCAGCCAGTTCATTTAGTTGTTCTAAGGGGAGAGAAATGATTTCATCAATGTCATAGTTCCTGGTCTGCAGGTAAGTAATCCTGACTGCCCTCAACTCATCATCTTGGGTATTTGCTCTGGGGGCAGCCCTGATTGCAGCTTGTATAAAACTTGAAGACCCAGAGGAACTTTCTCCCCTTAGCTTCCTCTTCCTCTCTCTCTCTTCCTCCTTAATTTTCTCAGGAGTCAAAATACTTTTCCCTTTGTCACCCACAGACCTTTGTGACTCAGGGTGGATAGAGGTTTGGCCTTCATTGCTTGGTGTAGCATCCATGCTCTGGCCAGAGAGAGGCTGAGAAACACCTTCACCAGCAGGTGTCTCAGAGGTAATGTGAATCTCTGCAACAGTTGATGATGATGAGAAAGGGGTCTCAGGTTCTGCCACTGGGCCTTCAGTCAAGGTTTCCCCTATGAAACTAATTTAGGGTCCACCTCAACATCCAGTTGACCGATGGCATTACCTGATTGCCTAAGTCTCATTCTTAAGCTAAACTCTGCAGTGATCCTGTCTTGGATTCTTTGAGCCAATCTGTCAGCTTGTCTTGAGTTGCTTGGATTGACAAGTGGCATATTGACTAGATCCAAACCTTCATAGAAGTTCAAATTTTGAAAGTCAAATACTTCTTGTTGCCCTTGAACTCTGTGAAGAATAAGGGCTCTTCTATCAGCATCATACCTCCACCTTATGATGTAGTTTGAAGTTCCTTGAGGTGGGGATGACATAGCCCTTGGTATACCTTCCTCAAAGAGACTCATGATGATAGAGTCTATAGAGTCCACATTATGTGAACTTGAGGAAGTTGCTGAGAATGCACAATTGCAAGTGAGGTTGGTGAGTCCTCTATGTCCATTCTCTGTAAGAACTCCCAGGTTTTGTGGCTGCAATAACTTTCTCCCCCTTTTTGGTAGCATCACCCACTTGCATAGGTGAGCTGGAGGATAAATCAATCACATCCATAGGTTCTTGTGTTCCTGGTTGAGGTCTTCTTAAAGGTCTCCCAGCTAGTTTTTCCTTAAGATATGAAATCTGAAGTTGCTGATCATTGATCCTGTTGTGTAAGGTAGTCACCTGAGATTCAAGGTGACTGACCTTAGAGACTAAATAGGAGCATGTTTTTGACAGTTTTTGCACCTTTAGTCTCAGATTCCCCTCTTCTTCATCAGAAGAATCATTGGGGGATGAGATGATTGGACCAAAGTCCTCTCTCTCACCACCAGCTTGAGGTTCTTGGCTGCTGGTTTTCCTCTGCTCACTAGCAATCTCAGTTGAGATGTCAGTGGGCTGAGTTGCCATGGTTGAGGTCTTAATGATGTAATCACTTGCAGAAGTGAGAGCCTCTTCCATATGAACATCCTGAACAGGTTCAGAAGTGTCCACCTCAGTTATAGGTGACTGATGTGGGCTAGACTGAGGAGACTCAAGAGTACTCATCTCTCTTTGAGTAGGGGAAGAGAAGAGAGACTCATGGTACTCACTGAATCCTAAGTTTTCATTAGTATAGAAGGATAGGTTGGGAATGGGTTGATTTAGATCTAAAGGTTGGGGATGGTAACTGTCCCCTGAAGGTTGTTCACTTGAGTGTTGAGACTCAGAGTGAAGGCTTAAGGCTGTTGGGCTTGTGAGCTCATCAGGATGAGCATGAGGAACCTCAGCCCTGATAGTTGAAGAGATGGGAGTGGTTTGCTCCTCAAGGGAAGTGGGAGCTCTAGTATCCACTTCCTCCTGTAAAGGTGAGTATATGGGGACCTGCACAGACTCAATAGCTTGAGCAGGGGTTCGTTTGGATTTTCTTTGGTAGGTGAGGGTACCTGAGGCCTTTTTAGTGGTAGAGAGGTAAAAGGTGTGGGTTCAACACTAGCTTGTGTTGCTAGGTTGTCACCTTGAGCAATGAGCTCTAACATTTTGGGGACAAGGGCTGTTTCTACCCCTGAGAAGCCTACAGTTGGCTTCTTCATGATTTTAAAGATGCCGGGCTTCATCTGTCCCAATTTAAGAATATTATCTATTTCCCTCAACTGTGAGCCCAGTTCACAGTTGAGAATGTATTGAACATATCTAGAAAACATATAATATTCTAAGGAGTCCAAGTTTGTAAGTAAATTGGTATAGACAAATTGAGAGTACCTGAACTTGACCCCTTGAACCATTCCATGCACTATGAAGGAGAGATCCTCAGGAATCTGGTCCCACCCTCCATGCTTGTTTGACAAGCTGTGGATAACCACATGGAGTAGGTATTTCCATTGGGATGAGACCTTCCTTTTCCTGAAGGTCTTTACAGAGAAATCTCCCTCATAGCCCATCTGCTCAAAGGAATGATTGACAGCTTCCTTTGGGAAGGACAACTCACCTTCTTCATCATCCAGCTGCAAATGAGTGTTGATGATGGCCGGAGTGATGAAGATTGTCCTCCCTTGCACTGTGGCAGACAGTGCCTTCTCCCCATCCATGATGACCTCTTGGCAGGTCTTCCAAAATTCAAGCAGATGATCCTCATACAGAGTAGGATCAATGGTTAGGGAGGTGAAGTAATTTGATAGAGTTAAGAATTGGCAAATCTCTGAGAAACTTTCATCTTTCTCAGAGCTTAACAGAGCAACCTGGTTGTGTTGCCTGTGAAGTTGCATGGAGAAATCTGGGTTGTTTCTGCGGTTAAGGTTGCCATTTGAGAAGCTTAAGGTTGAAGAAAGGTAAAAAGCAAAGGCGGTTTTTGGGAATTAGGTTGGAGGAATAGTAGAATTGAAGAAGATAGTGAGGAAGAGGGGGAACCGTTGGGTATTTATGTAAAAAGGGATTTGAACCAAAGTTAATGAAAGAGGATAAACTTTGAAATCCGAAAGTCGGTCCCACCTCTGAAAAAGTAGTTTACTTTTGCTCAAAAAGTAGTTTTCTTGGAATTCGAAAAGCTTTCGAAGGTAAGTTATCTTCAGAAGTTTTAATGAAAAAGCTTCCGAAGCTAAAATGACTTTGGAAGAATTTCCTGAGAGTCTTGAAAATTTTGCTTCGGAAGAGAAATAAACACTTGAATGCTTTGTATATGAAACAACAAAGCTTCCGAGAGTTAATTTTCTTCGGAAGGAAAAAGTCCTTAAAAACAAATAAGTGTCTGAGACAAGTATTTAAGCTTCGGAAGATAGATTTAGACTTCTTCCGAAGGTTAAATTTCTTAGACAGTTATTTATTTTGAAGACATAATTTTCTTCCGAAGATAAAAATATATCTTCCGAAGGATCATAAAATTTTAATGAATCTAAGGAAAGTCTTCAAAAAGGATTTGATATCCAAAGAAAACATGAGCTTATGAAAGTGATGAACTAGACAACTTAGGACACACATATTTTAAGAAATAATTAGAATTAGTTTTAAGAAAAGATCTACTCAAAGTTAATCATCCCAATAGCTGATATTAGATATTTAAATCTCTGTTCATCAAAAGCTTTTGTAAACAGATCAGCTATTTGTTCATCTTTATGAACTTTGACTAGTTTAATTAATCCCTTTTCATAGTTATCTCTTATTAAATGATACCTGATATTGATGTGTTTGGTCCTTGAGTGCTGCACAGGGTTCTCAGTGATAGAGATAGCACTATTGTTGTCTATGTGGATAGGAGTCTCCTTGAAGTTAAATCCATAGTCTAGTATCTGATTTTGAATCCAAAGCACTTGAGCACAGCAACTTGCAGCAGCAATGTATTCAGCCTCAGCAGTTGATGCAGACACACAGGATTGTTTCTTGCATTGCCATGAGACAACCCTTCCACCAAGAAATTGACATCCCCCAGATGTAGACTTTGCAGTCATGTTGCAACCACCATAATCACTATCTGTATAAGCATACAGATTGAAGTCAGGATTCTTTGGATACCAAAAACAAAGTGTTGAAGCACCTTTGAGGTATCTTAAAATCCTTTTGACAGTGATTAGGTGAGACATCTTATTGGCTTGATATCTTGCACAAATACATGTAGCAAACATGATATTAGGCCTGCTAGCTGTAAGATACATAAGAGACCCAATCATAGCCCTGTATAAATGTTCATCTACACACTCCCCCTCAAGATCAGGTCCAAGGGAGTGGTTTCTGGCTATGGGTGTCTTAGCAATCTTACAATCAGTCATGTTGAACCTCTTGAGTATGTCCTGAACATACTTTGACTGACTTATGAAAATGCCATCTTCAACTTGCTTCACTTGAATTCCCAGAAAGAAATTAAGTTCTCCCATTGCACTCATTTCAAATCTTTCTTTCATCAGCTTCTCAAAGTCTTTGCAGAGCTTTGGATTAGTTGAACCAAAGATGATGTCATTACATACACTTGAACTAGCAATAAGTCATTTCCCTTTCCTTTGATGAAGAGAGTTCCATCTATAGTACCTCTCCTGTATCCATGTTTACAAAGATACTCAGACAATGTCTCATACCACTTCCTGGGTGCCTGATGCAGCCCATAAAGAGCTTTGTCAAGCTTGCAGACATAATCAGGATGATCAGGGTCTACAAAACCAGGTGGCTGTTTGACATACACCTCTTCATCAATCACTCCATACAGAAAAGCACACTTTACATCAAGTTGAAAGACCTTGAAGTTCTTGGATGCAGCAAATGCCAGGAATATCCTAACAGCTTCTTATCTTGCTACAGGAGCAAAGACATCAGTGTAGTCAATCCCTTCTTCTTGTGTGTATCCTTGAACAACTAGTCTTGTCTTGTTCTTGATGATAATGCCTCTATCATCCTTCTTATTCCTAAACACCCATTTGGTTCCAATGGTAGTCTTCCCATGAGGAGAGGACAAAGGTTCCAAACTTTTTGCCTTTTGAATTGAAGCAACTCTTGTTGCATAGCTTCAACCCAACTTCCATCCTTTAGAGCCTCATCAACTTTCTTTGGCTCTATCTGAGATAAGAAACAAGAGTGAAGACAAACATTTGCTTCATGGGTTTGTCCTCTTGTTCTTACCCCTGTGACAACATCTCCAATGATGTTTGTGGTGGGGTGAGACTTGTGGATCCTTAGCTGAGGGATCACAGCAATTGCTGAGAAAGATCCAAATTTAAGAAATTTAGATCTGGCATAGATGATTCACCCTCCACATCACCACACTTATCAAGATTAACTTGATCCAATGAGTGTGTGACATCATTGATGTTGTCATCTATAGTGTGGTTATTATCATCAAGGAATTCCGGATCACTTTCACCATCACCTTTTTTGTCTTCCACAATTGAGGTATCTTTATCTGGATGTGGAACCTCTGAGCTGGAATTTGAAGGCACCCCAAATGTATCAGTTGAATTTGTCATTGTAGTGCTGATAGAAACCTCTATTGCTGAAGTAGTTCCAACTGAAGCTGAAGATGTATGAGTTGAAGGTCTTCCTAGCTCAAATCTTGGATCAGGATCACCTGTATTTAAATTTTCTGCAGATCTTGAAACACTCTCACAAGATTTGTTAAAACAGTTGGTAACTAAATCAAGATCAAATAGCCAATCAGGACCAGAACCAGCCACACAGGGTGTGTGTTCATTGAAAGTCACATTGGCTGACTCCTCAACAATTCTAGTTATGAGATTGTATACTCTATAAGCCTTGGCTTGGGAAGAGTATCCAATGAAGTGTCCATCATCTGATTTCTCAGCAAACTTGGCAATTTGATCCTTGGTATTCAAGATGGTGCAAGGACATCCAAATGACCTGAGAAAACCAATAAAAGGTTTTCTCTTGTGCCAAAGTTCATAAGGAGTCTTACCATGTGTCTTAACTACTAAAACTCTGTTTTGCACATAGCAGGCAGTGTTTACTGCCTCAGCCCAGAAGGTGATGGTCAGTTTAGAGTCAGACAACATAGTTCTTGCAGCTTCATTAGTGTCCTGTTTATCCTCTCAGCAACACCATTTTGCTGAGGAGTCCTGGGAGCACTATATTGTCTTGTAATACCTTTTTCATCACAAAATGTATCAAGGATTTGGTTCTTGAATTCAGTTCCTTGATCACATCTTATGGTTTTGACCTTGTGATCACTTTGATTCTCAATTTTTAAGATGAAATTCTTTAGAGTCTTAGGGGTTTCATCCTTAGTTCTAAGAAAGAAAACCCAAGTGAATCTTGTAAAATCATCTGTGATCACCAAACAATAAGAGGTCCTTCCTAGACTCATTACACTGGTGAGGCCAAAGAGATCCATATGTAATAAATGTAGGGGAGTAGTGATGGAGTTCTTTTCCTTAGGCTTGTGAGATACCTTATGTTGCTTCCCTTTCAGGCATGCAACATAATGATCATCACTTGTAAAATCTTTCTTTGGCATTCCAGTTACCAAATCATGTTTAATTAGTTTATTCATGTTCTTAAAGTTTACATGGCACATTCTTTTATGCCATAGGAAAGACTCATCACTATTTGCTTTAGATAGAAAGCATGAAACTTTTCCCGAGGGAGATGTTTCTTGCAAATCCATCTTGTACATGTTCCCTTTCTTGGGTGCTCTAAGTAGGATGTGCTCATGAGGGATGACCACTCCAGGCTTGAGAACAATGCACTCATGCTCAGTAAAGAGCATGTTTTGACTCTGATCACAAAATTAGGATACACTCAGAAGATTGTACCCAAGCTCCTTGACAAAGTTTACCTTTTCAATGCTGAGCTTACCATTTGTGACCTTGCCCTTCTAGAAATGTAACCACCTTCATCTCCTCCAAAAGCAACTGGTCCTCCATTAATTCTCTCAAAGTTATGGAGTAGTGACCTATTGCCTGTCATGTGCCTGGAACAGCCACTATCAATGATCCAGACATTCTTGTTTGTCTTGAGCTGTTCCTGCATAAAGAAAATGATTAGTTACATTTATAAACCCAAGCCCTACTTGTCTTGGGTTCACTAAGTATAATAGAAGGTAATGCAACAGTAATAGATCCTATGGTTGTGCTAGAGGGATCTTGAGCTGTTGTTGATGGAGAAACTTCAGTCACTTGGTCTTTCTTAGACTTCCACACCACCTTTGGAGTCTTGGACTTGACCTTCAAAACCTTGGAAGCTTTTGGGACTTCGTAAGTTTTGATGACTGAACCTTCGGAAGATTCTACAGTCACTACAACAGACTTTAGTGCTTCGGAAGAATTCCTTTCTTCTGAGACCGACTTTTCTTCCGAAGCTAATTTTCCATTTACCTTCTTCTTTGATTTGGAGCTTCCAAAGGAAACAGATTTTCCTTCCGAAGCTTGAATCTTCTTGAAACTCTTTGAAGTCTTTGTCTTGGTCATATGGACAGTACTTTTAGGATTATATGGACAATCCTTAGCAATGTGAGAGGTACTTTCACACATGACACACAACATTTTCTTCTTCACAAGAGTCTTCTTATGAGAGCAAGACTGTTTTTGGTCACATCCCTTCTCCACCTTCATCTTTGTAGATGCTGAGACAGTTCTTTTGGGCTGTAAACTGTTCTTGGAGTTTGATGGTCCAGGCTGTGCAGCAGTGGTACACAGCAGATCAATCTTCTTCTTGGTACTGAGATGATTTGAACACGAACCAGAACTCTTAGCTGAAGAGTTTTGGTTGATGTCTTCAGTCTTTACTACTTCAAACCCTGTAGAGATAAAAACTTGTTTCTGCTTAGAGTCAAAAGTAGCCTTGATCTCTTGAGCCTTCTTTGCTTTTCTTTTGCTCTTCCTGATCAAGTTCTTTCTCTTTGACTTGGTCATCACAGTAGTCTTCTTCTCCTCAGAAGGATAGTAGCCCTTAGTAGAATCCTCCTCTTCACTCTTCTCAGAGGAATTCTTCACTATCTCTTCTTCATCCTCTTCACTTATAGGATCTAGAGAGGAAGCTCATCTTCACAAGTTCCACACCTAGGAGATCTTATAGACAAGATTGTGTGTGGAGGAGCTATCTCATTTGATCCCAGTCCCTATCTATTTTGATAACACACCTTGTTGTGTAGGGATGAGGATATCATGTTCTTGAAGGTCTCTTCTTCAAGAACACTCTTTTCCGCCCTGGCTTTGCTGATCACAAGCTCAGCCTGGCACTCAGTCAGCTTGGTTATGAGATCTTGTATTTGAGTCCTAAAATCTGTATGTTCATGTTTTAGAACTAAAATGGTTTTCTCTAAGTCCTCTATCTTTAGTTTATAATCATTTTCAGACTTTCTAAAATCAAATTTTAAAATGTTTAAGGACTCAAGATCAGATCTCATTTCCAAGTTATAGGACCTGTATCTGTTAACTTTAGCAATGCATTCAGGAGTACAGAGATGTTCCAATACCTTGGTTTCATCATGATCAGCCATTAGTGCTTGGTTTGGAGAAGCATCTTCCACCTGAAAGCTCCAGTCAAAGCTTCCTTCTTCAACAGCAACAGCAGCTTGTTGCTTTGGCTTCTCATTCTGAGGGGCTTTGTCAGTGTAGTTTGGTCTGGTTTGTGCTTGGCCACCATTTTTTTAGGTGCCTTACACTCTCTAGCAAAGTGGCCCATTAAGTTACAGTTGTAACACTTGACTTTGCTTTTATCCAAGCCAAACTTTCCACTGGTTGCATTGCTTGGAAACCTCCTTCCAGTTCTCTTGTAGAACTTCTTGGCTCTATGAGTGAGAAGAGCCATCTGCTGGACTATTTCCATATATTCCAGGTCATCTGGATGGATACAATACAGGTCTTTAAGAGTGAAAAGAGAGTTGCCACAACTTTCATCAGAAGTCACAAAGGCTTGAGAAGAGCTTGTCTCTTGGAATGGGCTTCCTTGAGTGTAGTTCTCCCTGGGTGTCTCTGGGAAGGTGATGAAAGGACCCTTTGGTGAGTTGTCAGGGTAGCATATGAGATGATGTTGGGGTTTTATGCTATCCCTTTCAACCACATGCAGGGCTGAACCCAATTGATTGTTGGAGTTGCCAGATGAACCTTGCATGTTCATCTCCATCTGGTAGCCACTGAGAATCCCATATAACTCTGTCAGAGTAAGAGTTTTGAGATTTTCAGTCGTCTTGATCACTACACAATAGTGTGTCCATTGCCTAGGAAGTGAGGACATGAACTTCCTTACAATGTCTCTGTTTTCAAGAGGAACTCCTCCATCCACAAGGGTATCCACTATCTCAACATACCTGAAGTATTGCTGAGTCATGGTTTCACCTGTTTTGAAGGTGAAGTTTTCAAACTGCTGCTTCAGGAGATCCTTTTTGTTCTCCTTGGCTTCAGAGGAGCCTTCATACATCAGTTTTAGTGCACCCCACAGCTGTTTAGCTGTTTTGCACTTCTTGAAACCTCTGTACACAGAGTTCGGAAGGGCAGTTTGAAGAGCAGTCATGGCTTTTCTATCAATCTCTACTCTCTTCCTATCTTCATCAGAGTAGTTAGCCACATCTTGGGGATCATACCAGCACTAGTAGCAGAAGGAGTGCTAGGTATGAAAGGTCCATTTTCAATAGATTCCCACATTCTTGAGTCTAGAGACCTGATGAAACCTTCCATTCTCATACACCAGGTATCAAAGTCATCAAGAGTGATCAGTGGGGACTTGTTCATGGTTCCAGTTTCCATATCAGTCTTTGAAATGGATGCCATTTTGAAAGTTTAGTATTTGTGTGTGTGAGGGATCTTAAGATGGTGAGATCTTATATCAAGAGCCTGAAATGCTCTGATACCAATTGCAGGACCGGTGAAGGGCTTAACAATTACAACACAACAACACAAAGAGGAGATTAACCAAACTTAATCAAACAGTAAACTGGATTAACCACAATAATGATACTAAGAACACAAGTAATAATAAAGAGACAGAACAAGAGATTTGGGTTTCAAGGATGCAGTATATTGCTTTCTCAAGTTCTATTACAAGTGTTATAAAGCATAAAGAAAGATACTAGAACATGGAATACTTATACTACAACCTACAGCCGGCTATACTTTGAAAGCCAGCTGGATACAATTGACTAGACACAAACAAAATCAATTGTAAAATCAAAAGGCATATCTGCCTTTTGATTTGTGACTATGACATGCCATAGCTCACATCCTAATATATTACAAAAAGGATAAAAGTACGTAAAGTAGAAGGTTACAGACTCAAGACCTCAATGTACAGTTACCAAAAGCATGGACCTTTTCACCAACTCATGTAAGTTGGTGACTTTACAGAGATGCAACGAAAAGGTGTCCAACTTTATGAAACACTACATCAGATAAAGCATGTTACTAAAAGTCTTCAGAAGAAATCTGTCTTCATAGGATGAAGCTTCGGAAGACTTTGTCTCTAAGGCTTCGGAAGACTTCATATTTGGCTTCGGAAGATTTTACACTTAGAATATTTCTAGTGCATGGTGTAAAACTTCCGAAGCAATTCTACTTAAGTTCTTTAGTGCATTACTTGCAGAGAGACTTTGGATGTTTTGGTTTGCATCAGACTTAAAGGAATCCTTACAATACCAATCATCTTACTTGACAAGAATTGTACTCCCGAAAGCAATCACAAAAAGCCTAGCCACGCATCATCTTCATTATGCATTCGATCTTGAATTGGAGAATGTTTGTGGATGATTTGGGGAGCCTTAGAACACTAAAAATCACCTAAATTGTGTCACTTTTCGTCCCCAAGAAGTTCTAGATCGAAATAGGGTTGATTTGGTTTAAATAAACTTGAAAATCCAAAAAATCCGGATGCTGTTAGGCCACCGGCGTATCATACGCCCAACTGCATATGATACGCCGCCTTATACGCCGGCCAAACGCCCAACATTCTGTTATTTTTTTCAAATACACCCACTGATACGCCGCCTCTTACGCCGCCCGACGTATGATACACCCAAACCCGGAGTATCATACGCCGGGTCTTTTTTTTGACCTTTTTTTCATTTTTTGGTATTTATATCTTAAGCTCTTCAACTTTCATGTTTTGATTCTTTTGCTTCCAATTAAGCTACTTTAAGCTCCAAACACCTATGAATCAGAACATAAACAAAGTGAACTTGTTCTACACTTATCATGACGTAAAATCACACATTTAGGTTAATTAAACACTGAATTATTGCCACGCGATCACATCCCCACACTTAAACCTTTTGCTTGTCCCTAAGAAAAGCTTTCAATGAGTTTCAAACTTTTATTATCAAATTCATTCTCCAATCCCTTACTCATTCTCAGTTTCGGTTCAAGGTCATACCCAAGTTCATACGTTTTCTTTTAAACATATTTGTCAATTTTGTTCTTTCAAACAAAATAATGTCACTTTAACTTTAGATTAACCTAATCGAGCCTAGTAGGCATTCATGGTTTGTCCATGCATATAATCACATTTTCTCACAATACACCTAAATTATACACAAATCAAAGGGACTTTTATAGGTTTTGTTAGGCTTAGGTTAATGGTAAGAAATAAAGGATAAAAATGGCTAAAAAGTGATTAAATCCAAAAATTGGGTAAACATTGGCCCATCTTTTATGATTTTTTTTACTTTTGTAGGGCACACTAACATTGACCCTCTTTTGACTTCTCGCTTTTCGAACGATATGACATTTTTCAGCCAATATTTTCATATAATTTGAAAACTTCCTTATCGCCTTACCGAAGTACGAGGCTTGGCACTTTGGCCATGTTTTAACAAATAATCACCTAACCAATTTGGATATCATCAAAACAAAACTAGAGTAGTAAAAGGCTTTATACTTTTCTTCTTTTCATCATGTATAGCATTGGGTACTATATTGGTTTCGTTTGGTTTCTAATGGGTAATATTGGGTATGATCTAAAAAAATAAAAAGTAAAAAAGGCTTTTTCAATTCCTAAGGCTTGATCCTAATGCCTTTATCATCTTTGTGCATAACTTGGTTTCTTGCTTGAAACATTCCATATGAATTATTCTTTTTAACTTTGGGAACTTATGTAACCTATGCATGAAAGATCCACCTTCTAGCTTATTACCCTTGATTAGATAAATCTAAAGTCTTTTTCCTCTTTTGAGCATCAAAACGAATCTAACCATGAACAAGAACCAAAAACCATGCTTAAGTAGGTAATTAGTTAATGATTTGTACTTAAAGATTCAATCTTTACATAGTTTGAAGCTTGCTTAGGATATTTTTTAAATATTTTTTTAAATATGTTCAAATTTGGTGGCACTATTCTCATTTATTTCCCCCATCCCCACGCTTGAGATACATTGTCCTCAATGTATAGTTTTAAAACATTAATAACCATGGTGATAATGAATACACAAAATTAGGAAGGAGTACATAGACCTGATCATTAGTGAGAGTCTTCATTAATTGGCTTGCACCTCCCCACACTTGAGTGCTTGCATCTGTTGCATGATTGAACTACAAAAAACAAAACAAGACAAAACAAAACAAAGAAATACGAACTAATAAAAGAAATAAAACTCACTTTCGTAGGAATCACGATTGCATTTAGCGTATGCAACAAGCCTTTAAACCCCTCGGTAGACCTAAGTGGACGAGTTGTAGTCTCGTGAGGGTTTATAGTGAACACACCCACAAAGTTCTCGGGTTGTCTCCCGCAAGCGCTAAGTTTTAGGTCTTCAGCCAGACCTTACCTAAGACCACTTATGGTGGTCGTATTGAACATTTTCCTACCACATTACCAACAAATGCTCGATAGTAGACATACCAGATCTCTATTTTCTTTTTCATGGTCTCCATGTCTCTTGAATCAATGGTCGACATCCTAAACCCACATTTTCCCATCGAGTTAGCAATGTATGCATGGTAGTTGACATGTCGGGTCCACACCTTCTTTCCTATCCTTTGGCATGTCTATAGAATCGTTGTTTAAGAAATTAAAATTTATTCTGATCCTCGTATGTCATCTGAGAATATTCTTCATGATAGTGGTTATAATTCTCCTGATAACTTGAGCTTGATGTCATATCTGGTTTATATTGTTGCAATCCCAATCTTGCTCAGAGTTGTAATTCACCTCTAACTAATAATATCCTTCATAATATGGAGAAGATGACTCGTAGTACGGATAAGATGATGGTACATCATCATAATAAACATTCAACATATATAATTTTCTTCTCGCATCCTCACACTTTTGCAAGTACTTAGGACAATCATCGTGTGTGTGAACTGGACTTCCGCAACTGGTACATGAATAATAAACTCTATTCATGGTGAGCTTTAACTTCTTGAGAGTAACCTACAAGACATAAAAGACCTAACGTAGCACCCAACAAAACAAAAAGAAATAAAAGAGAAGAAAACAAAATTTTTTTTACAGAAAATATCACTTTGCGCACTAATTCCCTGGCAACGGCGCCATTTCGATCTGGTTGCCGAGACTCGATAAAAAACAAGTTAACTTATCGGTCTTAGCTACCTTTATTGTATAAGGGTAAGTAAGGTCGTCTCCACAGGGAATATGTGAAAAGTGTTTAACGAATACGACTCGGTTAACTTAAAGACACAAACTTTAGAATTAAAAATTGGAACTTTGGAAAGAATTGATGATCACACATGCATAAAACAAGAAACTTTAAAACAAATTTACTTAAATAATGAAAGACAATTACTTCCGGGTTTCCAATTCCGCAAGATCCACAACTGATACTTTTAAATTAGGTTTTGTAAGAATGTAACTTCAAGATCTTAGCTTTTGATTAAACTGAAAACAAAGGAACAATTTTTTTAAGACTTGTTCATTCACAATGTTGTCAATTCACTTATATCACGTTGCTTATTTTTCTTAATGAGCTCATGATGCAAGGTAACCGAAAACTGATAATCAAGCAAACAATTTTATTTATAAGCAAATCATTTAAATCAACCAAAACATAATTTTTCATTCAATAGATCAATGTTCAATACAAAAAACCTAATCAAACATACCAATCATCTCACTTGCCAAGAATTGTACTCCCGAAAGCAATCACGAAAAGCCTAGCCACGCATCATCTTCATTATGCATTCGATCTTGAATTGGAGAATGTTTGTGGATAATTTGGGGAGCCTTAGAAAACCAAAATCACCTAAAGTTTGTAACTTTTCTTCCCAAGAAGTTCTAGATCGAATTGAGGTTGATTTGGTTTAAATAAACTTGAAAATCCAAAAAATCCGGATGCTGTTAGGCCACCGGCGTATCATACGCCCACGGACATATGATACGCTGCCTCATAAGTTGCCCATACGCCCAACATTCTATTATTTTTTCATGTAACACCCGGTTATTCTTTTAAAAGAAAGATGAGAAATGAAAAATAAAAGAAGGAAACATCAATAAACCCAAGTTGAGGGGTTAAAAATATAAAAGGGGACAAAAGTACAAAAAGTTAGTATAAAGGTGGGCATGGCCGCCCACCCTCTCTTCACATCACCTTTTCATTCGGTTCTAGAGAGAGTGAGAGCAGAAAACTTTCGGGTTGAAGAAGAAGAAGAAGAAGAGGCTGAATTCAAGGTAAGAATTCATGGGTTTTAAGTGTTTATGATGGGTTTTGTCTCGGTTATGTGCTTATGTGTTTGTGTGTGTGTTCGTGTGTGTGTGTTTGGTGGGTTTCTAGGTGTTAGAGCTCATTCGCATACGGGTTAGAAGGAAGATACACCCAAAGTTGCACCAGGTGAGTTTCTAGACCCCGGTTTTACTTGTTTTAAACTCTTTGGGGCTGAAAATGTATTTAAACGGTTTTTATTATGATTATGTATGTATACCCGTATGTATTATGCATGTTTGATGATGTTCCTTAGGTGTTATTATGTTGTTCATGCTTAGAATGACCTTGGTAAGCTTAGAACAAATAGGCTTGATGTTTGGGTTCGAAAATATCCTAGAAACATGTTGAGCAGAAGGTTCATGCGCCTAAATAAGGCTCATGCGCCTGGAAATGCCTTAGAAACGTTTAAGTGTAACTCATGCGCCCAAACAGTACCCTCATGCGCCTAGAATATTAGTCGGACGACTAAGTGTAGGGCCATGCACCCCAATAGTGTTCATGTGTCCGAATGGCCCATGCGCCTAAGTGTTCATGCGCCCTAAGAATATCCATACGTCTGAATAGCCCATGCGCCTGAATGGTTCATGCGCCTAAGTGTTAAAATGGTTAAGTGTTGGCTGATGCGCCTACATAGTGGAGAAGCGCCCAAACAGGGCTCATGCGCCCAAATAGTGTTGGTGCGCCTAACACTTAGAATTTATTACGGGAATTTATGGGAGTTTGTGCAGTTAGGGTTTTGACCGTTGTTTGTCTAGGGTTTATTAAATGCCTTCTTCCATGCATTATAATGATTGTTTCGTATCATTATTATTATTATTATTATTATTATTATTATTATTATTATTATTATTATTATTATTATTATTATTATTATTATTATTATTATTATTATTATTATTATTATTATTATTATTATTATTATTATTATCATTATTATTGTATGACTTTACGTGGTGTGTTTACGATCGTAACGCAAAGTATTACTAATAATAAAGCGAAAGAGCAATGAAGAAGAGAAGTGAAACTTAAATAAATGTTAACAAGTCTGCAAGCTTATAGGAGGTGCACGACCATGTTGTCGTTAGCTCAACTGTGATGCGGGTTAGCTACCCTATTATGCACACGGGGCCAGTCAATTGAGATTGGCGGACCTTTGCAGCGTACCCTAGGTGACTAGGCCGGCCTTGTATACAGTAATCAGAGCCCATTGGGGTACCAGAGGGCCCATCACCAGTTTCCCCCGCGCATATAGTTTAGGGTATTGCTCATTGGTCCATATAGACAGTGAAAGATAAAGATAAAAGAGTACAGAATAAACAAGGCACACAATAAAGAGAAGAAACATTATCTGGTTGTATACCTAATGCGTGCTCACGAATAAAGAGATGAATTTTCACAGAAAGAGTATTTTCATATGTATACCTTACAGAAAGTATTTTATTACTTATAAACTAGAACTCACTCAGCAACGCTGACTTTTATACATTTTCAGTTGGCAGGTAATCATTGCTGAGGATGGCACAAGGGTGAAACTACTCGGCAGGGAAAGACTGACATCCATTCATACTTGTTATTGCCGTTGTTTTGGTAATGCAATTAAACAATTCTTTTGTATTCGGTTAAACAATAGCGTATTGCTCAACAACAGTGTTTTTAATGAAATGAATGGCTTTTGTTAAAACAATTCCGCTGCTTAAGCTTGTAAATTTATAATGTTTAATGTATTTAATGCTGTAAATGACCAACTGTGAGGTCTCCGAGAATGGGGCCTTACATTTCAAATACACTCACTCATACGCCGCCCTGCGTATGATACGCCCTAACCCGAAGTATCATTCGCCGGATCTCTTTTTTGACCTCTTTTTTCCATTTTTTGGTGTTTATATCTTAAGCCCTTCAACTTTCATGTTTTGCTTCTTTTGCTTCCAATTAAGCTACTTTAAGCTCCATACACCTATGAATCAGAACATAAACAAAGTGAACTTGTTCTACACTTATCATGACGTAAAATCACATATTTAGGTTAATTAAACACTGAATTATTGCCATGCGATGACTGAACCATTTAGACAACTGACCCATTAAGAGGTTGATTAGGATGCTGCCAAACAACCCCTTAGTCAATTTCTCCTGAAATATATAGCCAAAATACGTCAACATAACATCGGTGAGCTCATGAGTTTAGGACATGTTACCTTTCATGACGGATATATTATTCAGTAAAAGTGTTAATTACTATAACAGTAATGACATTATAATATCCAAAGTGCACTATAGAATATATCATAATCAAGCCTGACCCGGACTTACCCATCGGAGTTCTAAAATATCCCCTAACCCATTACTACTAGTTTGTTGGGTTTAAATATGCCCTGCTATGTATGGTTAAATTACACTAATTTGTGAGATAGCTTTTATTGAGTCTTAATGGGGGTTTTCCTGGCATAAAAGGTCATTGTGTGCGGGGGATTCCCCAAATAGTACTATCCACAAATCATGCGGCTCCTAATAGAGTTAATGATTGTGATCCAGGGACAAGAGCAGGTAGTATTGCACCACAAAATAATGGCCAAGGAGTATGTATTTCACCTAAAAGTTTTAAAGTAAAAAGGGGTTCATGAAACTCACTTGTGGGTTGATCACGGGGTTAACTTCAAAATATTGGATGCTACCGACCAGGAGGGTTACTAAGTTTATTTCATATGAATTAGTACTTCATTAAGTGATCAATTAAGCCCAACCATCAAGTTTTTTATTTTTCCTACTTGGCTTGATGATTTCCATTACACACAATGTAATCTTGTTTTAGGTATTTAAGTTTTGAGTTCATATTTTGAGTTTTGATTAAGTTTAAGTCAATTTATTATAAGCTCTTATTATTAATGTTCTTATAAGTGTGATATGGTCCCAAAACAGTAAGGTTTCAATAGTTGGCAAGTTTGGTCCCTCAACTTTGTTGAATTGATATTTTTAACTCTAAAGTTTGGAATTTTACTTTTTAATTACTTATGATGGATTTTATTGTATAAGTGGATTAAGCTACTATAATAAGTTAGTTTTTATGTCATTAGGTCTTTCATAACACTTTCAAGAGCTTGTTTTCAGTTTAGGCTTTTTATGGAGATATACTTAGAGGTTTCTTATTTGAGACCGTTGAGTGGTCCAAATGATGATTATTGTTTAATTATAACTTATTTTGGGTATTAATTAACCTCCAAAGTATTAAAGTTATGGCTGTAGGATTGGTGAGTTATTTATTGTATTTTTAAACGTGTGTCAGATCGTAATTCGGGTGTGTTTGTAATGTAAGTTTAAATCCATTGCTTTTATTAAATTTAATTTGTGCTTAAGGTTTATGAGTAATGATTTACTAGAAAAACATTAATTTCTTTAGATTAGTGATTTTATATATTTTTATGATTTTTCTAATTAATAGGTCGGTAACTATCTTATATTAATGGTAAATTTTGTAATATTCTCTAGAACACTCTATAATTGTAAATATTTTGTTATTATCTTATTTTTGTCATTATTAAACCATTAGTTACTGGAAATTTTAAGTCTTAACTTGTTTTGTCGGTTTTGGAGTTTAAACGTTAACGGTTCGGGTTTTAACAGGTTTTTGGGTTTGGGTTATCTTTGATAAACTTTTTGTCATATATAACTTTAATATACTTATTATCATTCTTAAGTTCTGGAGTTTTCACTAATATTGCTCCTAAGCTCATTTTTATTAATTTTCTCTATTTTCAAGTGTATAACTTAGCGTTTAGTACGTAGGAATGAGGGACGGAATGAAATAAACCATTGAGAGTGAATGAATAAAAACATGTTTGGTTGGTGAAGGTAATGAAATGAACCATTACATAGCTGATTCCATTCCCTCATATTCATTCCATCCACCCCTTTCTTTTTTTCATTCCATCCCTTCTTCCATCATTAGTCACCAACACCACCCACTCACCCACCACAACAGCCACCACTGGCCACCAAGATCATTTGTCACCGGCAACCATCACTAGGCACGACCACCACCACCACCGCCGGCCACCATCCCCGCTGCTGGCCACCACCCCTGCCGCTAGAAACCACCGCCAGTAACCACCCCTGCGGCCGGAAACCACCACCGGCCACCTCCCGCGCCACCGAAAACCACCATCGGCCTCCACCACCACCACCGCCATCACCACCATAACTACTTTAACATTTCATTCTTTTTTTCATACCTAAAAACAATACAAAGTAATGATTCATTTATTACTATAGGGTAACCAAACATGACAATAGAATGTAATGATTTATTTCATTCTCTCATCCATTCCATTCACTCATTCATCCATTCCTTCATTCATTTCATTACCCCATACCAAACATACCCTAATGCTTCATGTAATGCTGTTAAGTAACATGTTTCTCCCACAAATTTGGTAAAAGTAACCCTAAACCCTAATGCTTCATGTAACACTGTTAAGTAACGCTGTAAAGTAACATGTTTCTCCCACAAATTTAGTAAAACTAAAAAGAGCTACAAGATCTACTCATTGATTGTTCCAAGTACAAATTGCTTGAAACAATATTGATTGCGCTTGAACAAAAGCAGTTCCTACATATATATGTGGGGTGCGAATAAGGTTTACGTTCCCTTGATAAGTCGTTAAACAAAGTGATGAGCCAAGTGTTAATAGTTTAGTTTCTAAATTATTGTTTGAAAAGTAAACTTATCCAAGTTTAGTGTTTTGCATGATTTACGAACTGTTAGTGATATTCTCTTATAAACTTAATAATCATGTTCACATGATATATATATGTATGTATGTATGTATGTATGTATGTATGTATGTATGTATGTATGTATGTATGTATGTATGTATGTATGTATGTATGTATGTATGTATGTATGTATGTATGTATGCATGTATGCATGCATGCATGTATGCATGTATGCATGTATGCGTGTATGCATGTATGCGTGTATGCATGCATGCATGCATGTATGCATGCATGTATGTATGCATGTATGTATGTATGTATGTATGTATGTATGTATGTATGTATGTATGTATGTATGTATGTATGTATGTATGTATGTATGTATGTATGTATGTATGTATGTATGTATGTATGTATGTATGTATGTATGTATGTATGTATGTATGTATGTATGTATGTATGTATGTATGTATGTATGTATGTATGTATGTATGTATGTATGTATGTATGTATGTATGTATGTATGTATGCATGTATGTATGTATGCATGTATGTATGTATGCATGTATGTATGTATGCATGTATGTATGTATGTATGTATGTATGTATGCATGTATGTATGTATGTATGTATGTATGTATGTATGTATGTATGTATGTATGTATGTATGTATGTATGTATGTATGTATGTATGTATGTATGTATGTATGTATGTATGTATGTATGTATGTATGTATGTATGTATGTATGTATGTATGTATGTATGTATGTATGTATGTATGTATGTATGTATGTATGTATGTATGTATGTATGTATGTATGTATGTATGTATGTATGTATGTATGTATGTATGTATGTATGTATGTATGTACGTATGTATGTACGTACGTATGTATGTACGTACGTATGTATGTATGTACGTATGTATGTATGTATGTATGTATGTATGTATGTATGTATGTATGTATGTATGTACGTATGTATGTATGTACGTATGTATGTATGTATGTATGTATGTATGTATGTATGTATGTATGTATGTATGTATGTATGTATGTATGTATATGTATGTATGTATGTGTGTATGTATGTGTGTTTATGTATGTGTGTGTGTATGTATGTGTGTATGTATGTATGTATGTATGTATGTATGTATGTATGTATGTATGTATGTATGTATGTATGTATGTATGTATGTATGTATGTATGTATGTATGTATGTATGTATGTATGTATGTATGTATGTATGTATGTATGTATGTATGTATGTATGTATATAAACTTATGGTGGCTTTACTTCGCATCAGCCTCCTGCCTATGGTGGCCAACAACCACAGTACACCAACTCAGCTTCTATCCTTAGCTCTATATTTATCCGGCCATCTGCTCAAGACAACAACTACTATATTGATGTAGGAGTAAGCACTCACATGTAATTCAACCATGATAACTTATATTTCATGTGATAAATCTAAAGTAATAATGACTAGGAATGGCACGTTACTTGCTAATGAATACATTGGCAATTATATTTTTCCTTTTTCTCAAAATACGTTACTTTCAGACATTATTCTTATGTCTAGCAACACGATAAAAAAATCTAAATTCTTGACCGTCGATTTACCACTAACAACTTTGTGTCTTTCAATTTTGACCCCTTTGGTTTTTCCACGACAAATCTTAAAATGAGAGGACTCCTCCAATGGTGCAATAGAATTGTTGATTTTTATCCGGTTCTATTATCCACGTCTTCTGTTGTAGCTGCCTCACTTGCAGTCGTGTCATTCATACAATGGCACTAAGCTTGGGTCACCCGAAGCATCTATCTTAATTTTTTTTAATTTCACATAATTTATTCCTTGTTCAAAAATTTTGATACCTACATGTCATGCTTGTCAAGTTGGTAAACATTATCATCTTTCATTTTCTTTGCCTACTACTAACAAGAGTCGTTTGTTTGAACTTGTTCACTATGATGTACAGACTTCTTCCGTTATTAGTAGTTACAAGTATTGTGCTTTGTTTTTAGATGATTTTCACATTTCATATGGGTGTTTCCATCGCATAACATATATTATGTTCTTAAAACTTCAAATTTTGTGCTTAATTACTTGTCAATTTAAAACCAATATTAAAAATGTGAAATGATGTGAGTTTATTAATTTTTCATTCCATAATATATTTCAAACTCATAGTGTTCAATTCTAGTGTCCATACATATCTCAACATAACAATATAACACTCCTATTTCAAGCATTCCTTCTGTCTAAATTTTAGGTAGAAGCCTTAAATATAGTTGCTCAAACACTTAATCTTCTACCTTCCATAATTCTCTTATTTCAAGCTCAATTAAGGTACTGTATGGGGTTTTCCCATATTATGTACATCGACATGTGTTTGATTTCCTCTATTATCCAAAGCTAACAAACTCTCTTCCACAGCTCCACATAAGCTTGCACCTCATTCTTTCGGTTGTCTTTTCCTTGGACCATCATTCGATCATCATGGTATTAGATCTACTTACTCGTTGGATCATTATCTCTCGTCATGTTACCATTAATGAAGCTCATTCTCCATATAGTTCCTTTCATCTAACACCCCCTACGTCCGACTACACTATCTTTGGTCCATTAACACCTCATAGTTCAATTGCTTTAGCATATTTGCCTTACCCAACTTAATCAAATATTGATTCAACTAGACTTGCTCCCTTGCCACCTACGATTAGCCATGATTCAAGTACACTCGGTGCTTGCATGTCCACTCAACCAGCTGACCCCTTTTCTCACTTGGACACCTCTAACACAGTTGTTCCGACCTTTTTAGTCGGTGCTCTGATTCCTAACACTTTAGATCTAATGTCTGTCTAAGTGATCGACCCCCCAACTGTGAATTTGATTCCCCTTACAAGTCACCCTATGAACATTTGGTCTAGAACAACATCTCTTTGAACTTTCCAGATGCTTAGTCTCTTGCCCTGGACCTAGGTGCTAGTTCAAATTCATTATAAATAATTAAATTATGAGAATAGAACTTTTAGTTTCAAGAGTAGGAGAAATGGAGTGTGTAAGTTGAGTGTGAAGAATGGAAGTGTGAATTAAAGAATAAAAGTCTGGGTTATATATATTTGTTGGAGCTAAACAATTGTTAATATATATTAAATAATTATTATGAAATATTAAAAAGTTATTGTAAATAATATTAACTAATAAACAATACATTAAAAAATAATAAGGAAATGAACTTTTTAATTTTTTTATTAAATATTAAATAATTTTTATAAAATAATATTAAAGTTCTTTGTTAGGTGGGTGTAAGGAATTGAATTTATATTTGTTGGTGGGTTGGGGTATGTAAGCATTTAAAGATATCGAGAATATATACACTAGCTAGAAGAAAACTTCAATGGTTTACCAAACTACCTTTTGTAGCTATAGCAGTCAAACCCTAACGCCGTTGTACAATGGTTACACTATACGAACGGGCCAGCGATTTGTAAGGTATTCAAGCATCTAGTCTGGGCTTTCTGTCCAAGTTTTAAAGCTTTTAAATATTGCATTCCTATAATCTCTATAGATGTCACTCATCTATAGGGACCTTACAAGGGGAAAATACTAATTACTATTTCTAAAAATACATTATAATATTACCGCTTGCGTACGTGCTTATGGACGAAGAGACTAATGAGAGATGAAAGTGGTTTCTTCAATAGTTTTAAGAGAATTTTAAAAATCCCATTGAGTGTAAGCTATGGGCTATCTCCAATCGGTATGCGAGGATCTTACATGGCACGGAGAATCTAGATTCCAGGAAGAAGCCACACATCTACCATTGATTATATCACATATCAAAAGTAACTTGGCGGTATATTCAAGAATGTGAGTTTGAAAAGGTTGTGTTAGGATATTAGAAACATAACACAAGAAAGAAATTAGGAATGATGTATGTCTAGGTTGAAAGCAATAAATATAGAAGCATGGCGGTATCTGAAAACAATTCCAAGAAAAAAGTGGATGATGCTTCATGATACGAGAAATTCAATGGGGTAATCTAACCATGAACATATCTGAAAGTATGAATAATGTGTTACGTGGTACCAAGATGCTCCAAATAAAGGCTTTAGTTGAATACACATTCAAGAGAGACATTGAACATTACGCCAAAAACTTCGAAAACACACCTAACTGCTCTATGACGTTTACAGACTGCATGTGGAGATTGTTTAATCAGCGTGAACAACGAGCATGACCACACATGGTATTCATTTATAATGTACAAAAACAAAACATCATGCATGCTTGATGCAATCTTGTTGTTTAGCCCAGACATCTAAGGGATTAGCTTTTATATGTTGTAAAAAAACTAGTTATTTTTACATCATTTACCTTAAAAATAGTTTCTTCTAGTGCAAAACCTAAATAAATTTCATTAATGCAATATATTGTTTAATGGTGAAATAGTACTCGTAGCTCGTTACCGCCAATCCCTCTATGGGTAAGCCCCCATTAAATGTTAAAATCTTGTAAAGTTAAAGTAACGCTACCAAAAGGTAGGTGAAACGTGTTTGTCTCTGGACACCACCTTTTGATGAGTGCCTCGATCAAGGAACGATCAAGTTTTCTATACCCGCATGCTACCACCCCCAAACCCAGCAAGGTTGATGTAATGTAGAACCTTTTGTGTGAGATGAAGTTCATCGTCGCTAATATTCCACCAAAAAGTGCCATCCCCACATTTATATTTCATGGTCCACTCTCTCCCTCATTTGGATTCATGAACAATTGTGTAGCACGATAATCTATTTTGAGATACAAAACAAAGTCATTCGTAGACCTGGGTGTTGGTTCCAATTCATTATGACAAATAAAATTATGAGAATGGATCTTTGAGTGTGAAAAGTGTAAGAAATGGAGTGTGTAAGTTGAGTTTGAAGAATGAAAGTGTGAGTTAAAGAATAAAAATGTGGGTTATATATATTTGTTGGTGCTAGACAATCGTTAATATATATTACATAATTATTATCAAATATAAAATAGTTAATGTAAATATTATTAACTAATAAACACTACGTTAACTAATAATTATTATAAGTTAATATATATTTTTTTGTGTGGAGGGTGTAAGCGTTTAAATTTATATTTGTTGGTGGGTGGGTGGGTGGGTGTAAGCATTTAAAGCTAGCAAGAATATATACGTTAGTTGGGAAGACAACTTCAATGGTTTACCAAACTACCATTTGGTGCTATAGCAGTCAAACCCTAAGGCCGTTGTACAAAAGTTACATCATCTGACAGGGCTATTGGATTATGAGGTATTCAAGTATGTGTTCTAGGCCTACCATCCAAATATTAAATATTTTAAGTATTGCATTCCTGTAATCTTTATAGATACCACTCATCTAAGGAGACCTTATAAGGGAAAATATTGATTGTTGGTTCTATAAATGCAAACAATGTGATATTACGAGTGGCATACGTGCTGATGGATGGAGAGACTAATGAGAGCCGGAAGTGGTTTCTTTAACAAATTTCAGAAGAAAGTTTAAGATCCCACTGAGGGCAAGCTGCGTGTTGGATCCTATCAATATGCAGGGATGTTACATGCGATGGAGAATCTAGTTTTCTAGAATAAGCCACACACCTTCCATCGATTTTGTGTACGACATTGCAGGACCGTTTAAGGGCTTGAACACAATTACAACACAACAACACAATGAGGAGAACAACTAAAATTTAATCAAACAGTGAACTGGATTAACCAAGGTGATACAAAGAACACAAGTAAAGTAAAGAGACAGAACAAGAGAGTTTGGGTTTCAAGGAGGCAGTATATTGCTTTCTCAAGTTCTTTTACAAGTGTTACAAAGCATAAAGAAAGATACAAGAACTTGAAATACTTATACTACAACCTACAGCCGGCTATACTTTGAAAGCCAGCTGGATACAATTGACTAGACACTAACAAAATAAATTGTAGGACCAAAAGGCATATCTGCCTTTTGACCTTGTGACTATGACATACCATAGCTCACATCCTTATACATTACAAAAAAGGATAAAGTACATAAAGTAGAAAGTTACAGACTCAAGACCTCAATGTACAGTTACCAAAAGCATGGACCTTTTCACCAACTCATGTAAGTTGGTGACTTTACAGAGACGCAGCGGAAAAGGTGCTTTATGGAACAATACATCAGATAAAGCATGTATACTAAAAGTCTTCGGAAGAAATCTGTCTTCATAGGTTGAAGCTTCGGAAGACTTTGTCTCTGAGGCTTCGGAAGACTTCATGTTTGGCTTCGGAAGATATTGGTCTTGGCTTCGGAAGATTTTACACTTAGAGTATTTTCTAATGCATTGTGTAAAACTTCCGAAGCATTCTATACTTCAGTACTTAGTGCATGTTGCAGAGACACTTTGGATGTTTTGGGTTGCATCAGACTTAAGGAATCCTTACAAACTCCCCCTAGGCTAATGCTACCAAAACACTTAGAAGATCTTCAGATGTTGGTAGTCTTCAGTACAATCATGACCATTCCTTTCTTCATCAGATGGTCAGGATCATCAAGACTCTCATAGTATCTTCTCATTTCAAAAAGATCATGCAGAGGTTAGTTGATTATGTCTTGCCAGGAGTAGACATTCTCAACACCTTGATCTCTGATTACATGCCATCTTTCTGGATTGGTAGAGTAAGTCCAGGACAAGATGGGTGTCTCAGTTGTTAGAGGAGCCACTTGCATAGGAGTTGATTGGGCTGCTTCATCATGCACTTCCTCAGGTTGATCTGATTCAGCTTGAGGTGTAGAGGTAGATGA
Source organism: Flaveria ramosissima (assembly GCA_025215565.1). Lineage (NCBI taxonomy): Eukaryota > Viridiplantae > Streptophyta > Magnoliopsida > Asterales > Asteraceae > Flaveria > Flaveria ramosissima. Next base: position 8,386,425 of record CM046034.1, read on the forward strand.
CTTAGGCTTCTTCTTCTTTGTCTTTGGTTTAGAAGCCATTCTCTTCTTCCTCTTAGATGACTTTAACTGAGAAGACTGGTCTGCAGCACCATGTTGATTATCATTGTCTTTCTCAGTTGGGTGTTCCTCCCTTACAGGTTCAGAAGGAGAGGGAGTTTGACCCTGCCTTGGATCAGAAGATGAAGCTTGCTGAGGCTCAGCTGGAGGTTCTGGTTGAGGTGTCTCAGGTTGTTCAAACTTGACCTTCACTTCAGGTGGGACTTGACTTGGAAGAGAGTGCAAGTCAATCAGTTCACCACTCTTTATCTTCTGCTTGATCACCCTTATATGCTCATCATTTGTGGATAGAGACATGGGGCCAACTCTCCTTCCGGAGAATCCATATAGCTTCAAGAAGCTCATCATTCTTTGTCTGTCAGCAGACTTCTTTACACTCTTTTGAATGATGGCTCTTGGCTTTGCAGCTTCTTCCCTTAGCTTCCTTTTGGTTGTCTTTCTTTCTTTGACTAGCTCAAGCTCAAGTTGCTTTAGGTACTCAAACTCAATGAAGTCATAGGACAAGGGAAGAAGTGCATCTGCCTGATAGAAGCCTGTGGCACTCAGGTAGTTAATCATCTTGATCCTATCTTCTTCTTTATCTACCTGAGGTTCTTGTGGAGCCACATCTTCCTGTGCAGGACTTTCTTGAACTGGAGAGAGAGTGGGAGCATGCTTGTAGAGTCTTTTCTGTCTCTTCTCCTCTTTGAATTGGAGAAGTAGCCTTGCATCTTCTTTCTCCTTCATCTCTCTTGACACTTCCATGTCAGCCAGTTCATTTAACTCTTCTAAGGGGAGGGAGATGATTTCATCAATATCATAGTTCCTGGTCTGTAAATAGGTAATCCTGACTGCCCTTAACTCATCAACTTGAGTATTTGGTCTGGGGGCATCCCTGATTGCAGCTTGCATAAAGCTAGATGACCCAGCCTGTCAGCTTGTCTTGAATTGCTTGGATTGATAAGTGGCATGTTGACTATATCCAATCTTTCATAGAAGTTCAGGCTTTGGAAATTAAACACTTCTTGTTGACCTTGAACTCTGTGAAGGATAAGGGCTCTTCTGTCAGCATCATACCTCCACCTTATGATGTAGTTGCCAGTTCCTTGTGGTGGAGATGAGACAGCCCTTGGTATACCTTCCTCAAAGAGACTCATGATGATTGAGTCTATAGAGTCCACATTAATGTGAACTTGAGGAAGTTGCTGAGAATGCACAACAGCAAGTGAGGATGGTGAGTCCTCTATGTCCATTCTCTGTGAAGAACTCCCAGGTTCTGTGGTTGTAATAACTTTCTCCCCTTTTTTGGTAGCATCACCCACTTGCATAGGTGAGCTGGAGGATAAGTCAATCACTTTCACAGGTTCTTGTGTTCCTGGTTGAGCTCTCCTTAAAGGTCTCCCAGCTAGTTTTTCCTTTAGATATGAAATCTGAAGTTGCTGATCATTGACCCTGTTATGTAAGGTAGTCACCTGAGATTCCAAGTGACTAACCTTAGAGACTAAATAGGAGCATGTTTTTGACAATTTCTGCACCTTTAGTCTCAAATTCCCCTCTTCTTCATCAGAAGAATCATTGGGGGATGAGATGGTTGGACCAAAGTCGTCTCTCTCACCACCAGCTTGAGGTTCTTGGCTGCTGGTTTTCCTCTACTCACTGGCAACCTCAGTTGAGATGCCAGTGGGCTGAGTTGCCATGGTTGAGGTCTTAATGATGTAATCACTTTCAAAAGTGAGAGCCTCTTCCATATGGACATCCTGAACATGTTCAGAAGTGTCCACCTCAGTAACAGGTGACTGATGTGGGATAGACTGAGGAGAGTCAGAGGTACTCATCTCTCTTTGAGTAGGGGAGGAGAAGAGAGACTCATGGTACTCACTGAATCCTAAGTCTTCATCAGTATAGAAGGATAGGTTGGGAATTGGTTGGTTGAGATCTAAAGGCTGGGGATGGTAACTGTCCCCTGAAGGTTGTTCACTTGAGTGTTGAGACTCAGAGTGAAGGCTTAAGGCTGTTGGGCTTGTGAGCTCATCAGGGTGAGCATGAGGAACCTCAGCCCTGATAGGTGAAGAAATGGGAGTGGTTTGCTCCTCAGGAGAAGTGGGAGCTCTAGTGTCCACTTCCTCATGTAAGGTTGAGTATATGGGGGCCTGCACAGACTCAATAGCCTGAGCAGGGGTTCGTTTGGATTTTCTTTGGTAGGTGAGGGTGATTTCTGGTCTTTTTAGAGGTAAGGATAAAAGAGGTGTGGGTTCAACACTAGCTTGTGTTGCTAGGTTGTCACCTTGAGCAATGAGCTCTAACATTTTGGGGACTAGGGCTGTTTCTACCCTGAGAAGCCTACAGTTGGCTTCTTCATTATTTTAAAGATGCCGGGCTTCATCTGTCCCAATTTAAGAATATTACTTGTTTCCCTCAACTGTGAGCCCAGTTCACAGTTGAGAATGTGTTGAACATATCTAGGAAACATGTAATACTCTAAGGAGTCTAAGTTTGCAAGTAAATTAGTATAAACAATTGTGTATACCTGAACTTGACCCCCTGAACCATTCCATGAACTATAAAGGAGAGATCCTCAGGAATCTGGTCCCATCCACCATGCTTGTTTGATAAGCTGTGGATAACCACATGGAGCAGGTATTTCCACTGGGATGAGACCTTCCCTTTACTGAAGGTCTTTACAGAGAAATCTCCCTCATAGCCCATCTACTCAAAGGAATGATTTACAGCTTCCTTTGGGAAGGACAACTCACCTTCTTCATCATCCAGCTGCAAATGTTGGTTAATGATGGCCGGAGTGATGAAGATTGTCCTCCCTGCACTGTGGCAGACAGTGCCTTCTCCCCATCCATAATGACCTCTTGGCAGGTCTTCCAGAATTCAAGCAAGTGATCCTCATATAGAGTAGGATCAATGGTCAGGGAGGTGAATAGTTGGATAGAGTTAAGAATTGGCAAATCTATGAGAAACTTGCATCTTTCTCAGAGCTTAACAGAGCAACTTGATTATGTTGCCTGTGAAGTTGCATGGAGAAATCTGGGTTGTTTCTGCGGTTAGGTTGGCCATTTCAGAAGCTTAAGGGTGAAGAAAGGTAGAAAGCAAAGGCGGTTTAGAGAATTAGGTTAGAGGAATAGTGGAATTGAGGAAGATAGTGGGAAAGAGGGGGAACCGTTGGGTATTTATGTGAAAAGGGATTTGAACCAAAGTTAATGAAAGAGGATAAACTTTGAAATCCGGAAGTCGGTCCCACCTCTGAAAAGGTAGTTTACTTTTGCTCAAAAAGTAGTTTTCTTGGAATTCGAAAAGCTTCCGAAGGTAATTTGTCTTCGGAAGATTTAATTGAAAAAGCTTCCGAAGCTAAAATGGCTTCGGAAGATTTTCCTGAGAGTCTTGAAAATTTATGCTTCGGAAGAGAAATAAACCCTTGGATGCTTTGTATAAGAATAAACAAAGCTTCCGAGAGTTAATTTTGCTTCGGAAGGAAAAAGTCCTTAAAAATAAATAAGTGTCTGAGATAAGAATTTTAAGCTTCGGAAGATGAGTTTAGACTTCTTCCGAAGGTAAAATCTCTTAGACAGTTATTTATTTTGAAGACATGTTTTTCTTCCGAAGATAAAATTTTATCTTCCGAAGTATCAAAAAATTTTCAAGAATCAAAGGAAAGTCTTGAAAAATTTTACATCCAAAGAAAACATGAGCTTATGAAAGTGATGAACTAGACAACTTAGGACACACATATTTTAAGAAGAAATAATGAGAATTAGTTTTAAGAAAAAGTCTACTCAAAGTTAATCATCCCAATAGCTGATATCAGATATTTAAATCTCTGTTCATCAAAACCCTTTATAAACAGATCAGCATATTGTTCATCTGTATGAACTTTGACTAGTTTAATTAATCCCTTTTCATAGTTATATCTTATTAAATGATACCTGATGTTGATGTGTTTGGTCCTTGAGTGCTGCACAGGGTTCTCAGTGATAGAGATAGCACTGTTGTTGTCTATGTGGATAGGAGTCTCTTTGAAGTTAAATCCATAGTCCAGCATCTGATTTTGAATCCAAAACACTTGAGCACAGCAGCTTGCAGCAGCAATGTATTCAGCCTCAGCAGTTGATGCAGACACACAGGATTGTTTCTTGCATTGCCATGAGACAACCCTTCCACCAAGGAATTGACATCCCCCAGATGTAGACTTTGCAGTCATGTTGCAACCACCATAATACTATCTGTATAAGCATACAGATTGAAATTAGGATTCTTTGGATACCATAGACCAAGTGTTGAAGCACCTTTGAGGTATCTTAAAATCCTTTTCACAGTGATTAAGTGAGACATCTTAGGGTTGGCTTGATATCTTGCACAAATACATGTAGCAAACATGATATCAGGCCTGCTAGCTGTAAGATACATAAGAGACCCAATCATAGCCCTGTATAAGTGTTCATCTACACACTCCCCCTCAAGATCAGGTCCAAGGGAGTGGTTTCTGGCTATGGGTGTCTTAGCAATCTTACAATCAGTCATGTTGAACCTCTTGAGTATGTCTTGAACATACTTTGACTGACTTATGAAGATGCCATCTTCAACCTGCTTCACTTGAATTCCCAGAAAGAAATTGAGTTCTCCCATTGAACTCATTTCAAATCTGTCTTTCATCAGCTTCTCAAAGTCTTTGCAGAGCTTTGGATTAGTTGAACCAAAGATGATGTCATCTACATATACTTGAACCAGCAATAAGTCATTTCCCTGTCCTTTGATGAAGAGAGTTCCATCTATAGTACCTCTCCTGTATCCATGTTTACAAAGATACTCTGATAGTGTCTCATACCACTTCCTGGGTGCCTGATGCAGCCCATAAAGAGCTTTGTCAAGCTTGCAGACATAATCAGGATGATCAGGGTCTACAAAACCAGGTGGCTGTTTGACATAAACCTCTTCATCAATCACTCCATATAAGAAAGCACACTTTACATCAAGTTGAAAGACCTTGAAGTTCTTGGATGCAGCAAATGCCAGGAATATCCTAACAGCTTCTAGTCTTGCTACAGGAGCAAAGACATCAGTGTAGTCAATCCCTTCTTCTTGTGTGTATCCTTGAACAACTAGTCTTGCCTTGTTCTTGATGATGATTCCTCTATCATCCTTCTTATTCCTAAAAACCTATTTGGTTCCAATGTAGTCTTCCCATGAGGAAGAGGACAAAGGTTCCAAACTTTCTGCCTTTTGAATTGAAGCAGCTCTTGTTGCATAGCTTCAACCCAACTTCCATCCTTTAGAGCTTCATCAACTTTCTTTGGCTCTATCTGAGATAAGAAACAAGAGTGAAGACAAACATTTGCTTCATGGGTTTGTCCTCTTGTTCTTACCCTGTGACAACATCTCCAATGATGTTTGTGGTGGGGTGAGACTTGTGGATCCTTAGCTGAGGGATCACAACAAGTTGCTGAGAAAGATCCAAATTTGAGAAATTTAGATCTGGCCTAGAAGATTCACCCTCCACATTATCACACTTATCAAGATTAACTTGATCCAATGAGTGTGTGACATCATTGATGTTGTCATCTATGGTGTGGTTATTAGCATCAAGGAATTCCTGATCACTATCACCATCACCATTGTTGTCTTCTACAATTGAGGTATCTTTATCTGGTTGAGAAGCCTCTGAGCTGGAATTTGAAGGCATACCAGATGTATCAGCTGAATTTGTCATTGTTGTGCTGATAGAAACCTCATTTGCTAAAGTAGTTCCAACTGGAGCTGAAGATGTATGAGTTGAGGATCTTCCTAGCTCAAATCTTGGATCAGGATCACCTGTATTTAAATTTTCTGCAGATCCTAAAACATGCTCACAAGATTTGTCAAAACATTTGGTAACTAAATCAAGATCAAACAGCCAATCAGGACCAGAACCAGCCACACAGGGTGTGTGTTCATTGAAAGTCACATTGGCTGACTTCTAACAATTCTAGTTCTGAGATTGTATACTCTATAAGCTTTAGCTTGAGAAGAGTATCCAATGAAATGTCCATCATCTGATTTCTCAGCAAACTTGGCAATTTGATCTTTGGTATTCAAGATGGTGCAGGGACATCCAAATGACCTGAGAAAACCAATGAAAGGTTTCCTCTTGTGCCAAAGTTCATAAGGAGTCTTACCATGTGTCTTAACTACTAAAACTCTGTTTTGCACATAGCAAGCAGTATTAACTGCCTCTGCCCAGAAGGTGATGGGCAGTTTAGAGTCAGACAACATAGTTCTTGCAGCTTCAATAAGTGTCCTGTTTCTTCTCTCAGCAACTCCGTTTTGCTGAGGAGTCCTGGGAGCACTATATTGTCTTGTAATACCTTTTTCATCACAAAATGTATCAAGGATTTGGTTCTTGAATTCAGTTCCTTGATCACATCTTATGGTTTTGACCTTGTGATCACATTGATTCTCAACTTTTAAGATGAAATTCTTCAGAATCTCAGGGGTTTCATCCTTAGTTCTAAGGAAGAAGACCCAAGTGAATCTTGTAAAATCATCTGTGATCACCAAACAGTAAGAGGTCCTTCCTAGACTCATTACACTGGTGGGGCCAAAGAGATCCATATGTAACAAGTGTAGGGGAGTAGTGATGGAGTTCTTTTCCTTAGGCTTGTGAGATACCTTGTGTTGCTTCCCTTTCAGGCATGCAACACAATGATCATCACTTGTAAACTCTTTCTTTGGCATTCCAGTTACCAGATCATGTTTAATTAATTTATTCATGTTCTTAAAGTTTACATGGCACATTCTTTTATGCCATAGGAAAGACTCATCACTATTTGCTTTAGATAGAAAGCATGAAACTTCTCCAGAGGGAGATGTTTCTTGCAAATTCATCTTGTACATGTTCCCTTTCCTGGGGGCTCTGAGCAGGATATGCTCATGTGGAATGACCACTCCAGGCTTGAGAACAATGCACTCATGCTCAGTAAAGAGCATGTTATGACTCTGATCACAAAATTGGGATACTCTCAGAAGATTGTACCCAAGCTCCTTAACAAAGTTTACCTTCTCAATGCTGAGCTTACCATTTGTGACCTTGCCCCTTCCAGAGATGTAACCACCTTCATCTCCTCCAAAAGCAACTGGTCCTCCATCAATTCTCTCAAAATTATGGAGTAGAGACCTATTGCCTGTCATGTGCCTGGAACAGCCACTGTCAATTATCCAGACATTCCTGTTTGTCTTGAGCTGTTCCTGCACAAAGAAGATGATTAGTTACATTTGGAAACCCAAGCTTTACTTGTCTTGGGCTCACTAAGTGTAATAGAAGGTAATGCCATAGTAATAGATCCTATGGTTGTACTATGGGGATCTTCAGCTGTTGTTGATGGAGAAACTTCAGTCATTTGGTCTTTCTTAGACTTCCACACCACTTTTGGAGTCTTGGACTTGACCTTAAAACCTTAGAAGCTTTTGGTACTTCACAAGTTTTGATGACTGAACCTTCGGAAGATTCTACAGTCACTGCAGCAGACTTCAGTGCTTCGGAAGAACTCCTTTCTTCCGAGACCAATTTTACTTCCGAAGGTAATTTTCCATTTACCTTCTTCTTTGATTTGGAGCTTCCGAAGGAAACAGACTTTCCTTCCGAAGCTTGAGACTTCTTGAAACTCTTTGAAGTCTTTGTATTGGTCATGTGCACAGTACTTTTAGGATTGTATGGGCAATCCTTAGCAATGTGAGAAGTACTTTCACACACCTGACACATAACATTTTCTTCTTCAAAGGAGTCTCCTTTTGAGACAAGACTGGCTTTGGTCACATCCCTTCTCCACTTCATCTTGATAGATGCTGAGACATCTCTTTTGGGCTATGAACTATTCTTGGAGTTTGATGGTCCAGGCTGTGCAGCAGTGGTACACAGCAGCTCAGTCTTCTTCTTTGCACTGAGATGATTTGAACAAGAACCAGGACTCTTAGCTGAGGAGTCTTGGTTGATGTCTTCAGTCCTTACTACTTTGAAACCTACAGAGATAAAAACTTGTTTCTGCTTAGCATCAAAAGTAGCCTTGATCTCTTCCTGATCAAGTTCTTTCTCTTGGACTTGGTCATCACAGTAGATTTCTTCTCCTCAGAAGGATAGTGGCCCTTGGAAGAATCCTCTTCTTCACTCTTCTCAGAGGAATTCTTCACTATCACTTCTTCATCATCCTCACTTGTAGGATCTATGAGAGGAAGCTCATCTTCACAAGTTCCACACCTAGGAGATCTTACAGACAAGATTGTGTGTGGAGGAGCTATCTCATTTGATCCCAGTCCCTGTCTGTTTTAATAGCACACTTTGTTGTGCAGGGATGAGGATATCATGTTCTTGAAGGTCTCTTCTTCAAGAACACTCTTCTCTGCCTTGGCTTTGCTGATCACAAGCTCAGCCTGGCACTCAGTCAACTTAGTTATGAGATCCTGGATCTGAGTTCTAAAATCTGTATGTTCATGTTTTACTAAAATGGTTTTCTCCAAGTCCTCTATCTTTAACTTGTAATCATTTTCAGACTTTCTAAAATCAGATTTTAATATGTTTAGTGACTCAAGATCAGATCTCATCTCTAAGTTGTAGGACCTGTATCTATTTACTTTAGCAATGCATTCAGGAGTACAGAGATGTTCCAATACCTTGGCTTCATCATGGTCAGCCATCAGTGCTTGGTTTGGAGAAGCATCTTCCACCTGAAAGCTCCAGTCAAAGCCTCCCTCTTCAACAGCAACAGCAGCATGTTGCTTTGGCTTCTCATTCTGAGGGGCTTTGTCAGTGTAGTTTGGTCTGGGTTGTGTTTGGCCCCCATTTGTTTTAGGTGCCTTACACTCCCTAGCAAAGTGGCCCATAAGGTTACAGTTGTAACACTTAACTTTGCTTTTATCCAGCCTAAACTTTCCACTGGTAGCATTGCTTGGAAACCTTCTTCCTGTTCTCTTGTAGAACTTCTTGGCTCTATGAGTGAGGAGAGCCATCTGCTGAACTATCTCCATGTATTCTAGGTCATCTGGATGGATATAGTCCAGGTCTTCAAGAGTGAAGAGATAATTCCCACAGCTTTCATCAGTAGACACAAAGGCTTGAGAAGAACTTGTCTCTTGGAATGGGCTTCCTTGAGTAAAGTTTCCCTTGGTGTCTCCGGGAAGGTGATGAAAGGGCCCTTTTGTGAGTTATCAGGGTAGCATATGAGATGATGTTGGGGTTCTATGCTGTCCCTTTCAACCACATGAAGGGCTGAACCCATTTGATTGTTGGAGTTGCCAGATGAACCTTGCATGTTCATCTCCATCTGGTATCCACTTAGAATCCCATACAACTCTGTCAGAGTAAGAGTTTTAAGGTTCTCATTCCTCTTGATCACCACACAATAGTGTGTCCATTGCCTAGGAAGTGAGGACATGAACTTCCTTACAATGTCCCTGTTCTCAAGAGGAACTCCTCCATCCACTAGGGTATCCACAATCTCAACATACCTGAAGTATTGTTGAGTCATGGTTTCACCTGCTTTGAAGGTGAAGTTTTCAAACTGCTGCTTCAGAAGATCCTTCTTGTTCTCCTTGGCTTCAGAGGAGCCTTCATACATCAGCTTCAGTGCATCCCACAGCTGTTTAGCTGTTTTGCACTTCTTAAAGCCTCTGTATACAGAGTTTGGGAGAGCAGTCTGAAGAGCAGTCATGGCCTTCCTATCAATCTCTACTCTTTTTCTATCTTCATCTGAGTAGTTGGCCACATCTTTTGGAATCATACCAGCACCAGTAGCAGAGGGGGTGCTAGGTATGAAAGGTCCATTCTCAACAGATTCCCACATTCTTGAATCAAGAGACCTGATGAAACCTTCCATTCTCATACACCAGGTGTCAAAATCATCAAGAGTGATCAGTGGGGATTTGTTCATGGTTCCAGTCTCCATATCAGTCTTTGAGATGGATGCCATTTGAAGAGTTTAGTTTTTGTGTGTGTGAGGGATCTTAAGATGGTGAGATCTTATATCAAGAGCCTGGAAAGCTCTGATACCAATTGCAGGACCGTTTAAGGGCTTGAACACAATTACAACACAACAACACAATGAGGAGAACAACTAAACTTTAATCAAACAGTGAACTGGATTAACCAAGGTGATACAAAGAACACAAGTAAAGTAAAGAGACAGAACAAGAGAGTTTGGGTTACAAGGAGGCAGTATATTGCTTTCTCAAGTTCTTTTACAAGTGTTACAAAGCATAAAGAAAGATACAAGAACTTGAAATACTTATACTACAACCTACAGCCGGCTATACTTTGAAAGCCAGCTGGATACAATTGACTAGACACTAACAAAATCAATTGTAGGATCAAAAGGCATATCTGCCTTTTGACCTTGTGACTATGACATGCCATAGCTTACATCCTTATACATTACAAAAAGGATAAAGTACATAAAGTAGAAAGTTACAGACTCAAGACTTCAATGTACAGTTACCGAAAGCATGGACCTTTTCACCAACTCATATAAGTTGGTGACTTTACAGAGACGCAGCGGAAAAGGTGCTTTATGGAACAGTACATCAGATAAAGCATGTATACTAAAAGTCTTCGGAAGAAATCTGTCTTCATAGGTTGAAGCTTCAGAAGACTTTGTCTCTGAGGCTTCGGAAGACTTCATGTTTGGCTTCGGAAGATATTAGTCTTGGCTTCGGAAGATTTTACACTTAGAGTATTTTCTAATGCATTGTGTAAAACTTCCGAAGCATTCTATACTTCAGTACTTAGTGCATGTTGCAGAGACACTTTGGATGTTTTGGGTTGCATCAGACTTAAGGAATCCTTACAGACATATTAGAAGCAACTTCATGTAAATTCAAGAATGTGAGATTGAAGAGGTTGTGTTGGGATATTGGAACCACAACGTAACAAAGAAAGTACGAACGATGTATGTCTAGCGAGAAAGCTACAAATATAGAAGCATGGCGGTACATGAAAGCAATTTCGAGAATCAAGTGGACACTGCTTTATGATAGAGGAAATTGTAAATGGGTAATCAAAGCACAAACATATCTAAACTTACGAATAAAGTGTTATGTGGTGCTAGGATGCTACCAATAAAGGCTTTACTTGAATATATGTTCAAGAAAAAATGTTGAACAACAAGCCATAAACTTCCAAAAGTGTCTAACTTTTGTACGGTGTTAACTAACCGCATGTGGAGCATGTTCCCTCAGTGTGAACAACGAGCACGAGTATTGATGCAGTGTTTTTGTTCAGCCGGTCATCTAAAGTATTAGCTTTTATATGTTGTAAAATAATTATTATTTTTACTCTATATCTTTTAAAATCAGTTTTTCTGGTATGAGACCTAAGTAATTTTCACACAAATGAATACATTCGTTAGTTTTAAATAATACTCGTTACCATAACATCCTCAATAGGTAACCCCTATAAAATGTTAACATTTTGAAATGTTACCATGGCCTCACCAAAAGGTAGGTGAAATGTGTTTCTCTTTGGATGCCACCTTTCAAGGAGCGCCTCGATCAAGGCACACTGATGTTTCCTATACCCGCATCCTAACATCTCCTCAAACCCAACTAGGTTGACGCAATGTAGAGTGTTTCGTATAAGATGAAGTTCACCATCACTAAGACTCTGTCAAAAAGTGTCATCCTGACTTTTAGATTTTGTGGTGCACTATTCCCCCTCATTTGGATTCAGGAACAATTGTTAGCATGATGCTCTGTTTCGAGACATATAATAGAGCCATTCCTTCGACCTGGGTGAAGGTTCAAATTCACTGTGAAGAATGAAAGTATGTGAATGGAACTTTGAGTGTGAAGAGTTGAAGAATGAAAGTGTGGTTAAAGAAAGGTTATATATATGTATATATAGAGGTGTACAAACCGGTTTTTTGGCCCAAACCGGTTCGGGTCCCAAACCGAAACCGGTTCGGTCAAAGACGGTCAAAACCGGTTTGGCCCGAAACCGGTTCGGGTTCAAACCGGTTTCAAACCATAAAATCCCAAACCAGTCAAACCGGTTTGGGTCGGTTTGGAATCGGTTCGGGCCCAAATCGGTTCGGCCCAAACCGGTTTAATTTTTTTTTTTGAAACTTTGGATTTTTGTTCTATTGAAATAAAATTTTAAACTTTTAATTAAAACATAAACATTTATAACATTTATATAATTTAAACAATTTATAACATTTTATATAATTTATATAACATTTATAAACAATTTAAGCATTTTAACAATTTATAACATTTATAAACAATTTAAACAATATATAACATTTAAACATTTATAACAATTTATAACATTTAAAACATTTAAATAATTTAAACATTTAAAACTAATCATTTAACATAGTCGTTTCTTCGTTCGTATTATACTTGTACGTTTATTCCTCGCCACCAGAACCGGAACTGTTACGAAGGTAGTCATCATATGCTGCTTCATCATCAGTCATTCCTGGTGTCAATCCGCTCTCTACCTCGTCCTCGTATAATTCTGCTTCGTATTCCAGTTCTCCTTCAAGTGAACGTGTGTCTTGTACTCTTTCCGCGGCATCCAAATAATCTTTCAAGCAAATTGACATTTCAACTGCTTGTGGAGTGAGTCGAGTTCGTCTTATTGATATAACCCTGCCACTAACAGAAAAAGCAGATTCCGAAGCTACCGTAGAAGCTTGGACGGTTAGTAAATCTCGAGCCATGATGGATAGGATGGGAAATTGATCTTCCTTACCTTTCCACCAAGCCAACAAGTCAAAATTTTTAAATTCATGTGGAGTCATGGTCGATAAAAAGTTTGTAAGACCATACTTCCCGAGTTCACTACTCGGAGTGTCACCACGTTGACGTTTATTACATTCATCCCTTAAAGTATTATATAAATCAAACATTGGATCATTCGAATTTTCGGCATTTGCCGCATGCCTTAAAGCATCATGAATTTGTGATGTTTCCCCGTATTTTAATAAATAAACATCATACATTTGTTGTAATTGTTTGTTGAAATTAGCTTTTAAAGTTGTACCATACATTGGTTTACCAACTTCTAAATCCAAACTAAAAGTAATTTTATCAAGTAAAGTTTCAACTCCCGACTTGTTTAAACAAGGGTTTAAAGCTGCGGCACATGTAATAACGGGAGGCATTTCTTCAAAATACTTTTTAAGTTTTTCTTTCATTGGGGGTATCATATCCGAATAAGGTCTACCCCTAAACGACAATTCATTTGAAGTCATTAAATAAATTTGGTAAAGTACCAACGGACTCGTTGGGTAATAAACTCTAGAAAGACATGTAGTTGCATTTTTAAAAACTAGAAGAATTTTTGTTACTTCTTCGATGATGGCCCAACCCGATGGATGGTAAGAATTTGCCTTTCCCCAATTTACCAAACTATTATGAAAGGCTATTAAACTTTCTTTTTGTTCTATAGCATTTTCAAACATGTTACATGTGGAATTCCATCGTGATGGTACGTCCCAATTCGGACCTAAACATTTAGTATTTGCGTCTTTACAAAACTTGCGATATTTAGTATATCTTTGGTTATTACTAAAAATATCACGTAACATTCTTTTAAAACAATCTTTTTGGGCCTCAAACGTTTTTAAACCGTCTTGAACGGCTAAGTTTATGATGTGCGCAACACATCGACTATGAAAAAACACACCCTCACATATTGGTTTATATTTTAATTTCAAATGATCTATCGCAAGAGTGTTGTTTGACGCATTATCAAAAGATATAGAAAATATTTTGTTTTCTAATTTATACGTTTGAATAACATTATCAATAACATAAAAAATGTTTTGGCCGGTGTGAGGATAATCAAACAATTCAAACGCCATCGTACGTTTCATCATTTGCCACGAATCGGGTTCAATCCAATGGGCGGTGACACAAATGTACGAGTCCGGTGAACCGTGAGGTGTCGACCAAACATCACTAGTTAAGTTAACACCGGTTTGTAAATTTTCAAAATAAGATATTAATTCATTTTTAGCCTTTTTCCACATTTTTAAACAATCTCTTCGAAGAGTAGCACAACTTACATTGGTGTAACATGGTTGGAGAGTTCGTTGAATGAGTTGAGTCAAACGTTCGTTGTCGAAATGTTTGAATGGCAAGCTTTCTTGAATTACAAATTGCGCCATTTGCTCCCGAACCGCATCAACGTTATAAGCCCAAATATTTCCTTCGTTTGTCATCGAAGCTTGACCTTGAGAAGGTTCACCTTTTAACGCTTTACAATATTTATTTGCAATATGGTTTTTCAACGTTGTGTTTGCATCTTTATTGAAAAACTTATGACAAAACTTGCAACGAGCCTTGTTTGGACCGCTAGCCATTTGACATAAATCGTAATTGCACCATACTTCGGGGTTCCTATTCGTAGGAAGGATTGCCACCACCACGTTGCTTGAAGACGCTTCACAACCAACGGAAGATTGAGCACTTGTTGAAGCCATTTCAAGGATTTTTGTCAGAGCGTTTTGGAGAGCGTTTACAACGAGTAGAGAGTGTTTGTAGAGAGCGTTTGAGCGTTTTTGAGATTTTTGAGAGTAGAGAGTGTTATAAGTTGTTGTGATTCAACCGAAACATCAAATACATATATATACTAACCTAGTGGGGGTATAATGGTAAAAAAACATCAAAAAAACGGTCAAAAATGGGTTCTAATGGCTATAAGCCGTTGGGTAACGGTAACCGGTTTGAAAACCGGGTTAAAACCGGTTTGAAAACCGGTTTGAGGTACGTGTTTGAAAACCGGTTTGGAAACCGGTTTGGAACCGGGTTGAAACCGGTTTGAATACCGGTTCGGGTTGAAACCGGTTTGGAAATTTGAAAAGGGGAACCGCTCAGGAACCGCCGGTTCGGGACTGGGTTGGAACCGGTTTGGGCCAAAAACCGGTTCCGGTTTTTTTGGCCGAACCGGTTCCCGAACCTGTTTTTTTGGCCACGTCTATGTATATATATATATTGTGTTATTAAATATTAATAATTATTATTAAATATTAAATAGTTATTGTAAAATAATATTAAATTTGAAACAATACGTTAAAAACCATAAAGAAAGGAGTTATTCACAATAATAATTATTAAATATTTATTAATTTTTATAAAATAATTAAAATTTGTTGGTGGGTGGGTGGGTGTAAGCATTTATATTTGTATTTGTTAGTGGGTGGGTGGATGTAAGCATTTAATGCTATCGAGAATATATAGGATAGTGGTGATGAAAACTTCAATGTTTTATCAAGGTACCTTTTGCCGCTAGTACAGTCAAACCCTAACACTTTTGTTAGGGGTTACATCAGCCGAAAGGGCCAAGGGATTGTGAAGTATTCAAGTATATGGTCTGAGCCTTTCGTCTAAGTATTGAAGCTTTCAAGTATTGGATTCCAATAATCTTTATAGATGCCACTTATCTAAAGGGACCTTACAAGGGGAAATTTTAATTATTGTTTCTAAAAAAGAAAATAATATTATATTGTTGGTGGCGCACGCTGGTGGATGAAGAGACTAATGAGAGCTGGAAGTGGTTTCTTCAACAGTTTTGGGAAAATGTTCGAGATGCCAATGAGTGCAAGCTGTGTGTTATTGTAATAGTTAACTTAGGGGTTGATGCAACCAAATAGCTCACATCATGCATACTGAAGTACAGAGGAAGTTACTTCGGAAGATTTGATAAAACACAAAGAAATTCACTAAGTGTCAAATCTTCCGAAGCCAAAAGACCATTTCTTCCGAAGCCAAAGATGAAGTCTTCCAAAGCTTTAAGACAGTCTTCCGAAGCCAAGAGACTGATTTCTTTCGAAGACAGAGAAGACATGTTTTCTCTAACATGCTTTTAACAAAAGCTGAACCACTTTCCGCTGCTATCTCTGAAGACTCACCAACTTTACAAGTTGGTGATATCTCCATACTTTTGTCAACTATATATTAAGGTCTTAGAGTTTGTAACTTTCTATTATGTACTTTTATCATTTTTATAATAGATAAGGATATGAGCTACGGTATGTCATAGTTACTAGTCAAAGAACAATCTGCCTTTTAACTTTACATAGGTTTTGTTGTCTAGTTAGTGTTCCAGCTGGCTTTTAAAGTATGGCCAAATGTAGGATGTAGTATAAAGTATCTTAGGTAACAGTCCTTAGGACTAAGCATTGTAACATTTGTAAAACACTTGAGAGCAATATACATCATTCTTGAAAACTAATTACTTGTGTTCTGCTCGTGCCCTTTACTTTTTTTCATTGTTTCATTTAGCCGGTTCCTTATTTGATATGTTAAGTGTTTAAGTCTCTCCAACCATTGTGAAACTATTGCTTTACCTCCCTTCACTAATCCTTCAATCGGTATAAGAGCATTTTAGGCTCTTGATTGTAAGATCTCATCATCTTTGTAACATCCGCCCATTTTCAAATTATAAACCCAAACCCGAACTAATTTTGAACTTTCATACGATGTGAATTTCTTTATGTAACTTATTTTATTTATATTAACGAATTATATGGATTGGAAGTGTAGTTTAATCAATATTGTGAATTGTTTATTCAATTTATCATTTAAACAACTTATAATAATTCATTGATTTATAAATAATTACTTTTCATAAAGTTATAAAGTTTTATTAATCATTTTACAATAAATAACCAAATGGAAAAAGTCTTATTAAAATTTATAAAGTTATAAAATGAATTTTAATAAACTTATAAAGTTTTATTAGTAATTATGAATTTTAATTATTAAGTGAAAATAAATAATCAAATTATAAAGTTTACAAGCTTTATAAAAGTTATAAAGATTAATAAATAATTAATTTGATTTATTATTCAAATTAGTTTTATAAGTTTAGGACTTATTTGGTAAATTCTACATCTTGAATTAAAAGGTTTTCAACATAAAATAATAAAGTTTCAAAACACCAGGGACCAAAGTGTAAATAACTTTAAACCCAAACCAACCTTCCCGTCGCCCTTGTTCCGGCCACCACCTCCGGCCATCTCCAGCGACCACCTCGTACCCAAAAAAACGCTCGTTTATTATACAATTAAATCGCACCTTAACTCTTGCGCATCAATTTCGAATCAAACACTCAAATTAATTTGAATTAAATGCTCGTTAACAATGCTAACTCGAAACCGAAACCTTCGTTTAAAGTTTTAACTCGTTTAAACTGAAACCAATCGAATGGAACCCATTTAAGTGAGGGCAAACCTTCTAATTGATCTCTTAACGCTTTCTGAACCATCAATTTCACTTACATAACACCCAAACCACTCGTTCGATCTCCCTCTTTAATCGCGACGTGCAACTTAGTCGAGCATAATCATCTGATCAACCTCATTGAAAATCGGTAGAGGGTTATTGCTCTAAACCTCTTTTGGGAACTTCACACAAGATTAATTCAATTATCATCATCAATTGCATCTTGAATCTCATTCATCTCGGTCGCGACTGTTCTTACACTTGTTCCACTCGAAACAATATAAATCCAGGTAATTCCACACACACACAATCGATTTCATGTGCAAAACAAAAGCCCTAAGTTTAATTTCGTTAAAAACATCGATTGGATGTTCAATTTGATGGCAATCGATTCTAAGGTTTATCCAGATTTGGGGGATTTTGCAATTAATGTTCTTAATCATTTTAGAGCAGCTTTTAAAGAAGATCTGGGCTTTAGCCCAACCGGTTACCACCTCATCTCTAAACACCAGAGGTCTCGGGTTCGAACCCGGCCTCCGACATTTATTTTTTTAGTCAGTTTTTATATATATTAAATTTCAGAAACTATATTAATATGTTACTAAATCAAAGTAAAAACTATTTTGTTAACTAAAACATTTCAGAAATTATTAAATAAACTTTTAAAGATTTTAAAACTTATAATTTATAAATTTAATTACTTTTAAAGAATAACAAAGATTATAAAAACATTATTAAGTCATTTATATGATTTAAGTGTTATAAATCTATTATGGCTCACACTTAGATTATTTCAAAACATTTTAAATCTACAACTACTTTAAATAATTTATTATTTAAATAATTATTTAAATAATTATTTATTCAATTATTCATTTAACCATGATGTCATGAATAGTTATTAAATTAATTATTTCTTTTCTCACATTATACTTAATCTTATTAAATCAATTATTATAGATTAAATCATTTAATTATTCATTATCTTTCTCAATCTAAATTGATTTATTCCATTGTTGTTGAATCCAAACATAATCGATTGCATTATTTTATTTGACTTAATTATTAAAACCCTCAAATTCCAATTGAATCCCTAATCCATGTTTAGTCGTTAATCATAACCTTATTCTAATTCTGAGACATCAACCCTTAGGTTGAATCGTGAAGGAATCGTTGGAGAGTCTTATTTTCTTATTATTATTCAAAAGTGCACCTTATATATCATGTGAGTTTTCCATGCCCCTTTTTACTTTATTTCACACATTTTGGGGTGAAACATGTTAATCTTATAAACATACACTTGTAAAACATCTTGATACTTGTAATGCATGAGCAATTCGTTTATAAACTTTGTCATGGTTATTTGAGATACTTGTGAGCCTTATATGATAGTCATCTTGTAAAAAACAATCATTAACTATTGCTAGCCTAGCGACGTCATAGATCTATGGGCTTGACAAGCCTATTTGGTACTAAAGCCGAGGTTATTGCCGGCTCTTGATGACGTATTCTTGTTCATCATGGGAACCAAGTACACTTAGCTAATCGTTATAACTTGTAATGGTCATCTTTTGTCAAGGTTTGATTGTATCATTATGCTATCTTTATTCTTGCAATATTTCTTAACCTATGACATGAATTGAGTCTTAAAAGTTGCTTTTATACGTATGTACAAATTCATGAGAACTCACCAACATTATATGTTGACCTTATTTTAACATGTTTCAGGATTGCTGCTTTGAGGAATTCTTCTTACTCATATAGGAATTGGACCTAGTTTAATTAAAGATTTTATTTTGTTGTCTGAATCTTGATTGTATTGTAATGATTTATTTGTTTAGTATTATTAAATGAAAATGGCATTTAAAATTATTTCAACTTATTTAATTCCATTAGCTATGAACAACCGTTTCACATTCATCCGCCCCGATGATTCCACCGTCGGTCGGGGTGTGACAATCTTAGATGCTTTTTGTTTCACAAAACACTTACCAGCTCAAATGGCAGCTCTCACAAAGGCTAATATGAAAACCGGTGCAATGACAAAATCTCCACTGATCACTCCTGATAACTTTGATACTTGGTGCCAAAGAATTGAAGGTCTCATAAAGTCTCAAGATAGCAGGATGTGAAGATCTGTTTTCTTAGGACCTTACATCCTAAGCACCTCTTCAGCTACTACTGGAGGTGGGATGATTCCAAAGGAAGTGGCTGATATTCTGAGGAAGATTAGAAGAAAATTGACATAGATCAAAAGGCCATGACCGCTCTCCAAAATGCTCTTCCTAACTCTATATACAGCGGCTTTAAGAACTGCAAAACTGCCAAGCAGCTCTGGGATGCATTGAAGCTTATGTATGAGGGGTCTGATTAAGCTAAAGAAAATAAGAAGGACCTCATGAAGCAGCAGTTTGAGAACTTCACCTGCAAATCAGGTGAAACTCTGACTCAACAATACTTTAGGTATGTTGAGATTGTAGATACTCTAATGGATGTTGAAGTAAAACTTGAGAATAGGGACATTGTTAAGAAGTTCACGTTCTATCTTCCCAGACAATAGACTCACTACTGTGTGGCCATTAAGAGAACTGAAAACCTCTCCACCCTTACTCTCACAAAGTTGTATGGCATCCTTAGTGGTTACCAGATGGAGATGAACATGCAGAATCCATCAAGCAGCTCTTCTGGCAATCAACAGAGTTCAGCTCTCCATGTGGTTGAAAAGGATAGCAGAGAACCCTGACAACTCACAAAAGAGCCGTTTCATGACCTTCCCTGAGATACCAAGGGAGAGCTACATCCAATTAAGCCTATTCCAAAAGACAAGCTCATCTCAAGCATTTGTGTCTGCTGATGAAAGTTATGGCAACTTTCTCTTCACTATTGAAGACTTGGATTGTATCCATCCAGATCACCTGGAGTATATGGAGATAGTCCAGCAAATGACTCTTCTTACTCATAGAGCCAAGAAGTTCTACAAGAGAACCGAAATAAAGTTTCCTAGCAATGTAACTAGTGGAAAGTTTGAACTGGATAAAAGCAAAGTGAAGTTTATAACTATAACCAGATAGGACACTTTGCTAGGGAGTGCAAGGCACTAAGGATTAATGGTGGCCAAGTACAATCAGGCCCAACTATACTGATGCAACTCCCAGATCTGAGAAGCCAAGTCAACCAAAATAACAAGCCAAACCAATAACAACCAAAATAACATGTATAGGTCCTATAACCTGGAAGTCAGACATGACCTTGAGTCTTTGAATATTTTAAAAGCTGATTTCAAAAGAGATAAAAATGACTATAAACTTAAAATTGAAGATTTAGAGAAAACAATTTCAACTTTTAAGCATGAGCACACAAATTATAGGAATCAAATCAAAGATCTCATTACCAAGTTAACTAAATGCCGGGCTAAGCTTGTGATTAGTAAAGCCAGGGTAGAAAAGTGTGTTCTTGAAAAGAAAACCTTCAAGAACATCATATCCTCATCCTTGCATGCAAAGATTTGTTATCAAAACAGGTAGGGACTGGGTTCAAATAAGATAGCTCCTCCACACACATTACTATCTGTAAGATCTCCAAGGTATTGAACTAGTCAAGATGAGCTGCCACTCATTGACCCTATCTAAGAAGAGGATGAAGATGAAGAGGGGATAGTAGAAGATGAATCAGAAGTAAGTGAGTAGGTTCATCCTAATAAGGGTCTCTGTCTTCCTGGAAAGAAGAAAGAACTAAGGATGGCCAAGTCAGGTAGGAAGAAATTGATTAGGGCAGCCAACAGAAAATCAAAGAAAGCCCAAGAAATCAAGGCCACTTTCAATTCCTAGTAAAAACAAGTCTTTATTTTTGCTGGATTTGAAGTGGTAAATTCAGAAGACTCAACTATGGACTCTAGTACCAGGGGTCCTAGTTCAAGTTCAAACCATCCTAGTCAAGAGAAGAAGGTGGAACAAATGTGCACAATTACTACACAGCCTCAACCATCTAATTCCAAGAGCAAGCCTCACCCTCAGAAGCCTGATGTATCATCTATGAAGATGAAGAAGGAAGTGGAAAGATATCAAGCTCAACCTTCTACTCAGAAGAAGACCCTCAGAAGTATGCCAGTTGAATGTATCATGTGTGGTGATACTACTCACTTTGCTAAGGATTGAATCTACAATCCCAAGAGTACCATATATATGACCAAGAAGAAAAATTCTGAGAAGAAGAAGATAGCTTTGGAAGGAAAATCATTTTCTTTCGGAAGCTCCAAAGTGAAGAAAAAGAAGATAGGTGGAAAACTACCTTTGGAAGAAAATTTGGTCTCGGAAGAAAGGAATGCTTCTGAAGTACTGAAGTCTGCTGTAGTGGATGTAAAATCTTTCAAAGCTTCAGTCTCCAAAACCTTCGAATTCATCAAAACTTCCAAAGTTTTGAAGGTCAAGTCTAATATTCCAAAGATGGTGTGGAAGATAAAGGAAGGCCATGTGATTGAAAGTTCTTCGTCAACAACAACAGATGATCCTCAAAGCTTGCATATAGGATCAATACCAGGACCAACAAGCCTTGGGTTTCCAAATGTAACTAACCATCTCTTTTTGTGAAGGAACAGCTGAAGACCAAAGGAAATGTATGGATCATTGATAGTGGTTGTTCTAGACACATGACAAGAAACGACTCTTTATTTTAGAGCTTTGAGAAATTGATGGAGGACCAGTTGCTTTTGGAGGATAATCAGGTGGTTACATTAGAGGAAGGGGCAGAGTCATAAATGGTAAGCTCAACATTGAGAAGGTAAAATTTGTCAAGGAGCTTGGGTACAATCTCTTAAGTATATCCCAATTTTGTGAAAAAAGACATAACATGCTTTTTACTGATCATGAGTGCATTGTTTTCAATCCTGGGGTGGTCATTCTTCAAGGGCATATCTTGCTTAGAGTCCCTAGGAAAGGGAATAAGTAAAAGATGGATTTGCAGGAAACCTCACCATCAGGAGAAGCTTCTTGCTTTCTTCTAAAGCTAATAGTAATGAGTCTTTCCTTTGACATAAAAGAATATGCCATGTGAGCTTTAAAAATATGAATAAATTAATGAAAGATGATTTGGTAATGTTGGAGCTGAAAAGATAGTCTATATTATCAACACAATTAAAATCAACAAAAGTCAACGTCATGGTAAAAGTCAACAAAAGTCAAACCCGACACGTTCGAGACGAGTAATCGAGACGAGACGTTGAAGATTTAGATGACTAGGAATTTTATTGTAATAAATATATTTTGTGTGAACAAAATATATTTTACTTTCTTTGAGTCATGTTTTAGTCTAAATATATAGTCTAGGGGGTTATGTGTAAATATGGAAACTTAAACTAGACTATAAATAGCCTAATTGTAATTAGAATTAGGTGAATGGTTGCATGACCAATAGATTAAGGGATTATTTGTAAACACACATTTTGCAATCTAATTGAAGATCAAAGGGGTTTTGATTGTGATTATCATATTTTGATCTAATTCTTCATGATTTGATTCAAGTTTGTTTATCCTGGAGTTACAATTTGGTATCAGAGCCATTTTGGATCAAATTCACTGAAGATTTGAAGATTTTTAGAGAGAGAAGTTGAGGTTTTGGTAGTTTTTGTTCAATATCATGTTTTCATCAATTTCGGATCAAATTTGAGTGTTATTGGTATGGAAATTGATTGAAGTTTGCTTGTTATTGGTTGGGAAAGCTACGTTAATCATCAGGTATCAAATCCATTGAGATTTGGGCGTTTTCAGATTGATTTCGTGTTGAAAAAGTTTTTCAGCTTCGTTCAGCGAAATTACCAGTTCATCCAGCGAAACTACGAGTTCTTCCAGCGAAACTACATCGGTTATCCTCATTAAAGTTGTTTTCTGCTGTCCTGCGAAACTAGTTTCATTGAACGAAAGTTCAACAGTGATTGTGGTTGAATTACAAGCGAAATTGCTGCCGAAAGTATCTTTGAACAAAAGTTCAAGCTTGTTTTGTGCGACATTGTCGGCGAAACTAAGCAATATAAAGCATTTGGCTAGCGAAACTGCTGCCGAAATTGCCAGCGAAACTACTGTCAGCTCAGCGAATCTAGAGTTCTCAGCGAAACTAGCTCTGCGAAACTATAATTTTAGCGAAATTATCATTTCTTCAACGAAATTTGAATGTTAAAGATGACTTTTTCCCTTTAGTTGGGATTAATTTAGTTCATCCCGATAAAGAAATTTTCATCGATTTTGCAAGATTTATAAAAAAAAAACAAGCTGACCTGATCTCAGTAATCATGAACAGATTCAAAAGCTAAGATTGTCTAGCGTGACATTTAAAAAGAATATATTTTTCCCGGGGGAGAATTATTCTAAACTTTTTTTGGGAAAAATATTTTTGGGACGTTTAATTGTTCAAAGATTTGTACAATCATGTCATCTTTAGAAGATTTTAAATCAGATAATCTCACAACGCCACAAAGCCGGTTTGATTCTTTTGCAGCAATGAAGAAAGAAAAATTATCAAATTTGATTGATCGATTCTTAAAGGTGGCAAATAATCTAAAGAAGCATGTTCCTGATCTCAGTAATCATGAACAGATTCAAAAGCTTCTAGACTCTCTTCCGTCTGCATGGAATCATCAAGTTAAAATGCTGAAGCAAGAAAGAGGTTATGTCGACACAAAACTTATGGATATGATCAACAAGCTAAAATCTCTCGAGTTGGATATCCAAAGAAACAAATTTCAGCAAGCCGTGTTCCCACATCAAACCCACGCGCTTAATACTGATCTTGTGTCTTCTGTAACAAGCATACTTGATTACAAAACAGAGATGATTGAAAAGTTGAAGTTATTGAGAACTGATTCAGATTTAAACTCTAAATTCAGAGAAACTGTTGAAGAGAATCGTGAAGCTTTAAGAGTCGACAATGACAGTAAACCAGAGTCTATGAGAACCGATGATGATAAGGCTGGAAAAGCTGATAAAAGAGAGAAAGAGTCTGAGGTTGACAAGATGCTGAAGGTCAAAGAAGAGGAACAACAAGAAATCACATGGGCTTGCAACTGTGAAAAGAGCTTAGCTGCAGAACGAACTATCATGGGTCTTTCTTATGAGATTGTTCAGGATATGTGTTCTTCATCTTGCAAAATCAGATTATTTGGGATTTATAAGGCCAACAGATTGTTACTGGAAAATGAAAAGGAATTAAAAACAATCAATCAGGAATTAAAGAAAAATGAAATTGCTTTTTCAAGAAAACTTAATGAAGCATTGGCTGAAAATGATCTTTTAAGAAGAACCATTTTGGAGCGTAACATTGAAATTAATATTTTGAAAGAAAGGGCTGTTTTAGCTCAATTTGAAACAACTCAGCTTCAAACAAAGCTTGATAAATGGACCCTTTCACACATGAAAAAGGATGAGCTTATTGCTAAACAACAAGGGGTGCGGGTAAAACATGGGATTGGATATAAATCTGATGGTGAAACTGTATTTAATTCAGTTCCACCTCCTTCTACTTTATGTTATTCACCAATTCCCAGACCTCATTCAACAAATGATTTGATTGAAGCTGTAGAAACTAATCGTTTAAATGCAGGTCTAAGCAGTGTTAATCTTAAAGAGGTTAGAGATGTGCAGGATTCTCCTGTAGGTTTGGGATTCCTCAAGCAAGGGTCTGATAAGAAGATTAATGATGATTCCACTTCTGATGCTCAAACACCAATATCCGTTTCTTCTCCAACTTTCTTCAACAAATTCAAATCAGGTAACATTCCTTCGTTTGTTCCCGTCAGGTTTGTCAAAGAAGGAACAGTTGTTGAATCCTCAGGCAATGAGAATCCTACAAGCGAAGCCAACACGATAGGAGATGTCAATCAAGATCCGTTGGAGAATGATCTGTGTATACAAGACTGGATAAGCTCAGATGATGAATCAATCACAGAGGAGCGTGTTGGTTCCTCACAGATCAAGATATATCCTGACATTGTCAAGTCACAAAAGCTTCCAAAAGCTGAATCAAGACCAATACGGATCTCTTCTCCAATTGCAAAGCATCCCAGTAAATCAGAAAAGATCTCATTCACTGCTCAGCACGAGAAACTACAGAACAAGCAAGAATCTGCTACAAGCTCCAAGCAATCCTCATCACCACCTCCACAACACGGGACTACAAAGAATCAAAAGCTTTTCAAGGCTTGTTTTGAGTGTGGAAAAGAAGGGCATGTGGTAAAGAAATGTCCTCAAAGGCTTGCTACGAATGGTAAAGGCAACACGGGTTGCTTCTCTGGATCAAGAGGTAAAAAGCACACATCTTTGAAAGGTTGGATGAAAAACCCTCCATCCAAACCTTTTCATGTGAAGCCGGTTTCACATGATTCTAAGATGAAAATGACCAAAGGTTTCAAACCAAATTCTTTTCCTTCCGGTCTTAAACAGAAAATGATTTCCAAATTTAATTCATTCAAATCCAAGTTAATTGAACCAAATCAAATTTGGCAAATTAAAAAGAAGGATACAACAATCCCCGATTGTTTAAACGGTTGTGTGCATAAGCTTGTTACTTATCTTGATGAAAAAGGAACTTCCAAGACTACGATGGCCTGGGTTACCCTTTCTAACTAATTTGTTAATGAGTGCAGGAACAATTCAGGATGACTGTTAGTAATCCGGTTTACTGACAGAGATTGTTTCTAATTCAAATTTGAGACGGAACAAACAGGTAAAGGTTATGGTATTTTATCCACAATCTGGATTTTTATCTACACAATCACAGTTCTCACTTCACAATCACTGCATATTTCTTGAGCATTCATTTTTTATCATCATATCAGTGTAGTTTGGAAGACCTTCTTTGATAAATTTTTATTTTTGTACAGTTTTATAAAAAAAAATTAAAAAAAAATAATAATAAAAAAATAAAAAATATATATAAAAAAATATAAAAAATAAATAATAAATAAAAATAAAAAAAAGGAAAAGTTTGCAAAAATAAAAGTTTAGGGGGAGAGTATAAGTAAATAAAAATGAAAAGTGTACTGAGAACTTGATTCGAGATGACTGAGAAATGATTGTATATCATCTTGAAATGCTTGTTTTTGCATGACTTGCGTTTTAAAAATGAGAAATGATAGTAACTGATGCTGTTATCTGATTTACATCTTATTTTTAATTGAAAATAATAGAAAAACAAACAGATTCTTTAATGATATGCTTGGTAGACTCAGCCAGAAGAATAAAGTAGACAGCAGCATAATGATTTAAATTAAAATATATGCTTAAGAATGTTTGGATTTACGCAATCATTTTGGCCTGCACAAAAACTGAGTCCTGACAAAAATTGGATTAAGGATTGATCTTTCTCCCATCATGATACAAATCATATAAGCCATATCTTTAGGCCGTGATTGGTGTATTTATGTGTCTTGTGTTTGTGCTAATCTCCTCTGCTGTACGGAAGTACTGACCTGGAGTGATGATCTCCTCTGCTGTACGCTAGTACTGACCTGGAGCTCTCATCAGCACATGTTCAAATGGTTATCTCCTATGTTATACGTGAGTATAGATCTGGAGCTCTCACCATTTTGATATAATTATGTCAAATCATCTTATCGATGAATTTCTCTTAGAATGAAATATTCTGTTTATAATCATTTGCACACTAATGCACAAAC
Organism: Flaveria ramosissima; assembly: GCA_025215565.1. Taxonomy (NCBI): domain Eukaryota; kingdom Viridiplantae; phylum Streptophyta; class Magnoliopsida; order Asterales; family Asteraceae; genus Flaveria; species Flaveria ramosissima. The sequence goes on from CM046034.1 coordinate 8,413,324, forward strand.
TTGTTCTATGAAGATTGATTCAAAATTCAAGAAATCCTGAGGTTGGGTGAGGGTTTTTACCAAATGATTGTGGGGTCCTAGCATTCTAAAGCATTTAATCGAACGTTAACGAATCATTTGCTACTTGTTGAAAAAGATAAGGCATGAGTTTAAGTGGACAAACATATCAACAATCGTTATTGATCTGTATGAGAATTTCAAAAATCATTCAAAGACTGTAATTAGATTCAGTTATCAGTGTGATCTCATTGCTTGTCGATGATTAAATTCATCTTTGTGCTAAAGTATATCTTGAGGATGTGATCTCATGATCGATTAAGTTCTCGGTAATTAAAAAATATGCAAATAAAAAATGTTATAATAAAGATATATACATTAAAAATAAAACAAATATAATAAAATTTCATTTCAAATTTTTTTAGGTCTTCCATATTATGTTGTTTTAATTTTATCATTTTTCATGCATTTCACGGTAATTGCGCACAAACGAACACGTGTTCGCTTGTTTTTCACACACAAATAAACACGAGTTTATTTTGTTAAAATGAAATGATCTAATTAGAAATGTCGAGATTGTGTTTGAGAATGTGTTTCAGATTTTTTGCTGTAAGTGATGGCCGATCATCAGTTGAGCAGTGTACCTGATCAGAGAACCTGTTCCTCAAGTTTGCAGAAGATACCGAGCTAGGAATCCTCCTCCTACATCTTCTGAAGCACTCGAGATTAGAGATTTGAGAAAGTTTTTCCAATGTCCTCACAAAGGATGCACTCAAAAAGGGGGAGCATATAAATAGGGGGAGCTTATGAGATGAATAACTTTTCTCATCAAATTCAAAAAGCTTTAATTTGAAGATCTTTCTACAGTTGATTTCTCGGGGCTGAATTCGTATGAAGACGTTGATAATGATAGACTAAGGGGGAGTATTGTTGGAGCTGGAAAAGATAGTCTATATTATCAACACAATGAAAGTCAACAAAAGTCAACGTCATGGTAAAAGTCAACAAAAGTCAAACCCGACACGTTCGAGACGAGTAACCGAGACAAGACGTTGAAGATTTAGATGACTAGGAATTTTATTGTAATAAATATATTTTGTGTGAACAAAATATATTATACTTTCTTTGAGTCATGTTTTAGTCTAAATATATAGTCTAGGGGGTTATGTGTAAATATGGAAACTTAAACTAGACTATAAATAGCCTAATTGTAATTAGAATTAGGTGAATGGTTGCATGACCAATAGATTGAGGGATTATTTGTAAACACACATTTTGCAATCTAATTGAAGATCAAAGGGGTTTTGATTGTGATTATCATATTTTGATCTAATTCTTCATGATTTGATTCAAGTTTGTGTATCCTGGAGTTACAGGTAACTTGAATGGCAAAGAAAGAGTTTCCAAGTGATGACCATTGCATTGCATGTCTGAAAGGAAAGCAACACAAAGTGTCTCATAATCCAAGGGAAAAGAACTCCATCACTACTCCCCTGGACTTATTACATATGGATCTCTTTGGCCCCACCAAGGTAATGAGTTTAGGAAGAACTTCATATTGCCTTGTGATCACATATGACTTCACAAGATTACTTGGGTCTTCTTTTTTAGAACTAAGGATGAGACCCTTGAAATCTTGAAGAGCTTCATTCTGAAAATTGAGAATCAATATGATCACAAGATCAAGATCATAAGATGTGATCAAGGAACTGAATTCAATAACCAAATTAATGGATTCGGGTTTTGGACTTTAAAGAGCAAATGTTGAATCCCCCAAGGACCTTTTTCAATCTCTTAACAAAAACAACAATTGTGTTATGAATCAATACTCTAATAATCATAGTGCGGAAACCCATGATTATTGATATGATCTCTATGTGTGTGTATGATTGTGTGGTTGTATGATTGAATGCTATGAATTATAATAACTGCTTGTTTGATTGATGAATGTTCAAAAGCTTACAAAGGATTAGGGTATACAAGTATTTATAGCATATGTACATACTATGTACATTTATAAAGATACCCTTATGTAAAAACAAAATACATAATAATCCTAAGTCTATAAGTTGTCCGTTATGGATGATGTCTTGTCCGCTATGGATGATAAGTTGTTCGCTGTGAATGTTGAAATACTTGTTTGCTATGCACGGATGATGTCCGTTGTGAACACTTGTATTGTTTGTTGTGTTGTTGTCTGCTGTGGAATGTACATCCACTGTGGACAGTTCATCAGCTGTGTTATTGGTCATCCGCTATATGTTTGTTCATCCGCTGTCTGTACTTAGGATTTCATTGTTCATCTGCTGTGAGTGCTACTGCATCCGCTGTGGGCTCTACTTCATCTGCTATGGACATTTAGCAAAATTTCTTTATCTACAAAATCTGAAAAAGAATTTGAATAATAATTAGTGCTTGATATGAATGTTAATATTGTTTTTATGTTAGTAAATGATTGTTTGAATGTTAGAACATATTTTGATTGATTATGGCAGCATTATCCTTTAATGCACTTGTTTAGTCCAACAATACTCCCCTAAGGATGATGTTGCCAATCTGTATGTTTGCTTGTTAATGATTTTGTTTGTTAGTATTGATGTGTTTGTTTATGTTTGAGTTTGAATGATAGCATGGTTTTTCTTATAATGAATGATTGATTGATTGTATGATCTACTTATTACACATGTGTAGTTAGATTTTTTTGTTATTTATGGTTCGCATGTTTGGTTGTATTGACTTGTTATTTGCTTGGATGATGTTCTGATTGATTGAAATGTATGTTGTTGATTATGATTGATGTTTTGAATGTTATGTATGGTTAGAAAAGTATGTTTGTATTTGTTTTGTCTGTTTGAATATTAGTGAACCTTTATGAATAGCTTCATCTACACTCTTCAGTACTTCAGATGTAGCCTTAATTGATTCTTCCATATCTTTATATTATCTGATCCTTTTCAGCCTTTTTCACTTGATCAGGAAGTGGTACTACTTTTAAGGCATTCAGGTAGTTCATAATATGTTCTATGAAGTATTGAACTACACTGATCTAATCATCATACTTGTAAGTGAGTGGAAGCTGCACCATCTGTTCAAGGGTGGTTTGATCTAGGCTTTGAACTTCAATGCTGCTAAGCAGAGTGGTTACAACATGATCACCCTTAAACACTTCTAGATTGTTGTTATTAGAGATCTTTAGGCTTGTTATACCATCAACGTGTGTTAGTTATTGCTGATTAGTCTGTATCTGCTTCAAAGCAGCATTCACATACACTATGCCTGAAATCCTCAACATGTGAATAAATTTGCAACAGTAACCCTTGCACGAAACATCTTCAATTGTAGGGAATGACTTTGTCTTCAAAAATGAAACATAAGATGGATGTAAGAGCTTAATCTACACTGGATCAAATAATCTTATGTCTGATGCTTCTTTTCCTTCCAACTTTCTCTTCAACACCACTTCAAAGTGATTTTCATCATAAAACCATCTAGTGATTGGATGGTTATACTGATTTCCATCAATCTTCTTCATGATGAGTTTCAGGTTTATTGGTCTGAGAGGATATCCCACTCTATTCAGAAGTTCATTATCAAGGTGTTCTGCATTTTCTTCACCTTGTTGTTTTTGTTTACCAGCTGATTTCTACTCTCTCCTTAGCTTGGCTATATGAAGTTTGTCTTCTCTATCAGCATTCTGTCTCAGCTCATGATGTTGTCTATTCATGTAAGATCTCATAATATGGAAGAAGTTAGCACCTCTTGGATTGTTGGTATCGTTCACCATCCTCTACTACATTAAATCCAATCTGTCTTCATAAGAGAGTGATCCCAGTTGGGATGTGTATGATAAGTATTGGACAAGGCCAGATACTCTTTTAATCAACACTGCATCCCAAACTTCATCATTGTTAGGACCTGGTACTTGAACGAAATACCGAATGATTAATGTGTAAACCAAACCAAATAGTGCGGAATCCTATTTGATTGGCGATCCAATCAGTGAGAACGCACGTAGAATCAATAAAGTATTGAATCAAACGTTAAGAATCGATTGGGAACCGATCTACAGCGTTCTATGAACTTGGAGAACTAACTTGGAGGCTTCTGGAAGGCTAGGGTACGTCTGGAGTCGAAATAGAATGAATGCTTACGTTTTTCCATGAATTGGGTTGTATTTATAGGTTAGTATTTTTCATTCGTGCCATAAGTATGGTTCAGTCGTGCGATTGAACCATGCGGTTGATTCATCCGCACGACTGAGTGTTCAGTCGTGCGACTGAGCCAATCTTATATTACAATCATACGACTGAGCCAATCTTATATTACAATCATACGACTGATCTAGTCTCCTGGTTGAGTCGTGCGACTGAGTCATTCGTATGAAGTTATTCATGCGTATGGTCCATTCGCATGAGAACTTCATTTTGTTAAGTTTGAATGTATTAATTTATATAACATTATGTGTATCAATTCAAACAACCACAAACCTATTTAACCAACTCAACATCGACTCATTAATGAAATATTAAACATAGTAAATCACAAACAATCTATATCATTTCATTAATCATTCCAAACATTACATCAGTATCAGACAAACAAGATCTATTACATTCATATCCTGATCTAGGTACATACATGTATCAACAAACTCCCCCTTGGACCTAGATCTCTCTAATGTCTTGGTTTCTGCATTACCTCCTCATACTTCTTGTACTTATCCTCTTTTATGACTCCTGCAAGAATCTCAAATGCAAAATAGAGTCTTATGACGTTTTGGAACTGGAAGGCTTGTACTATATCCTGCGTATTATGGAACAGTGGCCACTTGTATAGAGTGTAGACATCATTAGCTGACAAGTTGGTAAGCCACATTGGGTCAAATACCCTGATAGTATCCATTTGGCCCTCTTTGTTTAGGACTATGACCGCTTCTCATGTCCTCCAATCATAGTACCACCACTTAAAGTGTGGAGTGAAGTCCTGTGGCATTTCCCTGAGTGGGATTCTTGACATCGTGCGCGGAGGACTCCACTTTAGCACTATCTTTGGCTTTCCAGTAATGGCATCAACTTCAGACCTTCTGATGTACCTTGTAGGCTGTTGGGGTCTGAAGTTAACCCACCTAGTGTGGTACTCCTTCCTTAGGGCAGCCTCAAACCAGCCTGACATCTTTCTTGGGTCAGCATACAACAGCTTCAGTTTGGCCAGCTGGTTGAGCTCAAAACCTGGTAGAGTCTTTAGATCATGTGGAAATCTAAAGTACTCTATGCCCTTCTCCTTCTTAACTGCATAGACGTTTAGGTCCTCAAAATATGCCCACGCTATAATCCTGCCCGACACCTTATGATGTTTCTTAACTCGGTAGAGTTTGGTGTAGGCGTCATGTTTAGGTGCAACACGTTGGGCTCTAACTTCTTCAAAACAAGCAGCCCATTCAGCCTTTCGAATGTCAACATCGTTGTTTGAGGCTTGGGCCGTTCCCTCTGTCTTTTCTGACTCCTGCTCCATCTTATCTAGCACCTCAAAAGTATCGCTAACAAGGGATTCACCCAGATTGGGGACCACATTTCCCTCGTTGTTAGCATACTGAGGGTAGTGCTCGGCTGTGACATCTTCTATCTCTATTTCGTCCACGTCGTTTAGCTCTTCGTCACTTGTCGAGTCGCACGTTGGAGCATCCTTTACAATCTCATCGGGATTTAGCTTGAAGATCTCAGCTAGTTGCTCATTTGATAGATCGTGAATTATTTCCCCTTCTTCAGGGGTATAACTCACCGACCTCCTGACGATCCCTTGCAGATCAAGAATCATAGTTAGCTGAGTCTTGACCTGCTGAAGGGGAGCAACATCGAATTCATCCCTTTGGTAGTTTGGATCTGTTTGATTTAAACATGCAACACATCAACCATTAGTTAATAATCAAAACAGAAATGCATTAATCTTAATATAAACATCGAATACATAAGTTTAAATACATGATTCAAATACAAAAGTAATCAAATACATAGACATCTAATCATTACTTTTCTCTTGGATCACTGGATCATCGCTTGGTGGAGCAGAGGAGGAAGCTTGTTGGTCTTGTTTCTTCTTGGATCTCATTTCCTGACCTTGAGCAGAGGCAGATGCAGCTGCATCTCCTCCTTCTTCATCATCATCCTCATTCCTCTCCTCTGTCCTCTCTTCTTCAATCCCCTCATCATCCTCAGTCTCATCATCATCATCCTCATCATCATCCTCATCATCATCATCACCATCATCTTCGTCTCCCTCTTTAATCTTTAGTGGCTCGTCTTTAGATCCCTTAAGCTTTAGCATGATGGTCTTCTTAGCCTCCTCCAACTCCTCAATCTTTTTAGCAGATGTGACACTGTGCTCTTGGAGTTGGGCGATCTCGTGGCTCTGAGCAGCCATTTGTTGGGCCTGCTCATCTATCAACCGAGCCTGCTCTGAGATCTGGTGTGACTGTGCAGCAGTAAGATCAGCCAGCTGACGGATCTGTGCCGTCTTCTCTTCATCTGCAGCTAACAAGCGCATCACCATCCGGTTTAGCGCGGAAAGCTGTTCCTCTACCCCAATTGGAGGTAGAGGTGATCCATATGTATGTGAGGGATGTGAAGAGGGTCCTGCTTGGTGGCTAGTGGTGGTGGTGGTGGCTGTAGTGAAGATGGGGTTGGGTCTGTGAGATAGTGGAGGTGATGTAGGAGTGAAAGATATGGTGGTGGTTGGCATATGTACAGTGGTGGGAGGTGTGGTGGTGGTAGTGGTAGCTGTGGTGGCTGTGGTGGTGAATGGTGTGGCTGTAGGGGTGGTAGTGGTGGTGGTAGCTGTGGTGGCTGTGGTGGTAACGAAGGTGAGTCGTCTCTTCTTCTTCTTCTGGCCGTGGGGCTGAGCCATCCTTTTCTTCCTCGATCCAGTCGAGGTGGATGCTCCCCCTAGAACACGGCTAGAAGTCTCTGGAGCATAGTTGGGATCTGCAGCAGTCTCTCCCGAATCCCTGGGGCGTTCACCAACCGCCCTGAGTCCATGCTCTGTGGGAACAACCTTGCTTCCCACAATCCTCGTTAAAGGCTCCTCATCCGACTCTTCTTCCTCCTCACCAGGTATGAAGTCCTGGTGGAATCCTGCTGACTCTGCTATGTCACCTGCTGGGGCAGATACTGGAGGTATAACATCTGTAGCTGTGCCCCTCGGTGGAATAGGCATATCATCTCCAGCATCCCCACTGTCATCATCGTCTGAATCATGAGTGGGTAGAGCAATCTGCTCCACATCAGAATCACTATCGTCGTGGCGCCACTTTCTCTTGGCTGGCACCACGTAGTCCTCCCGGGCCAGATGCCCAAACAACCTCCTCACAGGGGGTTTCACTTGCTTCCCCCTGTATACCTTCATCCTCCCCAATGTGGTGTCATCCATCACTTCAAGAACAACAACATCATCCTTCTACTTAGGCAAGGATGGGAGCTTCTGGTCTATGATCATCTGCATAAATCTCGGGTACATACAGAAGCCCTCCTTCCCTTTCCCTTCGATGTTCTCCACCAGGTAGGTGAAGATCATCTTGGAGAAGCTGAACGGGTGGTTCAGCACCAACGCAACATACGCGTTCTGGATCTGGTCGGAAAGCTCATCAAAACCTCCCTTCCTGGAAGCTATACACTTAAGCAGCACGTGCGCAAGATACTTAAACTGGGGACAGAGGTTGCTCTTGTTGAGCACCCCAGCATTAATGTCCCCAGAGTACTTGGCTCTAAGAAAGCATCCTCTGTCAGTGAGGGGGTGTAATCTAGTCGGACAATCAACGTCGTCCCCCAACTGTAACACGATCCTAAGATCCTCCTCCGAGATAGCTATAGCCTCTCCAAAGATGGTACTTCTGATGCAGTGAGGCTCAGAGGATCTATCAACTGTAGCACCTTCCCAGAAGGCCTGCTGAATGGACTGATAAGGAGTACAAGGAGCAGATATGGCATGTGCAATCCTCGACCTCTGTAGAAAGGTGATAATGCCCGAGAAATCGGCAGCATTTCTGGATGTTAGATCCAGATGAGCACAGATATTGTGCTTCGTACTCATAGTCCATCGACTCGCCATCTGTTACACAAACAAAGTAAACATTAATACTCATTGGCTAAGAATGTCATGAAACACTTGGACTTGAAGAAAAATCTTTCTGTCATGCGATTGAGGTTGTGCGACTGAACAGTGCGACTGGGGTTCAGTCGTGCGAATGACCCCATACGTACAACTGAGTGTGCGACTGAATTCATGCGTATGTAACCTCATGCGGTTACACTAGTCGTGCGACTGAACTCATACGCATGGTTCAGTCATGCGGTTAAGCAGTTCGCACCCTTCAGTCGTGCGACTGAAGTTCATCAACTTGTCCATTCGCATGATGTACTGACTGTTCAATTCAAATTCACTTTTTTCACCAATTTTGAGTTTTAGACTTCGTGTATTTGGTTCATTAGACTCGCAATCCATTTGTATAACACCTAACATCTTTAATTTCATTTGTTTGAGTCGTTTAGTTAGGTTATTAAGCCACTTAAGTCTCGGTTGTTTAAACGCGTCTGATTTTCCAGATTTGGTGTCAAATTGAAAGTTATTGGAGTGTCTCTTCACCGCAAATTACCTGTAAAGTCGATGTAAATGGTCAGTATGTAAGAAACAAGGGTTTATAGAGATCAAATGAAATTTGGGCAGAGTGGCTTTAGTTCGTGCGATTTAGGGTTAATTTGAGAGTGGTGAGTCTCTGCGACCGACTCTCCCTCTATTTATACTAACCCTAAATTCAATCGTGCGACTGGGCTCATACGCACCTTTCAGTCGTGCGAGTGGGCCTCAGTCGTGCGATTGATTCAGTCGCCCTTCTTCAGTCGTCCGACTGGATCTCAGTCGTGCGACTGACTCATTCGTTCGCTCTTAGATATCCGACTGGGCCAATCGTATGGGCCATTCGGTTGGATGGTCCATACTCATGGTCCATTCGTACGAATGGCCCCCATTCGTATGATAAGTCCATACGAATGGTCCATTCGTGCGAATGGGTCATACTTATGAAATTTTCTGCCATTTTTAACATTTAACATTTAAACCCTTTTTAACTGTTGAAATTAACATTATGAGCATTTGATCATCTCAGACATGATCATTTTAACTTGAAAACTTTTGATCACCTCAGACGTGATCCTTTTAAACACTTTGTCACCTCAGACGTGACCCTTTTAAACTTTGAAAACACATGTGGTCATCTCAGACATGACCCTTTTAGGTGAGTTAATCCCATACTGATTTTCATGATGTAGTCCAACAAACAAACAAACTGAAATGACAAAAAAACTTAGAAACTTAAAATTTAATACAAGAATTAGACTTCTTTTTGACTTTTTGTGAGGGATCAATCCTAAGATAGAAATCTACTGGATTTGGTTCCAGAATAGGCAGCTTCTACTTAGTTTGACCACACCTGGACCAATTCAATTTTGGAATCATACAGGCAAGTCAAATCATTTGGGACTTGTTATCAAAACCTTTTGATGCTCAATTCTTGGTTTTCATCCAGAGTCGTTAGCAAATTTAGGAAATCATACTGGTACTATTAGATTCCCACATTGATTTGAACTTTCAAGAATTGCAGCCACAATGATTGTCAGTATATTTGTCCTCTTAAATCCATACACAGACTTTTGACACAAACTGGTGATAGTTTTAGGTTTAATTATTTCAACTAACATTTGTGGATCCCACACTTATATGGTAATCAACATTACTCAGGAGCTTTTGAGCGGTCTACGGGTATTTTTACAAGAAGAGACTATTCTTAGAGCTTTCAAAGAGAAGCCAATCCTCAGGTCAGTGCCATCGCACAACAGAGAGGCGGCAAACAACAATTAATTCTAGAATATCTAGGTTATGCTTATCCTCAGGTCAGTGCCATCGCACAGCAGAGAGGCACACAACCTATCTTCTTGTTAGAGCAGCTAAATTTTCTTTTGTATAGAATGCACCAACAACATAAGTCATTAGCTTGATAGCATTTGTCTTTCATTTTTTCCTTGCTTTGCTCTATTTATTGTCATCCGCACACATTTGTGGCGTTTAAATGCTCATTACCCCTTATTGGAATATTGTTGATTGTGTTAACCAGTGACAAGATGGGAGCCCACAGTCAGTTGAACAACTTAGTTTGATCTTGAGATCACCAGTCAGGTCTAATCATCTATTGTGTTGAATCTACCGGCATATCATTTGTGGTCTAGCAACTTCTAGGTCTACTTTCTTTGAGTTACCTTAGTAGTTACCAGTTTTTCTATCAGCTTCCCTTTTATATTACTTAGACTACACAAACTTCTACTTTGACTTTTGCATCTTTTCTAAATTTAAATTTTAAGGTCCCTTTTGATTTGTTCCTGTGTACTATCATTTTCAAAGGGTTTGAATCGGTATCACAGATACGATCTACCTTATATTAGATATCCTCTCCTTCTCCCTAATTTTTTTTTAAATGTTACTGGCTGACTTATTCTCCCCCTAAAATACTAAAATCATAACTGATTTAATTATTTTAGGATTTTAATAGACAGCTATATAACATGAATTTAATTTAAACAAAATAAAATAAAAAAGGAAAATAAAAACGAAAAAGTTAAATACACTGCATCGGACTACACATGATCATCTTCAGGGATAACTTCACTTTTCTTTTTAACCCCGTTGACCTCTAACAGATATTGAAAACGTGGTTTATCAAAGGCTTTTGTATAGAGGTCAGCGCGTTGAAAATCAGTATTAATTTTTACCACATCAATTAAGTTCTTTTCAAAACAGTCTCTTATAAAATGGTATTTAATACCGATGTGTTTGGTCTTTGGATGTTGTACCGGATAGCAGAGTTATCAACAAAGATAGGAGTAGAAGAAAACTTTAAACCGTAATCCCGCATTTGCTGTTAAATCCAGATGATTTGTGAACAGCAACTTGCAGCAGCAATGTATTCGGCTTCACAGGTTGACAATGCAACCGAGGTCTGCTTCTTACACTGCCAAGTAACTAATCTTCTCCCAAAGAATTGACACCCTGCTGATGTAGACTTGTAGTTCATCTTGCAGCCCCCGTAATCCAAGTCACTGTACGCCGTGAGCTCAAAGTCATCATCATGAGGATACCACAACCCAAGTGTGGGTGTACCCTTCAGATAACGAAATATCCTCTTGACCCCGATCAGATGGTTCACCTTAGGCTTAGCCTGATATCTAGAACATAAACATGTAGCATACATGATATCAGGTCTTGAGGCAGTGAGGTACATGAGGGATCCAATCATTCCTCGGTACATTGTGGCATCTACGAGATCTCCATTTTCATCAGGATATCATGATTTGTAGCAAGTGGAGTCCCAGCAGCAGAAGCATTCTCCATGTCAAACCGACTGAGAATGTCTCCCACATACTTGGTCTGATGTAGAAAGATCCCATTTGGTGTCTGATCCACCTGTAACTCGGAAAAGAATTTCATCTCCCCCATAGCACTCATCTCAAACTCTTTCTTCATAACTGCTTCAAACTCTTTGCATAATTCTTCGTTCTTTGAACCGAAGATTATGTCATCGACATAGATCTGTACGAGCAGTAGGTCTCCATCTTTTTCTTTGATGAACAGCGTGCAGTCAATTACTCCCCTGCGAAAGCCGTGTTTCACAAGATGAGTCGAGAGTTTCTCATACCAGGCCCTTGGAGCTTGATGCAGCCCGTATAAAGCCTTGTCGAGTTTGTAAACTCTATCCCGATGATAAGGATCTTCAAATCCCTCGGGTTGACTATACACTGTCTCTCGAATTTCCCCATGAAGGAATGCACTCTTCACATCTAATTGATAGACTTTAATCTTCATGTACGATGCATAGGCAAGGAAGATACGGATGGCTTCCATCCTTGCCACGGGTGCAAACACTTCATTGTAGTCAATCCCCTCGACTTGGCGAAATCCCTGAACCACCAGTCGAGCCTTGTTCCTGATAATGACCCCTTGGTCATCCTTCTTGCATTTCAAGACCCATTTGGTGCCAATGACCTTAGCACCTTTAGGTCTATCTACCAGAGTCCATACACCTAACTTTTTGAACTGAAGAAGTTCTTCTTGCATGGCACTCACCCACGCCTCATCGTTTAGTGCATCACTGACGTATTTTGGCTCAAACTGCGAGACAAAACACCGATAAGCACCATCATGAATGCATCCCTTCTCCATAACTGAGGCATAATCAGCTGAGTACAGCTGATTTCGGGTTTGTACTCCTAATCTAACATCCCCACTAACATTGTCTAAGGGATGATAGACGTTTAGATGTGATCCTGGAGTAGTAGGAACAGCTACCTCAGAGCCAAGATTATGAACATTTGGTTCTGCATCTGAGGTAGTTGGAGTTTGAGGTTCCGAAGTCGAAGGTGCATCACTGTTAGATGCTTGTGGACTTTCAAGAACTGGAACCTGTTCTTCCTGACTGTTCTGGTCATCTTCTTCAGCTTCATCTTCTGAGGAGGAGTCACTGTCATCGACTACTCCCCCTGACTGAGTAGATGATTCTCCCTGTGAGCTCGATGATGTTGAATCAAGAGATGGTGTATTCAAGATATCATACATCATTCGAGTAGCCAACTCGTCATCAGAAGGAGAGATAGGGATGTTGAAGGACTTGAAGAATCCATCATAGTCGAAAAAGTAGGCGGGTCCTTTGCCAGTAGGTGGTGTGGTATATCTCTGAACATCAACATTACACCACACTTCTACTAGACCCGTTGAGTTGTTGTAAACTCTTTTGTTCGGTATGTTGTATCCGAGGAAGATTCCTTCATCAGCCTTCTCGCTGAATTTACCTTCTTGAGTCTTTTTCAGAAGTGTGCACGGCGCGCCAAATGGTTCGAGATACTCCAGATTCGGTTTCCGTCGTTGTAGTAGCTCGTAACATGTCTTTCCATGGCGCTTGACTATCAGAACTCGATTCAGTGTATAACATGCATTAGCCACCGCCTCATTCCAGAATTTGATAGGCAGTTTCGAGTCTGCCAGCATTGTCCGTGCTGTCTCTATCAAGCTTCTGTTCTTTCTCTCAGCAACACCATTCATCTGAGGCGTGTAGGCAGAAGTGAATTGATGCACAATTCCTTTTTCCTTGCAGTAAGCCTCCATCCACTGATTCTTGAATTCAGTCCCATTGTCTGAGCGTACTTGTCTCACCTTCAGCTTGTAGAGAGATTCCAGTGTGGTTACTAACTCCTTGAATGACTCAAATGTTTCTGATTTGGATTTCAGAAACATTACCCAAGAGAATCTTGAGTAGTCATCAGTAACCACAAAACAGTACAAGTCGCCTGCAATGCTCTTTGTACTGACTGGACCAAACAGATCCATGTGAAGAAGTTCAAGAGGAAGTTCTATTGAATGAACTTTCTTTTCCTTATGAGACTTCTTCGTCTGTTTGCCTTTCTTGCAAGCTACACAAAAATCTGGAAGTTGGAAATTCTTGACATTAACTCCTCTCACAAGATCCTTCTGAATCAAGTGATTCATCTTCCGTTGATTGATGTGTCCCATTCTCCTATGCCAGGAGATGGAGTCCTTCTCAGTTGCTTTTGAGAGAAAGCACTGAACCTCATGATCCGTTGTTGAAGCTGTTGAGAGATCCAAAACATAAAGGTCTTTATATCTTGAATCTATCATCAGAACTTGGTCCTCCGGAATCATGTAGTCTTTCTTTAGGACGTAACATTTCTTGTTTTCGAATATGACTTTAAATCCCTTATCACAGATTTGGGAAACAGAAAGTAAGTTGTTTTGAAGTTGTTGAACGTAGTTCACCTTATCAAACTTAACTTTCTGATTTCCAACTTCTGCCTGAGCTGTGATATAGCCTCCCTTTTTTCCAGCAAATGAAACATGCCCTCCTTTTATTTGTTTGACGTTTGATAAAAGAGCCCTGTTTCCTGTCATGTGCCTGGATGCTCCGCTGTCTACAATCCACGTGTTGGTTTTAGCACTGTAGCGAACACCCTGCACATACAATGTAAAATATTAGTTTAGGTTAGAAACCCAAGCCTTTACTGGCTTGGGTTTCCCAGAGGCATCACACATCATGTATTCAACCCATTAACCCTTAGAGGGTGAGGGTAGCTCAGGTTCTTTCTTGTCATCATTATCAGACATAGAGGATGACTTCTCTTTCCATAAGCCAGATTTGTGCAAAGCCTGTTTGTGATAAACAGTCGACTGGCTAATGGGTTGAACTTTAGGTTCACTAGTTCTTCTAGGTGGAGTTAAATAACTCCTCTTAGAAGACCTAGGTTTTGAATCCTGAAGTTCAATCTTCTTCCTAGGTGTCTGATAGTAAAGACAATAGGAAGCAATGTGTCCACACTCTCCACAGTTGTAGCACGATCTGCTATCAACTTTATGATTAAACTTTCTTTGTGGAGATGTGTGTGACACTCTAGTAACATCACTTAAGTTGGGTTTTGACTCTGGTTCTTTTGATGTTTTCTCTTGTTTAACAAAATTAATTGTTTTAACATGTTTAACATCTTTTTCTTTTTGGTTAACTAGTTTTTGACATGAAGCTTGTGAAATATTAACATTAACAGTCTTTTTAGGTTCAGATTTGATTTTGTTTGACCCTGACTTTATATTAATCTTTTCAAATTCTTTTTCCAGATTAACACAAGGCATTTTACCCTTTGCCTTTGAAGTGGCCTCCTTTTGTTTTGATCCAGATTCAATTGATGAACATGAGGAATCTGGATCACTAACAAGAGGAATAGACACCACATGATCCTTGATGGGGTTATTATTTATTGGTCTACTCTTAGTGTTCATCAAGGTCTCAGGTTGTGGTGGAACCACTTTATAACCCAATCCCTCCCCGTTGTTACGTTCTCTCACTAAGTGTTGGACAATGTGTGATGAACTTGTCCAACTGTGCAGTTTTTGCTTTAAAGAGTTTACTTCTACTTCTAAAACTGCCTTTTGCTTCTTAGTGTCTTCTAGGGAGTTTAGATAGTACCTAATGTCATTAGCTTGGTTAAATGCAACTACTTCAGTTTCCCTAAGCTGTTTAGTCAAAAGGTCTATCTTTTCTTTGTAACTATGCTTATTTTGTTTTAAAACTCTATCAGCCTTAGTGCACAGTTGCAAATCCTTTACTAAGTTGTCATTATGATCTAATAACCTAGCAAATTTCTGATATATGCTATCTCTAAATGTATCACAATCAGAACAAGCATGATTTTTAAATAGTTGGTCAGTGGTACTTACCTGAGAAGATTCTAAAGAGTTAGCCATCATCACAGCATCAGATGTCTCTGGTTCTGGTGATTCTGTCTTTGCTGTGGACGTTCCTTCTTCAGGCTTGTAGCTGACCTCAGTTGTAGTTGTTTCTTCACTATTTGACATCGCTATCTCAACTGCAATATCTCCTTCACTCGCGGAATCATCGTCTAAGTCTTCTACGCTTGCAATATTGGATTTCCCTAGAGAGACAAAACGAAAGCTCAAGTCCTGTCCTTCATCATCATGGGCAGTCAAGGCTTTAGGGTCCTTGCTTGATGAAGTAGAAGTGCTAGCTTGTTTGTCTTGACGAGTGAAGGACGAGAATGGGTTCCCGTTCCCAGTCTTCTTTGGCTTCACACATTCTCTTTTGAAGTGCCCCTTCTCTCTACAGTTGAAGCAGGTCACTTTGCTCTTGTCAAAGCCAAATGTGGTATCCTTAGTAGCAACCAAGTTCTGTCCGGTCTTTTTCACAAACTTCTTCGCCCTCCGGACAGCACTTGCTAAGGCCCACATAATGTCCATCCTCTCAAGCTCCATTTCATCTACTTGCTCGTAGTCCTCATCTGCCAGATGGCAGTTTCCAGTCTTCCCAGCAACAAGTCCATCATAGGAATGAACCACTGCTGCCAAGAGATCCATGTGCTCTCGAGCTACTTCCACAGTCACATTACCGAGGTTCTCGGTCTTCAGTCTAGTAGCATTTGCTTCAGATCCAATATAATTGGTACAAGAGACCCTGACGTTTCTGATCCTAAAGGAGAAGCTTGTGAAGGACCCGATGAGCTAGACACAAATGCAGTCTGAAGAGGTGCTCTAGATGTCTTAGCTTGAGGAGTGGCATTGTACAAAGCTGGATTCTGAGTGTACGAAGACTTCTGAGCTCTGTACTTCATCCTAAGTGCTTCTTCTCGCAGCTTTAGAATGAAGTCATTGATATCCAACTTTTCCAGCATCTCATTCTGTCGCAGATTTGACACAAAAGAAGCCCACTTTTCTGGCAATCCGTCTGCAAAATTAGTCACTTTTACTTCCATGGTAGTAGCAACCCCATGTGTATGCAGTTCACTCATCAGATGGTAGAATCTATCAATAACATCATCCAAACTCTCGTTTCCCATCGATGAGAAGTTGTCAAATTCTTTCTTTAACTCCTTAGCTTTAATTGCCTTCAGTGAAGCATTCCCGTCATATCTCTTTTCCAGCTCATCCCACTATTTCTTGGCCTGCTTATTCTCTGAGTACTGGTGGAAAATATCTTTAGAAATAGACTGTGTAATTAATGCATAGACTCTCTTCTCTGCATTATACTTAACTTTCTGAGCATCAGTCATCCCTCCCAAAGTAAGCTTTACCCCATCGGCTCCAACCGGCATACTGTACCCAATCTCGATAGCTTCCCACAAATTTGGATCCACTCCATTGAGGTAGATCTCAAAACATTGTTTCCAGTGGGGAAACTCATCTAACGGTAAGAGCTTTGGTGGTTTATTATGATTCCCCACCTCACTCTCAAGTAACAGTAGGTTCTGGATTCTTGAGTCCTTTCCGACAGTAAGCGCTGACATCTGATCTTCCATGTCAATAAACTTTAAGTCTACTAAACAAACTGTCAAACTAGTGCGACTGGGTGATGCGAATGGGCTATCCGTGCGAATGAACTATGCGACTGGTTCAATCGCGCGTCTGAACTAAGCGATTGGTTCAGTCGTGCGAATGAAGCTGATGCGTATGAACACTGCGAACGGATGGTTTAGTCGTACGAATGGAGATGCGTCTAGGTCTAATCGTGCGTCTGGACGATGCAAATGAAGTCCAGTTGTGCGAATGGCTCACTCGTGCGACTGAAGCTGCTGTTTTGCGAAAATTTCTAGGTTAAACGTATTTTAGCCGTAAAAATTCGAATATTCGCCAACCCTAATCGCCTAAGGCCGTAGAAACCGAAACTTGATGAGCAGGGGACGTCCAAGATCACTTTTAACACAAAAAGATTGCGTTTTTAGAGTAAAAACACAAACTTTGTATCAAACTTGATTGAATCACACGTAATCAAGAGCCAAAGCTCTGATACCACTTGTTAGGACCTGTTACTTGAATGAAATACCAAATGATTAACGTGTAAACCAAACCAAATAGTGCGGAATCCTATTTGATTGGCGATCCAATCAGTGAGAACGCACGTAGAATCAATAAAGTATTGAATCAAACGTTAAGAATCGACTGGGAACCGATCTACAGCGTTCTATGAACTTGGAGAACTAACTTGGAGGCTTCTAGGCGGCTAGGGTACGTCTGGAGTCGAAATAGAATGAATGCTTACGTTTTTCCACGAATTGGGTTGTATTTATAGGTTAGTATTTTTCATTCGTGTGACTGAACCATAAGTATGGTTCAGTCGTGCGATTGAACCATGCGGTTGATTCATCCGCACGACTGAGTGTTCAGTCGTGCGACTGAGCTAATCTTATATTACAATCATACAACTGAGCCAATCTTATATTACAATCATACGACTGATCCAGTCTCCTGGTTCAGCACGTGCGACTGAGTCATTCGTATGAAGTTATTCATGTGTATGGTCCATTCGCATGGGCCATTCGCATGAGAACTTCATTTTGTTAAGTTTGAATGTATTAATTTATATAACATTATGTGTATCAATTCAAACAACCACAAACCTATTTAACCAACTCAACATCGACTCATTAATGAAATATTGAAGATAGTAAATCACAAACAATCAATATCATTTCATTAATCATTCCAAACATTACATCAGTATCAGACAAACAAGATCTATTACATTCATATCCTGATCTAGATACATACATGCATCAACAATCATATTTCCATGCAACAATCTTTCTCTCATTTGCTGATGCAATTAGGGTTATTCTATCATAGAACTTTACAAAATTGTTGTTTGCATTGATCATCTACTTCAATCCCTTCAGGCCATATCCTGTGTGGCATAAACTGTCTTGGTTCTTCTATAGGGTGAAGTTCTGGAGATACTTGATTATAGGTGGATAAAAAAGCCACTAGGTGAGGTCTAATAATCTGAGGCTTTAAGGCATTCGCCAGCATGTTCTTGTAAATACCTCTAGCAAGCTCTTTCATCTGAGATAACGATTTACCAGCATAAGACCTAGATGGCATCCTTTTATGACTTAACCAGCTTTTCACTTAGGAGTATGTCATCTTTTCAATTTGAGGATCCTTTGGCATGTTCTTCTGAAATTCTTGCTGGTCTTTTATCTCTTTATAGCTCCTGTATGTTTGCTTATTTTCATTCTTCATGACTTCTTAAAAGTCTTTGAGCAAGTCTTTAACCTCAGACATGTTAAGATTGCATCATAAGGGAAACCACTTGTTGCCAACTCAGTACATATGAGGGTTTATAGATCATTAGGCAACATATCATGTATGTTCTCAGTCTCTTCTTCAGCTTTATCTTCTTCATCTTTAGAATCAGTAAGAATGATGATTGGATCTTGTTGTTGGTCAAGTGTTTGATCAATTTCTCCTTTTTCTATGTTCACAACCTCTGCTTCCTTTTTCTTGAATTCATCTTCATCTATGGGTTCTGCTTTCACTTTCAACAACTTTAATGGTGGTGAATCAAGTTCATCTTGCTCCGGTACATTTTCTTTTTCTTTCTTTAGAGCAGCAAGATATAACTTTTTTCTTTTTCTTTCATATGTTTTTAGAGGCTGTTGAGATGATGATGATGCTTAGAAGGCTCGGTTTGCTATTTCAGTGACTCAACAAATTGTCTATTAAGCTCTTTTTGCTTCTCAGACAAAGGATTCACAATAGTTAAGCTTGATTGTGATTGGTGTGTGTTAGGGGTATGGAAATGTTGCCTCAAGATGGGTGAGTAATGGATGTTCTCAAATGGATTGGTTTCACCAAATAACTGATCCATTGAGTATGTTTCTTTAGGAATAATGATTGCTTGCTCTTGTTCTTGTGTGCTTGTTTCTCCAATAGGTGAAAATGGTTGATCAAAGAACTCTTCATTCAATTCTTGTTCTTGATCATTTGAATGCTCTTCCTCATTCAGCTTCTGTTTGTCTACATCTTCCAACTCTTAGTTTAATCTCTTAATTTCTTCATTTTGCTCAGAGATTATCTTTTTCAATTCATCAATCTCATTATCCTTGGCATCAGATTGTTTAGTCAAATAAGCTATATCTAGCCTTGCACTCCTCAAGTCTTGATCTTTAACTTTAGCTTCACCTTTTGTTTGTTCAAGTTGTTGTTTAAGAAATTGAACAATCAACTTCTGTGCTTTCTGATTTGCTACTAGCTTTTCTATTTCTTCATCCTTTTTCCTTAAGCTTATCTTTCAACTTCTTTGCCCTGTTATTTGATTTTTCAATAAGCTTTTTGTACTCAGTAAATAAAAATACTTTGGACTACTCTATCTCTTCTTCAGTGGGCATTTCACTTGCTTGATCATTAGTTTCTGTCTGCTCAACATGAACACTTTGCTCTTCTTATTATGTCTCATGCATAGAGGATGTTCCTACTTCCTCTTGCTGAGATGCATGTTTACCCATAGTGGCATCTAATCTCTTAACAAAGATGAGAGATTCTACTAGTCAAATATATAAGGGCTATAAGGTGTAGATGGAATGTTCTGATCAAAATGAAATTGCTCTTTTTCTTGAGCTTCTTCTTGAATTGGTTCTGGTTCAGGCATAATGGGCATATCTTGCTATATTGATCATGTGAGGTGGAACAACAACTTCCTCACCAAGATAGAGACTTGACTTGATTCTGTTAAAACATGTTCATTGAAATGAACTGGCTCAAACACAACTCCCTCTCTTAGAATGTTTGGCATAAGATCATCAATAATCATCTGAAGAAATCTTGGATATATCTAGAATTTTTTCCTCACTTCAGTTAAGTTGTAAATCATTCCATTGAGAACTTGTGCTGCAAAATTGAATGGTCTTCTAGCTATAATACTTGCTATAGCAGAATAGATCCTTAGTGAAGTGGCATCCCATCCAGTCTTCCTATTAGTCATAGTCTTCTGATAAGTGTGCATGAGGAATCTAAATTGGGCACACATGTATCATCTCTTTATTTGCTTCTTGTCTATAGTGCCATTGTAACCAATCTGCCTGAATACATGGAGAACATAGTTCTCAACAAACTCAATAGGCCCTTTAGAATCTTCATCTTCTAGTTGAAGTACTCTTCTAATCACGTTTTTTGAAATGGTGATTTGCTTATCATGAATGGTAGAAATCATAACTTGTTCATCTTGCGTTTGCTCTAGATGAGCATTGGTCTAGAATTAGACAATATGATCTTCTATTATCTCTAGCCTGACAGTCATTTCATGCACCAGCCTTGTTTGTCTTATGGCTTATGATCTCTAACAAACACAAGGTTTGACACATCTACAAATAAGAAGAATATGTTAGTACTTGAGTGATTGAAATGAAAGATGTTAATCTGATGAAACTTTGATTGTGTGTTCATTGTTTATTATGAATGTTATGAAATGATAGATCATGTTTGTTGGGCATATTACTAGTGCCAAAATGTTTGTTTGTTGACATTTGACCTATTGAACAGTTTGACTTTCAATAAATTGATTAAAAGTCAATTTTGATCAATTTTGCACTTGTAATTTACATTGATTGTATGTAGTTTAGATCAAAAATTCATTTTGATCATGTTTAATTCATAACAAAGAGTTAATTGTTCAAATCACTTAATGATTATATCTCATCACAACTTAATGAATTTCAGTTGACTTTTGAAGTCAAACTACTTCATTTAATGCACATTGAATGTGTGCATTGAATGTTGTTGTGTTTATGCCAAATTAACTATCAACATATGTTTGTTAATGAAATTTAAACATTTTTTATAAGTTATATCATATTTCAAGGCATATTCAATATTTTCAAAGATCTAACATTTGATTTTGAATAATTTTGACATGAACATGTTGACTGTTCATCTCCTTGATGAACACCTAATCAAAATTTCTCAAATGAACACACCTAATACATGCGACTATGATTATTTAACATGTATTCAATGTTTAATATTATTTATATCACTGAATGATTTCATTTTAGGTCTTGGTTCATTGTTTAACTAGGGTTTAACAATGCTTGAATAAAAAATGATCAATCGTTTGTTTTGGTGATTATAAACTTGTTGTTATACCTATTCGATCGAAAATCAGTGATTAAATCAAATAGATATTGGTTTGGATGATCAGTGGGTGTTTTTACTGTAGCAACATTTAGAAATACAAGTTTTACCTTGCACACTTGTGATAAATGAAAATCTGACAAGTGTTTAACTATATATACATCGGACAAATCAAGTGTCCGCTATGTATACATCGTGTACGTCGTTGTATACATAGTGTTAACTTAAATTTGAATTTTAAGTCATGCGCTGTGAATATCACATGCGCTGTATGAACAATGTGTATGCTACATAATTTTTTAAGTCGTACGCTATGGACAGTTTGAATGATTTTCTGTGTTCACAGTGGATGACTCTTTCGTCATGCGCTGTGTACACTTGAATGATTTCTGAATGTTCACGACTTATGACTAAAATTCATATGTTGTGTACTTGTACACTGTGCACAAAACGGATGAACATTTATTCATGCGATGTGCCTACTTAAATGATTGTTTTGGTTGTTCACAACGGATGAGTGATTGGTCATGTGCTGTGTACACTTTGATTGTTTAAGGAATATTCACACATGATTACTTATTGTCATGTGCTGTGAACACTTGTTTGATTCTATACAACGTATGCTTACCTGTGTACATACGATGTGTACACTTGCACTGTTTACACAATGGATGACTAATGTTAGTCATCCGCTGTGGAATACTACTGTATTCACAGTGGATGTTTTACCTGACATAATGCGATGTGAACACTTGTATGTTCATAGGTGCATAGAGGATGCATGCTTGTTTGTCCGCTATATACACTTGGTGTATTTTGCATCTATAATGGTTACTTGTAGCTAGGGTGGATGTATATTTGTGTGTCTGCTGTGTCTACCACGTTTACAAAATTTTATAAAAATTTTCATTTGTTTTGAAAATTTTGCTTATTAGTTATGCAACTTAATACATACGATGTGAACACTTGGTTTTTTGTTTTTGCATGTAAATTTGTGAAATATTTTCAAAATTTTGGTTGTTTGTTAAATTTTTTTACAATTTTAACATGATTAATATATGGATGTTAAGATATCACTCACCAGCAATAATATGCATGTATATGTGTCAACCTGCTATTTTTGAGTACTTGCTTGGCTTGGCTGGTTTTCTTTATTTAAAACTTAAAATTTTGAATTCCTTAAATTTTAATATTTCAAGTTTTAAAATGTATAATGATGCACATATTCTGCTACCTTTGATATTTCTATGTTCATTTTTCTTCCCCTAAATTTTTATATATTTATAAAAACTTTTATAAAATGACAAAAATTTGAAATTAGTTGATGGAAATTATTAAAGTCCATGTTTTTTGCTTGCATAATAAATGATGTACATTTAGAGAGATGACACTTCATCTAACTACGAAATATATGGTTGTTATGCTTGGACATGAATCATTTGCACATGTTATAAGATCATACTAGTCTTAAATCCTCATTTAGTTGATTGGATGATTTTGAAAATAGATATAGACTAATACATTGTTGATTGCAGATATTGTTATCCACTTAAACTCATGCATTTAGTTAATGTTTGATTTAAACAATGAGTTATTATCATGTTTTGGGTATATTTAGATGATTTGTATGTACCCCACACCTAATTGTATGTTAAGATCAACCTTCCTCAAGATATGCAAGAAAGCACTATTAATACTTATAACCTAGATACTTAGGAGTATAAATGCTTAATTTGATCCTTATTGTTTAATCCACATTGGGATTCTTTTGCACTTTACTTTGGAAGGTGATTCTCTTTGGGGTTCTTTTGATTCATTCACAAGGAATGTAGTCTATAAAAGACTTTATTGGTGATTCATCCAAGATGAATGTGTTCCTCATTTGGAATCTTTTTGGATCATAATGTAGGTCATCCAGGTCTGTGCTTAACACAACAAAGGATGCCTTAGTGTACTCTAGGTCTATGATAATCATTACAAAGGAGACACTTGTATGATTGAGCAGTTTATAAACTATTTCACTTGGTGTATATGAGTTACTTTACAAGCAATCCATATTAGATAGATCAAAACTTACCATACACCAGATGGGTGTTTCTTACCACACAATCATAAGAATTTTGTTCTTCACTGTTGAATGTGATGTTAGGTGTCCCATGCTGAGCCTATCCACACATCAAACAAAGTATGTTAGTCTTTATTGGTGGAAAATGACTCAAGTGAAGAAGTAATCTAGTGTACTATCATTTCTCATGAGTAGTCATGTGTGATTCAAACTTGTTTGTTATTCTGAGAACATGAATGTTTGTCTGATAACTTGATTTTAAAAACATGAGTGTTTGATGTTAGACTTGGACTTTAACAAACTCAAGCTTGTATGATGTTAATGTTTTTGAAAAACATTACTTGTTTGGTTCATAATTGATCATACCAAGTGACTTAACCAAAAATTCAAATCTTGTTAAATCAAATGGTTTGGTAAAGAGATCATCCAATTGATTGTTAGTATGAACTTTGATCAATTTGATCAGACCCTTTTCTGAGCAATCTCCCAGAAAGTGATATCTGATGTCTATATGTTTTGTTTTCGAATGTTGAACAGGATTATCAGTTATGAACATGGAAGCAGAATTGTCTATGTGTATGGGTGTTTTTAGAAAATTAAAGCCATAGTCAAGCATTTGGTTTTGAATCCAAAGCACTTGAGAACAATGTGTAGAAGTAGCTATGTATTCTGCCTCAGCTATTGACACAGACACATTTGTTTGTGTCCTGCACTAACAGGAGATCAATATTGATCCAAGAAACCGACATCCTGCTGTTGTTGATTTTCTGCTATTGTTGCATCCACCATAATCACTATCAGTATATGCAAATAAAGAGAAATTCTCTCCTCAGCATTAATGTGTGATTGTTTTGGATCTGCCTGATATATTGTACACATGCAAACTGCATACATGATGTTTGGTCGGCTAGCAGTAAGATACATCAGTGAACCTATCCTTGATCTATATAGTTTCTGATCAACTAATGTTCCTTCTGGATCTGGGCCAAACTTCAATCCAGTTACAAATGGTGTTTTGCTTGATGTGCAATCACCATGTTGTATTTTTTCAAGATCTAATTCACATACTTGCTTTGATTGATATAAATTCCTTCAGCTGATTGTTGTACTTAAAGTCCAAGGAAGAATGTACGTTCTCCCATTAAACTCATTTGGAATTTTGATTGCATAAGAGTTTCAAACTCTCAACAAAGCTGAATATTGGTGGAGCCAAATTTGATGTCATCCACATAGACTTGTACAACCAACAAGTTTTGTCCTTTTCTCTTCAAGAACAATGTTTGATCAATCTTTCCCTGGGTGTATCCATTTTGTAGTAGAAACTTTGATAAAGTTTCATACCACTTTCTTGGTGCCTGATGAAGACCATATAGAGCTTTATCTAATTTATAGACTTTGTGAGGAAAGTCTGGGTCTTCAAACCTTGGTGGTTGTGCAACATATACCTCTTCATCTATCTTGCCATATAGGAATGCACATTTCATATCCATTTGGAAGACATTGAATTTCTTTGATAGGACATAAGCAAGGAACCCTTTGATGGCTTCCAATCTAGCTACTGGAGCAAAGACATCCTCATAATCAATGCATTCCTCTTGAGTGTAACCCTGAGCAATGAGCCTTGCTTTGTTTCTAATGATAATCCCTCTATCATCTGCTTTGTTTGTGAACAGCTATTTGGTGCCAATTGCATATTGACCTTTAGGTACATCAACCATTTCCACACCTCTTGCTTTCTAAATTATTGTAGTTCTGTTTGCATGGCTTCTATCCAATTGTTATCTTTAAGGGCTTCTGTGATGTTTTTGGGTATAGTGAGTGAAAGAAAGCAGGAGAACAAGCAAATGTTTGTTGTATCAGATTGACTTCGTGTCAATCTGAAATTAATCACCAATGATATTTTCTAGGGGATGATATATGTGAGCATCGATGGTTTCAATCTGATCTGTAATGCCCGGAATAAAGTCAAAACGAGCCAATTAATAATAATGGGCTTAGTCGGGGTTATTTAATAAAAATAAACGGGAAATGGATTATGGACCGAGTTAACCTTACGGGTTACGTGTTGGGCGAGTTTAAGGTCCTAGGAACGCCCGGTATATATAAACGAATCAGCTTCAGCCACACTTTTTTGCAACTCAACACCCAACTTCTAGAGAGAGAGTGTAGAGAGAGAAAGTAGAGAGGAGGTGAAGATTCAAAGCTCGGTTGATCAAGAGATTGAAGATCGTTGTTTGTGGACATCCAAACAACAAGAAAAGACCAAGAATCCAGGTAAGAAACATCATTTAATCATTTCTTTAGATTAAACCCGGATTCTAGGGTTTGGGGTTTTTGAAAGTGGTAAAGAATCATCCAAAACTCACGTTTTTGTGTAAGAAAACATGTAAAAAGCTTAGATATAGCTTCATGGATGATAAACCAAGGTTTTGGGTGTAACAGATTGAAGTTTTGGGATAAAAATGACCTGATTCGTAATTTCAGCCCGTTTTGCGAAATTGTATGCTCATCCAGCGAAATTATGCAGTCGTCCAGCGAAACTATGGAAGTCCTGCGAAACTATAGTTTCGCAGGTAGTTTCGCAGACATGGATTTCCAACGAAAGTTGGGCAAAACTGGCAGCGAAACTGCCAGCGAAGGTGGCAGTGAAACTGCTGGCGAAACTAGCAGCGAAATTGCTGATCTTGAAGCAAATTTAGCAGCGATCTACAGGCTGCGTAGTGTGACTCTTGCTTAGAAAGCTTGATTAAGAAGCTACTCACTGAGTCCAGGTGAGTTCTAGATCCCCTGTTTTGAAGGTTTTTAACTGTTTGAGGCTGGAAATGCATGTCTAACGTTTTATATGTTTTGGGTGTGTACCCGTACGATGATGTATGATGATGTGTGATGCGTATATGATGATGTATGATGTTGTATGTGATGTTTATGTTGTTATTATACATGTATGTTTATGATGTGTTTGTCTTTATGTTCCCATTACGTATTATTCCGTGGCTTTACGTGGGATGTTTATGAAGTGAACGTAAAGTATTATGTAATGAGAGCGGAAGCTAATGATAACGAAAGAGGAACGTAAATAATGAATGCATGCATGCACTAATGAAAGGATGAATGTAAATACTTGCAAGCAAATGAAAGGAGGTGCACAACTCTAAAATGTTGTTAGCTCAACTGTGTGTGGTTTAGCTAACCCGTAAGGATACACACACGGGTCTAGTCTTTGTGACTGACCAAACGTATGGGATCCTTGTCGCTTGCCCCCGTACTGGTGCCAGGCTACGTGCGCAATTGTTAGGGGTCTATTTATAGACTTCGGCCCAGTACCCGCTTCGTGCCTACGTTTGGGGTGTAGCTTATGACATTGGTCCGGGTGAGAAGTAAAGGTTAATGAATGAACGAATGATAACGAGTAACGTGCGATGAGGTATGATAATGAAAGATAATAATAAATTATCTATGTGTACGTATGATGCATGACCGCGAAAGAAAGTAAAGAATGGTTTTAAACGAAAGTAAAGTATTTTAATTATAAAGCTAGAACTCACTCAGCAACGCTGATTTTTTTATGTATTTTCTAGTTGGCAGGTAATGGTTGCTGAGGATGGCACGGGACAGCTACATGGCATTTTGGATGACATCCATTTGTATAACTATGACGTTTTTGTGATGTAATGCAAACGATGATATTTTGTAACCGTTAACTATGTTGTATTGTTTTGCAAAAGCAGTCATTAATATATGAAATGGTTTTAAGTTATTCCGCTGTGATGTTTTAATAAGTTTAAATGTATATTTTATGTTTTATGAGCGATGAATGTCCAACTGTAAGCGTTCCGGAAACGGGGCCTTACAAGTTGGTATCAGAGCCAAAGTTTAAGAGAAATGGGTAAATATTTTCAAAAACCTAAACTGAGAATGGGACAAAATGGAAGGATGCTAGTCCGAGTAGCTACGTGCCATCAGGTATTTTCTGTAATGTTAACCGGTATTATGTGCGCATGTTATGTGGTTTATGTGCCTTTAGTAGATTTAGATATTGATGTAGTCAGGATAGGAAATGCTTGGGGTATGAAGAGTAAAGTAAGTGGCTAATCACAACTGGCCATTGTAATTAGGGACTTATTATACTTGACATAAACTGAGCTATTACCTTGAATGACCGTGTTGGTGTTTGGATCTTATAGTGTGTTAGAGGATGGCTGGAGGTAGATCTTCTAAGGCTTCGCGAGGCAGAGGCCGTGGTGGACATGGTGCTGGACCACGGGTCACAAGAGGAAGGGCTAGGGCTGAAGAGATGGCCCATGAAGAGCCCGAGACCCCTCATCCGGAGGGTGGTGATGAAAGTGCTAACCTAAGGGCCTCAGTGAAGGAGGCTGTGGTGGAGGAGGTTCACTAGGTCATGCAGACGATCTTGCCGTCTGTGGTGACTGAAGTGATTAAAGCTGTTAGGGAAGGAGAGAGGAAGGAAAGGAGGAGGCCCGCGAGGGAGAGAGAGCAACCGGAGACCGAGACGGTTGTCTCCGATGATGATGATGAGGAGGAACCTGTGCAGGAGACAACGCGAGGCTGTAATTATGGGGCGTTCCAAAGATGCAAGCCCCCTACTTTCGATGGCAATGGCACTGCTGCTGCTCATCGGTGGGTGAGAGAGATGGAGGCGGTACTTGATATCAGCGAGTGCCGGGAAGACCAGAAAGTGAAGTTTGCCACCTGCTCCTTCGTAGACTCGGCCTTGTGCTGGTGGGACAATATTGTCCAGGCTGAGGGCAGTAGAGCAATCCGGAGGATGAGGTGGAACAAGCTGAAGAAGTTGGTAATTGAGGAGTTCTGTCCTCACAGGGAGCTCGACAAGGTTGAAAGAGAGTTCCTGCAGCTGGAGGCGGGAACCATGACGCACCAACAGTACACCACCAAATTCAATGAGATGGCATGGCTGGTGCCGGATCAGGTGACGTCTCTGTCACGAAAGATCAAGAGATACATTCAGGGCTTGCCGGCGGATATCTGCAGGCACATGATCGCCGCCCGGCAAGGTACGTTCAGGTCTGTGGTTGATCTGGCTGGAAGGTTATATGATGAGCGAGAGGTGGTGGTGACTGAGGTGAGCAAGAAGGGTGGTGGTGAACGAAACTGGAATGGGAAACGGTTTGGACGTGGCGGGGCCGCTCCAAACAATAAGGTTGCGAAGGTGGATGACTGGCGTATGGTCACACCCGGTGCGGGGTCGAAGAAGTGTAGTAAGTGCGGGAAGGAGCACACAGGAGAGTGTAGATGGGGATCCAATGTCTGTTTCCGGTGTGGGAGGACAGGACATGTGGCGAAGAACTATGGGGTGAGAAGGTGTTATAACTGTGGCGAAGAGGGTCACATGAGCAGGGACTGCAAGAAGCCAATGGCTGAGAGTTCTAGAGCGAAGAAGACGACCGGGACTGAGGGGTAGAAGGCAAGCGCTAGGGCTTTCACTATGACCCGGGAGGAGGCAAGGGCGGACCCCGATGTCGTATCAGGTATGTTTCTTGTGAACCAAACTCTTGCCTCAGTGTTATTCGATTCCGGCGCTAGTAGGAGTTTCATTTCTGCTGCCTTTTGTTTTAAGTTGCCATTAGGAGTAGAAGTATTGATGAGCCCTTCGATGTAGAAACTGCCATAGGTAAGTCTACCAGGATTTCTGATCTGATAGAAGGTTGTGACATAGAATTAGAAGGTCATAAGTTTCCGGCTAGACTGTTTGTGATGACCTTAGGCGGGTTCGATGTAGTCTTAGGAATGGATTGGTTGGCGGACTACGAGGCGAATATCGTATGTCGCAAGAAGATGATTCGACTGACAGCGCCTGACAGGAGTTCAGTGACGATCTACGGAGACCGAGTCACTGCGATTCCAAAGGTGATTTCGATGGTGGTGGCGGGAAAGTGCATGAGATGTGGATGTAGTGCCTACTTGGCCTACGTGAAGGATGTGGATATACGTCAACACCACAACTGTCTGATGTACCGGTCGTGTGTGATTTTCCGGACGTGTTCCCAGAAGATTTACCAGGTGTGCCACCGGACCGTGAGATCGAGTTTCAGATCGACTTGATACCCGGTGCACAGCCTGTAGCTAAGGCACCGTATCGATTGGCTCCGACCGAGATGAAGGAACTAATGGAGCAATTGCAAGAATTGCTGGATAAGGGGTTCATTCGACCGAGTATCTCTCCATGGGGTGCTCCGGTCTTATTTGTGAAAAAGAAGGACGGTAGTATGAGGATGTGTATTGACTATCGTGAATTGAACAAGTTGACGGTGAAGAATCGGTATCCATTGCCGAGGATTGATGACTTGTTTGATCAGCTCCAAGGTGCCAGTTGGTTCTCGAGGATAGATCTTCGATCTAGCTATCATCAGCTGAAGGTGAAGGAGCAAGATATTCCTAAAACAGCTTTTCATACGCGTTATGGACACTACGAATTCCTCGTCATGTCTTTCGGTTTAACAAACGCGCCAGCTGCTTTTATGGAATTGATGAATCGAGTGTGTCGGCCGATGTTGGATAAATAAGTGATTGTGTTTATTGATGATATCCTGATTTACTCGAGGAGCGAAGAAGAGCATGCCGGTCACATTTGGGAAGTGTTGGAGACGTTGAGAAAGGAGAAGTTGTACGCTAAGTTCTCCAAATGCGCGTTCTGGTTGCGCGAAGTTCAGTTCTTGGGTCATGTGGTGAATCCTAAGGGGATTATAGTGGACCCGACCAAGTTGGAGGCGGTGATGCAATGGAAGTCTCCAAAGACGCCATCCGAAATCCGTAGTTTCTTGGGGTTGGCGGGCTATTATAGAAGATTCATCCAAGAATTCTCCAAGATAGCTTCTCTGTTGACTAAGTTGACCCGCAAGGATGTGAAATTTGTATGGGGTCAAGATCAAGAGAAGGCTTTTGAGGAGCTAAAGGCGAGGTTGACGCAAGCTCTAATCTTATCGTTACCCGAAGGAAGCGAGCATTTGGTGGTCTATTCAGATGCTTCTTACTCGGGGTTGGGTTGCGTGTTGATGCAGCGAGGAAAGGTTATAGCCTACGCATCCCGACAGCTGAAGGTTCATGAGGTTAATTACCCTACTCATGACCTGGAGCTAGCAGCTGTGGTCTTTGCATTAAAAATTTGGAGGCACTACCTGTACGGGACGAAGTGCACCATCTTCACCGACCACAAAAGCTTAAAGTATTTCTTTGAGTAGAAAGTTTTGAATATGAGGCAGAGGCGATGGTTGGAGCTCATAACGATTACGATTGTGAGATCCATTACCATCCGGGGAAGGCCAACGTAGTGGCAGATGCCCTTAGCCGAAAGGAGAGACCCGAGCCAATTCGGGTGAAGGCTTATCAGTTGATTATGACCTCCGATGTGATGATGCAGGTCAAGGAGTTTCAATATGAGGCATTGAAAGAAGATCGTTTTAACTCTGAAAGGATGAGAGGTCTAGTCGCGGAGTTGGGTGAAAACACTCTTGGTGTTAGAACCCGATTCAGACGAATGTGGATTCCTCGTTCTTGGGATTTATGTGGGAGGATCATGGATGAAGCTCATAAGACTCGATACTCCATTCATCCTGGTGCTACAAAAATGTATCAAGACATGAAGAAAGATTATTGGTGGCCGGGTATGAAGCGTGACGTAGTGGAGTACGTGAGTAAGTGCCTTACTTGTTTGCAAGTGAAGGCGGAGCATCAGAAGCCATACGGGAAGATCCAACCTTTGGATATACCCGAGTGGAAGTGGGAGCATATCACCATGGACTTTATCATGAAGTTACCGCGTACCACAAAGGGGTATGATGCCATATGGGTGATAGTTGATCGACTAACAAAGAGTGCTCACTTCCTACCGATCTGAGAGACGTATTCCTCTGAGAGACTCGCAGATCTATTCATCAAGGAGATTGTAAGTCGTCATGGTGTACCGGTGTCTATTATGTCTGACCGCGACACCCGGTTTACATCCAAATTTTGGAAGAGATTTCATGATGCGATGGGGACGAGGTTACATATCAGCACAACTTATCATATCCAAACGGATGGTCAATCGGAAAGGACTATTCAGACGCTTGAGGATATGCTTCGGGCATGCGTAATTGATATTGGAGCAAGTTGGGACGACCACTTACCGTTAGCCGAGTTCTCATATAACAATAGCTACCATGCCAGCATTGGCATGCCTCCTTATGAGATGCTATACGGTAGGAGATGTAGAACGCTCGCTTGTTGGGGTGATATTGGCCATAAAGAGTTAGGGAGCATCGAGGTTATTGAGGCTACGACTGAGAAGCTGGAAAAGATCAAGGCCTTTATGAAGGCAGCAAAGGATAGACAGAAGTCGTATGCCAACAAGAGACGTAGACTGATTGAGTTCAAGATGGGTGATAGAGTTGTGTTGAAAGTCTCACCTTAGAATGGCATCATTCGGTTTAGAAAGCGGGGCAAGTTGAGCCCGAGATACATAGGGCCTTTCCGAATCATTGCTCGAGTAGGAGAGGTGGCCTATAGGTTGGAGTTGCCCAGTGAGTTAAGTGGAATTCATCCAACATTCCATGTATCTCACTTGAGAAAGTGATTGGCTGATGAGGATATGGTGGTGCCACTGGAGGATATTGAAGTGGATGAACGGCTCAATTATGTGGAGCAACCAGTGGCGATCATTGATCGCAAAGAGAAGAGGCTAAGGAATAAAGTGGTTACCTTGGTGCGAGTACAGTGGAAGCATAGAAAGGGATTTGAGTCTACGTGGGAGACTGAAGAAGAGATGAGACAACATTACCCACATCTATTCAAGGAATAACAGGTTTCGAGGACGAAACCTAAATAAGGGGGTGGACTTGTAACGCCCGGAATAAAGTCAAAATGAGCCAGTTAATAATAATGGGCTTAGTTGGGGTTATTTAATGAAAATAAGCGGGAAATGGATTATGGACCGAGTTAACCTTACGGGTTACATGTTGGGCGAGTTTAAGGTCCCGGGAACGCCCGATATATATAAACGGATCAGCTTGAGCCACTCTCATTTGTAACTCAACACCCAACTTCTAGAGAGAGAGAGTGTAGAGGGAGAAAGTAGAGAGAAGGTGAAGATTCAAGGCTCGGTTGATCAAGAGATTAAAGATCGGTGTTTGTGGACATCCAAACAACAAGAAAAGACCAAGAATCCAGGTAAGAAACATCATTTAATCGTTTCTTTAGATTAAACCCGGATTCTAGGGTTTGGGGTTTTTGAAAGTGGTAAAGAATCATCCAAAACTCACGTTTTTGTGTAAGAAAACATGTAAAAGCTTAGATATAGATTCATGGATGATAAACCAAGGTTTTGGGTGTAAAAGATTGAAGTTTTGGGTTAAAAATGGACGAATTCGTAATTTCAGCCCGTTCTGCGAAATTGCATGCTCATCCAGTGAAATTATGCAGTCGTCCAGCGAGACTATGGAGTTTTCCTGCGAAACTATAGTTTCGCAGGTAGTTTCGCAGACATGGATTTCCAACGAAAGTTGGGCGAAACTTGCAGCTAAACTGGAAGCGAAACTGCCAGCGAAACTGCTAGCGAAGGTGACAGCGAAACTGCTGGCGAAACTAGCAGCGAAATCGCTGATTTTGCAGGGTGAGAAAGGGTATTTGATAAGCGATGAATGTCCAACTGTAGTTTTAATAAGTTTAAATGTATATTTTATGTTTTATGGGCGATGAATGTCCAACTGTAAGCGTTCTGGAAACGGGGCCTTACATGATCAACATGCATTGTTGAATCAAGATTGTTGATGGTTTGGTCTGGTGTTGAAGGGTGAGAAAGGGTATTTGATATGGTTAGATCATCTGGCTATGCATTATCATGGAATGTTTGAGGTGAATAATGAAAGAAATCTAAGATTTTATCATCATGATGTGTGTCTGGTAATGAATGGTAATCATCTTCTTCTTCAGATATGTCTTGATGATATGACCTTATGTGCTTGCTTGGTTGAGGGACAACTAAAGCTTATGGTTGATTGGTCACAGGAGTTGATGATGATGGAGTGTTTGTTGATGTTCCTCTTGAAGTGTTTGTTTGATTTGGAGGAGTGGTAACTATTGTACTTGAAGGAGTAGTGTTTGTTCTTCTTGGAGGATCAACAATTAGTGGAACATCGATGCTGGTTGGTGGAACCATGGGATATTAAATATCTTTCGTGGTACCTGAGACATCAAAATAAGATGTGTCAAATGATTTTGTAAGTGAATCTATATCAAACAACCAGTTAGATCCAATGACTTTCTTAGTGAAAGAATGTTCATTAAAAACAACATCAATTGTTTCTTCCACTATGTTTAGTCTTGGATTGTACACTCTGTATGCTTTAGAGCTTACAGAGTATCCAACAAAAAATCGATCGTCTAATTTTGGAGCAAACTTAGATAAATGTTCTCTGGTGTTTAATATAGATACAGAACACCCAAATGCTTTAAGAAATCCAATAAAAGGATTTGTTTTAAAATTTAATTAATGAAGTTTTCGTGTGTTCTTTGATTATTAGTGTTCTGTTTTGTATGTAGCAAGTTGTGTTGATGGCTTCTGCCCAAAAGAATATGGCCAATAGAGAGTCTGCTAGTATAGATCTAGCAGCTTCTATTAATGTTATGTTTCTCCCTTCAGGAACTCTATTTTGCTAAGGAGTACATGCCATACTGACTTGTTGACTTATTCCTTTCTCTACACATAAGGAAGAAATAATGTGCATGACCGGTTAAGGGATCGTCACTTACAACACAACACACAATAAGGAGAGTGTTATAGAACACTTAACAGATCAAATAGGAAACTAGGAGCAATATGGTTTTATACTAAGAACACAAGCAAGTATGAGACAGAACAACGACAAACAACACAAGAATATTGGTTTTCAAGAATGCTATATATTGCTCTCAAGTTCTTTACAAGTGTTACTAAGCATAAATAAAGATACAAAGACCTGAGATACTTTATACTACATCCTACAGCCGGCCATGCTTAAAAGTCTTCGGAAGAAATCAGTCTTCACTTCTTGGCTTCGGAAGACTTTGTCTTTGAAGCTTCGGAAGACTTTTTTTTTGGCTTCAGAAGATGTTGGTCTTGGCTTTGGAAGATTTTACACTTAGAATAATTCTGATGCAGGGCGTAAAACTTCCGAAGCATTTCTACTTTGCACTTAAGTACATGCATGCAGGAGAGACTTTGAATGTTTTAGGTGTATCAGCTTTACATGAAACCTTACGTAATGTCATTATTAAATTTTGTACCATTATCACTTCTTAAAGTTTTGACTTTAAGATCTAATTGATTTTCAATTTTAGTGATAAATGATTTGATGATTTCTGCCTTTTCTGACTTGTGCAATAAAAAGAAAACCCAGGTGAATCTGGAGTAATCATCTACTATCACAAGGCAGTATTGCTTCTTGCCTATGCTTAATATGTTTGTAGGGCCAACAAGGTCCATATGAAGCAATTTGAGTGGTGTGTGATTAGAGTTTACCAATTTAGACTTATGTGACACTCTATGTTGTTTGTCTTTCAGACATGCAGTGTAGTTGTCTATACAGAAATTCTTTTTATGGTAGACCTATTACCAGGTCATATTTAACCAATTGATTCATTCTATTAAAGTTAGAGTGTCTCAATTGTCTATGCCATAATTAGGAAACATCTTTTGATGCTTTTGATAGTAAACAAGTTTCAGGGGTTGATGCTGAAATTGTATTCATATCAACAATATATGTGTTGTTTTGACGGGGATTATTTAAAAGGATATAGTCTTCAAGTATTTAAAAGCCCGTCTTGAGGATGTAGCAATTGTTGGAGTCGAAGAGGGTGGCATATCCTTTATCATAGATTTGGGATACACTTAGAAGGTTAAACTAGAGGTTGGAGCAGTAGTTGACATAGCTAATCAACCCATTTAATACTGTTCCTTCACCAGTAATCTTTCCTTCTCTCTTATCTCCTCCATATGCTACGTTTCCTCCATGTTTGCTTTTGAAATCCTGAAGGAGGGAACAATTGCCAGTCATATGGCGGGAACACCCACTGTCAACATACC
Organism: Flaveria ramosissima; assembly: GCA_025215565.1. Taxonomy (NCBI): domain Eukaryota; kingdom Viridiplantae; phylum Streptophyta; class Magnoliopsida; order Asterales; family Asteraceae; genus Flaveria; species Flaveria ramosissima. The sequence continues at coordinate 8,448,978 of CM046034.1, forward strand.
ATATGTTGTAAGGCCTTCTATGATGTCCCTGCACAGACAAAGAAATTAATTAGAGGGTGCAACCTAAGCCAAGATGGTCTTGGGTTATCCGTCTTTTCCCAGTACACAAATTTCCTCTAAAGATGCATTGTCTGCTGGTTTTGGAACTCTAGGTATACTAGACTTCCTTTGCATGTTTTTAGCTCTGTAAGGAGAAGTGCTTTGAGCTCTCGTCCTTTGAGTGCCAAGGTCTGTTTGGTGTATGTTTGAGACTTATGTCTCTTTTCTGCTTGTTTAAAGTTATCATAAAATGTTTTTATCATTGTTTAAAACAACTTTGTGTGTAGAGTCTGTTTTGCTTTTTATTCTTTTTATTGAAAAAGCAATTGGCTGTGTTATGATTGTTTCTTTCACAAATTGAATAGTAATTATGAAAATGGCATGTTTATGTACTGTGATTTTCATGTCATAGTATCCGCAGTACTTACCATATTTGCACTTTTCAGTGTTGTGGGTGTATTGATCACAACACTCAGAGTAAGGCAAATTTGTAGTACTTTGTTAGTTGAAGACTTTTTATTGTAAGTTAGATTTTGGTGGTATATCAAAAGTTACTTCAGGTTGTTTGGACTAATTGGGGGCTTTTCCTTTCCTTTTGTTTGGTCTTTTGAGAGGAAAAGTGGAAGACTCGGCCTTTCTTACACTAGAGAAAATATTAAATACTTGCTTCTGCTTGGTTTGTTTGGGTGTTGGATCAACCACACTTGAAACTTTTTCAGTTTCAGCAACCATTGATCAGACTCATCATATAAAATATCTTCATCATCTTCATCTGTGGTTTTAACATCAAATTCATTGTTTTTCCCCTTGATAAAAATTTGTTGATTTAATTTGTGATGGTGCTTGACTTTTAATAAATTTAATAAGAGGTGATTTTGATAATAATGATGATTTAGATGATGATGATGGCTTTGAGTCATCTGTCCTGTCATGTGGATCAAGTGATTCCCCATGTTTACTGGTCATTGATTCAGGTAGTGGGATATAGTTGTCATTGTAAGGTGGGTTAACCTTATTATGTCCCAAACCTGAAGGGTCTTTAAAAGCACTTTGTTGAGCAAGAAGTTCTTCAAACTTATTATTTCTCACCTGAAACTTTTGAAGTTTCACTTCAGTTTCAGCTTGTAGTGTTTTAGACTGAGTCAGAGATTTAGAGAGTTGCTCAACCTGAGTTGCAAGTGTTAGTTTTTCAGACAAAAGTTTGTCCAAATCATTTTTAAGTGACAAAATTTTGATCTCATATTGTTTTCGCTCAGATTGTAAACTGTCATTCAAAATGTTTGTTTTAATAACTTTCTTTGAAAGTTGGTCTGCATGCTCTCTGTATCTTGTGACTTCATCTATGCATGCTTGAGAACAGAGATTTTCTTTTATCTCTTTCGGGATATCAATAGTTTCTCCTCAACCTGTGCCATGAGGGCGTTGTTATGATATTGTATCTCTACCACATACATGCTCCAATCATATTCTTCATCCTGTTTGATTATCATTGTTGAGGATTTGGAGTGTTGATTGGGGTTGTATTGTGTGATTTGTGCTGGTATTGGTGCTGATGGAATGCTGATCGGAGGTGGAACTTGTCTGTTTGTTTGATAACCACTTGATGTCTGTGGTTGTTGATTGTTTTTATTAGCCCTTGATTGTTGACATTCTCTTGAGAAATGCCCATATAGCTGACATTTGTAGCATCTTACCATGGTCTTGTCAAAACCAATCTTTGTATTCTTATCCATGTTCAACCCCCTGTTTCTTTGCAGGAACTTCTTTGACCTATAAGCAATCATTACCATAGACCATAGAAGATCAATCTCTTCAACCATGTCTGATGGCAACTCATTCAAATCCTGTTGGATAATTTGTAATGGTGTGAGATTTGCACCTAGATATGCTTTAAAACTTGTGGAGAAGGCTGGAAAGGCTGCCTTTTGCTCCTCACTCTATAGAGTGATTGTGAGTGCATCCATAGGTTTCTCAAACTTCTGTATGTTTTGGGTCTTTGTGTGATGTTGTTTTCTTGAACTTGAAGTATGTTTGTGTTGTTTGCTCTGAGGTGTTGCTTCATGTGAAGCATTAACACCAGTCTTTTTAGACTTATGTTTGTGTTTTGGTGATGCAGGAGCAGAAAAGAATGAAGTATGATTGGAGTCAAGAAACTCGTCCTCGTCATTTTCTCCGGTGCATGTCAAGAATGCATTGTCTATTGTTTGCATCTCTTTGAATTTGTATGATTCCACATGTCTTATAATGCTGTTGTTTCCGGATATCTCATCTGATTCTAGTGCCTCTACTTTAGCAACTAGAGCATCCAATGACAATGCTTACCGCTTTCATTAGAGAGACAGATTGTGCCTAGCTCTCTGGAAGAGTATGCAACATTTTCTTGTTGATCTTCATAGATTCATATTTGAGACCATAAACTATCATCTCATTCACCAGTTGTACGAATCTATAGAGCTGCTGTGGTATGGATTCACCTTGAACATGATGGAAAGTTTCATATTGGGTTCTTAGTTTTTCTTTCTTGATTTCCCTTATTTCATCACTTCCTTCACACAATGTGTGAAGAACCATACACAGATCATGTGTTGTTTTGAAGTTTTCTACTCTGGTTAATATCTCAAATGGGAGAGTCATTGCAAGAATAATGTATGCTTTCATGTCTGTTTTGACTTTCTTCAAGTCATCACCAGCTACACTTTTCAAACTCACTGGTTTTTGTATATTATAATATGGACCTAAAGTCACAGGAATGTATGGTCCCTTGGTTATGGAAGTCCATAAATCCAGATCTTGGAAAATAATCCAATTTCTAAACATGATTTTCCATTGTTTAAAGTCATCCTTGTTCTTCAGTCTTGGTGGTTTAAGACCACTATTAGAACCTAAAACTTCATCTGACATGATTGTTAAATTTTAACTTAACGGTTTAAGTCAAATTTGTTTGATTATTTAGCTCGGTGCTAAATTTGATTTATCTTAAGGTCACTAGGATTTTTTGATTTGTTTGTGACTTTTAAATTTTACTAAATAAAGGAATTTAATTAATTTGACTTCAATTAATTAATTCCAATGAAATTTCAATCATGGCATAATTAATAATAAAGGAATATTCTGTTAAATGAATAGTCAATTAGTCAACACCCTTTCTAATAAATTCTGGTCAACAAAGTCAAAAACTTAAAAAAAAACAATTACTATGTTTTAAAGTGGCGGCTTTATGAATCAAAAAGTAACCTTTTGAAAAATACAAATGAAGAACGGTTTTCTTCACTTGTTTTTTATGAAAATACAAATTAATTTGTGCTATTGATGAACTAGGGTTTATCCTAAAACTGGTGCGGCTGTGACAACTTCAAAGAAAACAACAATCGGTTTGTTGTTTGAAGATGTTTAATAACCTGATTCGAGTATAGAATGACTCGACTGTGAAGATTTAAAGCACCCAAAACAGTGTTTGTTTGATGAAAAATTTATAGAACAGTACCCGTGTACTGTTTTATCCAAAAACCCTTGAAGTTGACGAGGTTTTAGTGATTCTTATGAGGATTCTATTTGAAAACAGTGTATGAGTGTTTTTGAGAGCTTTGTTAACAACAAAAACACAGAATCTTCTTCAAAATAAACTAACACAGACGATTAAATCATGTTTTTGAACATTTGTTGAATGTATGATGTATGAGAGGGTTTTTGTGTTAATTGCAAGCTCAAAATGGATGTTATGAAGGTAATGAATCATAAAGATCATTATATTGATTGAGAGGATAAAAAACCAGTTGTATGATTTGAGCCAAGGCTCTGATACCACCTGATGGTTCGAGGTTTGGACTTTGAAGAACAAATGTTGAATCCCCCAAGGACCTTTTTCAATCTTGCAGGATCAGGTTTGTCACTTAACACTTGGATTTCTCTCAAACTCACTTATATTACACTCAAATCAGATAAAGTAGAATCTCTTCTAAGAGTTGATAATAATATAATAAGTAGCAAAGAACACAAGGAAATAATTTTCAAGCTACTTGTATATATTACTTCTCAACTCAAAGTATTACAAGACTCTTACAAGCATGAAACATGAGTTACAATGAGAAACTATATATACTAGATCCTATAGCCGGATATACTTTGATACCAGCTGGAAACCTAAGACTAAAGCATATACTACAATGCTAAAGTTAAGGTATCTTAGATATAGTATTATCTAAGATATGGTAGTCATGACATGTCCATGACTTACCTTTTGTCACCAACTAAAGTTGGCAACTGTACTAACTGATAAAGGTAAACAGTGGAATAAAGTATGGTCAACTACATGGCTTTTGAGAAAACACCATGTAGTATCTCAGAGGTCTGCAGCGGAGTGTCAGGGAGACCATACTTATGTCCACTGGATAATAGTAGTGTCTTCCGAAGGTAAGTTGGCTTCGGAAGAACAAGTTCTTCCAAAGCCACTTATACTTCGGAAGAGGCTTCTGTACTTTCGAGGCTTGAGGACTTCTTTCATACTTTAAGTCTTGATCTTCGGAAGTGAATACTTTGTCTTTGAAAGTTGGAGTTTTCCTTCGGAAGTTGGTCTTACACTTTGTCTTCGGAAGAGCTCCTTTTTCCTTCGGAAGTTCCACACTTAGCTTCGGAAGTCCTTTATTAGTTACACCAAAATAGTCTAAGTGATTTGGTTTTGGTTGCACCAGCCTTTCTAGATCCAACAAACTCCCCCTAGGCTGATGCTACCAAAACCTCACTTGTTTCTGCTTCTCAAAGCTTTCAACACCAGGGACAGAAGATATATATCTGTTTCCTTGTTCTTCCATGAAGTGGTGCTGAGAAGCTTGTACAAGTCATTAGTGGATAGAAGATCCAGTCTATTACTCTGAATGACATGTACCCTTTGTTGTGCCCCCTGAAAAGAGTTAGTTGTCAAGAGTTATAGTCATACTCCCATCTAACTATAGATTCAAGTTCAGGACCCTCAACCATTTGTAGAAAGGCTTTGCTTTTGGATGTTGATCCTTTTCTTTTCTCTTCCTCTCTCAGTTTCAACTCTTCTTCAACCTTGGTCCTAGCAGTTAGCTCGGCCATATGAAGACTGCCTAGATGATTTCTGATATGAGCAGCTACTTCAGAGTTGGATGGGTTGGAGAATGACTTCTCTGCTAACTCAGCAATATCAAATCTGCTTAAGTGTAGCAGAGATGAGGCATTTAGCCTGTTGAACTCTTCGTTCTCTCTTTCAACAACAAAGTTGTGAGAAGAGTCTTCGGACCTCCACTAGATGATCTTCTTCCTAGGCATAAGGGGTTGTCTTGGCACCCGGTCACCTTTCTTGGTATCCAGCAGAGTCACCAGCCTTCTCCTTAGCTTCTTTTCTTCCTCATTCAAAGTATCTGAAGTGAGGCCAAGGAGATTTGTAGCTTGGTCCAATGTTCCTCTGGGCAGATCAAGAAATTGATCTCTAGTGAGGGAACATGAGGATCCATTAACATAAGTCAGTTTGACTGAATCCTCCTCATAGGAGATATCGCTCATGGTTGTGAAGTTGATGAGCTTTGTCTTGATTGCCTTGAACTCCTCTAAGGGGAGATGTTTAGTAGGCTGAGGGGATGGTTTGAGAGGTTGTTGGGTAGGTTGTGGTGTTTGGGTTCTGGCTAGTGTTATGGGTTGGAGGATAGGTAGTTTAGGTGGTTGAGGTGAAGAGGTTGGTAAGGGTGATGGTGTAGGTTCAGGGGTGTAAGGTTTAGTGGTTGGTTTAGTTTTGATGGGGAATGGAAAAGGAATTGGTTCAGGTTGTGGTTGGGTTTGAGGTTGGGTTGAGTAGTTGATTTGAAGATCATCCCCTGTCCCTATCTGTACATCTCCTTCCTCTTCCCCGAGAGAATGTCAGCCTTTATGTCACTAACATGTCGCTGGAGGGTCTTTTCAGACATAGGACCCACCTGCCTGCCAGAGAATCCATGAGCCCGGAGATTGTTTTTCATCCAGGCCTTTTCACCTATCTTCTTGGCAGCACCTAGTCCCGCTTCTTCTTCCTTCTTCCTCTTCAGCATCAGCTTTTCCTTGGCAGCTTTCTTTCTCTCTTTCTCCATTTGATCTTGCTCTTTTTTGAAGATCCATAAGATCGTATCATTGTTGTGTGGAAATAGTTCTTCTAGAGAGAAACCCCTGGAGGTTAGGAAAGTTATCATTTCACTCCTGAGCTGCTGATCAGTTTCTCTTTCTTTCCTCTTTCTTTCTTCCTCTAAGGCCAACCTTGCTGCTTCTTCTTTTTGTTGTTTTTGCAGCAAAGTTGCCTTTTCCAACTCAACTAACTTTTCTAGTGGTAGCAGGAGTACATCTTCACTCACAGCTCCTAGATTGACAAGTCTATCAATGATTTCCACCCTTCTTCTTTTGTTGCCGCCTCCTGGTTGGCAGTAGCTGCTTTGCTACTGGCAGCTAGCAATTTTCCAGTTGGAAGTCTACCTTTTCTTTTGAGCTTTTCTAACTTTCTTCCTCCTGAAGCTCTTCCTTGGTCATCTTCCTCTTTCCTTTGATGTCTTCGGAAGTGCTAGACTTTGGGGGTTCTTGGATGGAAGGTTCAGGTTAAGTGGTGGAAATAGGAGCTGTAGTTAATGCTGATGTTTGAGCTAGGGGTTGGGTGAGAAAATCCTCCCTATTAACCTCATATGCAAGTTCTAGGATTGCATCTGTGACTATTAGATCATCAGATACGGAGAATAGTCCTTCCGCAGCTGCAATCTCAGCTTTAGAAGATTGAAATTGTTCTTTCGAGACTTTGACTTGTGCTTTGGAAGTCTGTGAGAATGCACTATCTATCCCAACTGTCTCAGTTGCTAGGCCATCAGTCCTTGTTTCCCGTTCGAAGTTAATCTCAGGTTCCACTTGGACCTTAGGTTGACCAACTTCCTCAATAGTGGTAGAAGGTGCATTTAACCTCTGAAGTTCTTGAGCTTCGAAGTGAATCACAGACAAGTCAGGACTTGGCTGTTCAATGAAAGATTCCAACAGGAACTTGTTGAAGAACCTGTTGAGATCTTGGAGCATCCTTTGATCCACTTGAATTACAACAGGAGGAGGCTAAGGAAAAACTGAAGCTTGTTGCATATGGTATCTTAAACTTAAGGAAGTGAGAGCTTGACTTTGTGGTTCCTCTTTCCTTAGGCTTTGTCTCCGAACACTCTCCCCCTTTTTGGTAGCATCATCTTGAGAGCTTGATGAAATGGAAGAAGAGGTCAATGAGACCTGTATTGTTACGTGCCTAACAGACCTCTCAATCTGTTTCTCAGCTAGTTTGGCCTTGAGGTTTTCAATCTCAAGTTGCTGAGTGGCAGACCTATCCTCTAAAGTCCTAACCTTAGATTCAAGATTTGAGACTTTAGAAAGTAGGTCTTCAATGGTGAGTTGCAGTCTTCCCTCATCTTCTTTTGAAGAATCACGGGGAGATGAGATAACATACCTAGTATGTTCATCCTCACCACCAGATGTGGTTTTTTGGCGCCCTGGTTTCCCTTACTTAATGATGTCTCTTTCAGAGTCATCAAAGGGCATGGTTGCCGTAGATTCAGTCTCAGTAATGTTACCACTATCCTGAGGGTCCATTGAGGCTCCTTTAGTAGTGGCAGCTGAATCTACATGAGTCCCCTCCACATCAGTGGGACTCACCTCAGTAAAGGCTTGCTGATGGGGGCTAGAGATAAGAGATCTCTCTGGGCTCTGTTGATCCTTGAGAGGGTGTTGTGGATCAACTTCATTGCCCTGAAGAGACATAATCTCTTCATCAGCTCCTATTAGTAGGTCACTAAAGGATATAGAAGTGAAGCCTAATGACTCGGGACTTTGATCAATGTCTAAAGGCATTGAGCCTATGTCGGGGCTGTCTATTTTTGGCTGCTCAGGGGAGTAAAAAGACTCTCCCTGAGGGTTTTCAGTTTGGGTTTCGGGCTCACGGGTCTGGGACTGAGGAGACTCAAAACCCATATTGAGGTCAATTGTGAAGGATGGTTGGACCTCAGGCTGAGTGGGAGCCCATTGTTCCACTCTAGCCTTTTTGGATAGAACAGGAGGAGCTTGTTCAATCAGAGAAGATCGAACAAGGGTTCGCTTGGGGCGTCTTTGATAAGTGATAGTGATTGGGTGAGAAGGTAGATTTGGCAATATGAGGGTAGTTGCTGGTGTGGGTTCATCACCGTGGGGTAAACAAGGATGTCACCAGGAGCCATTGGCTAAGTCATACCTGGAAGAAGTGCAGTATATCTTCCGGTGAAGTTGGTGGACACTCTCTTTAAAGTCTTAAATACTCATTTGAGGAACAATCAGAGCAGCTGTACAGACAAGCTTACTCTGGTCCAGCTCACAATTAATTATGTGCTGAAGAAACCTGGGATACATGAAGAATGTGTCCCGTTGAAGGTTTCCCATAAGATTGGTCAGCACAAATCTTGAGTAGTTAACGCGGAGGCTTCTCACCAAACCATGAACTAGGCACCCAAGTTCATATGGGATTTGATCCCATCCCCCAGATTTGTTGGACAAGCAATGAAGACCTACATGCAGCAGGAACTTCCAGTTGTAAGAGAAGTTAAACTTGTAAACGGTTGACCTGCTTACATCTCCACCATATCCCATTTGGATATAGGTGTTGTCCAAATCTGCCTTGGGGAACTTTGTAGGAGCGCCCTCATCATGAAGCTTGAGATGCTCCCTGATGAGTTGTTTAGAAATGACCAACTCCTGGTCACAGATGCTCGATCTTATTACACGAACCCCATTTAGGGTTTCAATATGACCATTTGCCCAAAATTCAGACATATGATTTGAGTAAACCGTGGGATTAACATTCAGGGCAGTGTAATAAGAAGATTGGGTTAGAAAGGAGATGATATCTGAGAAGTCGGCATCCCTTGAAGAATCAAGAAGTGCGACTTGGTTGTGCTGAGGGTTTAGTGCCATTTTAGAAAGTTGCAGGAAGATAGTTCGGAATTGGGTGAATTGGGGATGAAGGAAGCTTTTAGGGTAGTAAATTTGGTAAAAAGATGAAAGTGATTAGCCGAAGTTATTTAAATGGGTGAAATGGCGGTTTAAGGGGTGTGGATAAGATGATGGGACGTTTCAGTGGAGGATGTGACAGGGGCGGTAAGGTTTAGTCCATTTAAATAATCCGACATCATTAACAAAATCTTTACCTTTTACAGAGTGGGACCCAAAAGATTTCCGTTACACAGTAAAGTCTTTCTTTCGAGTATAAAGTATTTCCAAAGGTAATGCTCTTCCGAAGGCAAATTTACTTCCGAAGGTAAAGTTTTTACTTCCGAGAGTCTATGTTGCTTTCCGAATGGAGAGTGTTATAAGCTTCGGAAGTAGATCTGATATGAAATCAATCGCTTCTTCCGAGACTTAACAACTCTTCCGAAAAGAAAATTATCCTGGGACGAATTTGCTTCGGAAGATATGTAAAATATCTTCCGAGGGTTAATTCCTCTTCGGAAGAATTTATACTTAGAGAAAATTTCAAAGAAAGACCTTTTGTAACAGGGCTTAGATTGTTTTGACACAAAACTTTACACATTAAAAGGTTTTCAAATAAGATAGACTAATCAAGGTTTATCATCCCAATAGCTGTAATGAGATATTTGAATCTTTGTTCATCAAAGGCTTTGGTGAACAAGTTATGCAGGACCGTTTAAGGGCTTAAACACAATTACAACACAACAACACAATGAGGAGAATAACTAAGCTCTAATCAAACAGTGAACTGGGTAACCAAAGTGATACAAAGAACACAAGTAAAGCAAGAGACAGAACAAGAGAGTATGGGTTTCAAGGAGGCAGTATATTGCTTTCTCAAGTTCTTTTACAAGTGTTACAAAGCATAAAGAAAAGATACAAGAACTTGAAATACTTATACTACAACCTACAGCCGGCTATACTTTGAAAGCCAGCTGGATACAATTGACTAGACACTAACAAAATCAATTGTAGGATCAAAAGGCATATCTGCCTTTTGACCTTGTGACTATGACATGCCATAGCTCACATCCTTATACAATACAAAAAGGATAAAGTACATAAAGTGGAAAGTTGAATACTCAAGACCTTAATGTACAGTTACCAAAAGCAAGACCCTTTTCACCAACTCATGTAAGTTGGTGACTTTACAGAGATGCAGCGGAAAAGGTGCTTTATGGAACAGTACATCAGATAAAGCATGTGTACTAAAAGTCTTCGGAAGAAATTGTCTTCATAGGATGAGGCTTCGGAAGACTTTGTCTCTGAAGCTTCGGAAGACTTCATGTTTGGCTTCGGAAGATATTGGTCTTGGCTTCGGAAGATTTTACACTTAGAGTATTTTCTAATGCTTTGTGTAAAACTTCCGAAGCATTCTTCACTTCAGTACTTAGTGCATGTTGCTGAGACACTTAGGCTGTTTTGGGTTGCATCAGACTTCAGGAATCCTTACAAACTCCCCCTAGGCTGATGCTACCAAAACACTTGGAAGATCTTCAAATGTTGGTAGTCTTCAGTACAATCAGGACCATTCCTTTCTTCATGAGATGGTCAGGATCATCAAGACTTTCATAGTATCTTCTCATCTCAAAGAGATCATGCAGAGGTAAGTTGATTATGTCTTGCCATGAGTAGACATTCTCAACACCTTGATCTCTGATAACAGTCCATCTCTCTGGATTGGTAGAGTATGTCCAGGACAAGATGGGTGTCTCACTAGTTAGAGGAGCCACTTGAATAGGAGTTGATTGGGCTGCCTCATCATGCACTTCCTCAGGTTGATCTGATTCAGCCTGAGGTGCAGAGGTAGATGACTTTGGCTTCTTCTTCTTTGTCTTTGGTTTAGAAGCCATCCTCTTCTTCCTCTTGGTTGTCTTTAACTGAGAAGACTGGTCTGCAGCACCATGTTGATCATCAGTGTCTTTCTCAGTTGGGTGTTCCTCCCTCACAGGTTCAGAAGGAGAGGGAGTTTGACCCTGCCTAGGATCAGAAGATGAAGCTTGCTGGGGCTCAGCTGGAGGTGCTGGTTGAGGTGTCTCTGGTTGTTCAAACTTGACCTCCACTTCAGGTGGGACTTGACTTGGAAGAGAGTGCAAGTCAATAAGTTCTCCACTTTTAATCTTCTGCTTGATCACCCTAATATGCTCATCCATGGTGGATAGAGACATGGGGCCAAGTCTCCTTCCGGAGAATCCATACAGCTTCAAGAAGCTCACCATTCTTTGTCTGTCAGCAGACTTCTTTGCATTCTTTTGAATGATGGCCCTTGACTTTGCAGCTTCTTCCCTTAGTTTCCTTTTAGTTGTCTTTCTTTCCTTGACTAACTCAAGCTCAAGTTGCTTTAGATACTCGAACTCAATGAAGTCATAGGACAAAGGGAGAAGTGCATCTGCCTGATAGAAGCCTGTGGCACTCAGGTAGTTGATCATTTTGATCCTATCTTCCTCTTTATCTACCTGAGGTTCTTGTGGAGCCACATCTTCCTGTGCAGGACTTTCTTGAACTGGTGAGAGAGTAGGAGCATGCTTGTAAAGTCTTTTCTGTCTCTTCTCCTCTTTGAGTTGGAGAAGTATCATTGCATCCTCTTTCTCCTTCAACTCTCTTGACACTTCTCTGTCAGCCAGTTCATTTAGTTCTTCTAAGGGGAGGGAGATGATCTCATCAATGTCATAGTTCCTGGTCTGTAAGTAGGTAATCCTGACTGCCCTTAACTCATCATCTTGAGTATTTGGTCTGGGAGCAGCCCTGATTGCAGCTTGCATGAAGCTAGATGACCCAGTGGAACTTTCTCCCCTTAGTCTCCTTTTCCTCTCTCTCTCTTCCTCCTCAATTTCCTCAGGAGTCATTATCCTTTTCCCTTTGTCACCAACAGACCTTTGTGACTCAGGGTGGATTGAAGCTTGGCCTTCATTGCTTGGAGTAGCTTCCATGCTCTGGCCAGAGAGAGGCTGAGAAACACCTTCACCAGCAGGTGTCTCAGATGGAGTTTGGACCTCAGCAGCAGTTGTTGATGATGAGACAGGGGTCTCAGGTTCTGTCACTGGGCCTTCAGTCAAGGTTTCCCCTATGAAACTAATCTTAGGGTCCACCTCAACATCCAGTTGACCGATGACATTGCCTGATTGCCTAAGTCTCCTTCTTAGAGAGAACTCTGCAAGGATCCTGTCTTGGATTCTTTGAGCCAGCCTGTCAGCTTGTCTTGAATTGCTTGGATTGACAAGTGGCAAGTTGACTAAATCCAGTCTTTCATAAAAGCTCAGGCTTTGGAATTGAAAAACTTCTTGTTGGCCTTGAACTCTTTGAAGTATGAGGGCTCTCCTGTCATCATCATACCTCCACCTTATGATGTGATTGCCAGTTCCTAGTGGTGGAGATGAGACAGCCCTTGGTATACCTTCCTCAAAGAGACTCCTGATGAGAGAGTCTATAGAGTCCACATTAATGTGAACTTGAGGAAGTTGCTGAGAATGCACAACAGCAAGTGAGGATGGTGAGTCCTCTATGTCCATTCTCTCTGAAGAACTCCCAGGTTCTGTGGTTGTAACAACTTTCTCCCCCTTTTTGGTAGCATCACCCACTTGCATAGGTGAGCTGGAGGATAAGTCAATCACTTCCACAGGTTCTTGTGTTCCTGGTTGAGCTCTCCTTAAAGGTCTCCCAGCTAGTTTTTCCTGCAGATATGAAATCTGGAGTTGCTGATCATTGACCCTGTTTTGCAGGGTAGTCACCTGAGATTCCAAGTGACTAACCTTAGAGACTAAGTAGGTGCATGTTTTTGACAGTTTTTGCACCTTTAGTCTCAAATTCCCCTCATCTTCATCAGAAGATTCATTGGGGGATGAGATGATTGGACCAAAGTCCTCTCTCTCACCACCAGCTTGAGTTTCTTGGCTGCTGGTTTTCCTCTGCTCACTGGCAGCCTCAGTTGAGATGCCAATGGGCTGAGTTGCCATGGTTGAGGTCTTAATGATGTAATCACTTTCAAAAGTGAGAGCCTCTTCCATATGGACATCCTGAACAGGTTCAGAAGTGTCCACCTCAGTAATAGGTGACTGATGGGGGATAGACTGAGGAGAGTCAGAGGTACTCATCTCTCTTTGAGTAGGGGAGGAGAAGAGAGACTCATGGTACTCACTGAATCCTAAGTCTTCATCAGTGTAAAAGGATAGGTTGGGAATTGGTTGGTTGAGATCCAAAGGCTGGGGATGGTAGCTGTCCCCTGAAGGTTGTCCACTTGAGTGTTGAGACTCAGAGTGAAGGCTTAAGGTTGTTGGGCTATTGAGCTCATCAGGGTGAGCTTGAGGAACCTCAGCCCTGATAGGTGAAGTAATGGGAGTGGTTTGCTCCTCAGGAGAAGTGGGAGCTCTAGTGTCCACTTCTTCCTGTAAGGTTGAGTATTTGGGGGCCTGCACAGACTCAATAGTCTGAGCAGGGGTTCGTTTGGATTTTCTTTGGTAGGTGAGGGTGATTTCTGGTCTTTTTAATGGTAGGGACAAAAGAGGTGTGGGTTCAACACTAGCTTGTGTTGCTAGGTTGTCACCTTGAGCAATGAGCTCTAACATTTTTGGGACTAGGGCTGTTTCTACCCCAGAGAAGCCTACAGTTGGCTTCTTCATTATTTTAAAGATGCCGGGCTTCATCTGTCCCAATTTAAGAATATTACCTGTTTCCCTCAACTGTGAGCCCAGTTCACAGTTGAGAATGTGTTGAACATATCTAGGAAACATGTAATACTCTAAGGAGTCTAAGTTTGCAAGTAAATTAGTATAGACAAATTGTGAATACCTGAACTTGACCCCTGAACCATTCCATGAACTATAAAGGAGAGATCCTCAGGAATCTGGTCCCATCCACCATGCTTGTTTGACAAGCTGTGGATAACCACATGGAGCAGGAATTTCCATTGGGATGAGACCTTCCCTTTCCTAAAGGTCTTTACAGAGAAATCTCCCTCATAGCCCATCTGCTCAAAAGAATGATTAACAGCTTCTTTTGGGAAGGACACCTCACCTTCTTCATCATCCAGCTGCAGATGTTGGTTAATGATGGCCGGAGTGATGAAGATTGTCCTCCCTTGCACTGTGGCAGACAGTGCCTTCTCCCCATCCATAATGACCTCTTGGCAGGTCTTCCAGAATTCAAGCAAATGATCCTCATATAGAGTAGGATCAATGGTCAGGGAGGTGAATAATTTGACAGAGTCAAGAATTGGCAAATCTCTGAGAAACTTGCATCTTTCTCAGAGCTTAACAGAGCAACTTGATTATGTTGCCTGTGTAGTTGCATGGAGAAATCAGGGTTGTTTCTGCGGTTAAGGTTGGCCATTTCAGAAGCTTAAGGGTGAAGAAAGGTAGAAAGCAAAGGCGGTTTAGAGAATTAGGTTAGAGAAACAGTAGAATTGAGGAAGATAGTGGGAAAGAGGGGGAACCGTTGGGTATTTATATGAAAAGGGATTTGAACCAAAGTTAATGAAAGAGGATAAACTTTGAAATCCGAAAGTCGGTCCCACCTCTGAAAAGGTAGTTTACTTTTGCTCAAAAAGTAGTTTTCTTGGAATTCGAAAAGCTTCCGAAGTTTATTTGTCTTCGGAAGTTTTGATTTAAAAAGCTTCCGAAGCTAAAATGGCTTCGGAAGATTTTCCTGAGAGTCTTGATAATTTATGCTTCGGAAGAGAAATAAACCCTTGAATGCTTTGTATGAAAATAAACAAAGCTTCCGAAGGTTAATTTTGCTTCGGAAGGAAAAGGTTCTTGAAAATAGATAAGTGTCTGAGATAAGAATTTTAAGCTTCGGAAGATGAATTTTACTTCTTCCGAAGGTAAAATCTCTTAGACAGTTATTTATTTTAAAGACATGTTTTTCTTCCGAAGATAAAATTTTATCTTCCGAAGTATCAGAAATTTTCAAGAATCTAAGGAAAGTCTTCAAAAAGAATTTTACATCCAAAGAAAACATGAGCTTATGAAAGTGATGAACTAGACAACTTAGGACACACATATTTTAAGAAGAAATAATTAGAATTAGTTTTAATAAAAAGTCTACTCAAAGTTAATCATCCCAATAGCTGATATCAGATACTTAAATCTCTGTTCATCAAAAGCTTTGGTGAACAGATCAGCATATTGTTCATCTGTATGAACTTTGACTAGTTTAATTAATCCTTTTTCATAGTTATCTCTTATTAAATGATACCTGATGTTGATGTGTTTGGTCCTTGAGTGCTGCACAGGGTTCTCAGTGATAGAGATAGCACTATTGTTGTCTATGTGGATAGGAGTCTCTTTGAAGTTAAATCCATAGTCCAGCATCTGATTTTGAATCCAAAGCACTTGAGCACAGCAGCTTGCAGCAGCAATGTATTCAGCCTCAGCAGTTGATGCAGACACACAGGATTGTTTCTTGCATTGCCATGAGACCACCCTTCCACCAAGGAATTGACATCCCCCAGATGTAGACTTTGCAGTCATATTGCAACCACCATAATCACTATCTGTATAGGCATACAGATTGAAATTTGGATTCTTTGGATACCATAGACCAAGTGTTGAAGCACCTTTGAGGTATCTTAAAATCCTTTTCACAGTGATTAAGTGAGACATCTTAGGGTTGGCTTGATATCTTGCACAAATACATGTAGCAAACATGATATCAGGCCTGCTAGCTGTAAGATACATAAGAGACCCAATCATAGCCCTGTATAAGTGCTCATCTACACACTCCCCCTCAAGATCTGGACCAAGGGAGTGGTTTCTGGCTATGGGTGTCTTAGCAATCTTACAATCAGTCATATTGAACCTCTTGAGTATGTCTTGAACATACTTTGACTGACTTATGAAGATGCCATCTTCAACCTGCTTCACTTGAATTCCCAGAAAGAAGTTGAGTTCTCCCATTGAACTCATCTCAAATCTGTCTTTCATCAGCTTCTCAAAGTCTTTGCAGAGCTTTGGATTAGTTGAACCAAAGATGATGTCATCAACATATACTTGAACCAGCAATAAGTCATTTCCCTGTCCTTTGATGAAGAGAGTTCCATCTATAGTACCTCTTCTGTATCCATGCTTACAGAGATACTCAGATAGTGTCTCATACCACTTTCTGGGTGCCTGATGCAGCCCATAAAGAGCTTTGTCAAGCTTGCAGACATAATCAGGATGATCAGGGTCTACAAAACCAGGTGGCTGTTTGACATAAACCTCCTCATCAATCACTCCATATAAGAAAGCACACTTTACATCAAGTTGGTAGACCTTGAAGTTCTTGGATGCAGCAAATGCCAGGAATATCCTAACAGCTTCTAGTCTTGCTACAGGAGCAAAGACATCAGTGTAGTCAATCCCTTCTTCTTGTGTGTATCCTTGAACAACTAGTCTTGCCTTGTTCTTGATGATGATTCCCCTATCATCCTTCTTGTTTCTAAAAACCCATTTGGTTCCAATGGTAGTCTTCCCATGAGGAAGAGGACAAAGGTTCCAAACTTTCTGCCTTTTGAATTGAAGCAGCTCTTGTTGCATAGCTTCAACCCAACTTCCATCCTTTAGAGCTTCATCAACTTTCTTGGGCTCTATCTGAGATAAGAAACAAGAGTGAAGACAAACATTTGCTTCATGGGTTTGTCCTCTTGTTCTTACCCCTGTGACAACATCTCCAATGATGTTTGTGGTGGGGTGAGACTTGTGGATCCTTAGCTGAGGGATCACAGCAAGTTGTTGAGAAAGATCTAAATTTGAGAAATTTAAATCTGGTCTTGAAGATTCACCCTCCACATTATCACACTTATCAAGATTAACTTGATCCAATGAGTGTGAGACATCATTGATGTTGTCATCTATGGTATGGTTATTAGCATCAAGAATTCCTGATCACTATCACCATCACCATTGTTGTCTTCTACAAGTGAGGTATCTTTATCTGGTTGAGAGGCCTCTGAGCTGGAATTTGAAGGCATGCCAGATGTATCAGCTGAATTTGTCATTGTTGTGCTGATAGAAACCTCATTTGCTGAAGTAGTTCCAACTGGAGCTGAAGATGTATGAGTTGAAGGTCTTCCTAGCTCAAATCTTGGATCAGGATCACCTGTATTTAGATTTTCTGCAGATCCTGAAACATGCTCACAAGATTTGTTAAAACAGTTGGTAACTAAATCAAGATCAAACAGCCAATCCGGACCAGAACCAGCCACACAAGGAGTGTGCTCATTGAAAGTCACATTGGCTGACTCCTCAACAATTCTAGTTCTGAGATTGTATACTCTATAAGCTTTAGCTTGAGAAGAGTATCCAATGAAATGTCCATCATCTGATTTCTCAGCAAACTTGGCAATTTGATCTTTGGTATTCAAGATGGTGCAGGGACATCCAAATGACCTGAGAAAACCAATGAAAGGTTTCCTCTTGTGCCAAAGTTCATAAGGAGTCTTACCATGTGTCTTAACTACTAAAACTCTGTTTTGCACATAGCAAGCAGTATTGACTGCCTCTGCCCAGAAGGTGATAGGCAGTTTAGAGTCAGACAACATAGTTCTTGCAGCTTCAATAAGTGTCCTGTTTCTCCTCTCAGCAACTCCATTTTGCTGAGGAGTCCTGGGAGCACTATATTGTCTTGTAATACCTTTTTCATCACAAAATGCATCAAGGATTTGGTTCTTGAATTCAGTTCCTGATCACATCTTATGGTTTTGACCTTGTGATCACATTGATTCTCAACTTTTAAGATGAAATTCTTCAGAATCTCAGGGGTTTCATCCTTAGTTCTAAGGAAGAAGACCCAAGTGAATCTTGTAAAATCATCTGTGATCACCAGACAGTAAGAGGTCCTTCCTAAACTCATTACACTGGTGGGGCCAAAGAGATCCATATGTAACAAGTGTAGGGGAGTAGTGATGGAGTTCTTTTCCTTAGGCTTGTGAGATACCTTGTGTTGCTTCCCTTTCAGGCATGCCACACAATGATCATCACTAGTAAACTCTTTCTTTGGCATTCCAGTTACCAGATCATGTTTAATTAATTTATTCATGTTCTTAAAGTTTACATGGCACATTCTTTTATGCCATAGGAAAGACTCATCACTATTTGCTTTAGATAGAAAGCATGAAACTTCTCCTGAGGGAGATGTTTCTTGCAAATCCATCTTGTACATGTTCCCTTTCCTGGGGGCTCTGAGCAGGATATGCTCATGAGGAATGACCACACCAGGTTTGAGAACAATGCACTCATGCTCAGTAAAGAGCATGTTATGACTCTGATCACAAAATTGGGATACACTCAGAAGATTGTACCCAAGCTCCTTAACAAAGTTTACCTTCTCAATGCTGAGCTTACCATTTGTGACCTTGCCCCTTCCAGAAATGTAACCACCTTCATCTCCTCCAAAAGCAACTGGTCCTCCATCAATTCTCTCAAAATTATGGAGTAGAGACCTATTGCCTGTCATGTGCCTGGAACAGCCACTGTCAATTATCCAGACATTCCTGTTGGTCTTGAGCTGTTCCTGCACAGAGAAAATGATTAGTTACATTTGGAAACCCAAGCCTTACTTGTCTTGGGCTCATTAACAGTAATAGAAGGTAATGCAACAGTAATAGATCCTATGGTTGTACTATGGGGATCTTCAGCTGTTGTTGATGGAGAAACCTCAGTCATTTGGTCTTTCTTAGACTTCCACACCACCTTTGGAGTCTTGGACTTGACCTTCAAAACCTTAGAAGCTTTTGGAACTTCACAAGTTTTGATGACTGATCCTTCGGAAGAATCTACAGTCACTGCAGCAGACTTTAGTGCTTCGGAAGAACTCCTTTCTTCCGAGACCAACTTTGCTTCCGAAGGTAATTTTCCACTTACCTTCTTCTTTGATTTGGAGCTTCCGAAGGAAACAGACTTTCCTTCCGAAGCTTGAGACTTCTTGAGACTCTTTGAAGTCTTTGTTTTAGTCATGTGGACAGTACTTTTAGGATTGTATGGGCAATCCTTAGCAATGTGAGAAGTACTTTCACACATAACACACAACATTTTCTTCTTCAAAGAAGTCTCCCTTGAGAGCAAGACTGGCTTTGGTCACATCCCTTCTCCACCTTCATCTTGGTAGATGCTGAGACAGTTCCTTTGGGCTGTGAACTGTTCTTGGAGTTTGATGGTCCAGGCTGTGCAGCAGTGGTACACAGCAGCTCAGTCTTCTTCTTGACACTGAGATGATTTGAACAAGAACCATGACTCTTAGCTGAGGAGTCTTGGTTGATGTCTTCAGTCCTTACTACTTTGAAACCTGCAGAGATAAAAACTTGTTTCTGCTTAGCATCAAAAGTAGCCTTGATTTCTTGAGCCTTCTTTGCCTTTCTTTTGCTCTTTCTGATCAAGTTCTTTCTTTTGGACTTGGTCATCACAGTTGATTTCTTCTCCTCAGAAGGATAGTGGCCCTTGGAAGAATCCTCTTCTTCACTCTTCTCAGAGGAATTCTTCACTATCACTTCTTCATCATCCTCACTTACAGGATCTATGAGAGGAAGCTCATCTTCACAAGTTCCACACCTAGGAGATCTTACAGACAAGATTGTGTGTGGAGGAGCTATCTCATTTGATCCTAGTCCCTGTCTATTTTGATAACAAACCTTGTTGTGTAGGGATGAGGATATCATGTTCTTGAAGGTCTCTTCTTCAAGAACACTCTTCTCTGCCTTGGCTTTGCTGATCACAAGCTCAGCCTGGCACTCAGTTAACTTAGTGATGAGATCTTGGATCTGAGTTCTGAAATCTGTATGTTCATGTTTTAGTACTGAAATGGTTTTCTCCAAGTCCTCTATCTTTAACTTGTAATCATTTTCAGACTTTCTAAAATCAGATTTTAATATGTTTAATGACTCAAGATCAGATCTCATCTCTAGGTTATAGGACCTGTATCTATTTACTTTAGCAATGCATTCAGGGGAGCAAAGATGTTCCAATACCTTGGCTTCATCATGGTCAGCCATCAGTGCTTGGTTTGGAGAAGCATCCTCCACCTGAAAACTCCAGTCAAAGCCTCCTTCTTCAACAGCAACAGCAGCATGTTGCTTTGTCTTCTCAGCTGAGGAGCTTTGTCAGTAAAATTTGGTCTGGGTTGTGTTTGGCCCCCATTTGCTTTAGGTGCCTTACACTCCCTGGCAAAGTGACCCATAAGGTTACAGTTGTAACACTTAACTTTGCTTTTATCCAGCCCAAACTTACTGCTGGTAGCATTGCTTGGAAATCTTCTTCCTGTCCTCTTGTAGAACTTCTTGGCTCTGTGAGTGAGGAGAGCCATCTGCTGAACTATCTCCATGTATTCCAGGTCATCTGGATGGATACAGTCCAGGTCTTCAAGAGTGAAGAGATAATTCCCACAGCTTTCATCTGCAGACACAAAGGCTTGAGAAGAACTTGTCTCTTGGAATGGGCTTCCTTGAGTAAAGTTCTCCCTTGGTGTCTCCGGGAAGGTGATGAAAGGACCCTTTTGTGAGTTGTCAGGGTAGCATAAGAGATGATGCTGAGGTTCTATGCTGTCCCTTTCAACCACATGAAGGGCTGAACCCATTTGATTGTTGGAGTTGCCAGATGAACCTTGCATGTTCATCTCCATCTGGTATCCACTGAGAATCCCATACAACTCTGTAAGAGTAAGAGTCTTAAGGTTCTCAGTCCTCTTGATCACCACACAATAGTGTGTCCATTGCCTAGGAAGTGAGGACATGAACTTCCTTACAATGTCCCTGTTCTCAAGAGGAACTCCTCCATCCACTAGGGTATCCACAATCTCAACATACCTGAAGTATTGTTGGGTCATGGTCTCACCTGCTTTGAAGGTGAAATTTTCAAACTGCTGCTTCAGAAGATCTTTCTTGTTCTCCTTGGCTTCAGAGGAGCCTTCATACATCAGCTTCAGTGCATCCCACAGCTGTTTGGCTGTCTTGCACTTCTTAAAACCTCTGTATACAGAGTTTGGGAGAGCAGTCTGAAGAGCAGTCATGGCCTTCCTGTCAATCTCTACTCTTTTTCTATCTTCATCTGAGTAGTTGGCCACATCTTTAGGAATCATACCAGCACCAGTAGCAGAGGGGGTGCTGGGTATGAAAGGTCCATTCTCAACAGATTCCCACATTCTTGAATCAAGAGACCTGATGAAGCCTTCCATCCTCATGCACCAGGTGTCAAAATCATCAAGAGTGATCAGTGGGGATTTGTTCATGGTTCCAGTCTCCATATCAGTCTTAGAGATGGCAGCCATTTGAAGAGTTTAGCTTTTGTGTGTGTGAGGGATCTTAAGATGGTTAGATCTTATATCAAGAGCCTGGAATGCTCTGATACCAATTGCAGGACCGTTTAAGGGCTTAAACACAATTACAACACAACAACACAATGAGGAGAATAACTAAGCTCTAATCAAACAGTGAACTGGGTAACCAAAGTGATACAAAGAACACAAGTAAAGCAAGAGACAGAACAAGAGAGTATGGGTTTCAAGGAGGCAGTATATTGCTTTCTCAAGTTCTTTTACAAGTGTTACAAAGCATAAAGAAAAGATACAAGAACTTGAAATACTTATACTACAACCTACAGCCGGCTATACTTTGAAAGCCAGCTGGATACAATTGACTAGACACTAACAAAATCAATTGTAGGATCAAAAGGCATATCTGCCTTTTGACCTTGTGACTATGACATGCCATAGCTCACATCCTTATACAATACAAAAAGGATAAAGTACATAAAGTGGAAAGTTGAATACTCAAGACCTCAATGTACAGTTACCAAAAGCAAGACCCTTTTCACCAACTCATGTAAGTTGGTGACTTTACAGAGATGCAGCGGAAAAGGTGCTTTATGGAACAGTACATCAGATAAAGCATGTGTACTAAAAGTCTTCGGAAGAAATCTGTCTTCATAGGATGAGGCTTCGGAAGACTTTGTCTCTGAAGCTTCGGAAGACTTCATGTTTGGCTTTGGAAGATATTGGTCTTGGCTTCGGAAGATTTTACACTTAGAGTATTTTCTAATGCTTTGTGTAAAACTTCCGAAGCATTCTTCACTTCAGTACTTAGTGCATGTTGCTGAGACACTTAGGCTGTTTTGGGTTGCATCAGACTTCAGGAATCCTTACAAGTTAGCATATTGTTCATTTGAGTCAACTTTGATTAGCTTGATTAGATTTTTCTCATGAATATCTCTAATGAAATGATACCTGATATCAATGTGCTTAGTCTTGGAGTGCTTCACTGGATTTTCAGTAATGGAGATAGCACTGTTGTTGTCAATGTGGATAGGAGTGCTCATGAAGTTGAATCCGTAGTCTATCATCTGGTTCTGAATCCACAGCAGCTGAGCACAGCAACTAGCAGCAACAATGTATTCAGCTTTAGCAGTTGATGTAGAGACACATGATTGCTTCTTGCATTGCCGTGAGATGATCATTCCACCAAGAAATTGACATCCACCTGATGTTGATTTCTTGTTGATATTGCAGCCACCATAATCACTGTCAGAGTAACCATAGAGATTGAAATCACTATTCCTTGGATACCAGAGACCTAGTTTAGGTGCTCCTTTGAGATATCTGAGGATTCTCTTGGCAGCAACTAGGTGAGACACCTTTGGAGCAGCCTGATATCTTGCACAAATACAAGTTGAAAACATGATATAAGGTCTACTTGCTGTGAGATACATCAGAGAACCAATAATTGCTCTATACTGATGTTGATCAGTATCCTCCCCCTCAGAGTCAAGGCAGAGATTTGGTTTCTGGGTATAGGTGTTTTGGCTGCCTTACATTCTTTCATGTCAAATCTTTCTAAGATGTCATTGACATACTTAGATTGACTGATGAAAAACCCTTCCTTCATTTGCTTCACTTGAATTCCAAGGAAAAAGTCCATTTTCCCATGGAACTCATCTCAAACTTCTTCATGATGCTCTCAAAGTCTTTACACATTTAGTCATTTGAGGAACCAAATATGATGTCATCAACATAGACTTGAACGACCAAGATGTCTTTCCCAGACTTCTTTATGAAAAGAGTCTTATCAATGGTACCTCTAGTGTAACCATTCTTCAGGAGAAACTGAGACAATGTCTCATACCACAGCCTAGGTGCTTGGTGCAGCCCATATAGAGCTTTATCTAATTTGCACACATAGTTGAGATGTTGTGGGTCTTCAAATCCTGGAGGTTGGCATACATAAAATTCCCTATCTATATCCCCATATAGAAAGGCACACTTGACATCAAGCTGGTAGACAGTGAAATTCTTGGATGAAGCATAAGCAAGGAAGATCCTAACTGACTCAAGTCTTGCAACAGGTGCAAAGACATCAGTATAATCGATTCCTTCCTCTTGAGTGTATCCTGAAGGATTTAGTCTGCCCAAGATACATATTAAATTGATGTGGTTAGTACGTTATGATCCAAGTCGGGTCATACCCAATAACAAGCCATACAAATAAATATTAGCACCAATTTAGAAAACGGGTTTTCTAAAACATTGCTTTTGTAAATGAACAACATTATGTAGATGATTTGTTCATGAGAAATCATTTATTTAATTATTTAAATTAGTTAAACAATGACAAATGAAAGTGTTCTAGTGTTATAAAATTAAAAGGGGTTTTAATTTTATAAAACAAAGGGTTAGAGTGTAACATTTGATAAAAGAAAATGGGAGGGAAACCCATTTAAGGGTCCAATTCGGCCGCCCCTTTTGGCCTAGGGGAATCCTCCTTTAGTCTTGGTTCTTGCAACAATAAACACACTCTTACACTCTTCCAAAAAGACACTTTTTCGCATACACACATAAGCAAGTTCTCTCCTACTTCTTCTTGGCCGAAAATCAGCTTTGAAGCCTCAAAAATTCAGATTTGTTTTGGGTAAATTCGGATCTACAAAAAGAGTAGCAAGTTGGTGTTATACTACCTAACAAGTAGGTGTCTTGGAAGGGCTTGTGGGTATCATCTCTTGAGGGCTTCTACATTGAAGTCTTAGCTTTCAAACATCATCATCTTCCTGCATCATTCTCCACGTTTCTAAGGTAGTAAATGTGTTCTTGAGTGTTTTTGATAGTATGCTCTTCCATATAAATAGATCCTTGTCTTGGGTTTTGTTTTAGTTTATGTATATGATACATAAACTCACGTTTTTGACCTAAACTCCGCTGTGTTTTACCTAATAAATGGTTAATATGACTTTGGTAAGGATCTACAAAACCTAACAACGGCATCAAGAGCCGGTTATATGGATACATGCTTCCAAAATTGAAATTTTCGGGTCCTTTTTTAATAAAAAGTGGGCTGGAAATTTCACTCATGGAAGTCCCTTTGTTTTTCAAGATATTACTTTTATATGCATGTAAGGATCTTGAAAAATTAAAATCATGAGATGGTTTGTTTGTTTGGACAAAAACCCACTTGTTCTTGGTTTATGTTGGCCGAGAATTTGGGTTCAAAAGGGGCTGCCATTTTCGACTTTTATATACATATTTGGATGTGTTTTTAGTGCATAAAACCTAGCCATGACCTTGTGTTTGATTGTTTGTGGTTGTGATTTCATTTGGTTGTAATAAAGGCTATGTAATTTATTTGTTTCATTTGGTATGTAATAAGTAGATTAGTGTGCACTTTATTTTCCTAGAAAAAATGTATTAGGATTTTTCCTATGTAACAAGCATTTTGGGGCTGATTTGTAAGACAAAGAAGGTGCCTAAAGATGGTGGTGGAATCACAACACAAAAGGAATACTTGAAGCATTTGGATGCAAGTTCAAGTGGGAGTTCATCAACACATCATTGTGTCATGTTTTTTACCCTAGAAATGACCTCTTAACACACTTGTTATGGCAAGCAAGTGTGTTCAAAATAGTTGGCTATGGTTATGCACTTATATTTATGTTTGGTTGATTATTTGGTTGTTTGGATGAGTTTGACATTTTAATTGTAAATAGATAAACTTGTTGGACAACTATGATAAAACAAGCATAAAATTGGTTCTTTAATATCATTAAAGGAATTAATAAAATGAGTTTAATAAGGGTTAATGATTTAATAAAAATTAGTTTTATTAAAAGGAACCATGAAAATTGTTTTTCATAAAATACCATGCATTTGAATGCATACAAATTGTATGGTATAAAAGTTTTCTAAAAACTAGATTTTAGAACCGCAAAACCCTTTTCAAAACAAGTGTAACACCGTCCTTTTAAACAACACTCAATTCACTTGCAACTTATTTATGGGATAAAGGTCACCTAACCATAAATGAAGAAACTTGTGAAGTTGAGGTGAAATTACCATATTTGTGGGATAAAGGTCACCTAACCACTTATATTTGTAAAATCACAAGTGTGTCTAAGTAGGACGACTTGATTTGGAAATCATGCATTAGGATCACCGAAGCATGACGTACAAACGGTGTTGATGGGATAAACATGCCAAACAAAACTTAAACCGATCCCATACAACTAGAAATTGTAATAGGTTACAACTGTCAAACGTTGACTACCTTGTTAATTTAAATAAAGGGATAAAGGTCACCTAACCGATATTTAAATATAACGTTGGATTCTAGATTTTAATTATTAATTGTCTATGAGACATAAAAGGGTATTAATAATTAAAATACTTTGATATCAAAATACAAAATATTGAACTTGGTAAAATTGTAGATGGCTAACAACAACAACTCAATCCCGACCGTCCATAACCTATCACTAAGGACTATCCTTGAAAAAGAACGTCTAAACCATGGGAACTTCATGGACTGGTATCGAAACTTGAGAATCGTTCTCAAGCAAGAAAGGAAGTCCTATGTGTTAGACGATCCCATTCCCGATCAACCCGATGAGAATGACGTAGAGGCCTTTGCCGAGTGGGTCAAATACACCGAGGACTCTGTGCAAGTCTCATGTCTCATGCTAGCGAGTATGATTCCCGATTTGCAAAAGGTCTTTGAGACACACAATGCATATGACATGATCACCCAGTTGAAGGAAATGTTCCAACAACAATCAAGGGTGGAGCACTTCGAAACGGTTCGAGCACTCCATGCATGTCGGATGGACGAGACCCAATCGGTATCATCTTACGTTCTCAAGATGAAGAGCCACATTGATCGCCTTGAAAGGCTTAACTGTCGTGTGTCCAACGAGTTGGCAACGGATTTGATCCTCAACTCCCTATCCAAGAAGTTTGATAGCTTTGTTATGAACTATAACATGAATGTATGGGACAAGAGTATTGGTGAACTTCATTCAATGCTCAAAACGGCCTAGGCAGGCATGGGTAGAAAGGTTCTACCGGTCCTTACGATCAATGAAGGAGGTAGTAAGAAAAGGATCCTCCCCAACCCTAGGGCAAGTGTTGCCAAAGGGAAAGGGCACGTCAAGGGAAAGGGTAAGGGTAAAGCTAAAGTGGAACCAACCAAACCGAAAGAAAAGAAGCAAAAGGTTGCTCATGAAGACCCGTGTTTTGAGTGTGGTGAGGTAGGCCATTGGAAACGCAATTGTCCGGTCTATCTCAAAGAGTTGAGATCAAAGAGGGATGCGGGGCAAACCTCAGGTACAATCTTTATGATACATGTTGAGCTAAATATTATTTCTTCTAACACATGGGTATTGGATACCGGATGTGGAACTCATATTTGCAATTTGTTGCAGGGGTTCAAAAGAAGTGAGCATTATGCAAAAGGGGAAATTAGTCTCTTTATGGGCAATGGTGCAAAGGTTCACGTAGAAGCCCAAGGAGACTACATTTTGAAGCTTCCAAGTGGTTTGGAAGTTATTTTAAAGAATGTTTTTTATGCTCCTAGTTTAACTAGGAACATTATTTCTGTTTCCCATCTAAGACAATGTGATTATGATTTAAGTTTGTTGACAATGATATTCATGTTTCTTTAAATCATGTGTTTTATTTTAAGGCTATACCTTGTAATGGTATTTATGAATTGGTTCATAATAACACAACATATGATAGCTTAATGTACCAAGCAACCACCAAAAGGCTCAAATCAGATTTGAGTGATTCCTATCTTTGGCATTGTCGCCTTGGTCACATTAACAAGAATCGTATGCAAAAACTTCAAAAGAATGGTCTTTTGAAAACTAATGAAAATGATTCATTTGATGTGTGCGAGTCTTGCTTACAAGGTAAAATGACAAAGGCCCCTTTTAGTGGGACTAATGAAAGGGCAAAAGATTTATTAGGGATCATACATTCGGATGTATGTGGACCTTTTAATCAAATGACTAGGAATGGTGAAAAATACTTCATTACCTTTACCGATGACTATAGTCGTTATGGGTATGTGTGCTTGTTAAGACACAAACAAGAATCTTTTGAAATGTTCAAAATCTTCAAGAATGAAGTTGAAAATCAACTCAACAAAATGGTCAAGCTTCTTCGTACAGATAGAGGAGGTGAATACCTGAGTAGTGAATTTCAAGAGTATCTTAGAAGTTGTGGGATTGTCTCTTAGCTTACTCCACCTGGAACACCACAACATAATGGTGTGTCTGAAAGGAGGAATCGGACTCTATTGGATATGGTTCGATCTATGATGGCTAGAAGTACACTACCTCTATCATTTTGGGGTTTCGCATTGCTCTCCGCGGCCGTATTTTAAATATGGCCCCAACCAAGAAAGTGGAAAGGACCTTTCGAAGTATGGCATGGAAGGGTTCCATCATTATCATATTTAAAAGTTTGGGGGTGTGAGGCTTATCCTAAGCAATACACTCAAAACAAACTGGAAGCCCGATCCACAAAGCGTATCTTCGTTGGATATCCTAGAGATTGTATTGGATATTATTTCTATGATCCAACAGAACAGAAAGTGTTCATTGCTCGAAAGGCAGAGTTCTTGGAAACTAAGTTCCTTTCGGAAGAAACTAGTGGAAGAACAGTGGAACTTGAAGAGGTTCAAGATTCACAAGACGATACACATTTGGTTGATACTAGCAATCAACATGAGGATGTTGAGAATGATCATTTGGATGATCAAGATACACAAAACGTTCGAAGATCTGGTAGAACTAGTGTTCCTCCTGAGAGATATGGATTTTTCATGGATGGATGCTATGTGGTAGATTCGGATGAACCAACCACATACCATGATGCAATGTCAAAACCTGATTTTGACAAATGGCAAGAAGCCATGAACATTGAGATGCAATCCATGTATGATAACCAAGTTTGGGAATTGGTTACACCACCTCTTAAGTCTAAGGTAGTTGGAAGTAAGTGGGTTTTCAAGAAGAAAACCGATATGCATGGAAACTTGGATACTTATAAAGCTAGACTTGTAGCAAAAGGTTTCACTCAAACTCAAGGGGTTGATTATGATGAAACTTTTTCGCCTGTGGTAATGCTAAAGTCTATCAGGATATTATTTGCCATAGCAGCATGTTATGACTATGAGATTTGGCAAATGGATGTCAAAACCGCCTTCCTTAATGGATATCTTGAGGAAGATGTCCATATGGAACAGCCTGAAGGTTTTGTCGATCCAAAACATCCTAACAAGGTATGCAAGTTAAAGAAGTCAATCTACGGATTGAAACAAGCGTCAAGAAGTGGGAATCACCGTTTTGATGATGAAGTAAAGAAATTTGGCTTCATCAAAAATGCTGATGAAGCTTGTGTGTATAAGAAAGCTAGTGGGAGCATTATTACTTTCCTTGTATTATATGTCGATGACATTCTACTATTTGGAAATGACATTCCAACCTTGGAAGGTGTAAAAACCTGGCTTGGAAGCTGTTTTTCCATTAAGGATCTTGGTGAAGCCACCTATATTTTGGGAATAAAGATCTATAGGGATAGATCAAGGCGGTTGATAGGTTTAAACCAAAGTGCATACACTGAAAAGATCTTGAAAAGGTTCAAGATGGAGAATTCTAAGAAAGGTTTGGTACCTATTCAAAAGGGGACTATATTGAGCTCATCTCAATGCCCTAGTTCAAAGGTTGAACAGGAAAGAATGAATGGAGTCCCATATGCATCTGCTATTGGATCCATCATGTATGCAATGATATGTACTAGGCTAGACGTGTCATGTGCTCTAAGCATGACAAGTAGATATCAATAGAATCCTGGTAATAGTCAATGGATGACTGTTAAGAGTATTTTGAAATACCTTAGAAATACTAAGGACATGTTCTTAATATATGGATCTGGTGAGGAGGAACTCGTTGTAAAGGGTTACACGGATGCGAGTTTCCAAACTGATCGAGATGATTCTCGATCACAGTCGGGATATGTCTTCATTATGAATGGAGGAGCGGTCTCTTGGAAAAGCTCAAAGCAAGATGTAGTGGCACTATCTACAACAGAATCAGAATACATCGCCGCTTCATTGGCAGCTCAAGAAGCTGCGTGGCTTAGGAAGTTCATTGCTGATCTAGGGGTCGTTGCTACCATTCAAGACCCCCTAGGTGATAACGAGGGTGCGATTGCTCAAATCAAGGAACCTCGTGCACATCAAAAGACTCGGCACATTGAACGGAGATTCAACTACATAAGGGATGAAGTTGAAAAGGGAAAGATATGTATTCGCAAAGTTCACACCGATCAAAACATTGCAGATCCATTCACAAAACTCCTGGATAGGTCAAAGCATGAAAGTCATACTTGTGCCTTAGGACTTCGATATTCTAGTGATTGGACTTGATCAAATTTTGTATTTGGATATTGGAACTTATGTTATTTGACTTAATTATATGGTTATAATTTTCATTTGTTCTTCTATTTTAGCATGTTTAAATCCGTGAATAAGCAAGTTATTCTAAACGTCCATAGTCGATCATACTTGTGGGAACAACTATGAATGTAAGACTATAATGAACTTGGATTGGTTGATATTCATAAAGTATGAATATAGAGCAAAAGGTTGCTACCAAGGTTCATTGATATCTATGGGATATAGATATAGGACTGACCCGCTCTCTATTATTTCTGCATGGAATCTTTATGATTAGTCATAAGAAATATTGAGTAAAGGCGAATATCATTGTATCCTCAGACCTGAGATACATATTGAGTCTTGATATTCACCAAGTATCGTACTTTGACTTGGTGCTTTGCTGTTCTGAAACATTAACAGTATGTAAGGCTAGGTTCAGGTATGATATAAGGTAATTGTGAGAGACGTATGTAGTCAAGATGGAATTTGTTCCTCTTATTCGTTGAGAGTTAGATGTCTAAGGCCTGTTAAAGCTAAATCATCGGAGAATGACAATTCTGTGTCTCTGGGATTTAACATGACATCTGTAACAAAAGGATGGATGATTAATTCACCTAAAACATTTCAAGTATGGTACTTGAAGGAGATGATGTTATTGAATGGCACCTAGTCATACGTATTAAGGGTAGTAAACTGTTATTAGGCGGTATTTACTGCTTACATCAATTTTCTATGAATCTTGTGCAAGTGGGAGATTGAAGGATTTAGTCTGCCCAAGATACATATTAAATTGATGTGGTTAGTACGTTATGATCCAAGTCGGGTCATACCCAATAACAAGCCAAACAAACACCAATAAATATTTGTTCGTTGATGAGATCATACAAATAAATATTAGCACCAATTTAGAAAACGGGTTTTCTAAAACATTGCTTTTGTAAATGAACAACATTATGAGATGATTTGTTCATGAGAAATCATTTGTTTCATTATTTAAATTAGTTAAACAATGACAAATGAAAGTGTTCTAGTGTTATAAAAATAAAAGAGGTTTTAGTTTTATAAAACAAAGGGTTAGAGTGTAACATTTGATAAAAGAAAATGGGAGGGAAACTCATTTAAGGGTCCAATTCGGCCGCCCCTTTTGGCCTAGGGGAATCCTCCTTTAGTCTTGGTTCTTGCAACAATAAACCCACTCTTACACACTTCCAAAAAGACACTTTTTCTCATACACACACAAGCAAGTTCTCTCCTACTTCTTCTTGGCCGAAAATCAGCTTTGAAGCCTCAAAAATTCAGATTTGTTTTGGGTAAATTCGGATCTACAAGAAGAGTAGCAAGTTGGTGTTATACTACCTAACAAGTAGGTGTCTTGGAAGGGCTTGTGGGTATCATCTCTTGAGGGCTTCTACATTGAAGTCTTAGCTTTCAAACATCATCATCTTCCTGCATCATTCTCCATGTTTCCAAGGTAGTAAATGTGTTCTTGAGTGTTTTTGATAGTATGCTCTTCCATATAAATAGATCCTTGTCTTGGGTTTTGTTTTAGTTTATGTATATGATACATAAACTCACGTTTTTGACCTAAACTCCGCTGCGTTTTACCTAATAAATGGTTAATATGACTTTGGTAAGGATCTACAAAACCTAACATATCCTTGAACCACCAGTCTTGCTTTGTTCTTGATAATTAAGCCTCTATCATCTCTTGTTTCTGAAAACCCATTTAGTGCATATAGGTACTTGACCAGATGGTAGCGGACATAGGTTCCAAACCTTTTGTCTTTTGAATTGAAGTAGCTCCTCTTGCATTAATTCAACCCAGCTACTATCTTTCAAGGCATCTTCCACCTTCTTGGGTTCCGTTTGGGACAAAAAGCATGAGTACAAGCAGGCATTCCCATTATGAGTTTGTCCTCTTGTTCTCACACCTTCAAAGACTTCCCCTATGATGTTCTCAGCTGGATGAGTGTTGTGAATCCTAGGTCTAGGAATTACCTCCCGTTGCAAAGATAGATCCAAATTGGACATATTTTGCTCAGGAGCTTGAACACTTAGTCCAGCTGTTGTTTCAAACTCATTCAATGAGGGCCGATTGAATGAATGAGAAACATCATCGTCATTTGTTTGCTGTGAAGCAGCATTGACAGTGGCCTGTTCCTTCAAGATGTTGCTTCTATCAGCTTGGTGTTGTGCAGTGTCACCTGATGAAGCTTGAGGGTCAACAGGTGAACCACTGGTTGAAGCTCCACTATTCTTTGAGATAGTTATACTGTCAGATCTGCCAATAGTGGGAACTTGATTTGTTGCAGCTCTTGGAGAACTTGGAATAGGTCTGGGAAGCTCAAACAGTTGGTCATCATCATAATCACTTTGAGCACCTGTTCCAGCTGAAACATTCTCACAAGATGGTTTAGAATAGTTTGGAAACAATTCTAAATCAAAGATGTGATCAGGGCCATTCCCCCTAACACAAGGAGTGTGCTCATTATCTATAATGTTGAAATATTCCTCAAATTGTTGATTTTTAATGTTAATAACTCTATAAGCTTCAGAGTTAGAGGAATATCCAACAAAGATGGCATCATCCGACTTTTCAGCAAATTTTGCCGAATTGTCTTTTGTGTTAAGTATGGTACCCCTGCTGCCAAAGGACCTTAGAAAGCCAATGTACGGTGGCCTCTTGTTCCATAGCTCATAAGGGGTTTTTCCATGTGGCTTAACTACAAGAACCCTATTTTGCACATAGCATGCAGTGCTGACTACCTCTGCCCAGAATATTAGGGGCAACTTTGAATCAGCTAACATAGTTCGAGCAACCTCAATAAGTGTCATGTTCCTCCTCTCGGCAACACCATTTTGTTGAGGAGTTCTAGGAGCACTATATTGTCTGGCAATCCCTTTTGAGTTACAGAATGAGTCAAGAACGAGGTTCTTAAACTCAATCCCTTGATCACTTCTAATTATTTTAAACTTGTGATCAATTTGATTTTCTATTTTAAGAATAAAAGATTTGAAAGTTTCAGCAGTTTCAACTTTGGTTCTTAAAAAGAATACCAATGTAAATCTGGTAAAATCATCAACAATCACAAGGCAATATGATTTCCTTCCAATGCTCATTATACTTGTGGGACCAAATAGATCCATGTGCAATAAGTGTAATGTAGTGGTGATGGAGTTAACAACTTTGGATTTATGAGAAGCCCTGTGTTGCTTCCCTTTCAGGCATGCAACACAGTTATCTTTGCAGAAAAATTCCTTTTTAGGCAAACCATGTACCAAGTTATTTTTAGCCAATTTATTCATTGTCTTAAAATTTACATGACACATTCGTTTATGCCATAGTGTTGACTCATCACCATCAGCTTTGGAAAGAAAGCATGATACTTCTCCCATTGGGGAAGCATTGTTCATATCCAGCTTGTACATATCCCCTTTCCTGGGAGATCTAAGAAGCACCAATTCCTGAGGAATTGTCATCCCGGGTTTGAGGATAATGCACTCATGTTCTGTGAAGAGCATTTGATGCTTTTGATCACAGAACTAAGAAACACTTAACAGGTTGTGTTCAAGTTGTTTGACAAAGTGAACTTTGTCAACTTTTAATTTTCCGTTGGATATACTTCCTCTGCCAGAAATATATCCTCCGGCCTCACCTCCAAACTGGACAGGACCTCCATCATAATGTTGAAATTGTTAAAGGAGAGATCTGTTCCTTATCATGTGCCTGGAGCATCCACTATCCACAATCCAAACATTGTTATTCTTGTCATATGGATGTCCCTACACATAAAATGAGATGATTAGTTTTGATTGGAAACCCAAGCCTTTTTGGTCTTGGGTTCTTCTAATGATAGTGACATAATTTAACCAAAATTTATGCATGGGGGTTCAATGGATGTCTTTGAAGAAGAGGTTTAGGCTGCGCATCTTCCTTGATCTTCCATTCCATCCCTTGGTTGATCATAGAGGATGAGCTTGTTGAAGCTTTTGCAGCTTGACATTCTTCCGAAGCTTCTTTCTTTTCGGAAGAAGCCTTCACCACCTTTTCTTCTGAAGTAGTCTTCTTCTGGGATGGTCTCAAGGGAACTCTTTTATTCTTTTGAGTCTTGACAGCTTTAGCTTCCGAAGCCATTTTCCCTTCGGAAGAAAGACCTTTTTCTGAAAGCAACCTTGCTTCGGAAACAAGCTTTCCCTTTTCCATCACTTGAACCATTTGATATGATCCAAATGAGAAACCTTCCCTGACTCCTTCCCTTTTAACATTATTTGCATAATGTGTGCTAGCAGGATTGTAGTAACAATCTTTGGCCATTTGGTTTTGCAGACCACACATTATGCATGCAATGTTAATCTTTTGGAAATTTGAGGATTGCTGTTTCTTGCTCTTTTTCTCTTCATCAGCAACCTTTCCCTTTAACTTCTGATCCTATGGTAGGACAGGAGTGCTGGTACTACACTCCTTTTCTGAATCAGAGTTTCCTACCACCTGGAATCCAGCTGAGATGAATAGACCTTTTTGCTTTGGATCTATCTTCAGCTTAGACTCAGCCACTTTCTTGGCAGTTTTTCTGGCTGCCTTAGCTCTGCTTCTTCTGGATTTGGTGGTCAGGGGTTGATCATCACCGGTACGAGTGGGTGAAATTACCTGGTTCTTCCCTGTGATGGTCTCCATGGTTGCATCACTCTTTGACTCATGAGAAGGTGGGTCAGCAGATGGAACCTCTTGCTCTTCAGTACCATACCTTGGTTGTCTTATTGACTCAAAAGAGTGCGATGGAGGAATTTCATTGGTTCCCAACCCACCATTGTTTTGGTAACAAAGTTTTGAGTGAGAGGATGATGCAAGAATGGCTTGGAAGTTCTGCTCAGAAATAGCATACTTCCTAGCTTGAGCCTCAGCTGTGACAAGCTGGGCTTGAACCTCAGACAATTTGGATATTAAATCCTTTATTTGAGTCTTATAGTTTGTGTGTTCATGTTTTAATGACACAGTTTTCTCCAACTCCTCAATTTTCTTTGCTAGTCAGATTCAGTCCTTTTAAAATCAGATTTTAAAACATTTAAAGACTAAATATCAGATTTAATCTTCATATTGTAGTCCTGATACAATTTAACCTTAGCAATACAGGCAGGAGTACAGAGATGTTCATATACATTATTGTCATCTGTTCCGGCCATGAGTGCTTGAGCAGGAGTCACATCCTGTACCATGAAGCTCTAGTCAACTTCTAGAGCCATTGCAGCTGTCTCTGTTTACTTTCCAGTGGGCTTTGGTGTAGAGGGATGTGTGGAGGCCTGTGGGGTTCCCGGATTTGACTTGGGAGCCTTGCATTCCCTTGCAAATTGACCAAGTTGGTTATAGTTGTAACATTTGGCCTTGGTTTTGTCAAATCCAAATTTGCTGTTGATTGGGTTCTGGGGAAATTGCCTTCCAGTTCTCTTGAAGAACTTCTTTGCTCTGTAGGTTAAGAGAGTCATTTGTTGGTCTATGTCCACGTATTCCACGTCATCTGGGCTAAAGCACTCTAGATCATCAAAGCAGTACTGATAATCACTAGAGTGTCAACTTCCTGAGACAAAAGCATAACTGTCCTGAAAGGAGCTTTGCTGAGCTTGTTGAGACCTTGGAGTCTCAGGAAATGTGATATATGGCCCAGAAGAACAGGATGGCTACTGGGTGTAAGTCAAGTACTGTTAAGGTTGGGAGGGTCCTAAGCCTTCAGCAACCATTAAAGCGTTGCTAACAAGAAGACTCAAGGGTCTGCTTGTCTGATGACCTCTCTTATTCTCCATTTCCAAACGGTATCCATCAAGGATGCCATAGAGTTTGGTCATGGTGAGTGTGTTCAGGTTTTCTGTTCTCTTGATAGAGACACAGTAGAACGTCCACTCATTGGGAAGTGCACTCATGAACTTTCTTGTGAGGTCTCTAAGTTCACCATAGACTGAAGGGAAGAAATGAGATCCATGTACCTGAAGTATTGCTGGCTGAGGGTCTCTCCAGCAATGTAGGTGAAGTTCTCGAACTGCTGCTTCAGTGAGTCCTTCTTGGAGTCATTTGAGCTTGAGTACATGTGAGCAAGTGCATCAAACAGTTCTTTGGCTGACTTGCAATGCTCAAACCCCACCATGATGGAGTTGGGAATTGCAGTCATGAGAACAGTCATAGCATTGCTATCAATGTCCAGCTTCTTCCGGTCCTCATCAGAGTAGTCTTCAACAACTTTCTCTATCATGGCACCGTTTCCACCAGCCACCTTTGGCTTATACGGGCCATTGACAATAGATTGCCACATCTTGCTGTCTTGATACCTGATGAAGCCTTCCATTCGTCTGCTTCATGACCTGAAGTTTTCAGGGGTGATGATAGGTGCTTTAGTCATCGTCCCCATCTCTACTTCAGACTTGTTGAGGGCCATTTTGAGTGTGGTGTAAGGAGGAGTGAAAAACAGGTTGATTAGGATGGTAAGATCTCACAATCAAGAGCCTAAAAAGCTCTGATACCAATTGCAGGATCGGGTTTGTCACTTAACACTTGGATTTCTCTCAAACTCACTTATATTACACTCAAATCAGATGAAGTAGAATCTCTTCTAAGAGTTGATAATAATATAATAAGTAGCAAAGAACACAAGGAAATAATTTTCAAGGTACTTGTATGTATTACTTCTAAACTCAAAGTATTACAAGACTCTTACAAGCATGAAACATGAGTTACAATGAGAAACTATATATACTAGATCCTACATCCGGATATACTTTGATACCAGCTGGAAACCTAAGACTAAAGCATATACTACAATGCTAAAGTTAAGGTATCTTAGATAAAGTATTATCTAAGATATGGTAGTCATGACATGTCCATGACTTACCTTTTGTCACCAACTAAAGTTGGCAACTGTACTAACTGATAAAGGTAAACAGTGGAATAAAGTATGCTCAACTACATGGCTTTTGAGAAAACGCCATGCAGTATCTCAGAGGTCTGCATCGGAGTGTCAGGGAGACCATACTTATGTCCACTGGATAATAGTAGTGTCTTCCGAAGGTAAGTTGGCTTCGGAAGAACAAGTTCTTCCAAAGCCACTTATACTTCGGAAGAGGCTTGTGTACTTCCGAGGCTTGAGGACTTCTTTCATACTTCGGAAGTTGACTTCTGAACTTTCACTCTAAGTCTTGATCTTCGAAAGTGAATACTTTGTCTTTGGAAGTTGGATTTTTCCTTTGGAAGTTGGTCTTACACTTTGTCTTCGGAAGAGCTCCTTTTTCCTTCAGAAGTTCCACACTTAGCTTTGGAAGTCATTTATTAGTTGCACCAAAATAGTCTAAGTGATTTGGTTTTGGTTGCACCAGCCTTTTTAGATCCAACAAATCTCTCAACAATAACAACAATTGTGTTATGAATCAATACTCAAATAATCATAGTGTAGAAACCGATGATTATTGATATAATCTTTATGTGTGTGTATGATTGTGTGTTTGTATGATTGAATGCTATGAATGTTAATAACTGCTTGTTTGATTGATGCATGTTCAAAAGCTTACAAATGATTAGGGTATACGGCTATTTATAGCATATGTACATACTATATACATTTACAAAGATACCCTTACGTAAAAACAAAATACATAATAATCCTAAGTCTATAAGTTGTCCGTTGTGGATGATGTCTTGTCTCCTGTGGATGATTAGCTGTCCGCTGTGAATGTTGAATTACTTGTTTGTTGTGCATGGATGATGTCCGATGTGAACACTTGTATTGTTTGTTGTGTTTTGTCTTTTGTGGAATGTTCATCCGTTGTAGATAGTTCCTCAGTTGTGATATTGGTCATCCGCTGTATGTTTGTTCATTCGCTGTCTACACTTAGGATTTCGTTCTTTATTCACTATGACTGCTACTACATCTGTTGTGGGCACTACTTAATCTGCTGTGGACACTTAGCAAAATTTCTTTATCTACAAAATCTGAAAAAGAAATTTAAACAATAGTTAGTGCTTGATATGAATGTTAACGTTGTTTGTATGTTAGTAAATGATTGTTTGAATGTTAGAACACATTTTGATTGATTATTGCAGGCATTATCCTTTATTCTACTTGTTGAGTCAAACACAAATCCTTGATACATTTTGTGATGAAAAAGGTATTACAAGACAATATAGTGCTCCTAGAACTCCTTAGTAAAATAGTGTTGCTCAGAGGAGAAACATGATACTTATTGAGGCTGCAAGGACCATGCTCTCTAACTCTAAACTGTCCATCACCTTCTGGATAGAGACAGTCAACACTGCCTGCTATGTGCAGAACAACGGTTTAGTAGTCAAGACTCATGGTAATACTCCTTATAACATGTGGCATAAAAGAAGACCTTTCATTGGTTTCCTTAGGTCATTTGGATGTCCATGCACCATCTTGAATACCAAAGGTCACATAGCCAAATTTGCTGAGAAATCAGATGATGGACACTTTATTGGATACTATTCCCAAGCTAAGGTTTATAGAGTATACAATCTTAGAACTAGAGTAGTTGAGGAGTCAGCCAATGTGACCTTTAATGAGCACACTCCCAGTGTGAAAGGTTCTGGTCCTGATTGGCTATTTGATCTTGATTTATTTACCGACTGTTTTAACAAATCTTTTGAAGATGTTTCAGGATCTACTTATAACATATCAGCAGGAGATCCTGATTCAAGATTTGAGCTGGACCAAGTGACAGAATTCCTTCAGCTCTAATGGTAACTAACCCTACAAGTGGAAATCCTGTCAGCACAACCATGACAAACCCATCTGACACATCTGAGGTGCCTATCAACTCCAGCAATGAGTCATAAAACTCAAATGAAGGCCAACGTAGGAGGAGATGGAGATGGTGAAAGTGATTAAGAATTTTATGATGCTGATAACCTCTCCACTTAAGACAACATCAATGATGTCACACACTCATTGGATCAAGTTACACTTGATAAGTGTGCTAATATGGTGGATGATACTCAATCACAAGATCTAAATTTCACTAATTTAGATATGTTGAACCAACTTGTTGTGATTCCTCAACTGAGAATCCACAAGTCCCATCCCACCACAAACATCATTGGAGATGTTGAGACTTGGGGTGAGAACAAGAGGACAAACCCAAGATAAAAATATGTGTCTATACTGTTGATTCTTGTCCTAGATTGAGACAAAGAAAGTTGATGAAGCTCTGAAAGATGGAAGTAAGGTTGAAGCAATGTAGTAGGGACTGCTTTAATTCAAAAAACAAAAGGTTTGGAACCTATGCCCTCTTCCTCATAGGAAGACACCAATAGGTTACCAAGTGGGTTTTTAGGAATAAGAAGGATGATAGAGGACTTGTCATCAAGAATTAGGCAAGACTAGTTGTTCAAGGGTACACTTAAGAAGAATGGATTGGCTACACAGATGTTTTTGCTCCTGTGGCAAGATTTGAAGCCGTTAGGATATTTCTTGCTTTTGCTGCATCCAAGGATTTCAAGGCCTACTAACTTGATGTCAAGTGTGCATTTTTATATGGAGTGATAGATTAGGAAGTGTATGTCAAGCAATCACCTAGCTTTGCAGACCTAGATTATCCCGTTTATGTCTGCAAGTTTGCAAAACTCTTTATGGGCTACATCAAGCTCCAAGGAAGTGGTATGAGACACCGTCATAGTACCTTGTTCAACATGGCTATAAGAGAGGTACTATTGACAACACACTCTTAATCAAAGGAACATGGAATGACTTGATGCTGGTTCAAGTTTATGTAGATGACATCATCTTTGGGTCAACTAATCCAAGGCTCTACAAAGAGTTTGAGAAGTTGATGAAGAATAGATTTGAAATGAGTACCATGGGGAAACTCAATTTCTTTCTAGGAATTTAAGTGAAGTAGGTTCACAATGGCATCTTCATAAACCAGTAAAAGTATTTGCAAGACATACTAACCAGAGTAAGGTTGCTAAGACACCTATAACTAGACACCACTCCCTAGGACCTCATCTTGAAGGGAAGTGTGTTAATGAACATCTCTATAGGCCTATGATTGGGTCTTTTAAGTACCTCACAGCCAGGAGGCTTGATATCATGTTTGCGACATGTATATGTGCAAGATATCAAGACAACCCCAAGATGCCACATCTGGTTGGTGTCAAGAGGATTCTTAGATACCTCAAAGGAGCTCCCAAACTAGGCCTTTGGTATCTAAAGAATTTTGACTTTAATCTGTATGCTTATACAGATAGTGACTATTGTGGCTACAACATGACTGTAAAGTCTACATCAGGGGGATGTCAATTCCTTGGTGCAAGGATAGTCTCATGGCAATGCAAGGAACAATCATGTGTGTCTACATCAATTGCTGAAGCTGAATACATTGTTGCTGCAAGCTACTATGCTTAAGTGCTTTGGATTTAGAATCAAATACTAGACTATGGATTCAACTTCAAAGAGACTCCTATCCACATACACAACAACAGTGCTATCTCTATTACAGAAAATCTTGTGCAGCACTCAAAGACAAAGCACATCAACATCAGGTATCATTTGATAAGAGATAATTTTGAAAATGGATTGATAAAACTAGTCAAAGTTAACACAAATGAACAATATGTTGATATGTTCATAAAAGCTTTTGATGAACAGAGATTTAAATATCTTGTATCAGCTATTGGAATGATTAACTTTGATTGGATTTTCTTAAATTAATTTCAAGATTGTTTTTTTAAATGTGTGTCATTAAAAGTTGTCCAAATTATCACTCATATAAGACCTGTTTATCTTGGAAGAAAATTTTTCTAAATGATATTCTTTAGAATTTTAAGAAGTGAAGATATATTTTCTTTCGAAAGACATTAAGATTGACTTCGGAAGAAACTTATGTCTTCAAAACTAATAACTACTTACTAAGAAATTTACCTTCGGAAGAAATTATGATATATCTTCCGAAGCTTAAATATGCTTCTAAGTACTTATATGTTTTGAAGGATAATTTTCTTCCGAAAGCATTTAAGTCTAGAAAGCTTTATTCATCCTTTGAATAAAACTTTTGAAGTTTAATATCCTCCAAAATGAAATATGTCTCGGAAGCAAAATTACTCTAAGTATTTTTCTTCAGAATAATATTCTTGTCAAACTAAGGAATATCTTCTAAAGTCAAATTGGCTTCGGAAGTTTTCTCAAAACTTCTGAAGTCAAGTTACCTTCGGAAGATTTTCTACTTCCAAGATAACTACCTTTTTAGGCACTTTTATAGAGGTGGGACCGACATCCGAATGTCATATTTTATCTTTTTGCATTAACTTTGTCTCAAATCTAACCATATAAATAGCCTTATAATGGTTCCCCCTCTTTCTTCTTCCTCTTCATCTGCAAACGTCGAACTCTACATTCACCCACAAAAACATCTTTGTTCTTTGCTTTCTTCGTCCCAAAGCTTTCTCAAATGGCCAACCTGAACCTCGAAACCAGCCAGATTTCTCCATGTACCTTCAAAGGCAACATAACCAGGTTGCTCTATTGACATCTGATAAAGTCTAAGATGTTTTCCGTTTTCTTGCTCAATCATCCTACCTCACGACACTCATAATCGACCCTCCATTTTATGAAGAACAACTGCTGGAGTTTGGAGGATCTGCCAAGAGGTCGTCTTGGACGGTGAGAAGGCACTATCTACATCAGTGCAGTGGAAGACAATTTTCATCACCCCAACCACAATTAACACTCATGTCAGGCTGACGATGAAAAAAGCGAGCTGCGTTTCCCAAATTTGTTGTGAATGAATCATTCAGGTAGATGGGCTATGAAGAGGACTTCACAATCTGAACCTTTAAAATGGGTAAGGTATCCTACCAATGAAAGTACCTCCTACATGTTATTATTCACTCTTTATCAAATAAACATGGAGGATGGGATCAAATTCATGAGGACTTATCCTATATAGTCCATGAAATTGTTCAAGTGGTCAAGTTCAAGTATTCCTAGTTTGTTTACACAAACTTGCTTGCCAACTTGGACTCCTTAGAGTACTACATGTTTTCTAGATATGACCAACACATTCTCAACTGTGAACTGGGCACACAGTTGAGAGGAATAGGTGCTACTCTTAAACTTGAACAGATGAAGCCTGTCATCTTTAAAATCATGAGAAAACTATGGTTTCTCAGAGGTAGAAACAGCCATGGTCCCAAAGGTAAGTCACTTGGAATCTTAGGTGGCTACCTTGCAAAGGCAAGTCCTTAATCAACAAATTGAGATCACCAATCTCAAGGGCAAGCTAGCTGAGAGGCCTATCAGGCATGTTTAATCAGGTCCACAAGAACCTGTGGATGTGGTGGACCTAACCTTTAGCTCACCTATGTAAGTGGGTGATGCTATAAAAAAGGTGGAGAAAGTCATAACTACAATCGCAGAACCTAAGAACACTGCCCAGAGTATGGACATTGAGACCTCACTTGCAGTTGTCCATACTCAGCAGCGCACATCAATGTGGATGCCTTGATTCAAATGTCTATCCATAAAATTTAAATTTTATAGTTTTTGAGATAAAATTAATTCTTTTAGGATGACATTTAAATAATGATTTAACTCATAATTTTTCAAATCTTCAAAAATCATCCATCATCTTTAACATTCTTTCAAAGCTTCATCCGATTCATTTTACTTACAAAACCACAAAATTCATTCATAGTAGACTCTATTTAAAAAAACAAGTGTAACACAAAAAAAAAATATGTGTACTAAATACATGATATATGATAAAAACATATGCTAAAACAATGATAAATAATGCCTAAAAATACTACTAACATTAATCACTTCAACTGAATGGTTACTTATCAGACTTGATCTTTACACTATGTGGTTAACTCAGTACTACTACAAAGATTTTAGCAATGAAGAATACTAGGACATGGTTTTTCTAGTGTTAACAAAATACTATTTCGGTGCACTGTTGGTGAACAACGGGTACTCAAAGAGGTCCATGAGGGAAGAAAAACTATAAACAATTGAATCGATAGAAAATTATA
Source organism: Flaveria ramosissima (assembly GCA_025215565.1). NCBI lineage: Eukaryota > Viridiplantae > Streptophyta > Magnoliopsida > Asterales > Asteraceae > Flaveria > Flaveria ramosissima. The sequence continues at coordinate 8,491,709 of CM046034.1, forward strand.
TGCCCCGATACCTCTTTTTTATACATCATAATTCTAGGGTACAAGCTTGTATGGTAATGACACATCTGGTTATGCGTAAAAAATACATAAACCCATGGATTTTCAAGAGACGGCTATGAAATATTGACGTTGTATGGCTGAAAAATATTATGGATGCGCAACACCTAGTAACCACGACGCTTAGACTTTGTATTTTGTATTACACTATTTTTATCTATGTCACCTGTACTTCGTATGTCTATCTATAAATTAGATCTATGAATAAAATGATTTGTGTTTATATACATTTTAGAAAATTCCAAAAACCCAACTTTGGTCTTACATATCTCACTCTTCGTAAAGCCGAGTAACAAACGCTTAAGTTCTTTACAAACACATTATGTAGTACTCTTATGACGAGTGAATTTAACTTTTTAAAATATTTCTTGCATACCGGTAAATTAGCCTAAAGTTATAAAAACCCTATTTTTAAGTTACTATTTTTATGACAGATTTGATACTGGCTTCTTTAAATTTAAGCAATACTCATATTATTGCATAAAACACAAAGTACTATAAGTTTATTAATCTAACAAAGATGACTAACAAGTCACGTCACACAAGACAAATACTAGTTTAAAGTAGAATGTTCAACAACTTGATTTGCAATCCGTGAGTCACTGATTCAACGGTTGGACATCGAACTACAGTCCGTGTTGCCAGCCTCTATTGTTGATCTTTAACAAGGTACTTAACTTCCTTAGCAACATCTATCATGTTTTTCCAATATTATGTCATAATTTATTTATCGACCTAAGTTTCCGTTGAAAGATGACGGGTTCTTTTTCAAGTGTATGTTACACTAGAACACTAAACTGAAAGCTCATGACTGAAGATGTTTCCTTAATGTTAAAGGATGCAGAAACTAACCAAAGTGGCGTTATTATCGTTGACTAAATGTTTCTAATCAAATTACCGTTTTTCCAACTTTTTGTAAAACATAATACCATTTTAAAAAAACCAACTCTTGTGCAATGTAGCATAAGTCGTTAAGCGCTATCAAGTCGAGTGACTAGGGAGTTGTGAGTACTGGTCTAGACAGGGATTACCCGAGAAGTACTCAGATGTGGTAAATTATAAATAAATTAATTTTTGGGGAATTGTACATATATCGTATATTATAAGTCCTTTATATTTAACCAACATATATGAGTATGAATATAAATCAAAAGAATAAATGTTTAAAAACTATATTTTAACAAAATGATATTCATTCTTTAATATTATACACATCGTAATTATCTAATAGCCATCTTCCAAGGTATCTCTTTAAAAAAACCATCAAAAATCGATGAAAAGTAGCAAAAATTGATGAAAAACAACAAAAATCCGAGTTGTACTGAGTTGGACTGACTAGCTCTGATTTTGACAACGGTTGACCGATTTTGAGTTATGTGACTGAGTTATAGTAAGTCGCTTCAGTAAATGAACAATTTTCGAGTACACCCTGAGTACTTAGCCGAATTGCCGAGTTTTACAACACTAGTCATGTGTTATATCTAAATTTCATCTCTTAAGTAGTTATAGATTATGTAATATGTGGTCTCTTTGATTTTTCATAATAATTACCTCTTATCTTGTGGACACGTAACAATTTGATATTCCGTGACATTTGGTTTATGATTGCTTTTACGTATTACTATTATGAAATATTGTTATATCAAATTATGAATATTTTTTGCATTGACACCATATCATTTATTTAACCCATAATTTAGATCATATTATTAATATTTTATTTGTTGACATTATATTTCATATTACTAATATTAAATATCGTTAGACCACATTATGAACATTTTTTTTGCATTGACACCGTATCATTTATTCAAACCGGAATTTAGAGCTTTTTATTAATATCTTTCATATTATTAATACCTTTTTTTATTTGACGTTATACATGTTAACCAATACGTGTTGCACATGAACACTAACCTAGTTCAATATACAATATAAGGTATATCCTATATATTTGGAAAATTAGTTACAAGAATAAATTAAAAAAATCTTTTAAGTTTGTAAAATATATTGTGCATATCCTGTTGATCATTTGATCGTCAACGTGGCACAAGTGGTGATCGATGAGACAGAAAGTACTATGTTGTGTTATTTTAGAGGTGTTTGGTTCGTGAAATTTGTTAGAATGAAATTAAAATTTGAATTTGAGTTAAAAGAAATTGTATTTGTAATTCAATATTTTCAAAATAATTTGTAATTCAAGGGAATTGTAATTTACAAAGAAAATTTAAATTTCAAATACATTTTTAGTGACAAAACACTTATAAAGAAACTTGAATTTATCACCCATTGCAAACCGCCACCACCTCCATGACCACCGATCACCGCCGCTATCATCGACCGTCGTCGCCTCACCGCCGACAATCGACCGCGACCACAAACTACGCCTGTTGCCGAAAAACGGTCGTACCCCACCGCCGTCACCAACCAAGAACCAACAGTTTTCGTCGATAGCGTCTAAAACCGACGCGGTTCAGCGACGACGATTGGTAGTCGGCCGTAGGCGCGGTCGGTGGAGACAGGGTGTTTGTAGGCGGCAGGTATGGTTAGCAGCGACTGTCGATTGTCGACAATGGTTATGGCATGATCGGTTGTCGGCGGGTTTGGATTGCTAGCAGTGACTGGGGCGTCAAACGGTTTTGGGGGATTGACGGCAATCGAATGTCAAAGGCGGCGGTGTCCCATTCGGAGGTGGTGTTTAGCGGCGGTAGCGGTCGGCAGGTATGGGTAGGGGCAGCTGGAGGTCAAGGATGGCATCGGTCGTGGATGCCGGGGTAGGTGGCGGTCGTGGACGTCAGCGTCGGGGTCGGTGGGCGGTCAAGGTCGGCGACGGCGGTCGCGGGCATCAGCAGTTGGCGGTCGAGGTTAGAGGCGGTCCGCGAGGTCGGCAAGGGTCGTCGATTGGAAGTGGGCGGGGGTGGTAGGTGATAGTCAGTGGCGAAAGCAGGAGTCGGTGGAATTTGAAATCATTCAAAGGAATTTGAGGAAATTAATTCAAATTCCTTACGCAATCAAACACGTTAAAAATGTAATTCAAATTCTAATTTTCAACGAATTTCTATTAACCAAACCCAATAGCCTATGGAATTCAGTTCCAATTTCATTAAATTTCATTAAATTTTTGCGTACCAAACGCCCCCTTATATTTACTTCACTATGGTTGTGGTTTATGTTTTGGAGACAATTACATCTTATCGTTACCTGGACAAGTGTGTTGGCGGCTAAATTTGCTTCGATTGCATTCTACGTGAGATTGATGAAATGGGGTTTGATTAGACTGCTTAATTATAGTGTCTAAAATTATCAATGATCAAACAAATGAAAATTTTAGTGTTGTAATATGCATATATCAATTTCATTTTCGCCCTATATTCAGTAGTTTGGGTCGGCTCAAGATTTCTAGGGCCTAAAGCGAAATAAAATTTTGAGTCTCGTCTTTATAGTATTCTTAATGATCATTGCATCGGACCGGTGGCATAAAAATATTTGTTTATAGTTTACTAGCGTAACCACCCGTGTGTTACACGGGTTACACAAATTAAAGTAAATATAAATATAAATATAAATATAAATATAAATATAAATATAAATATAAATCATCAATTACTATTAATAAATCTGTAATATATACACATGTGAAGATAGATTAAAGAAATAGATATACATGTAAACTACATGAAGTAATTAAATACATAGAAATATAATATTAATATTTACAAATCTCTAAAATATTTTTAGTATACAAATCTTTAACCAGATTAAGTTAACAATTTTTCAAACTTAGAAAACCATTTTTTTAGAATTTTCCCATGTAATATAAAATAAATTAAGGATATCTAAAAAATATGTTTTATAAGACATATATTAAAAAAACAAGATAACAATTTGCTTAGTTGAACAATATATTCTCTCCAGCCACAATAAACTCAATAAAGTAACTTTCTACCAGATTGTTATATATTGGTTGTCTCCTTATACAAAACACGCGAACCTTGATTGTATAATCACAACGTGATATGTCAAGATAATTTAAGAAAGTTACTTGTGATATTAATGATGTACCGTTGAACAATATAATTTGATATTTTATCAATAACGTATAAACTTAATACATAAATAAAAAATGAATGAAGTGAAGGTTATGATTGATCTTGTTGTCGAGACTCGATCAAAAACAAGTTAATTTATCGGTTTTAGCTACCTTTATTATGTAAGGGTAAGTAAAGTCGTCTCCACAGGGAATATGTGGAAAGTGTTTAACGAATACGATTCGATTGACTTAAAGACACAAACTTTATAATTAAAAATCAAAACTTTGAATGGATTAGAGAGCAAAAGTGCATAAAGCAAGAAACTTTAGAACTAAGTAACTTAAATACTAAAAAACAATCACTTCCTGGTTTCCAATTCTTCAAGATCAATAATTGGTACTTTTAAATTAGGGTTTGTAAGAAACAATACTTCAAGATCTTAGCTTTTGATTAAAGTGACAACAAAGGAACAATCTTTTAAGACTCGTTCATTCACAATGTTACCAATTCACTTATATCACGTTGCCTACTTTTCTTAATGAGTTCACGATGTAAGGAAACCGAAAAACTGATAATCAACCACACAACTTTATTTATAAGTAACTTGTTTAAATCAATCAAAACATAATGTTGCATTGAGTAGATCGATGTTTAATTAAAAAACCTAATCAATCATACCAATCGTCTCACTTTAAAAAAATCGTACTCCCTAAAGCAATCAAAAGAACCTAGCCACGCATCATCTTTGTTCAATCTTCAATCTTGACTTGGAGAATGTTTGTGGATGATTTGGGGAGCCTTAGAACACCAAAAATCACCTAAAGTTCTTCACTTTTCGTCTCCAAGAAGCTCTAGATCGAATTAGGGTTGATTTGGCTTAAATAAACTTGAAAACCACAAAATTCGGAAAGCTGGTTGGGGGACCGGCGTATCATACGCCCATATGGGCGTATAATACGCCCAAGACAGTTCCAGTAGGCCCAACTTTCTGAATTTTTTGTCAAATACGCCCATAAATACGCCGCCAATACGCCGACCGGCGTATGATACACCCAGGGAGGCGTATCATACGCCGGGCCCCTGTAAAATTTTGATTTTCACATGTAACTTTTCACGAGCTTTCCGTTGACAGGTCGTGGGCCCCGTAACTCTTTTCCTAGCCCAAGTTATGCCCATTTTAAGTTACCATGGTCTTGAACCTTCGGTTTTTGCATTTTCTTCACTTCTCAGACTCCGATTTCCATCCTGCTTCTTCCATACTCTTCATGTTTCACCAAACTTAGTTCCAGTTTCCCGTTTTGTATCTTTTGGTAACTGCGCATTTGGTCCTCGTGGTTTCATCCTGTGCTTATTCACCTTAAAATAAGCTTCCTTAAGCTCCACTTTCCTACACATCAAAACAAACTCAAAGTAACTTCGTTCCATACTATCGACGATGTTAAATCACATAATTAGATCAATTAAACCTTGAATTATTATCACTCGATCACAAGCCCACACTTAACCTTTTGTTTTTCCTCAAACAAACTTACTTGCACACTTCTCCCTAATTAAGCACACATGCCACATTATCACTACCTTGAACAAGTAAGATCCCAATACATGCTTAGTTTTTAACTTCATGATGTAATGTTCAGAACCTAATCATTCAATACTATTTGTATTTGAAATCTTTGGTTGGCATATACTCACCTTTTGCTTTAAACATTCATGCATTCACATTCCTCACAATAAACACTCCTCTCAGTTTATTTTGTGAACTAGTGATGATACACTAGTGTTTATGGAGCTCTCAAACCACGAATACACATAGTAATCATAAGCTCGTATATTAATCAAATCGCCATCAATTGACACAATATAATACAAAAATCAAGAGGTCTTTCTTGGGTGGTAATGTTGGGCTAGGGTTAAGGTGGGATTGAAAGGGATTTTAGAGTGGCTAACAGAGAATGAAATCTAACTTAAACACACTAGATGTCTTATTTATCAATCTTATTCTTCTACTTGCACTACTTGTAACAATTTCTCACACTGTTTTTTGTTGCTGCATATTTTGGTCATTTTGACCTCATATTTAGCTTCTTCTTTCTTTTTTTATAAAGCAAATAAGCTTACTATTATTGAACTGCTATTGACATGACTATTCTAAATATGTTTTAGATTGGACTTCATCCCCTAAGGTTTCATAAAAAGGCTAAGGCTTTTAGGTTTATTGTTTTGGCTTTGAAACGACAAGTTGGGGCTCAACATGGTATCTATAGGAAGATTTTGTTGGTATGGAATTCAAAAGAAAGGTTTAAACAAATGGTTCAATCCTAATGCCTCCATCATATTTATGCACACATTGGTCTATGATCTTGATATGTATCAATTACACGAGTTCTAACTCGGATGCACATCATGGATTCCCTCTTTATGCAAAGAAGTAAAGTAACTCATAGTATACTATGAGTTTCTCAATTAGGCTCAACTCTCACGGAAATGATGGAAAGAGGTAATACAATGTGTAGCATGTATGTTATCTACAATCGGTTTGTTACACCACCTAGGACTTTCACCTACTTTTATGAAGATTCATGATTAGGGTGCATTACTTAATTTTCAAAACAAACATGCCAAGGGATCCATAAGTGCACAAGCAGTAACAATTAACCATGTATGCAAAATTTTGAGTTTCATGCACACTTAAGTTTACTTAGACAAGTTTTTCAAAGTTGCTCAATTTTTCAAAAAGGTTCAAAATTTTCTTTCAATTCTTCCCCTTATCCCCACACTTGGGATACATTGTCCCCAATGTATGGTTTTACAACATGAATAAACATGGTAATAATTAATAAGCAAGATAAGGAAGGAGTACATAGACCTGATCATTAGTGAGAGCTTATAGTAAGGGACTTGCGGCTACCCACACTTGAGGGCTTGCGTCTTGTGCATGATTGAACTAGCTAAAAAACAAAACAAAGGTCACAAAAACTAATAAAAGAAGTACTCACTTTTGTAGAAATCACGGTTGCATTTAGCATATGCAACAAGCCTTTGAACCCCTCGTAGACCCGAGTGGACGAGTTGTAGTCTCGTGAGGGTTTCTAGTGAACACACCCACAAAGTTCTTGGGTTGCCTCCCACAAGCGCTAAGTTTTAGGTCTTCAGCTAGACCTTACCTGAGACCACTTATGGTGGTCGTATTGAGTGCTTTTCTCCAAATTTCTTATCATATAAATGCTTCTCTTGGCTTGATAGCGTCTCTTGTGCACTCAAAATTTTGTCAAACGTTGCTTCTTTAATACTTGAATTCTTATGATCCGGTGGTTTACCCATCTTAACCTTTCGTCTCGGATTTTCATTTCTTGGTGGCTCCACCTTCACATTCTCCTCCTTTTCCATATTATCAAGCTCAAACCTGTAAGGATCAAAACCATTCTTCTTGGTGATATCCTCGCTTACATGTGAAATGTAAGGAGGAGCACACACATTAGTAGCATATGATATAGAACAATCATTGTTAACTACATATGTAATTGATTTTGAAAACACATTAAAGAACAAATTACGATTTTTGAATATCATGTCGATAATTCCATCTCGGCAATTGATTTGAGTTTTGGCTGTTGCCAAGAATGGTCGACCTAAAATTACCTTTGGTTGCTCATTTGTCCTTACCGATGCGTAGTCAAGCACCATAAAGTCTACATGGTAGTAGAACTCTCCTAGCTTGATTAGTTTCATGTAATGGACCAAAGTCATATTGGTCATACAAGCTCCCAGGAAGGATGCTCACACCGGCTCCATAATCCAAAAGTGCACTCTTGATTTTAAATTTCCCAACTTGAATGGGAAGGATTGGTTCTCCCGTGTCACTTACTTCTTCTTCATCACTTTCCTTATTATTAACTGCAACTATTTGAGGAGTAGAGGTTAAATCATAATCAATACATGTATATTTAGGAATGATACTAACTGATTTTATGTGCATATTCTTTGAACTTGAGGATTGATGTTGAGGGTTCTTGGTTATGTCACTTGGAAGCTTCCCCGGTTCCCGTCCGGACAATTGTCCAGCTAATTGTCCTAGTTGCTTGGCAATAGCCTCATTGGTCTTTTCTTGCACCTTGATTGTATAATCACAACGTAATATGTCAAGATAATTTAAGAAAGTTACTTGTGATATTAATGATGTAGCGTTGAACAATATAATTTGATATTTTATCAGTAGCGTATAAACTTAATACATAAATAAAAAATGAATGAAGTGAAGGTTATGGTTGATCTGGTTGCCGAGACTCGATGAAAATCAAGTTAATTTATCGGTATTAGCTACCTTTATTGTGTAAGGGTAAGTAAGGTCGTCTCCACGGGGAATATGTGGAAAGTGTTTAACAAATAGGATTCGATTGACTTAAAGACACAAACTATATAATTAAAAATCAAAACTTTGAATGGATTAGAGAGCAAAAATGCATAAAGCAAGAAACTTTAGAACAAATTAACTTAAATACTGAAAAACAATCACTTCCGGGTTTCTAATTCTTCAAGATCAACAATTGGTACTTTTAAATTAGGGTTTATAAGAAACAATACTTCAAGATCTTAGTGTAACACTCGGTTATTTATTATTTTGAAGCCGACGAAGGAAGAAAAAGAAATAAAGTCCAAACTCGAGGGACCAAACTCGCCAACAAAAGAAAGTCGGGCGAGTGGGAGTATATAAGGGAGAGGGCAGCCCTTACCCTCTCCCCCATACTCACAAATCAGCCATCTAGAGAGGAGAAGAGGGAAAGAAGAAGAAAAGAGGAAAAAGGGTCGGTTCAGGTGGTTCGGGTGGCCAAACTCGTTGTGTAGCAAGCCAAATCGAAGCCCTTGTCGTTGTGCTCATTTGTGTGAGTTCTAGGACCCCACTTTTACTTGTTTTCAACTGATATTGGGGCTGGAAAGCATCAAAAACCCGTTTTTGTGTGTGTATGTGTTTGACCCATTTGGGTGTGATGTGTGTGATGCGTTTCGTGTATATTTCCGGGCTTGTGCGTGCTTGTATGGTGTTGTGGTATGCATTCCTAAGGTATAGGATGGTTAATTTAGGCTTAGAATGGGTTTGGATGAGCTTGGAGGCCGAAAATGGCAGATTGGGTTCGGGATGAACTCCATTCTGCATCAGCTAGGGCTAGGCGACCGAATGGAGGCCATACTACCGATTGAGAGGCGATTGAAGTTCATTCGCACGATTGGGATTCATTCGCACGATTGAGGGTTCAATCGTACGACTAAGTTTTCATTCGCACGACTGGGAGTCCAGTCGCTTGGGGAGTCATACGACTGAGGGTCCAGTCGCATAGGCGTTTAGTCGCATGAGTCCATTCGCATGAGGTTAGTCGCATAGGTGCTCATTCGCATTAGTTCCATCTGCATGTGGTCCATACGCACGACTGGATGTTCATTCGCATAGATGTTCATCCGCATGAGTCCAATCGCATGATGTTCAGTCGCATGGAGGCCATGCGACTGAAGGGTGTCCATACGCACAAATAGAGCTGTTGCACCCGAAGGAAAGTGTAGTTCGACTTCTGACTTTTGGGGGAAAGTGCAGATGTAAGTTTTGATATGAAGGTCCCCGTAGAGCATGTAAGAGGATCATATGACCTTAGAAAGTATGTGGGGCATAGTGATGATGTTGTTGCATGTTTAGGCATGTTATGTATGCATGATGTTGCCCTGTATGAAGATGATATCTGTGTATGATATGCTCTTTATTATGATGTATGTTTGTCTTTCATGTGGCTTTACATGTTATGATAATGAAAGAAATGAAGTATTATGTAACGTAAAGTGGAAAGAAATGAAAAGTCTTGCATGTATCGGATAACGGGTCCTTCTGTGTGATCGACCATTTATGTAGAACCTCTACCGCTTACCCCTAGTACTGCGGCATACGCTCAGCTGTTCAATTATTGACTTTGGCCCAGTAGCTAAGATTGTTCGGGGTGTAGCATATGGTATTGGTACGGATGATATCCGATGAGCAAGTAAAGTTATATTGAACGAATGAATGAATGAATAAAGAAGATAATTAAGATATTATTTATGCGTACGTATGATGTGTGATCACGCAAAAGTAACGAACGGTTTTATATGAAAGAAAAGTATGTTTTATTACAAAACTAGAACTCACTCAGCGACGCTGACTTTTTATATGTTTTCCAGTTGGCAGGTAATGTTGGCTGAGGATGGCACCGCGAGGCTACTCAGCTCTTTTGGGATGGCGTCCATTTATAAAGCTTTTGTGTTATAATGCAAACATGTATTATGTAATCAGATAATGATGTATTATTTGGCAAAAGTGTTTATAATGAAATGAGATGTCATTTTTTAATGTTTCCACTGCACTATTTTCATGAGACAAATGTAACTATATGTTTTATGCGCGATGAATGACCAACTGTAAGCGTCCTGGGAACGGGGCCTTACAAGTTGGTATCAGAGCCAAAGTTTAAGTGAAATGGGTAAATTTTCAAAATAAACCTTAACTTAAACTGAAAATGGGACGAAAAGGGAATGGGATGCCAATCTGAGTAGCTGCGTGCCATCAGGTATTTTCTTAAACTTAACTGGTTTTATGTGCGCATGGTATGTGGTTATGTGTTGTATGTAGATTTAAATACTGATGTAGTCAGGACAGGTAATACTTGGGGTATGAAGAGTAAAGTAAGTGGCTAATCACAACTGACCACTGTAATTAGGGACTTACTATACTTGACATAAACTGAGTTGTTTCCTTGAATGACCGTGTTGGTGTTTGAATCTTTCAGTGTGAGTTAGAGAATGGCTGGAGGGAGATCTTCTAAAGCTTCTAGGGGTGGAGGCCGTGGCGGGCCTGATGTTGAGCCGCGACCCAAAAGAGGAAGACCAAGGGTCGAAAAGGTGGTTCCCGAGGAACCAGAGACCCCTCATCCGGAAGCTGGGGATGAGAGTGCAAACCTGAGGGCCTCGGTAAAGGAGGCTGTTGTTGAAGAAGTACACCAGGTCATGAAGACAATCTTACCGTCTGTGGTGACCGAAGTCATTAAGGCGGCGAAGGAAGGAGAAAGAAAGGAGAGAAACAGGTCATCGGGGGAACGAGAGCAACCAGAGCCCGAAACGATTTTCTCTGATAATGAAGATGAGGAAGAGGAAGATGAGCTTGTGCGAGAGGTGGCACGAGGCTGTAACTATAGGGTGTCTATGAGATGCAAGCCCCCTACTTTCGACGGTAATGGCAATGTTGCCGCTGCTCACCGATGGGTGAGAGAGATGGAGGCTGTTCTCGACATCAGCGAGTGTCGGGAAGATCAGAAGGTGAAGTTTACCACTCATTCATTTGTGGACTCGGCACTATGTTGGTGGGACAACATTGTCCAAGCGGAGGGTAATCGGGCAATCGGGAGAATGAGATGGCCCGAACTGAAGAAGATGGTGATTGAGGAGTTCTATCCTCACAGGGAGATGGATAAAATAGAGAGGGAATTCCTACAGATGGAGGCGGGATCCATAACACACCAGCAATACACCACCAAATTCAATGAAATGGCACGGTTGGTGCCGGATCAAGTGACGCCTCTGTCTCGGAAGATCAAGAGGTACATTCAGGGCTTACCGGTGGATGTTCGCAGGCATATGATCGCCTCCCGGCCGAGTACTTTTAGGTCGGCGGTCAATTTGGCCGGAAGGCTATATGATGAGCGGGAGGTGGTGGTGACAGAAGCGAATAAGAAGGGTGGCGGTGATCGGAACTGGAACGGGAAAAGGTTTGGTCGGGGTGATGCCTCGACGGGTAACAAAAAGGCACGGGTGGATGACCGCCGCGTGGCCACACCGGGAGCGGGATCGAGGAGGTGTGGCAAGTGTGGAAAGGAGCATGCGGGAGAATGTAGGATGGGATCGAATGTGTGCTTCAAATGTGGAAAGACATGGCATATGGCAAAGGATTGCCTGGCGGGCAAATGTTTTAACTGTGGGGAAACTGGTCATATGAGCAGGGATTGTATGAAGCCGAGGGCTGAGGGTTCCGGGGCGAAGAGGACGGGAGGTGAAGGACCAAGGGCAAGCGCCAGGGCATTCACCATGACACAGGAGGAAGCTAGGACGGACCCTGATGTTGTGTCCGGTACGTTTCTAGTGAACCAAACTTTAGCTTCTGTGTTATTTGATTCTGGTGCTAGTAAGAGTTTTATTTCTGCTGCTTTCTGTGCTAAGCTGCCTGTTAGTAGTAGACGTGTTGATGCACCCTTTGATGTAGAAACTGCCATAGGTAAGTCTACCAGGATTTCTGAGATGATAGAGAACTGTGAGGTGGAACTTGAGGGTCATAAGTTTCCTGTTAGACCGTTCGTGATGACCTTAGGTGGTTTTGATTTGGTTCTTGGAATGGATTGGTTACCGGATTTCGAGGCGAACATTGTGTGTCGCAAGAAGATGATTCAGTTGTCGGCGCCTGACGGTAGTTCAGTGACGGTTTATGGTGATCGGGTTACTACGATTCCGAAAGTGATCTCTATGGCTGTGGCGGGAAAGTGTATGAGGCGTGGATGTGGTGCCTACTTGGCCTATGTAAAGGATGTGGATAGGCCAACACCAAAACTAGCCGATGTACCGGTTGTGTGTGACTTTCCAGACGTGTTCCCAGAAGATTTATCAGGAGTGCCACCTGACAGAGAGATCGAGTTTCAGATTGATCTGATACCGGGTGCCCAACCTGTTGCCAAGGCACCGTATCGGCTGGCTCCGACAGAGATGAAAGAGTTGTTGGAGCAGTTGCAAGAGCTGCTTGATAAGGGGTTCATTAGATCGAGTATCTCTCCTTGGGGTGCTCCGATATTGTTTGTGAAGAAGAAAGACGGTAGTTTGAGGATGTGTATTGACTACCGTGAGCTGAACAAGTTGACGATTAAGAACCGATACCCCTTACCGAGGATAGATGATTTGTTCGATCAGCTTCAGGGTGCCAGTTGGTTTTCAAGGATAGATCTTTGATCTGGTTATCATCAGTTGAAGGTGAAGGAACAAGATATCCCTAAAACAGCTTTTCGCACGCGCTATGGTCACTACGAGTTCCTCGTCATGTCTTTTGGTTTGACCAATGCGCCAGCTGCTTTTATGGATCTGATGAATCGAGTGTGTCGGCCGATGTTGGATAAATCAGTGATCGTGTTTATTGATGATATCCTGATTTATTCCAGGAGCGAGATTGAGCATGCCGGCCACATTCGGGAGGTTTTGGAGACGTTGAGAATGGAGAGGTTGTACGCCAAGTTCTCCAAGTGCGCATTTTGGTTGCGCGAGGTTCAGTTCTTGGGTCACGTGGTGAATCCTGACGGGATTATGGTGGACCCGGCGAAAGTGGAGGCAGTTATGCAATGGAAGTCACCAAAGACGCCATCGGAGATTCGTAGTTTCTTGGGTTTGGCGGGCTACTACAGAAGATTTATCCAAGACTTCTCTAAGATTGCTTCTCCACTAACTAAGTTGACCCGAAAAGATGTGAAGTTCGTATGGGGTCAAGCTCAAGAGAAGGCGAGGTTGACTCAAGCTCCAGTTATGTCCTTACCCGATGGAAGTGAAGATCTGGTGGTTTATTCTGATCCTTCCTACTCGGGGTTGGGGTGCGTGTTAATGCAAAGAGGAAAGGTTATAGCCTATACATCCCGACAGTTGAAGGTTCATAAGGTCAATTATCTTACTCATGACTTGGAGCTGGCAGCCGTGGTCTTTGCGTTAAAGATTCAGAGGCACTATCTTTACGGGACAAAGTGCACCATATTCACTGACCACAACAGTTCTGAAGTACTTCTTCGAGCAGAAGGATCTGAACATGAGGCAGAGACGGTGGTTGGAACTTATAAAGGATTATGATTGTGAAATCCACTACCATCCGGGCAAGGCCAATGTGGTGGCTGATGCCCTTAGCCGGAAAGAGAGACCCGAGCCGATTCGGGTGAAGGCATATCAACTGATCATGACCTCTGATGTAATGAAGCAAGTCAAAGAGTTTCAAGATGAGGCATTGAAAGAAGATCATCTTAACTCTGAAAGAATGAGAGGTCTGGTTGGGGAATTGGGTGAAAACACGTTCGGTGTTAGAACGCGATTCGGTCATGTGTGGATTCCTCGTTTTGGGGATCTACGGGTGAAGATCATGGATGAAGCTCAAAAGACTCGATACTCCATTCATCCTGGTGCCACGAAAATGTACAATGATATGAAGAAAGATTATTGGTGGCCGGGTATGAAGCGCGATGTGATGGAGTATGTGAGTAAGTGCCTTACTTGCTTATAGGTGAAGGTCGAGCATCACAAGCCGTATGGGAAAATCCAACCTTTGGATATACCGGAATGGAAGTGGGAGCACATCACCATGGATTTCATTACAAAGCTGCCGCGTACCCTGAAAGGGTACGATGCCATATGGGTGATAGTTGATCGCTTGACGAAGAGTGCTCACTTCCTACCGATCCGCGAGACATATGCATCTGAGAGGTTGGCTGATCTGTTCATCAGGGAAATTGTAGCTCGTCATGGTGTGCCGGTGTCTATCGTGTCGGATCGCGACACGTTTACATCTAAATTTTGGAAGAAATTCCACGACGCTATGGGGACGAGGTTACATATCAGCACGGCTTATAATCCACAGACTGGTGGTCAGTCAGAAAGGACTAAACAGACATTGGAAGACATGCTTCGGGCATGTGTGATTGATTTTGGTGGAAGTTGGGATGACCACCTATCGTTAGCTGAATTCTCATACAACAACACCTATCATGCCAGCATTGGTATGCCTCCATACGAGATGCTATACGGTAGGAGATGCAGAACACCGGTTTGTTGGGGTGATATTGGTCAGAAGAATCGGGGAGCGTCGAGGTAATCGAGGCTACGACTGAGAAGCTCGAGAAGATTAAAGCCTTCATGAAGGCAGCCAAAGATAGACAGAAGTCGTATGCTGATAAACGACGCAGGCCGATTGAGTTCCAGGTGGGTGACCGGGTTATGTTGAAGGTCTCACCTTGGAAGGGTATCATTCGCTTCCGAAAGCGGGGCAAATTGAGCCCAAGGTATATAGGCCCTTTTCCGAATCATTGCTCGAGTAGGAGAGGTGGCCTATAGACTAGAATTACCGGATGAGTTAAGTGGAATTCACCCGACATTCCATGTATCTCATCTGAGGAAGTGCTTGGGAGATGAAGATATGATTGTTTCACTGGAGGATATCGAAGTAGACGAACGGCTCAATTATGTGGAGTAACCAGTGGCAATCATCGATCGGAAAGAGAAAAGACTGAGAAATAAAGTGGTTCCTCTTGTGCGTGTACAGTGGAAGCACAGGAAGGGATCCGAGTCAACGTGGGAGACTGAGGAAGAAATGAGACAGCATTATCCATGTTTGTTCGAAGAATGACAGGTTTCGGGGACGAAACCTATTTAAGGGGGTGGACTTGTAACACCTGGTTATTTATTATTTTGAAGCGGACGAAGGAAGAAAAAGAAATAAAGTCCAAAGTCGAGGGACCAAACTCGCCAACGAAATAAAGTCGGGCGAGTGGGAGTATATAAGGGAGAGGGCAGCCCTTACCCTCTCCCCCATACTCACAAATCAGCCATCTAGAGAGGAGAAGAGGGAAAGAAGAAGAAAAGAGGAAAAAGGGTCGGTTCGGGTGGTTCGGGTGGCCAAACTCGTTGTGTAGCAAGCCAAATCAAAGCCCTTGTCGTTGTGCTCATTTGTGTGAGTTCTAGGACCCCACTTTTACTTGTTTTCAACTGATTTTGGGGCTGGAAAGCATCAAAAACCCGTTTTTGTGTGTGTATGTGTTTGACCCATTTGGGTGTGATGTGTGTGATGCGTTTCGTGTATGTTTCCGGGCTTATGCGTGCTTGTATGGTGTTGTGGTATGCATTCCTAAGGTATAGGATGGTTAATTTAGGCTTAGAATGGGTTTGGATGAGCTTGGAGGCCGAAAATGGCAGATTGGGTTCGGGATGAACTCCATTCTGCATCAGCTAGGGCTAGGCGACCGAATGGAGGCCATACGGCCGATTGAGAGGCGATTGAGGTTCATTCGCACGATTGGGATTCATTCGCATGATTGAGGGTTCAATCGTACGACTAAGTTTTCATGCGCACGACTGGGAGTCCAGTCGCATGGGGAGTCATACGACTGAGGGTCCAGTCGCATAGGCGTTTAGTCGCATGAGTCCATTCGCATGAGGTTAGTCACATAGGTGCTCATTCGCATTAGTTCCATCCACATGAGGTCCATACGCACGACTGGATGTTCATTCGCATAGATGTTCATCCACATGAGTCCAATCGCATGATGTTCAGTCGCATGGAGGCCATGCGACTGAAGGGTGTCCATACGCACGAATAGAGCTGTTGCACCCGAAGGAAAGTGTAGTTCGACTTCTGACTTTCGGGGGAAAGTGCAGATGTAAGTTTTGATGTGAAGGTCCCTGTAGAGCATGTAAGAGGATCATATGACCTTAGAAAGTATGTGGGGCATAGTGATGATGTTGTTGCATGTTTAGGCATGTTATATATGCATGATGTTGCCCTGTATGATGATGATATCTGTGTATGATATGCTCTTTATTATGATGTATGTTTGTCTTTCATGTGGCTTTACGTGTTATGATAATGAAAGAAATGAAGTATTATGTAACGTAAAGTGGAAAGAAATGAAAAGTCTTGCATGTATCGGATAACGGGTCCTTCTGTGTGATCGACCATTTATGTAGAACCTCTACTGCTTACCCCTAGTACTGCGGCATACGCTCAGCTGTTCAATTATTGACTTCGGCCCAGTAGCTAAGATTGTTCAGGGTGTAGCATATGGTATTGGTACGGATGATATCCGATGCGCAAGTAAAGTTATATTGAACGAATGAATGAATGAATGAAGAAGATAATTAAGATATTATCTATGCGTACTTATGATATGTGATCACGCAAAAGTAACGAACGGTTTTATATGAAAGAAAAGTATGTTTTATTATAAAACTAGAACTCACTCAGCAATGCTGACTTTTTATATGTTTTCCAGTTGGCAGGTAATGTTGGCTGAGGATGGCACCGCGAGGCTACTCAGCTCTTTTGGGATGGCATCCATTTATAAAGCTTTTGTGTTATAATGCAAACATGTATTTTGTAATCGGATGATGATGTATTATTTGGCAAAAGTGTTTATAATGAAATGAGATATTATTTTTGAATGTTTCCGCTGCACTATTTTCATGAGACAAATGTAACTATATGTTTTACACGCGATGAATGACCAACTGTAAGCGCCCCGGGAAAGGGGCCTTACACTTAACTTTTGATCAAAGTGACAACAAATGAACAATTTTTAAAGACTCGTTCATTCACAATGTTACCAATTCACTTATATCACGTTGCCTACTTTTCTTAATGAGTTCACAATGCAAGGAAACCGAAAAACTGATAATTAAGCAAACAACTTTAGTTATAAGTAACTTGTTTAAATCAGTCAAAACATAATTGTCACACCCCAACCTTAACGGCGGAAACGTTGAGATGTGAGGGTTAAGATTGTTCAAAGCCACATAACACTACCATTAAATGTAAATATAATTAAACATAAGTTTTAATGAAACATTACAACCAAGAGTCACAAACAAACAATTAAAGCATAACATAAAGTTCAACATCACAAAATAAGTCATTTTATTTCTAGGTCCAATCCTAGGTGTGTCCAAACTTCAAAATTAATCATCAAGCTTGGACATTTCCTGAAACATGTTAAAAATAAAGTCAACAATTGAATGTTGGTGAGTTTCCATGGGTTATACATACATATAACGATTCATAAGAAGCAATTCATGTCATAGGTTATGAATAATGCAAGAATATAGATAGCATAATGATACAATCAATCCTTGACAAAGATGGCCACAATAAGTTATAACGATTAGCTAAGTATACTTGGTTCCCATGATGAACAACAATACGTCATCAGGAGCCGGCAATAACCTCGGCTTTAGAACCAAATAGGCTTGTCAAGCCCATAGATCTATGACGTCGCTAGGCTAGCAATAGTTAATGATTGTTTGCACAAAATGTCTATCATATAAGGCTCACAATATTTCAAATAACCATGACAAGTTTAAATACGAATTGCTAGTGCATTTACAAGTATCAAGATGTGTTACAAGTGTGTATTTATAAGTTTAACATGTTTCACCCCAAAAGGTGTGAAATAAAGTAAAAAAAGGGCATGGAAAACTCACATGATATATAAGATGATCTTAAGAGTAATAACAAGAAATTAAGTTTTGCTCCAACGATTCCTTTTACAGGATACCTAAATATATAAGTTCCAAGATTAAGTTAAGGATATGATTAACGATCAATGTGAACTAGGGTTTCAATTGGAATTTCGGGTTTGATAAATAAATTAAATAGAATAAGGGAACCAGTTTTATTTTGTTTCATTGAAAAATAAAATAACCCGTTTAAGTAATTAATATAGAGAACGATAATGAAATTAGATCATTTATAATATTTGATTAATAAAGTTTAAGTATAAATAAGTTTTTATAACCATTTGTAATACATCATGATTAAACAATAATTAAAAATTTTGTTAAATAACGTCTTGTCCAATAATAATTTATTATTTAAACCTATTGTTAAATAAATTATTTAACTTCAAGTCCATTTTACAAGATTATAAGAAATAACTTTCAAATAATCTTTGTTATAATGTTTTTATTAAGAAATATATAAGTATTTAATTTTGAAAATTTACAGAACTTAATTTGGTAACTTTTAAAATGATTTTAGTTAACAAAAATGTTTTTTATACTATTTATAAATTTTCTGTAATTTAAATAGATAAAAAAACATTTAAAAAAATGGTTGAGGGTGCCCGGGGTCGAACCCGGGACCTCCTAGGTAATGGTTTATGCTCTTAACCGGTAGGTTGGGGCGCCTATGTTTGTTAAGAGCCGGGTTCCATTTCTTAAAAGCATTAATTACATGCATCCCTAATTCCATAAGAACCCTAGAATCATCTTGATCCGAATTGAACATCAAATCGATGTTAATAACCAAACTAATGTTGGGGCTTTCATTCCCCAGATGAAAACGAGTGTGTGGGTGAGTGTAATTATGGGGTCTTGATGTAAAATCGATGAAGACAAGATGAAATCAAGTCACGGAAGAGGAGAAATTGATTCAAGATGATTTGGCCGATGTTAACCCAATTAGTTGTATGATAAGCTTCTTTAGACGATGTGGAACAAAAACCCTCTGTCAATTTGAGATGAAAAAGTATAGAAGGTGAGGTTCGATTAGGTTGCAGGTCACGGTAGTGGTGATGCTCGATTGTGATGTGTTCGTGTGTTTCAGATGAAATTGTGTTTGTTATAAGTTTAGGACTAGTTAAACGATCGATTAAGTTCCAATTAATTTGATTATTATTGTGTCTTAATGGTCGAACGGTTCGGTGATTAAAGGTAACGGTTATTCGAGTTGTTTGAGTTCATAACAGTCGTTTAAACTCAATTAAAGTTCATAAATGGGTTCGAATCGTGCTCACGAACCAGTTGGAATGATTTGGGTTCATAATTCGAAGGGGTTAGTGGGTTTTGGGCTCGCCGGAGGTGACCGGAGTTGTCACCAAAATACGGGGGGAAAAGAAGGAATTTGGAAAATTTACACCTTAGTCCCTGCGTTTTAATTGTTAACATTTTATGTTAGAAACTCCCATTTTAAGTTTTTAAAATATCAAAACACCCCCTTTAATTTATTAAATTCAAATTTTTTAAACACTTTTATTTTATTGATTTATTTAACTTTGATAATTTTATTTGTATTATTATTATTCATGTTAAAGTTAGTAACCAAAGTTTATAAATATAATTTTTTAGTACCATCATTATTATTATTATTATTATTATTATTATTATTATTATTACTATTACTTTAATTATGTTATTAACTTTTAATTTAACGAATTAATCGAGAGAAAAACAAACATAAATAAACCCTCATAATTTCGTTATGACAGAAAAGACCCTTACAAGAACATAACGTAGCTAATATTTAGTTAACGAAAACTCAAAAGGTTATAGTCTGTCCAATTTTTAAGAATTTCGTCCCGAAATTAAAGATAAAATTAAACAAACAAATGCGGATATTTCTTCTTCATATGGTCCTCGCGTTCCCAGGTAAATTCAGATCCGCGTTTATTCTCCCAACAAACCTTGACGATCGGGGTGGTAGTGGTTCTAGTCTTCTTCATGGTGCGATCCATGATCTCAACAGGCTTCTCAACAAAATGTAAGGACTCGTCGATCTGGATGTCATCCAAAGGAACATGCAGACTTTCGTCAGCCAAACATTTCCTCAAATTTGAGACATGGAAAACCGGATGAACCCTCCTAAGATCAGAAGGTAGTTCCAGTTTATAAGCCATTTTCCCGACCCCTTTTCAGAATCTTGAATGGTCCTACAAATCGCGAAGCTAACTTACCATTCTTTCCAAAGCGAATAACTCCCTTCCATGATGAGACTTTAAGGAGAATCATATCCCCAACTTGGAATTCCAACGACTTGCACCTTTTATCCGCATAACTCTTTTGTCAACTTCTAGCCACTTCAAGATTTTTACCAATCCTGGAAACTTTATCGGTCGTTTCTTGTATGAGTTCAGGACTAGAGATGAAATTTTCACCAATGTCCGTGCAGGACCGTTTAAGGGCTTAAACACAATTACAACACAACAACACAATGAGGAGAGAAACTAAACTTTAATCAAACAGTGAACTGGTTTAACCAAGTATGATACTAAGAACACAAGTAAAGTAAAGAGACAGAACAAGAGAGTTTGGGTTTCAAGGAGGCAGTATATTGCTTTCTCAAGTTCTTTTACAAGTGTTACAAAGCATTAAGAAAGATACAAGGACTTGAAATACTTATACTACAACCTACAGCCGGCTATACTTTGAAAGCCAGATGGATACAATTGACTAGACACTAACAAAATCAATTGTAGGATCAAAAGGCATATCTGCCTTTTGACCTTGTGACTATGACATGCCATAGCTCACATCCTTATACATTACAAAAAGGATAAAGTACATAAAGTAGAAAGCTACACACTAAGACCTCAATGTACAGTTACCAAAAGCATGGACCTTTTCATCAACTCATGTAAGTTGGTGACTTTACAGAGATGCAGTGGAAAAGGTGCTTTATGGAACAGTACATCAGATAAAGCATGTGTACTAAAAGTCTTCGGAAGAAATCTGTCTTCATAGGTTGAAGCTTCGGAAGACTTTGTCTCTGAGGCTTCGGAAGACTTCATGTTTGGCTTCGGAAGATATTGGTCTTGGCTTCGGAAGATTTTACACTTAGAGTATTTTCTAATGCATTGTGTAAAACTTCCGAAGCATTCTATACTTCAGTACTTAGTGCATGTTGCAGAGACACTTGGATGTTTTGGGTTGCATCAGACTTAAGGAATCCTTACAAACTCCCCCTAGGCTGATGCTACCAAAACACTTAGAAGATCTTTAGATGTTGGTAGTCTTCAGTACAATCATGACCATTCCTTTCTTCATTAGATGGTCAGGATCATCAAGACTCTCATAGTATCTTCTCATTTCAAAGAGATCATGCAGAGGTAAGTTGATTATGTCTTGCCAGGAGTAGACATTCTCAACACCTTGATCTCTGATAACATGCCATCTTTCTGGATTGGTAGAGTAAGTCCAGGACAAGATGGGTGTCTCAGTTGTTAGAGGAGCCACTTGCATAGGAGTTGATTGGGCTGCCTCATCATGCACTTCCTCAGGTTGATCTGATTCAGCCTGAGGTGTAGAGGTAGATGACTTAGGCTTCTTCTTCTTTGTCTTTGGTTTAGAAGCCATTCTCTTCTTCCTCTTAGATGACTTTAACTGAGAAGACTGGTCTGCAGCACCTTGTTGATCATCATTGTCTTTCTCAGTTGGGTGTTCCTCCCTCACAGGTTCAGAAGGAGAGGGAGTTTGACCCTGCCTTGGATCAGAAGATGAAGCTTGCTGAGGCTCAGCTGGAGGTTCTGGTTGTTCAAACTTGACCTCCACTTCAGGTGGGACTTGACTTGGAAGAGAGTGCAAGTCAATCAGTTCACCACTCTTAATCTTCTGCTTGATCACCCTTATATGCTCATCCATTATAGATAGAGACATGGGGCCAAGTCTCCTTCCGGAGAATCCATATAGCTTCAAGAAGCACATCATTCTTTGTCTGTCAGCAGACTTCTTTACACTCTTTTGAATGATGGCTCTTGACTTTGCAGCTTCTTCCCTTAGCTTCCTTTTTTTTGTCTTTCTTTCTTTGACTAGCTCAAGCTCAAGTTGCTTTAGGTACTCAAACTCAATGAAGTCATAGGATAGGGGAAGAAGTGCATCTGCCTGATAGAAGCCTGTGGCACTCAGGTAGTTGATCATCTTGATCCTATCTTCTTCTTTATCTAGCTGAGGTTCTTGTGGAGCCACATCTTCCTGTGCAGGACTTTCTTGAACTGGAGAGAGAGTGGGAGCATGCTTGTAGAGTCTTTTCTATCTCTTCTCCTCTTTGAATTGGAGAAGTAGCCTTGCATCCTCTTTCTCCTTCATCTCTCTTGACACTTCCATATCAGCCAGTTCATTTAACTCTTCTAAGGGGAGGGAGATGATTTCATCAATATCATAGTTCCTAGTCTGTAAGTAGGTAATCCTGACTGCCCTTAACTCATCATCTTGAGTATTTGGTCTGGGGGCAGCCCTGATTGCAGCTTGCATGAAGCTAGATGACCCAGAAGAACTTTCTCCCCTTAGCTTCCTTTTCCTCTCTCTCTCTCTCTTCTTCCTCAATTTCCTCAGGAGTCATTATCCTTTTCCCTTTGTCACCAACAGACCTTTGTGACTCAGGGTGGATTGAGGCTTGGCCTTCATTGCTTGGTGTAGCTTCCATGCTCTGGCCAGAGAGAGGTTGAGAAACACCTTCACCAGCAGGTGTCTCAGAAGGAGTTTGAACCTCTACAGCAGTTGTTGATGATGAGACAGGGGTCTCAGGTTCTGCTACTGGGCCTTCAGTCAAGGTTTCCTCTATGAAACTAATCTTAGGGTCCACCTCAACATCCAGTTGACCGATGACATTGCCTGATTGCCTAAGTCTCCTTCTTAGAGAGAACTCTACAAGGATCCTATCTGGGATTCTTTGAGCCAGCCTGTCAGCTTGTCTTGAATTTCTTGGATTGACAAGTGGCATGTTGACTAAATCCAATCTTTCATAGAAGTTCAGGCTTTGGAAATTAAACACTTCTTGTTGACCTTGAACTCTGTGAAGGATAAGAGCTCTTCTGTCAGCATCATACCTCCACCTTATGATGTAGTTGCCAGTTCCTTGTGGTGGAGATGAGACAGCCCTTGGTATACCTTCCTCAAAGAGACTCCTGATGATTGAGTCTATAGAGTCCACATTAATGTGAACTTGAGGAAGTTGCTGAGAATGCACAACAGCAAGTGAGGATGGTGAGTCCTCTATGTCCATTCTCTGTGAAGAACTCCCAGGTTCTGTGGTTGTAATAACTTTCTCCCCCTTTTTGGTAGCATCACCCACTTGCATAGGTGAGCTGGAGGATAAGTCAATCACTTCCACAGGTTCTTGTGTTCCTGGTTGAGCTCTCCTTAAAGGTCTCCCAGCTAGTTTTTCCTTTAGATATGAAATCTGAAGTTGCTGATCATTGACCCTGTTATGTAAGGTAGTCACCTGAGATTCCAAGTGACTAACCTTAGAGACTAAATAGGAGCATGTTTTTGACAATTTCTGCACCTTTAGTCTCAAATTCCCCTCATCTTCATCAGAAGAATCATTGGGGGATGAGATGATTGGACCAAAGTCCTCTCTCTCACCACCAGCTTGAGTTCTTGGCTGCTGGTTTTCCTCTGCTCACTGGCAACCTCATTGAGATGCCAGTTGGCTGAGTTGCCATGGTTGAGGTCTTAATGATGTAATCACTTTCAAAAGTGAGAGCCTCTTCCATATGGACATCCTGAACATGTTCAGAAGTGTCCACCTCAGTAATAGGTGACTGATGTGGGATAGACTGAGGAGAGTCAGAGGTACTCATCTCTCTTTGAGTAGGGGAGGAGAAGAGAGACTCATGGTACTCACTGAATCCTAAGTCTTCATCAGTATAGAAGGATAGGTTGGGAATTGGTTGGTTGAGATCTAAAGGCTGGGGATGGTAACTGTCCCCTGAAGGTTGTTCACTTGAGTGTTGAGACTCAGAGTGAAGGCTTAAGGCTGTTGGGCTTGTGAGCTCATCAGGGTGAGCATGAGGAACCTCAGCCCTGATAGGTGAAGAAATGGGAGTGGTTTGCTCCTCAGGAGAAGTGGGAGCTCTAGTGTCCACTTCCTCCTGTAAGGTTGAGTATATGGGGGCCTGCACAGACTCAATAGCCTGAGCAGGGGTTCGTTTGGATTTTCTTTGGTAGGTGAGGGTGATTTCTGGTCTTTTTAGAGGTAAGGTTAAAAGAGGTGTGGGTTCAACACTAGCTTGTGTTGCTAGGTTGTCACCTTGAGCAATGAGCTCTAACATTTTGGGGACTAGGGCTGTTTCTACCCCTGAGAAGCCTACAGTTGGCTTCTTCATTATTTTAAAGATGTCGGGCTTCATCTGTCCCAATTTAAAATATTACTTGTTTCCCTCAACTGTGAGCCCAGTTCACAGTTGAGAATGTGTTGAACATATCTAGGAAACATGTAATACTCTAAGGAGTCTAAGTTTGCAAGTAAATTAGTATAAACAAATTGTGAATACCTGAACTTGACCCCCTGAACCATTCCATGAACTATAAAGGAGAGATCCTCAGGAATCTGGTCCCATCCACCATGCTTGTTTGATAAGCTGTGGATAACCACATGGAGCAGGTATTTCCACTGGGATGAGACCTTCCTTTCCTGAAGGTCTTTACAGAGAAATCTCCCTTCATAGCCCATCTGCTCAAAGGAATGATTACAGCTTCCTTTGGGAAGGACAACTCACCTTCTTCATCATCCAGCTGCAAATGTTGGTTAATGATGGCCGGAGTGATGAAGATTGTCCTCCCTTGCACTGTGGCAGACAGTGCCTTCTCCCCATCCATAATGACCTCTTGGCAGGTCTTCCAGAATTCAAGCAAGTGATCCTCATATAGAGTAGGATCAATGGTCAGGGAGGTGAAATAGTTGGATAGAGTTAAGAATTGGCAAATCTCTGAGAAACTTGCATCTTTCTCAGAGCTTAACAGAGCAACTTGATTATGTTGCCTGTGAAGTTGCATGGAGAAATCTGGGTTGTTTCTGCGGTTTAGGTTGGCCATTTCAGAAGCTTAAGGGTGAAGAAAGGTAGAAAGCAAAGGCGGTTTAGAGAATTAGGTTAGAGGAATAGTGGAATTGAGGAAGATAGTGGGAAAGAGGGGGAACCGTTGGGTATTTATGTGAAAAGGGATTTGAACCAAAGTTAATGGAAAAGGATAAACTTTGAAATCCGGAAGTCGGTCCCACCTCTGAAAAAGTAGTTTACTTTTGCTCAAAAAGTAGTTTTCTTGGAATTCGAAAAGCTTCCGAAGGTAATTTGTCTTCGGAAGTTTTGATGAAAAAGCTTCCGAAGCTAAAATGGCTTCGGAAGATTTTCCTGAGAGTCTTGAAAATTTATGCTTCGGAAGAGAAATAAACCCTTGGATGCTTTGTATAAGAATAAACAAAGCTTCCGAGAGTTAATTTTGCTTCGGAAGGAAAAAGTCCTTAAAAATAAATAAGTGTCTGAGATAGATATTTAAGCTTCGGAAGATGAGTTTAGACTTCTTCCGAAGGTAAAATCTCTTAGACAGTTATTATTTTGAAGACATGTTTTTCTTCCGAAGATAAAATTTTATCTTCCGAAGTATCAGAAAATTTTCAAGAATCTAAGGAAAGTCTTCAAAAAGAATTTTACATCCAAAGAAAACATGAGCTTATGAAAGTGATGAACTAGACAACTTAGGACACACATATTTTAAGAAGAAATAATTAGAATTAGTTTTAAGAAAAAATCTACTCAAAGTTAATCATCCCAATAGCTGATATCAGATACTTAAATCTCTGTTCATCAAAAGCTTTTGTGAACAGATCAGCATATTGTTCATCTGTATGAACTTTGACTAGTTTAATTAATCCCTTTTCATAGTTATCTCTTATTAAATGATACCTGATGTTGATGTGTTTGGTCCTTGAGTGCTGCACAGGGTTTCAGTGATAGAGATAGCACTATTGTTGTCTATGTGGATAGGAGTCTCTTTGAAGTTAAATCCATAGTCCAGCATCTGATTTTGAATCCAAAGCACTTGAGCACAGCAGCTTGCAGCAGCAATGTATTCAGCCTCAGCAGTTGATGCAGACACACAGGATTGTTTCTTGCATTGCCATGAGACAACCCTTCCACCAAGGAATTGACATCCCCCAGATGTAGACTTTGCAGTCATGTTGCAACCACCATAATCACTATCTGTATAGGCATACAGATTGAAATTAGGATTCTTTGGATACCATAGACCAAGTGTTGAAGCACCTTTGAGGTATCTTAAAATCCTTTTCACAGTGATTAAGTGAGACATCTTAGGGTTGGCTTGATATCTTGCACAAATACATGTAGCAAACATGATATCAGGCCTGCTAGCTGTAAGATACATAAGAGACCCAATCATAGCCCTGTATAAGTGTTCATCTACACACTCCCCCTCAAGATCAGGTCCAAGGGAGTGGTTTCTGGCTATGGGTGTCTTAGCAATCTTACAATCAGTCATGTTGAACCTCTTGAGTATGTCTTGAACATACTTTGACTGACTTATGAAGATGCCATCTTCAACCTGCTTCACTTGAATTCCCAGAAAGAAATTGAGTTCTCCCATTGAACTCATTTCAAATCTGTCTTTCATCAGCTTCTCAAAGTCTTTGCAGAGCTTTGGATTAGTTGAACCAAAGATGATGTCATCTACATATACTTGAACCAGCAATAAGTCATTTCCCTGTCCTTTGATGAAGAGAGTTCCATTATAGTACCTCTCCTGTATCCATGTTTACAGAGATACTCTGATAGTGTCTCATACCACTTCCTGGGTGCCTGATGCAGCCCATAAAGAGCTTTGTCAAGCTTGCAGACATAATCAGGATGATCAGGGTCTACAAAACCAGGTGGCTGTTTGACATAAACCTCTTCATCAATCACTCCATATAAGAAAGCACACTTTACATCAAGTTGAAAACCTTGAAGTTCTTGGATGCAGCAAATGCCAGGAATATCCTAACAGCTTCTAGTCTTGCTACAGGAGCAAAGACATCAGTGTAGTCAATCCCTTCTTCTTGTGTGTATCCTTGAACAACTAGTCTTGCCTTGTTCTTGATGATGATTCCTCTATCATCCTTCTTATTCCTAAAAACCCATTTGGTTCCAATGGTAGTCTTCCCATGAGGAAGAGGACAAAGGTTCCAAACTTTCTGCCTTTTGAATTGAAGCAGCTCTTGTTGCATAGCTTCAACCCAACTTCCATCCTTTAGAGCTTCATCAACTTTCTTTGGCTCTATCTGAGATAAGAAACAAGAGTGAAGACAAACATTTGCTTCATGGGTTTGTCCTCTTGTTCTTACCCCTGTGACAACATCTCCAATGATGTTTGTGGTGGGGTGAGACTTGTGGATCCTTAGCTGAGGGATCACAGCAAGTTGCTGAGAAAGATCCAAATTTGAGAAATTTAGATCTGGCCTGGAAGATTCACCCTCCACATTATCACACTTATCAAGATTAACTTGATCCAATGAGTGTGTGACATCATTGATGTTGTCATCTATGGTGTGGTTATTAGCATCAAGGAATTCCTGATCACTATCACCATCACCATTGTTGTCTTCTACAATTGAGGTGTCTTTATCTGGTTGAGAAGCCTCTGAGCTGGAATTTGAAGGCATACCAGATGTATCAGCTGAATTTGTCATTGTTGTGCTGATAGAAACCTCATTTGCTGAAGTAGTTCCAACTGGAGCTGAAGATGTATGAGTTGAGGATCTTCCTAGCTCAAATCTTGGATCAGGATCACCTGTATTTATATTTTCTGCAGATCCTGAAACATGCTCACAAGATTTGTTAAAACAGTTGGTAACTAAATCAAGATCAAACAGCCAATCAGGACCAGAACCAGCCACACAGGGTGTGTGTTCATTGAAAGTCACATTGGCTGACTCCTCAACAATTCTAGTTCTGAGATTGTATACTCTATAAGCCTTAGCTTGGGAAGAGTATCCAATGAAGTGTCCATCATCTGATTTCTCAGCAAACTTGGCAATTTGATCTTTGGTATTCAAGATGGTGCAGGGACATCCAAATGACCTGAGAAAACCAATGAAAGGTTTCCTCTTGTGCCAAAGTTCATAAGGAGTCTTACCATGTGTCTTAACTACTAAAACTCTGTTTTGCACATAGCAAGCAGTATTAACTGCCTCTGCCCAGAAGGTGATGGGCAGTTTAGAGTCAGACAACATAGTTCTTGCAGCTTCAATAAGTGTCCTGTTTCTCCTCTCAGCAACTCCGTTTTGCTGAGGAGTCCTGGGAGCACTATATTGTCTTGTAATACCCTTTTCATCACAAAATGTATCAAGGATTTGGTTCTTGAATTCAGTTCCTTGATCACATCTTATGGTTTTGACCTTGTGATCACATTGATTCTCAACTTTTAAGATGAAATTCTTCAGAATCTCAGGGGTTTCATCCTTAGTTCTAAGGAAGAAGACCCAAGTGAATCTTGTAAAATCATCTGTGATCACCAACAGTAAGAGGTCCTTCCTAGACTCATTACACTGGTGGGGCCAAAGAGATCCATATGTAACAAGTGTAGGGGAGTAGTGATGGAGTTCTTTTCCTTAGGCTTGTGAGATACCTTGTGTTGCTTCCCTTTCAGGCATGCAACACAATGATCATCACTTGTAAACTCTTTCTTTGGCATTCCAGTTACCAGATCATGTTTAATTAATTTATTCATGTTCTTAAAGTTTACATGGCACATTCTTTACATAGGAAAGACTCATCACTATTTGCTTTAGATAGAAAGCATGAAACTTCTCCAGAGGGAGATGTTTCTTGCAAATCCATCTTGTACATGTTCCCTTTCCTGGGGGCTCTGAGCAGGATATGCTCATGAGGAATGACCACTCCAGGCTTGAGAACAATGCACTCATGCTCAGTAAAGAGCATGTTATGACTCTGATCACAAAATTGGGATACACTCAGAAGATTGTACCCAAGCTCCTTAACAAAGTTTACCTTCTCAATGCTGAGCTTACCATTTGTGACCTTGCCCCTTCCAGAAATGTAACCACCTTCATCTCCTCCAAAAGCAACTGGTCCTCCATCAATTCTCTCAAAATTATGGAGTAGAGACCTATTGCCTGTCATGTGCCTGGAACAGCCACTGTCAATTATCCAGACATTCCTGTTTGTCTTGAGTTGTTCCTGCACAAAGAAGATGATTAGTTACATTTGGAAACCCAAGCCTTACTTGTCTTGGGCTCACTAAGTGTAATAGAAGGTAATGCAACAGTAATAGATCCTATGGTTGTACTATGGGGATCTTCAGCTGTTGTTGATGGAGAAACTTCAGTCATTTGGTCTTTCTTAGACTTCCACACCACCTTTGGAGTCTTGGACTTGACCTTCAAAACCTTAGAAGCTTTTGGGACTTCACAAGTTTTGATGACTGAACCTTCGGAAGAGTCTACAGTCACTGCAGCAGACTTCAGTGCTTCGGAAGAACTCCTTTCTTCCGAGACCAATTTTACTTCCGAAGGTAATTTTCCATTTACCTTCTTCTTTGATTTGGAGCTTCCGAAGGAAACAGACTTTCCTTCCGAAGCTTGAGACTTCTTGAAACTCTTTGAAGTCTTTGTATTGGTCATGTGGACAGTACTTTTAGGATTGTATGGGCAATCCTTAGCAATGTGAGAAGTACTTTCACACATAACACATAACATTTTCTTCTTCAAGAGAGTCTCCTTTTGAGAGCAAGACTGGCTTTGGTCACATCCCTTCTCCACCTTCATCTTGGTAGATGCTGAGACAGTTCTTTTGGGCTGTGAACTGTTCTTGGAGTTTGATGGTCCAGGCTGTGCAGCAGTGGTACACAGCAGCTCAGTCTTCTTCTTTGCACTGAGATGATTTGAACAAGAACCAGGACTCTTAGCTGAGGAGTCTTGGTTGATGTCTTCAGTCCTTACTACTTTGAAACCTGCAGAGATAAAAACTTGTTTCTGCTTAGCATCAAAAGTAGCCTTGATCTCTTGAGCCTTCTTTGCTTTCCTCTTGCTCTTCCTGATCAAGTTCTTTCTTTTGGACTTGGTCATCACAGTAGATTTCTTCTCCTCAGAAGGATAGTGGCCCTTGGAAGAATCCTCTTCTTCACTCTTCTCAGAGGAATTCTTCACTATCACTTCTTCATCATCCTCACTTATAGGATCTATGAGAGGAAGCTCATCTTCACAAGTTTCACACCTAGGAGATCTTACAGACAAGATTGTGTGTGGAGGAGCTATCTCATTTGATCCCAGTCCCTGTCTATTTTGATAGCACACTTTGTTGTGCAGGGATGAGGATATCATGTTCTTGAAGGTCTCTTCTTCAAGAACACTCTTCTCTGCCTTGGCTTTGCTGATCACAAGCTCAGCCTGGCACTCAGTCAACTTAGTTATGAGATCCTGGATCTGAGTTCTAAAATCTGTATGTTCATGTTTTAGTACTGAAATGGTTTTCTCCAAGTCCTCTATCTTTAACTTGTAATCATTTTCAGACTTTCTAAAATCAGATTTTAATATGTTTAATGACTCAAGATCAGATCTCATCTCTAAGTTGTAGGACCTGTATCTATTTACTTTAGCAATGCATTCAGGAGTACAGAGATGTTCCAATACCTTGGCTTCATCATGGTCAGCCATCAGTGCTTGGTTTGGAGAAGCATCTTCCACCTGAAAGCTCCAGTCAAAGCCTCCCTCTTCAACAGCAACAGCAGCATGTTGCTTTGGCTTCTCATTCTGAGGGGCTTTGTCAGTGTAGTTTGGTCTGGGTTGTGTTTGGCCCCCATTTGTTTTAGGTGCCTTACACTCCCTAGCAAAGTGGCCCATAAGGTTACAGTTGTAACACTTAACTTTGCTTTTATCCAGCCCAAACTTTCCACTGGTAGCATTGCTTGGAAACCTTCTTCCTGTTCTCTTGTAGAACTTCTTGGCTCTGTGAGTGAGGAGAGCCATCTGCTGAACTATCTCCATGTATTCCAGGTCATCTGGATGGATACAGTCCAGGTCTTCAAGAGTGAAGAGAGAGTTCCCACAGCTTTCATCAGTAGACACAAAGGCTTGAGAAGAACTTGTCTCTTGGAATGGGCTTCCTTGAGTAAAGTTCTCCCTTGTTGTCTTCGGGAAGGTGATGAAAGGACCCTTTTGTGAGTTGTCAGGGTAGCATATGAGATGATGTTGGGGTTCTATGCTGTCCCTTTCAACCACATGAAGGGCTGAACCCATTTGATTGTTGGAGTTGCCAGATGAACCTTGCATGTTCATCTCCATCTGGTATCCACTGAGAATCCCATACAACTCTGTCAGAGTAAGAGTTTTAAGGTTCTCAGTCCTCTTGATCACCACACAGTAGTGTGTCCATTGCCTAGGAAGTGAGGACATGAACTTCCTTACAATGTCCCTGTTCTCAAGAGGAACTCCTCCATCCACTAGGGTATCCACAATCTCAACATACCTGAAGTATTGTTGAGTCATGGTTTCACCTGCTTTGAAGGTGAAGTTTTCAAACTGCTGCTTCAGAAGATCCTTCTTGTTCTCCTTGGCTTCAGAGGAGCCTTCATACATCAGCTTCAGTGCATCCCACAGCTGTTTAGCTGTTTTGCACTTCTTAAAGCCTCTGTATACAGAGTTTGGGAGAGCAGTCTGAAGAGCAGTCATGGCCTTCCTATCAATCTCTACTCTTTTTCTATCTTCATCTGAGTAGTTGGCCACATCTTTTGGAATCATACCAGCACCAGTAGCAGAGGGGGTGCTTGGTATGAAAGGTCCATTCTCAACAGATTCCCACATTCTTGAATCAAGAGACCTGATGAAACCTTCCATTCTCATACACCAGGTGTCAAAATCATCAAGAGTGATCAGTGGGGATTTGTTCATGGTTCCAGTCTCCATATCAGTCTTTGAGATGGATGCCATTTGAAGAGTTTAGTTTTTGTGTGTGTGAGGGATCTAAGATGGTGAGATCTTATATCAAGAGCCTGGAAAGCTCTGATACCAATTGCAGGACCGTTTAAGGGCTTAAACACAATTACAACACAACAACACAATGAGGAGAGAAACTAAACTTTAATCAAACAGTGAACTGGTTTAACCAAGTATGATACTAAGAACACAAGTAAAGTAAAGAGACAGAACAAGAGAGTTTGGGTTTCAAGGAGGCAGTATATTGCTTTCTCAAGTTCTTTTACAAGTGTTACAAAGCATTAAGAAAGATACAAGAACTTGAAATACTTATACTACAACCTACAGCCGGCTATACTTTGAAAGCCAGCTGGATACAATTGACTAGACACTAACAAAATCAATTGTAGGATCAAAAGGCATATCTATCTTTTGACCTTGTGACTATGACATGCCATAGCTCACATCCTTATACATTACAAAAAGGATAAAGTACATAAAGTAGAAAGTTACAGACTCAAGACCTCAATGTACAGTTACCAAAAGCATGGACCTTTTCACCAACTCATGTAAGTTGGTGACTTTACAGAGATGCAGCAGAAAAGGTGCTTTATGGAACAGTACATCAGATAAAGCATGTGTACTAAAAGTCTTCGGAAGAAATCTGTCTTCATAGGTTGAAGCTTCGGAAGACTTTGTCTCTGAGGCTTCGGAAGACTTCATGTTTGGCTTCGGAAGATATTGGTCTTGGCATCGGAAGATTTTACACTTAGAGTATTTTCTAATGCATTGTGTAAAACTTCCGAAGCATTCTATACTTCAGTACTTAGTGCATGTTGCAGAGACACTTGGATGATTTGGGTTGCATCAGACTTAAAGAATCCTTACAGTCCGTTCAACAAATGGGGGAATGACATTTGCGACCGTAAAGTGCTTCGAAAGGTGCCATCTTGATGCTCGAGTGGTAACTATTATTATAAGAGAATTCCGCTAGTGGTAAATGCATATCCTAGTCACCACCAAAGTCAAGGACACAAAGGCATAGCAAATCCTCTAGGGTCTGAACGGTGCGCTCAGTTTAACCGTCCGTTTAAGGATGGTAAGCTGTGCTCAAATCCAGTTGAGTACCCAAGAGTTCTGGCATAGACGACCAAAAGTGTGAAGTAAAACGAGCGTCTCGATCGTATATGATGTGCGAAGGTACGTCGTGATGACTCACAATCTCATCAATGTATATACGAGCCAACTTTGATGTTTTGTAAGTGTCACGTATGGGTATGAAATACGCCGATTTAGTCAAACGATCGACAATCACCCATATACTATCATGACCATAAGAGGTGCGAGGTATTTTGGCTATGAAATCCATGGATATATGTTCCCATTTCCACAGAGGAATTTCTTGTCCAAGCAATCCATTGCGACGTTGATGTTTTGCTTTAACCTTTGTACAAGCAAGACACTTGGATACGTAAGTTGCGATATCTTTATTCATCCCAGGCCACCAATATTGCCCACGCAGATCCATATACATCTTATCATAACCAGGGTGAATAGAGTAGCGAGTTTGATGAGCTTCATTCATGATGAAGGTATGAAGATTATCACGATTTGGAACCCGAATTTGATTTAAAAAGTACAACAATCCATTGGGTTTCGTTTCTTGAGCTCGAAAATTATACTCTAAATCTTCACCCATTTTCCCTTCCGCTTGAACCGCTTGTTGAGCCTCCAAGACACAAGTCTCTATGTCATTCTCAATCCTCAAATTTTGTAGCAGCACCGTAGTCTCATTAATATCCAAATGAATCTCCGTGTCGAATTCTCCGAACGTATCAAACCATTATCGTCGATCGCGAATTTCTTGAAACAAAACCATCTTGTTATAAACCTTACGACTTAGTGCATCGGCTACAACATTCACCTTTCGAGGATGGTAACGAATATCACAGTCATAATCACTAATCAACTCGAACCAACAACGTTGTCTCATGTTGAGATCCTTTTGATTGAAAATGTGTTGAAGGCTTTTTGTGATCAGTGTAGACTATACATTGCGTTCCATAAAGGTAATGACTCCAAATTTTTAAGGCAAAAACCACAGCACCAAGTTTAAGATCATGGGTCGTGTAATTCACCTCATGGACCTTCAATTGTCTCGATGCATATGCTATGACCTTTCCTCGTTGCATAAGAACACAACCAAGACCTTGCCTAGATGCATCGCAATATAAGGTGAAGTCATCATTTCCATCGGGAAGGGTTAAGGTAGGAGCATTACACAGCTTGTGTTTTAATGCTTCAAAGGCTTCTTCCTGCTCAGGCCCCCACTCGAACAGTTTATTCTTTTGAGTTAGGGACGTAAGCGGCTTCGCAATTCTAGAGAAATTTGAAATGAAACGCCGGTAATAACCCGCTAAACCAAGAAAAGAACGAACTTCGGTTGGGGTTTTGGGGACACACCACTTCTTTCCAGCTTCTACCTTTGCAGGGTCAACGTGAATTCCTTGGCTATTCACCACATGTCCTAGAAATTGGACCTCCTCAAGCCAGAATTCGCACTTTGAAAACTTTGCGTACAGTTGTTCTTTCTTTAACAACTCAAGAACTTGTCGCAAGTGGAGTTCATGATAGGTTTTAGACTTTGAATAAATAAGAATATCGTCTATGAACACAATCACAAATTTGCCCAGGTAGGGCTTGCATACTCGATTCATGAGATCCATAAAGCAGGAGCATTTGTTAACCCAAAGGGCATAACCATAAACTCATAATGTCCATATCGAGTACGAAACGTAGTTTTCAGAATATTATCGTTGTGAACTCACAATTGATGATAACCATAATGTAAATCAATTTTTGAGAATAGAGTAGCTCCTTGGTGTTGGTCAAAAAGGTCATCAATACGAGGAAGAGGGTATCGGTTCCTGATAGTGAGTTTGTTGAGTTCACGGTAATCGATGCACATACGGAACGATCCATCTTTCTTCTTCATGAACAGTACAGGTGCACCCCATGGCAAAAAACTAGGACGGATAAAGCCCTTATCAGACAGTTCTTGAAGTTGACTGGCTAACTCTTGCGTTTCTAATGGTGCAAGTCGATAAGGTGACTTAGCCACAAGGCTCACTCCCAGAATCAAGTCACTCTTAAACTCGACTTCACGCACGGGAGGTAGACCACTAAGGTCATCGGGAAACACTTTCGGAATGTCTAGTACAATTGGAATATCCTTAAGGTCTTTTCCTTTGACTTTCGTGTTGACTACGTAGGCCAAGAAGGCCATGTAATTCTTACTTAGAAATTTTCGGGCTTGAGTACACGATATAAGTTTGAGTCCTTTGGAGGATTTTTCACCGAAAACTTTCAATGTACCCCCGAAGGTAGAGGAATTTGAATGCATTTCTCGAAACAAATGATTTCTGCATGATGTTTGGCTAGCCAATCCATGCCGATGATGATGTCAAAACTTCCAAGTTTCATGGGAATAAGATCGATAGGAAATTCATGCTTGTTTAGACTCAAGATGCAATCACGAATGTGTTCTCCATGCTCTCAAACCACTCGAGAAGTCCAGTGGCTCCTTCTTTCCCACTAAAACTGGTGGGTTTGCAAGAATTGAAGTGCTTGAACGTGCAGGTCTGGTTATTCCTTCCTTGATTTGCTCTATTCTCTCCTTGCCCATTGTTGACATTGGTGTTATTACTAGCATTTGTCTTCAAAGTGCTATTCAGTTCAGCGACCATGGTCGGGAGGATGATAGCCATTTGTTGGTCAATCATAACGGCCATTTTGCGGTCGGAGCTACCACGCTTTTCATGATGACGAGATATTCCGGATACAGAGTAAGTTAGACATGGAAATTTTGAGGTAAGGATAGTAAATCAAGAAATAATTATTTAGGACTTATAAAATACACACAGAATGATTCCATTTGGTAACACATAGCCAATAGGAAACATTGACACGTTAAGGTAACTTAACTTCAATTTGTCTTAGGAACTTGTGTATTTTGACCATAGTTTATCACTCATCCTGAAAAATCCCCAGGTAAGCATAACTAGTCCCACAGTTGATTGAGATTTATGCAAAATGCTTAGCTTAGCCCAAGGGCTTTTTGCTAGGAAATCCAGAATATAGGTGTCTATGAGTCACACATTTTCCTTTTAGGCTAATGGAATTAAAACCTTGATGAGATTTTCATAGATTAGACATAGAGTCTAGAGATTTGAATCTTTCGATATAATGCGTACGTTCTCACGTGTCATCGAGAATAAGTTTAAGAGATTTCATCGCCTTGAATATAAAAGATTAATGATAGGCACAAAGAGAGACTAGGCAATCAAGTTTCCAATTAAGGAGCAATTTTAACTAAAAGCATCATGCAGCACATTAAGAGGCCCTCTTATAACAGGTAGCATTATGTAGCATGCAATAGATAGACTTACAAGATCATAAAGATTTTTCATGTAAGGTTCCTACATTATCTATAGTCTAGGTCACCATTTCTAATAACCTAAATCCCTATAGTTATGGGCTCTGATACCAATCTGTCACACCCCAACCTTAACGGCGAAAACGTTGAGATGTGAGAGTTAAGATTGTTCAAAGCCACATAACACTACCATTAAATGTAAATATAATTAAGCATAAGTTTTAATGAAATATTACAACCAAGAGTCACAAACAAACAATAAAGTTCAAAATCACAAAATAAGTCTTTTTATTTCTAGGTCCAATCCTAGGTGTGTCCAAACTTCAAAATCAATCATCAAACTTGGGAATTTCCTGAAACATGTTAAAAATAAAGACCAACAATTGAATGTTGGTGAGTTTCCATGGGTTATACATACATATAACGATTTATAAGAAGCAATTCATGTCATAGGTTATGAATAATGCAAGAATATAGATAGCATAATGATACAATCAAACCTTAACAAAGATGGCCATAATAAGTTAAAACGATTAGCTAAGTGTACTTGGTTCCCATGATGAACAAGACTACGTCATCAGGAGCCGGGAATAACCTCGGCTTTAGCACCAAATAGGCTTGTCAAGCCCATAGATCTATGACGTCGCTAGGCTAGCAATAGTTAATGATTGTTTGCACAAAATGTCTGTTGATACATATGTCCCTAGTTTATGTGCTTAATGCAAAAGTCTATCGTGGCTTACATATGTGTAATGAAACAATGTAATAATATATGATTTGTGCTTTGATGTTTACTTATATCTGATTCATATATATAAACTTATTATATAGGTTTGAAGTTGTTATATGATGATTCATGCTAATGGACCATACTTATGGACCATACGCATGAATACATCATACTAATGAACCAGTCGCACGACTGAACCAGACGACTGGATCAGTCGTACGAGTGAGACATGAGATTGACTCAGTTGCACGACTGAACCTTCAGTTGTGCGTATGAATCAGTCACATGGGTCAGTCGCACAACCGAACCATGCTAATGGTTCAGTCACACGAATGAAGACTGCAAACCTATAAATACCACTTAATTCATGGAAAAACGTGACTTTTGACACATACTCATAACCTAGCCGTCCAGAGCGTCCAGAAAGCCTATTCCAAGTTCATAGTTCGCATCTGATCTTTTTCTACTCGTTCTTAACGTTTCTTTAATCGTTAGATTGATCGGGATTGCGTTCTCACTGATTGGATCGCCAATCAAATAGGATTCCGCACTATTTGATCTGGTTTCACGTATTATCAGTTAGTATTCCGTACGTACACGGTCCTGACGATGTCTATCATATAAGGCTCACAATATTTCAAATAACCTTACAAGTTTAAATACGTATTGCTGGTGCATTTACAAATATCAGGATGTGTTACAAGTGTGTATTTATAAGCTTAACATGTTTCACCCGAAAAGGTGTGAAATAAAATAAAAAAAGGCATGGAAAACTCATATGATATATAAGATGATCTTAAGAGTTATAACAAGAAATTAAGTTTTGCTCCAACGATTCCTTTTACAGGATACCTAAATGTATAAGTTCCAAGATTAAATTCAGGATATGATTAACGATCAAATGTGAACTGGGTTTCAATTGGAATTTGGGGTTTGATAAATAAATTAAATAGAATAAGGGAACCACTTTTATTTTGTTTCATTGAAAAGGAAATAACCCGTTTAAGTAACTAAAATAGAGAACGATAATGAAATTAGATCATTTATAATAATTGATTAATAAAGTTTAAGTATAAATAAGTTTTTATAACCATTTGTGATACATCATGATTAAACAATAATTAAAAATTTTGTTAAATAACATCTTGTCCAATAATAATTTATTATTTAAACCTATTGTTAAATAAATTATTTAACTTCAAGTTCATTTTACAAGATTATAAGAAATAACTTTCAAATAATCTTTGTTATAATGTTTTTATTAAAAAAATATATAAGTATTTAATTTTGAAAATTTACAAAAATTAATTTGGTAACTTTTAAAATGATTTTAGTTAAAGAAAATGTTTTTTATACTCTTTATAAATTTTCTGTAATTTTAATAGATAAAAAAATTAAAAAAATAGGTTGAGGGTGCCCGGGGTCGCGGAAGAGGAAAAATTTATTCAAGATGAAAACGAGTGTGTGGGTGAGTGTAATTACCAGGTCTTGATGTAAAATCAACAAAAACAAGAAGAAATCAAGTCATGAAAGATGAGAAATTGATTCAAGATTATTTGGCCGATGTTAACCCAATTAGTTGTATGATAAGCTTCTTTAGACGATGTGGAACTAAAACCCTCTATCAATTTAAGATGAAAACGCATAGAAGGTGAGGTTCGATTAGGTTGCAGGTCGCGGTAATGGTGATGCTCGATTGTGGTGTGTTCGTGTGTTTCAGATGAAATTGTGTTTGTTAAAAGTTTAGGATTAGTTAAACGATTGATTAAGTTCCAATTAATTTGATTATTATTGTGTCTTAATGGTCGAACGGTTCAGTGATTAAAGGTAACGGTTATTCGAGTTGTTTGAGTTCATAACTGTCGTTTAAACTCAATTAAAGTTCATAAATGGGTTCGAATCGTGTTCACGAACCGGTTGGAACGATTTGGGTTCATAATTCGAAGGGGTTAGTGGGTTTTGGGCTCGCTGGAGGTTGGCCGGAGGTGACCGGAGTTGTCACCGGAAATACGGGGGAGAAAGAAGGAATTTCTAAAATTTACACCTTTAGTCCATGCGTTTTAATTGTTAACATTTTATGTTAGAAACTCCAATTTTAAGTTTTCAAAATATCAAAACACCCCCTTTAACTTATTAAAATCCAAGTTTTTAAACACTTTTATTCTATTAATTTATTTAACTTTGATAATTTTATTTGTATTATTATTATTCATGTTAAAGTTAATAACCAAAGTTTATAAATTTAATTTTTTAGTACCATTATTATTATTATTATTATTATTATTATTATTATTATTATTATTATTATTATTATTATTATTATTATTATTATTATTATTATTATTATTATTATTTTATTATTATTATTACTTTATTATGTTATTAACTTTTAATTTAACGAATTAATCAAGAGAAAAACAAACATAAATAAACCCTCATAATTTCATTATGACAGAAAAGTCCCTTACAAGAACATAATCTAGCTAACATTTAGTTAATGAAAACTCGAAAGGTTACAATAATGTTGCATTCAATAGATTAATGTTTAATATAAAAACCTAATCAATCATACCAATCGTCTCCCTTTACAAGAATCATACTCCCGAAAGCAATCAAGAGAACCTAGCCACACGTCATCTTCGTTCAATCTTTAATCTTGACTTGGAGAATGTTTGTGGATGATTTGGGGAGCCTTAGAACACCAAAAATCACCTAAAGTTCATCACGTTTCGTCTCCAAGAAGTTCTAGATCGAATTAGGGTTGATTTAGCTTGAATAAACTTGAAAACCCTAAAATTCGAAAAGATGGTTGGGGGACCGGGGTATCATACGCCCATATGGGCGTATAATACGCCCAAGACAGTTCCAGTACGCCCAACTTTCTGAAATTTTTGTCAAATACGCCCATAAATACGCCGCCAATACGCCAACCGGCGTATGATACGCCCTGGGCAGCGTATCTTATGCCGCACCCCTATAAAATTTTAATTTTAACACGTAACTTTTCACGAGCTTTCCATTGACAGGTCTTGGGCCCCGTAACTCTTTTCCTAACCCAAGTTATGCCTATTTTAAATTACCATAGTCTTGAACATTTAGTTTTTGCATTTCTTCACTTCTCGGGCTCCGATTTCCATCCCGCTTCTTCCATACTCTTCATGTTTCACCAAACTTAGTTCCAGTTTCCCGTTTTGTATCTTTTGGTAATCACGCATTTGGTCCTCGTGGTTTCATCCTGTGCTTATTCACTTTAAAATAAGCTTCCTTAAAGTTGAGGTTTTTTGAAACACACGATTCTCCCTTGCAGTCTTCTCGATTTCTGGATCAAAGTGCAATGGCGAAGTCCTTCCTGAAAATCTTGTATGCATTAACTTAATGGTTACCTGCAAACAAGAAAACACAAAACTATCTCGCGTAATACTGAACAAGAAAACAAATAAAAAGAAAAACATAAAAAAAAACTTTTTGGTTTTTTTTTTGAATATTTAAGAAAAACAATTAAAACGATTAAACACTAAGCACACTAATTCCCAGGCAACCGCGCCAATTTGATCCGGTTGTCGAGACTCTATCAAAAACAAGTTAATTTATCGGTCTTATCTACCTTTATTGTGTAAGGGTAAGTAAGGTCGTCTCCACGGGGAATATTTGAAAAGTGTTTAACGAATACGATCCGATTGATAAAAAGACACAAATTTTATAATTAAAAATCGAAACTTTGAATGGATTAGAAAGCCAAAGTTCATAAAGTTAAGAAACTTTAAAACTAATTAACTTAAATACTGAAAAACAATCACTTCCGGGTTTCCAATTCTTCAAGAGCAACAATTGGTACTTTTAAACTAGGGTTTGTAAGAAACAATACTTCAAGATCTTAGCTTTTGATTAAAGTGACAACAAAAAAACAATCTTTTTAGACTCGTTCATTCACAATGTTACCAATTCACTTATATCACGTTGCCTACTTTTTTAATGAGTTCACGATGCAAGGAAACCGAAAAACTGATAATCAAGCGAACAATTTTATTTATAAGTAATTTGTTTACAATCAAAACATATTGTTGCATTCAATAGATCAATGTTAAATACAAAAACCTAATTGATCATACCAATCGTCTCACTTTACAAAAATTGTACTCCCGAAGCAATTAAGAGAACCTAGCCACGTATCATCTTCGTTCAATCTTCAATCTTGATTTGGAGAAATATTTGTGGATGATTTAGGAAGCCTTAGAACACCAAAAGTCACCTAAAGTTTGTCACTTTTCGTCTCCAAGAAGTTCTCGATCGAATTAGGGTTGATTTGGCTTAAATAAACTTGAAAACCACAAAATTTGGAAAGCTGGTTGGGTGAACGGCGTATCATACGACCATATGGGTTTATAATACCCCCAAGATAGTTCCAGTACGTCCAACTTTCTGATTTTTATGTCAAAACGCCCATAAATACGCCGCCAATACGCCGACCAACGTATGATACGCCCAGGGCGGCTTATCATACGCCGGGCCCCTGTAAAATTTTGATTTTCACATGTAACTTTTCACGAGCTTTCCGTTGACAGGTCGTGGGCCCCGTAACTCTTTTCCTAGCCCAAGTTATGCCCACTTTAAGTTACCATGATCTTGAACCTTCGGTTTTTGCATTTCTTCACTTCTCGGGCTTCGATTTCTATCCCGCTTCTTCCATACTCATCATATTTCACCAAACTTAGTTCCAGTTTCCCGTTTTTTATCTTTTGGAAATTGCGCATTTGGTACTTATGGTTTCATCCTGTGCTTATTCACCTTAAAATAAATTTTCTGAAGCTCCAGTTTCCTACACATCAAAACAAACTCAAAGTAACTTCATTCCATACTAACGACGATGTAAAATTACATAGTTAGATCAATTAAACCTTGAATTATTATAACTCAATCAATGGTCATAGGATAAAAAATGTCAACATTAAGGTTTTATCATTAAAAACTTATTTTTTTCAAAACCAAGTGTATATTATATTCTAATTGAATGCGTAAGGAAATAAGTCAAACATAATGATTGTGTGTATAATGGAGAAGTAAGAGATGTTTTCATGATAAATACTTGTACTTGCTGATCATTGAAAAAGTTATTTCGTAAAATTATCAAATTTCTTTGATAGTGGAAGAACAATAAACAAAGTAAGTTGTTGTATATCTATAATAAAATAATTATATAATGCAGACAAATATTATACGATATTGTTAAAATATAAAAAAAAATTTAATTAAATTATAACCCAAAATCTTGGATTGATTGTATTATTGGAAATTAGAATTTGTGAACTACATATGGTCCATTTTAATATTTAAATTTTTAGTTTTGAGTAATTTAGTTTGTTATTTTCAGATAAAATCTTAAATTGAATTGTATATTAAATTTAAAAATTGAAGTTTTTAAATTTCCATTTTAATCATTAAATTTAAAATTATAGTTTTAGAATCTTGTTTTATTAAACATTAATACTATTTTAATAGGATTCGAAAGTATCCTTTTATAATCATATTCCTAATAAAATGACATGTGATAATGTATGTTATTAAGGTGTCATGTGGTAACACAATACTTAAAATTATGACACATGGATAAACCCTTTTCATCTTCATATATTCAAATTAAAGGGTAACTATTGATGGCACATGACAACACCACATTCATTCTTAAGAAAATTTTCTCGCTTCTCTCTCTTATTAAATAACTCGATTAATTAGTAGTTATATTATTTTTTTTGATTAAAAATTATTTTTAAAAATATTAAGAAATATGTCTTTTTATTAATGTTTTTTTCTACAGAAACAAATTTTTATTAAAACATTTTTTTCTAAAACATCTTTTTTTCTAAAACACGAAATATTTTAAAAAATGACATTTTTTTAAAAATGATTTGTTTTGTAACAATGTTTAATTTATTTTTTAGAAAAAATAAAGAAGTTTAAAAACAAAAATTTTAAAGTTGATATAATTGTTTTATTACTTATAGTCCTTACTCATAAATAATTTTAATCACATATTGTTTTATAATTAATAAAATTTTATTTTATTTAATATTATATTTATTCAACACGTATAATACACGGGTTTACTAAAACTAATATATTATATATAAAGATAAGAAAACAATTCAGGGTAAAAAACAAATTATTTAACTACGAAAAAATCAATTGCAAAAGTGAAAAGAGCAAATTAAAGTAAAAACAAATTAATTAACTACGAAAAAATCAATTGCAAAAGTGAAAAGAGCAAATTAAGTAATATACAAACAATAATAGACTATAGTGAAGATAAAAATCAATTGCGAATATTGATTAAAACAAAAAACAAACAATAATATATTAAATTGGCAAAAGAACGAGAGTAGATTAAAAGAATTGTGCATAAATCAAGATCTAGTAAATAATAGTTAGTAGATTAGATAATTAATTGCTAAAAAAATTTATACTTAATGAACCTAAAAGAACTATTAATATTGAACAGTCACTGAACTTTTGATTAACCAAGTTTCGTCAATCGACCTCGGCAAACATTAGATCATTTTGTTATCGTTCTCATTTGTTTCTAAAAACATAAATATTGATTTGATTATCACATATATTTCCAGCTTAAAATTTAGATAAAAGTAGTTTTTTTTCTTTTTAAATATTGAAAGGCCTTAAAATAGGTGGTCTAAATCGGTTGATTTATTTGTTTGTACCGTAAATACCTCGATGCGTTTGGGAGTCACATCCTTGACGTCTACATGAACATGACACGACCGGAAAAATTGTATGGACTGGCTTGAAGTCACGTTCATTGTTGGTTCCTAGTTGGTGAATGTAGTTGTCATTTACAATTTGACCATTGAATGTGGAAATAATATTCTTAAGGCATACCATCAACCAAGAAATTAGAACCCGAGAGAGAATATAAACATTGACTTTTGAAACTTTAAAATTTTTATTAAGGTTTGTGATTGTCGTGATGATGGTGACGATGGTGATGATACTAAACTTGATTTCTACGGTAAAAATAACTCTAACCGGATGTTTCGTTCATTGACCATAAGAATGAAAAAAATACAAATAAAAAGCACTTAATTTTAAAAAATCAAAATTTTATATGATTACGTGCCTTTATATATTTACCTTTAGATTTATCCAATATATATATTGTTTTGGTCAAAAGCTATCAAAGTAATCAAGTGATCAAATTAATAAAGTGAGGTAGTGTGCTCTTCGAAATATTAAGCAGAATAAGTATAAAGTGAAGAAATATAAGTCGTGATATTGGTAAAATGAACACAATAAAGCAATAAATAACATGATGATTTACGAGGAAAAGTCCTTGATCTTGTTAGATCACCAGCAAAATACATACGGAGCAGACATCGTCCACTGTCTTGTTGATTTGATTGATAATGAAATATGAA
This sequence comes from Flaveria ramosissima, assembly GCA_025215565.1. Classification (NCBI taxonomy): domain Eukaryota; kingdom Viridiplantae; phylum Streptophyta; class Magnoliopsida; order Asterales; family Asteraceae; genus Flaveria; species Flaveria ramosissima. The sequence goes on from CM046034.1 coordinate 8,536,653, forward strand.
TACAACTCAAGAGCCAAATCTGATGAAATACTATGTGTTACAGTTGCTATTTGCAAGTGTGATAGTGAAAAAGTGCAAGTGTTAGTGCCTAAGTCGATCAGATAGATCTCATTATATAGTAAAATTAAATTAAATTCTCCAATATTCCTAGCGATATCCCGATATTCTTAGGATCTTCTGTGTACTGTCTCTATGATTGTCGCGGACTCATTCTATGCAACATCCACTTTTCAACTTCTCTTTCAAGTATTGAGCATTGACTCAGTCATTAACACATTTCCTATAACAATCACATGCAAAAGAAACAGATCATAAGTGATAATTCGGAATATAGTCCGGGATATGTAACCTGTCGGATATTTTGACCTTCCAAATTAAGTCTGAAATACTGATCAGAATTTTCACCCATAATAATTTTCCCCAAAAAATAGATAAGTTAGAGACGCTTCTTCTGATAATGTCTTAATTTTTTAAAGTTTCATGATGATCTATAGCTGGCACAGACATCTCTAGAATACCAAGGTAAAGATAACACCATTAGTTTATTTTAGCTCATATACTATCTTTTCATTTTCACCCTAACCACATATCCAAAGATAATCGAGGGCAATTCTCTTTCTTTTCTTTTATGTTAAACTTTTCGCAATCATTTCTTCTTCTTCATCAATGGCCGATGAATCATGATCATCAAGCTCTTCGCTGGAGAATTGCAATGAGGATTTCATAGCACTAAACCTTATCGCCCAACCCAGAGAGGAAGCATGCTCTTTTTTCGACCTAGAGATCTCGCAACTTCTTGCTTCTAGAGCTTTTCCCGAAAACGTCACAATTCATCCATACAATAAGTGTGTTCATTCTAATTATTGTTCCAAAACTTGGGTGTGTTATATTGCTATTCGTTTCTCACTTGGTCTTAGCTATCCCTTTCCCCTATTAATCACTTATTTCTTCAAAATCATTGGTTTGAGTTATGCTTAAACCATGCCAGTGATATGGAGGATAATATTTTGGTTGTGTAAACATGTTGACTCTCATGGACTTGATACGTGCTTTCGATCATGCGATCGTTTACAACATACGAATCCCCGGTTCAAGTCATTTTATTCTTTAGTTGATTAAGCGAGATAAATCCCTAGTTCTTAAAGCCACAAAAAAACGAGGATGGTTGGAAGAAGAAATACTTCTTTGTTAGGAGGGATAGCATTCCAGAAGGGTTAGAACTTCTGTTGAGATGGGTTACCAAAGGTATTCCCAATGATATTTCTACTAATTTTTTTCTTTCCTATTTAGTGAAATTTTCTTAAGTTGCTCCTCCCAATGCTCAAGCAACTAACAGGATCAAAGCTATTCCACAAATCCATGATATTGAAAGGAATTTCCAACGTGAAGGAATAAATCAATACCGATATCCTGAAGTCTGCTACTCATGCTTCCCGAACTAATGCTACCACTTCAAGAAGAGTTGAACATCTTGAACGCCATGCACACTAGAGACATGAAAGAGTTTTGCAAGAAGGTAACCAATTCAGCTGATGTCGTCATATGCTAGGATCGGATCATGCTTGCTTCAGAAGCCATGGATGCAAGCTTCAACAAAAGCACTTTGGATATCGAAGGTTGCTAGTGCTAGATGGCAAGCCAGTCGCGTATCCTAATAAGAATATCGTTGAAGCTTCCTTGTCTAGGATAAAAGTAAGGATAACAAGAGCAAAGTAGGCGGAGCATGAGAGTTCAGGTGTGAAGGCAATTTAAGGTGATGAAGGCCCTAAAGATAAAGCCTGCACCTTAATTCATGTGCTTCTTGATGCTTATGGTTCAAAAACAATTTAATTTTCCTTGCATGTGATGGTTGTGATTTGTTGAAAAATCTACTTTTTCCTGCATGAACATCAATAATAGAATCGGGGTGGAAGGATCTTGATTCATAACGAATCCCTGAACCTCTAGTAAAATATAATTTAGGATAAAAACTAGTATTCTTAATGGATGGGTCTTATTTTGCATGATGAATTTAGGAATACCTATTTTACTGAATATATTACTATGGTTTTATCTATACTTACTTTTCTTAAAATCTTTGCTAAAAATACTTTTATTTGCTTGTGAAAAGTTTTCAAGTTTTTGAAGCATATTTTGGATATTTGTTAAGTTAGAAGAAATTTTATAAAGATTAAGGAAACTAGTAATTTCGGCTTAAACAACACATCATAATTACTATAGGTTCGATGAATTTATAAGTTGGAAATCATACCAAACATCCTTAACTTAGGTTGATGTAGGAATTTCAAAATACCTACCGAGGTATTAACCCATTTCAGAATGTTTGAACATTTTCCTCAGTGTTATGGGTCTTCACACTTTAAATTAATCCAATTTTGCAATATAAATAAATGTTTGGATTATGCCAAAATTATTTTGGCCAGGCCAATATAACATGAATGAAGCTAGAATTTTATGGGCCAACCCATTATTTTATGGGCAAAGCCAATCTTAGGATATTACTTGTGATATACCGACAAACTTAAGTGACGTGTAAATGCCAAAACATTAAGATTTAACTTGGGATAAGTCACGTAGAAAGACCTTTAAACCTTAGTTAACATGTTAGTATTAACTCCATTAGATAACATGTTTAAATGTTATTCATAATATCTTAAACTTTAAGTGGGAGCCAATCCTCTAGTCTTCGGCCTGCATCTTGAGAAGTATTATTTTCAAAAGACTTAAATCTTTGTGAAGACAGGTGTTAACCAGACTAACAACCCTCTAACGCTTAGGTCAGTAATGTAATATGAAAATATATAAATGAATGAAACTAAGAATAAGAATAGGAATCGAGATAAGAACAAGAATAGGATCAGAATATAAGAAAAGATAATGCACATACTAGCTTTAGTCGGTAAATAAAATTTTAGCGTACTTGAAATATGTCTTAAAACAAACAGCATTCCAAAATCTTGGTAAGATATTACCTTTCATAGTAGCCAGAAAGTATGCACCCTTTCCGACTTCTGAATCAATCAAGTATGAACTTTCCTATTGTGGTGTAAAATTTTCCATCACTGGGGTTGGTAGTATTCTGAAATGTTTTTGTTAATACTAGGTCACCAATTTGAAAACTCCTTGTTCTTATATTCTTGGGTAGGATTTAGCAAACCTTTGTTGATAAGCTACTATCCTTAACTTAACAATATCCCTAGGTTCATCTATAGTATCCAAATCCTGAGACAAAACCTGATCATTATCCTGAATGATTTGTAAACTCGACATTGTTGTAGCGATATCCATCACTGTAGGGATTACTGCATGATTGGTTTTTTTCACTCAACACAAGTATAGTCTCTCAAACTCACTTGAATCACACTCAGTTTAGATGATGCAGAATCCTTTCTAAGAGTTGATAATAATATACTAAGTAACTAAGAACACATGAAGAAAATTTTCAAGGTATTTGTATATATTACTTCTCAACTCAAAGTATTACAAGACTCTTACAAGCATATTACATGAGTTACAATGAGAAACTATATATACTAGATCCTATAGTCGAATATACTTTGATACCAACTGGAAACCTATGACTAAAGCAAATACTACATTGCTAAAGACAAGGTATCTTAGATAAAATATTATCTAAGATATGGTAGTCATGACATGTCCATGACTTACCTTTTGTTACCAACTAAAGTTAGTAACTGTACCAACTGATAAGGAATGAACAGTGGAATAAAGTATGGTCAACTACATGGGCATGGGAAAGCACCATGCAGTATCTCAGAGATTTACAGCGGAGAAGGACCATACTTATGTCCATTGGTTCATAGAAGGTTCTTCCGAAGGTTAACTGGCTTCGGAAGAACAAGTTCTTTCGAAGCCACTTATACTTCGGAAGAACCTACTTTTTTCCGAGGCTTGAGACATTCTTTAGGTCTTCATACTTCGGAACTCATTGTCTTGAATTCTTCTAAGTATTGAACTTCGGAAGAGAGACTTTGTCTTCAGAAGTTGGAGTTTCTCTTAGGAAGCTCCTTCAGACTTAACCTTCGGAAGCTCACCATTTCCCTTCGGAAGTTCTTCATCAGTTGCACCAAAATTGTCTAAGTGTTTGTTTTGGTTGCACCAGCCTTACTTGATCTAACAAACTCCCCCGAGGCTGATGCTACCAAAACTTCACATGTTTTTGCTTCTCAAGACTTTCAGCACTAGGGAAAGAAGATATTTATCTGTCTCTTTGTTCTTCCTTGATGTGGTGCTGAGAAGTTTGTACAAATCATTTGTGGACAGGAGATCCAGTTTGTCACTTTGAATGATATGTACCCTCTGTTGCTGCCCTCTGAAGAGAGTTAATTGACGGAAGCGATACTCATACTCTCATCTAACTATGGACTCAAGTTCAGGACCTTTAACCATTTAAAGGAAGGCTTTGTCTTTGGTTGCTGATCCTTTCCTTTCATCCTTCTCTCTTATATTCAACTCCTCTTCAATCTTGGTCCTTGATGTTAGCTCGGCTAGATGAAGACTGCTCAGATGATTTCTGATATGAGCAGCTATCTCAGAGTTGGAGGGGTTGGAGAATGGCTTCTCTGCTAACTCAGCAATGTCAAATCTACTTAAGTGTAGCAGAGATGAGGCATTAAGCCTATTTATCTCGCCATTCTCTCTCTCAACAACAAAGTTGTGAGAAGAGTCTTCGAACCTCCACTAGATGATCTTTTTTCTTGGCACAAGGGGATGACTTGGAACTCTGACCCCTTTCTTTGAATCCAGTAGAGTCACTAGTCTTCTTTTTAGCTTCTTCTCCTCTTCATTTAATGAGTCAGAGTTGAGTCCAAAATGATTTGCAGCCTGGTCAAATGTTCCTCTTGGCAGATCAAGAAATTGTTCTCTAGTGAGGGAACATGAGGAGCCATCAACATAAGTTAGCTTAACTGACTCCTCCTCACAAGAGATATCGCTCAAAGTAGTACATTTCATGAGCTTCATCTTGATCTCCTTGAATTCCTCTAAGGAGAGATGTGTGGAAGGCTGAGAGGATGACTTGGGTGGTTGTTGGGTAGGTGTTAATGTTTGGGTTCTAGGGAGTGTTTTGGGTTTGCGAATGGGTAGTTGAGGTGGTTGTGGTGAGGAAGAGGGTAAGGATGATGATGTGGGTTCAGGGGTGTAAGGCTCAGAGGTTGGCTCAGTTTTGATGGGAAAAAGGAAAGGAGTTGGTTCAGGTTGAGGTTAGGGTTGAGGTGTTGGTCTGGAAGTCATCCCATTTACTCTCCGGTACATCTCTTTCCTTCTTCCTGCACGAATGTCAGCCTTGATGTCACTGACATGTCACTGCAGGGTCTTCTCAAACATAGGACCCACCTGCCTGCCAGAGAAGCCATGAGCCCGAAGATAGTCTTTCATTCAGGCTTTGTCTCCTAGCTTCTTGACGGCTGCAAGTCCAGCTTCTTCCTCCTTCTTCTTCCTCTCTTTCAGTTTCTCCTTAGCAACCTTCTTTCTCTCTTTCTTTATTTGATCTTGCTATTTCTTAAAAAGCCACAAGATCATGTCATTGTTGTGAGGAGTTAATTCCTCGAGAGAGAATCCCCTGGAGTTGAGAAAAGCTATCATTTCACTCCTCAGCTGCTGGTCAGCTTCTTCTTTCTTTCCCCTCCTTTCTTCCTCCAAGGCCAACCTTGCTGCTTCTTCTTTTTGCTGAATCTGCAGCAGAGTTGCCTTTTCTAACTCAATTAGCTCCTCTAATGGTAGCAGGAGCACATCTTCACTAACAGCTCCAATATTGACAAGCTTATCAATGATCTCCATCCTCTTCTTATTGTTGATAGCCTCCTGGTTGGCTGCAGCTGCTTTACTACTTGCAGCTAACAACTTCCTAGTTGGGAGTCTACCTTTTCTTTTCAGTTTCTCCAACCTTTCTTCCTCCATCAGTTCTTCCGCAGTCATCTTCCTCTTCCCTTTGGTGTCTTCGAAAGACTTAGACTTGGGAGGTTCTTGTGTAGAGGTTTCAGGTTGAGAGGTGGTGATGGGAGCAAGAGATAATGATGATGTTTGAGTGAGAGGTTGGCTAAGAAAGTCCTCCCTATTGACCTCAAATGCTAGTTCAAGAATAGCATCTGTGACAATTAGATCATCGGATAGAGAAAATAACCCTTCCATAGCTTCAATCTCACCTTCGAAAGTTTGAAATGTTTCTTCCGAGGCTTTGACTTTAGCTTCGAAAGTCTGTGGGATTGCACTTTCTGTCCCAACGGTTTCAGTTGTGGGCCATCAGTCCTCATTTCCCTTTGAATTCAATCTCAGGTTCAAATTAGACCTTAGGTTGACCAACTTCTTGGACAGTGTTAGAAGGTGCATTCAACCTTTGAAGCTCCTCAGCTCCAAAGTACACCACAACAACATCAGGGCTTGGTTGTTCAATGGAAGATCCCATCAGGAACTTGGAAAAGAACCTGTTTAGATCTTTGAGCATCCTTGGGTCCATTTGAATAATAATTGGAGGAGGCTCAGGGAAAACTGTAGCTTGTTGAGCTAGATATCTTGAAGTTAGAGTTGAAAGTGCTAGACTTTGTGGTTCCTCATCTATTTGTCTCTGAACACTCTCCTACTTTTTGGTAGTATCATCTTAAGGGCTTGATGAGCTAGAGGAAGAGGTCAAGGACACCTGAATTGGTACATGCCTAACAGATCTCTCAGTCTGTTTCTCAGCTAGTTTGGCCTCGAGACTTTCAATCTCAAGTTGCTGAGTGGCAAACCTATCCTCTAAAGTCTTAACCCTGGATTCAAGGTTTGAGACTTTAGAAAGTAGGTCTTTAATGGTGAGTTGCATACTTCCCTCATCTTCTTTTAAATATACATGGGGAGATGAGGTAACATACCTGGTATGTTCATCCTCACCACCAGATGTGGTTTCTTGGCACCCTGGTTTCCCTTGCCTAATGATGTCTCTTCAGAGTTATCAAATGGCATGGTTGCCGTAGATTCAGTCTCAGAGATGTTATCAAAGGGCATGGTTGCAGAGACTAGCTTGCTCTGTTCCAACTCACAGTTAATGATGTGCTGAATGAACCAGGGATACATGTAAAATTTTTCCCTTTGAAGGTTCCCCATCAAATTGGTCAGCACAATTCTTGAATAGTTGAAACGGAGGCCTTTTAGCAACCCATGAACTAGGCATCCTAGTTCGTATGGGATTTGATCCCATCCCCCAGACTTGTTTGACAAGCAGTGAAGGACTATTTGTAGCAGGAACTTCCAATGGTAAGAGAAGTTGAAATTGTACACCGTGGACCTGCTCACATCACCGCCGTGTCCTATTTGGGTATATGTGTCATCAAGGTCTGCTTTAGGGAACTTTGTAGGAGAGCCTTCATCATAGAGCTCTAGATGCTCCTTGAGGACTTGTTCAGATATGATCAATTCTTGACCACAGATGCTCGACCTCAGAACCCTAACTTCGTTCAGGGTTTCAATTTGAGCATTTCCCCAAAATTCGGCCATGTGGTTCGAATAGACAGTGGGGCTGACAGTTAGGGCTGTGAAGTAGGTAGATTGGGTTAGGAAGGAGATGATTTCTGAGAAGTCGGCATCCTTGGAAGAGTCAAGGAGTGCGACCTGGTTGTACTGAGGGTTTTATGTCATTTTTGGGAGAAGTTGCAGAGAAATGAGTTTGAATTTGGGTAAATTGGAGACGAAGGAAGCTTTGGGCAGTAAATTTGGTAAAGAGATTAAAGAAGTGAGTCGGTGTTTTTTAAATGGGTGAAAATGCGGTTTTGGTGGTTGGATAAGGTGAAAAGATGGTTTGGGGTAAGATGTCACACCCCGACCGACGGCGAAATCATCGGGGCGGACGAATGTGAATCGATTGCTCATAGCACATGGTAGTAAATACGTTGAAATAATATTAAATGCCATTTTCATTGAATGATACTAATCAAAATGATACATTTCAATTAAACAATAATCAAAACTAGATCCAAGTCCTAAATGAGCATGAAGAAGTAATCTAAACTGCATCCTGAAACATGTTAAAAATACGGTCAACATATGATGTTGGTGAGTTCCCATGAATTTGTACATACATATATAAACAACTTTTAAGAGGCAATTCATGTCATAGGTTAAGAAATAATGCAAGATTATAGATAGCATAATGATACAATCAAACCTTGACAAAAGATGACCATAATAAGATATAACGATTAGCTAAGTGTACTTGGTTCCAATGATGAACAAGAATACGTCATCAGGAGTCGGTAATAACCTCGACTTTAGCACCAAATAGGCTTGTCAAGCCCATAGATCTATGATGTCGCTAGACTAGCAATAGTTAATGATTGTTTTTACAAGATGACTATCATATAAGGCTCACAAATATTTCAAATAACCATGACAAGTTTATAAACGAATTGCTAGTGCATTACAAGTTTTAAGATGACTTAAAAGTGTATGTTTATAAGATTAATATGTTTCACCCCAAAAGGTGTGAAATAAAGTAAAAAGGGGCATGAAAACTCACCTTGTATAATGATGGTTGTAGGGTTCATAAGAAAGCTTGGATGTTCAAGAGTCAAGGGTGATGTCCTAAAGGATAAAAACAATAACTTGAGGTCGAAATTCATTACAAGAAGTTAGGATGTTTAGAGATTGACAAAAGGTGAAAGTTAGATTGAAAAAGGATTATTGCACAATTTTCAGATTCTAGACAAAATGTTTGGTACGTATTTGAACACATTTTATAAATAGCAAACGGTTTCATAAAATTATAATTTATAGTTGACTAGTTCAGAGTCTCCCAGACAACTTTTATTTAGAAATATTTTTATGAAAAGACCCGTAAATGAGTCAAAACAACAGCACAAGACAGAAGGTGCTGAAATGCGCACTTATCTTGTGAAGGCTATTGTTGAATCGTCCGATTGAGTTTGAAGATGTATAAACTGTCGTTGAAAAGGTTATTCGATGAAATTGATATTGAAGTCTGATTTTACTCAAATTTAGTTTGTTATGACCATGTTATGGTCAGTTGAATTCAGACTATATTCAGCCAAAATTATAGTAAGGCACTTATGTGCATTTTTAAAATTGTTAAAGCATGAATCGGGTTAGAACAAATTTATTATGTCGATATATGGTATATTAGACTTCATTTTAGTTATAGAAAAATATTCCAAGACTTCAGCATAGCCATCACTTAGAGAAATAATCCTGCAAACGAGATTCTTTGTTTACATTAGCGTGTACTTAGCTTGATTTAGGAATGTTAGTGATTGTTATAAGGTTAGTGAATGGTAACAGTTTAATGATCAAATGATAATGATTAAAATAAAAAGAGATGTGGTAGAAGAAAGAATAAAAGTAAGAACAAGAGAACAATTTGATGTTAGAATGATTGAAAGAATATAGAAATACATAATATATAAGCCTATAAGATTACCTTAGTATTAGAAAATTCTTGAAACTACTTGTAAAAGAAATTTTTGAAATTGATCATAAACAAAGGATGATGAAAGGTTTGTGTGTGAGATTTTTAGAGAATGAGCAAATGAAAAGTGAGACCTAAACCTTGCTTTTATAGTTGAGGTTAAGAGGGGGTTATGAATTGTGTTAATTGTGAGTTACAAGTCTTTTAAAATGGGGTTATGATTGGAATTTGATATAAATATAAAATTAAATAATTTAAATAAATAAAAGAATAATTACAATTTAAACTCTAAATTTATTCAGACTCTAATTTTAATTTAACAACTTTTTTTTATTAAATTTTTATAGACTTTATAAATTCACAAGAACTAGTAGTTTGATTATTTATTTTAATTGAATATTTAAAATCTTATAAATGTTAATAACCTTTTAAAATTTATTTTATAAATTATAAAATTATTATAAATTGTTTAATGATTTAATAAATGGAAATTGAATAAAACAATTGTCAATACTGGTTAAATTACACATTTAACGCATTTGATTCATTAAAATAACTAAAATAATTTTAATAATGAATTTTTCCATCGTATGATAGTTCAAAGTGGGTCTGGGTTTGGGTTTATAGTTCGAAAATTGACGGATGTTACATAAGATGTGACAGGGGCGGTAAGGTTAAATCCATTTAAATATTCCGATATCATTAATAAAATCTTTGCTTTTTACAAAATGGGGCCCAAAAGATTTCTGTTACACAATAAAAGCTTTCTTCCGAGTATAAAACATTTCCGAAGATAATCTTCTTCCGAAGCCAATCTTACTTCCGAAGGTAAATGTTTTACTTCCGAGAGTAAAAAGGTCTTTCCGAGTGGAGAAGTTTATAAGCTTCGAAAGTAGATTTGATACTTCATCAAATACTTCTTCCAAGGCTAAAACTCTTCCGAAAAGAAGATTTTCCTTGGAGGAATTTCGCTTCGGAAGATATACATGATATCTTCCGAGGGTTAATTCCTCTTCGGAAGAATTTATACTTAGTAAAATTTTGAAGAAAAGCCTTATGTAACAGGGCTTAGATTGTTTTTGACAAAGACAAGACACATTTTAAAAGGTTTTTCAAATGAGATGGACTAATCAATGTTTATCATCCCAATAGCTGTAATAAGATACTTGAATCTTTGTTCATCAAATGCTTTGGTGAACAAATCAGCATATTGTTTATTTGAATCAACTTTTATTAGCTTAATCAGATTTTTCTCATGAATATCTCTAACGAAATGATACCTGATATCAATGTGCTTTGTCTTGGAGTGCTTTACAGGATTTTCTGTAATTGAGATAGCACTGTTGTTGTCAATGTGCATAGGAGTGCTCATGAATTTGAATCCATAGTCTATCATCTGGTTTTGAATCCACAGCAGCTGAGCACAGCAACTAGCATCAGCAATGTATTCAGCTTCAGCAGTAGATGTTAAAACGTAGGATTGCTTCTTGCATTGCCATGAGATGATCCTTCCACTAAGAAATTGACATCCTCCTGATTTTGATTTCTTGTTGATGTTGCAGCCACCATAATCACTATCAGAATAGCCATAGAGATAAAAATTGTTATTCCTTGGATACCAGAGACCCAGTTTAGGTGCTCCTTTGAGGTATCTGAGGATTCTCTTGGTAGCAACTAGGTGAGACACCTTTGGAGCAGCCTGATATCTTTCACAAATGCAAGTTGCAAACATGATATTAGGTTTACTTGCTGTGAGATACATCAGAGAATCAATGGTTGCCCTATACTGATGTTGCTCAGTATCCTCCCCCTTAGAGTCAAGACAAAGATTGTGGTTTCTAGGTATAGGTGTCTTGGTGGCTTAAAATCTTTCATATCAAATCTTTCTAAAATGTCATTGACATATTTAGATTGATTGATAAAGAACCCATCCTTCATCTGCTTCACCTGAATTCCAAGGAAAAAGTCCATTTTTCCTATGGAACTCATCTCAGATTTCTTTTTCATAATGCTCTCAAAGTCTTTGCACATTTGGTCATTTGAGGAACCAAATATGATGTCATCAATATAGACTTGTACGAGCAAGATGTCTTTCCCAGACTTTCTTATGAATAAAGTCTTGTCAATGGTACTTCTAGTGTAACCATTCTTCAGGAGAAACTGAGACAAAGTCTCATACCACAGCCTAGGTGCCTGGTGCAGCCCATAGAGAGCTTTATCCAGTTAGCACATATAGTCCGGGTGTTGTGGGTCTTCAAATCCTAGAGGCTGGCACACATAGACTTCCCTATCTATATCCCCATATAGAAATGCACACTTGACATCAAGTTGGTAGACAGTAAAATTCTTGGATGTAGCATAAGCAAGAAAGATCCTCACTGCCTCAAGTCTTGCAACTGGTGCAAAGACATCAGTGTAATCAATTCCTTCCTCTTGAGTGTATCCTTGAATTACCAGTCTTGCCTTGTTCTTGATTATCAAACCCTTATCATCTCTCTTGTTCCTGAAAACCCATTTGGTGCCTATTGGTACTTGACCGGATGGTAGCGGACATAGGTTCCAAACCTTTTGTCTTTTGAATTGAAGCAATTCCTCTTGCATTGACTCAACCCAGCTACTATCTTTCAAGGCATCTTCTACTTTCTTGGGTTCTATCTCGGATATACAAGCAGATATTCGCATTGTGAGGTTGTCCTCTTGTTCTCACACCTTCAGAGACATCTCTAATGATGTTCTCAGCTGGATGAGTGTTGTGAATCCTAAGCTTGAGAATCACATCCAGTTGCAAAGATAAATCTAGATTGGACATTTTTTGCTCTGGAAGTTGAACACTTGGACCATCTGTTGTTTCATATTCATTCAATGAGGACTGATTGAATTAATGAGAAGCAACATAATCAGTAGTTGGCTGTGAAGCAGCATTAACAGTTGCATGTTCCTTCAAGATGTTACTTCCATCAGCTTGGTGTTGTGCAGTGTCACCGGATGAGTTTTGAAGCTCACTAGGTTGACAACTGGTTGAAGCTCCACTATCTCTTGAGATAGTTATACTATCAGATCTGATAATAGTGGGAGCTTGGTTTACAAGAACACTTGGAGAACTTGGAAGAGGTCTGGGTAACTCAAACCGCTGATCATCATCAGAATCACTCTGAGTACCTGTTCAGCTGAAAAATTCTCACAAGAGGGTTTAGAATAGTTTGGAAACAATTCTAAATAAAAAATATGATCAGGACCATTCCCCTTAACACAAGGAGTGTGCTCATTAACAACAATATTGGATGATTCCTCAAATTATTGATTTTTAATGTTATAAACTCTATAAGCAATAAAGTTTGAGGAATATCCAACAAAGATAGCATCATCCGAATTTTCAACAAATTTTGCCAAATTGTCCTTTGTGTTAAGTATGGTACACCTGCTGCCAAAGGACCTTAGAAAACCAATGAACAGTCGCCTCTTGTTCCATAGCTCATAAGGGGTTTTCCAAGTGGCTTAACTACAAAAACCCCGTTCTGCACATAGCATGCAGTGTTGACTGCCTCTGCCCAGAATGTTAGAGGCAGCTTTGAATCAGCTAACATAGTCCGAGCAGCCTCAATAAGTGTCATATTTCTCCTCTCAGCAACACCATTTTGTTGAGGAGTTCTAGGAGCACTATATTGTTTGGTAATCCCTTTTGAGTTACAAAATAAGTCAAGAACTAGATTCTTAAACTCAGTCCCTTGATCAATTCTAATTATTTTAACCTTGTGATCAATTTGATTTTCTATTTGAAGAATAAAAGATTTTAAAGTTTTAGCAGTTTCATCTTTGGTTCTTAGAAAGAATACCCATGTAAATCTTGTAAAATCATCAACAATCACAAGGCAATATGATTTCCTTCCAATGCTCATTATACTTGTGGGACCGAATAGATCCATGTGCAATAAGTGTAATGGAGTGGTGATAGAGTTAACTAGTTTGGATTTATGAGATGCCATGTGTTGCTTTCCTTTCAGACATGCAACACAGTTATCTTTACAGAAAAATTCCTTTTTAGGCAAACCATGTACCAAGTTATTTTTAACCAATTTATTCATGGTTTTAAATTTGACATGACACATTCGTTTATGCCATAGTGTTGACTCATCATCATCAGCTTTGGAAAGAAAGCATGATACTTCACCCAGTGAGGAAGCATTGTTCATATCCAGCTTGTACATATCTCCTTTCCTGGGAGATCTAAGAAGCACCAATTCCTGAGGAATTGTCATTCCGGGTTTGAGGATAATGCACTCATGTTCTGTGAAAAGCATTTGGTGCTTTTGATCACAAAACTGAGAAACACTTAACAGGTTGTGTTCAAGCTATTTGACAAAGTGTACTTTCTCAACTTCTAAATTACCATAGGATATACTCCCTCTGCCAGAAATATATCCTCCGGTCTCACCTCCAAACTGAACAGGACCTCCATCAAAATGTTGAAATTATTGAAGGAGAGATCTGTTCCCTATCATGTGCCTGGAGCATCCACTATCCACAATCCATACATTGTTGTTCTTGTCATATAGATGTCCCTGCACATAAGATGAGAAGATTAGTTTTTATTGGAAACCCAAGCCTTGTTGGTCTTGGGTTCTTCCAATGATGATGACATAATTGAACCAAAATTTATGCATGAGGGTTCATTGGATGTCTTAGAAGAAGAGGTTTGGGCTGCAGCATCTTCTTTGATCTTCCATTCCATCCCTTGTTTGATCATAGTAGATGATCTTGTTGAAGCTTGTGCAGTATCGCATTCTTCCGAAGCTTCTTTCTTTTCGGAAGAAGCCTTTACCACCTTTTCTTCCGAAGTAGTCTTCTTCTCGGAGGGTTTCAAAGGAACTCTCTTGTTCTTTTGAATTTTCTTAACCTTGTCTTTCGAAGCTATTTTCCCTTCGGAAGAATGAGTTTCTTCCGAAAGCAACTTTGCTTCCGAGACAAGCTTTCCTTTCCTCATCACTTGGGCCATGTGGTATGGTCCAAATGTGAAACCCTCCTTGACTCCTTCTTTCTTAACATTATTTGCATAATGTGTGCTTGCAGGATTGTAGTAACAATCTTTAGCCATGTGGTTTTGCAGACCATATATTATACATGCAATGTTAACCTTCGAGGGATGTGACTGTTGTTTCTTGACTTTCATGCTTCCATCAACAGTCTTTCCTTTTAACTTCTGATCCTTTGGTAGGACAGGAGTGTTGGTACTACACTCCTTTCCTGAATCAGAGTTTTCCACCACTTGGAATCCAGCTTAGATGAAAACACCCTTTTGTTTTGAGTCAATCTTTAGCTTGGACTCAGCCACTTTCTTGGCAGTTTTTCTGGCTGCCTTAGCTCGGTTTCTTCTGGCTTTGGTGGTCAGGGGTTGATCATCACTGGTAAAAATGGGTAGATTTACCTGGTCCTTCCCTGTGATGGTCTCCATAGTTGCATCACTCTTTGACTCATAGGAAGGTGGGTCAGCAGATGGAACCTCTTGCTCTTCAGTCCACATCTTGGTTGTCTAATAGACTCATAAGAGTGTGGTGGAGCAATTTCATTGGTTCCCAACCCACCTTTGTTTTGATAACAAAGTTTTGAGTGAAAGGATGATGCAAGAATGGCTTGGAAGTTTTGCTCAGAGATAGCATGCTTCCTGGCTTGAGCCTCAGCTGTGACAAGCTGGACTTGAGCCTCAGACAATTTGGAGATTAAGTCTTTGATTTGAGTCTTGTAGTTGGTATGTCCATGTTTTAACAAGGACATAGTTTTCGCTAACTCTTCAATTTTCTTTTGATAGTCAGATTTAGCCCTTTTAAAATCAGATTTTAAAATATTTAAAGACTCAATATCAGATTTAATTTCCATATTGTAGTCCTGATATAATTTAACTTTAGCAATGCAAGCTGGGGTACAGAGGTGTTCATATACCTTGTTGTCTTCAGTTCCAGCCATGAAAGCTTGAACAGGAGTCACATCCTGTACCATGAAGCTCCAGTCAACTTCTTGAGCCACAACAGCTGTTTCAGTTGACTTTCCAGTAGCTTTAGGTGTAGAGGGATGTGTGGAGGCTTGTGAGGTTCCCGGATTTGATTTGGCCTTTGTCTTGTCAAACCCAAACTTGTTGTTAGTTGGGTTTTGGGGAAACTGCCTTCCATTTCTCTTGAAGAACTTCTTCGCTTTATAAGTTAACAGAGCCATCTGTTGGACAATGTCCACGTACTCGACATCATTTGGGCTGAAATATTCTAGATCATCAAAGCAATACTAAAAGTCACTAGAATGCCCATTTCCTGAGACAAAGGCACAACTGTCCTGGAAGTAACTTTACAGAGCCTGTTAAGACCTTGGAGTCTCAGGGAATGTTATGTATGGCCTATAAGAACAGGATGGCTGCTGAGAGTAAGTCAGGTACTTCTGAGGTTGGAGGGGGGGTCCTGAGCCTTCAGCAACCATTAAAGCGTTGCTAGCAGGAAGGCTTGAGGGTCTGCTCATCTAGCTGCCTCTCTTGTTCTCCATCTCTAGGCAGTATCCATCAAGGGTGCCATATAGTTCAATCATGGTGAGGGAGTTCAGGTTTTTTGTCCTCTTGATAGAGACGCAGTAGAACGTCCACTCATTTGGGAGTGCACTCATGAATTTTCTTGAGAGATTTCTCAACTCAAGGGCGATTCCCACAGATTGAAGGGAGGAAATAAGATCCATATACCTGAAGTATTGCTGGCTGAGGGTCTCTCCAGCAATATAAGTGAAGTTCTCAAATTGTTGCTTCAGTGAATCTTTCTCGGAGTCATTTGAGCTGGAGTACATCTGGGACAATGCATCAAACTGTTCTTTGGCTGACTTGCAATACTCAAAACCAACCATGATGGAGTTGGGTATAGCAGTCATTAGAATAGTCATAGCGTTGCTATCAATGTCCAGCTTCTTGCGGTCTTCATCAGAGTAATCTTCTACAGCCTTCTCTATCATGGCATTATTTCCACCTTGTGCTGCCACCTTTGGTTTGTAAGGACCATTGATGATAGATTGCCATATTTTGCCATCTTGATATCTGATGAAGCCTTTAATGTGTCTACTCCATGATCTAAAGTTTTCAGGGGTGATGACAGGTGCTTTAGTCATTGTCCCCATCTCAACTTTAGAATTTTGGTTGAGGGGTGAAAGGAGGAGTGAAAAACAGGTTGATTTGGATGGTAAGATCTCACAATCAAGAGCCTAAAAAGCTCTAATACCAATGCAGGATCGGTTTTTGTCACTTTACACTTTGTTTTTCTCTCAAACTCACTTGAATCACACTCGGTTCAGATGATGCAGAATCCCTTCTAAGAGTTGATAATAATATTCTAAGTAACAAAGAACACAAGAAAATAATTTTTCAAGGTACTTATATACGTTACTTCTCAACTCAAAGTATTACAAGACTCTTACAAGCATATTACATGAGTTACAATGAGAAACTATATATACTAGATCCTACAGACCAGATATACTTTGGTACCAGCTGGAAACCTATGACTAAAGCAGATACTACAATGCTAAAGTTAAGGTATCTTAGATAAAGTATTATCTAAGATAAGGTAGTCATGACATGTCCATGACTTACCTTTTGTCACCAACTAAAGTTGGTAACTGTACTAACTGATAAAGCTGAATAGTGGAATAAAGTATGGTCAACTACATGGGTGTGGGAAAGCGCCATGCAGTATCTCAGAGACTTGCAGCGGAGTGTCAGAAGGGCCATACTTATGTCTACTGGTTCATAGTAGTATCTTCCGAAGGTTAATTGGCTTCAAAAGAACGTGTTCTTCCGAAGCCACTTATACTTTGGAAGAGGCTACTTCTTCTGAGGCTTGAGGACTTCTTCAGATCTTCATACTTTGGAAGTTGTTGTCTTGATTTCTTCTAAGTGTTGAACTTCGAAAGAAAGACTTTGTCTTCGGAAGTTGGAGTCTTCATTCGGAAGATCCTTCAGACATGATTTTCGGAAGTTCTGTCTTTGCCTTCGGAAGAACTCCATTTGCCTTCGAAAGTTTTGTACATAGCTTCGGAAGACCTTTACTAGTTGTACCAAAAATGTCTAAGTGTTTTGGTTCTGGTTGCACTAGCCTTTCTAGATCCAACAAACTCCCTCTAGGCTGATGCTACCAAAACCTCACTTATTCCTGCTTCTCAAAACCTTCAGCACCAGGGACAGAAGATGCTTATCCATTTCTCTGTTCTTCCCTGAAGTGGTGCTGAGAAGTTTGTACAAATCATTCGTGGATAGGAGATCCAGTCTATCACTCTGAATGACATGCACCCTTTGTTGTGCCCCCCTGAAGAGAGTTAGTTGACGGGAGTCGCAGTCATACTCCCATCTAACTATGGATTCAAGTTCAGGACCTTCAACCATTTGAAGAAAGGCTTTGTCTTTGGTTGCTGATCCTTTCCTTTCCCCTCCTCTCTCAGTTTCAATTCCTCTTCAATCTTGGTCCTAGTAGTTAGCTCGGCCAGATGAAGACTGCTCAGATGATTTCTGATATGAGCAGCTATCTTAAAGTTGGAGGGGTTGGAGAATGGCTTCTCTGCTAACTCAGCAATATTAAATCTACTTAAGTGTAGCAGAGATGAGGCATTGAGCCTGTTTAACTCTCCATTCTCTCTCTCAACAACAAAGTTGTGAGAAGAGTCTTTGAACCTCCACTGGATGATCTTCTTTCTTGGCACAAGGGGCTGACTTGGCACTCTATCCCCTTTCTTTGAATCCAGCAGAGTCACTAGCCTTCTTCTTAGCTTCTTCTCCTCTTCATTTAGTGAATCCGAGTTGAGGCCAAAGAGTTTAGCGGCTTGGTCTAGTGTTCCTTTAAGCAGATCAAGGAATTTATCTCTAGTGAGGAAACATGAGGAACCATCAACGTAGGTTAGCTTGACTGACCCCTCCTCACAAGAGATGTCGCTCAAGGTTGTACATTTAATGAGCTTCATCTTGATTTCCTTAAACTCCTCTAAGGAGAGATGTTTGGAAGGCTGAGGGGATGGTTTGGGTGATTGTTTGGCAGGTAGTGGTATTTGGGTTCTAGGAAGTGTTTTGGGTTTGAGGATGGGTAGTTGAGGTGGTTGTGGTGAGGAGGCAGATATGGAGGATGGTGTAGGTTCAGGGGTGTAAGGCTCAAAGGTTGGTTCAGTTTTGATGGGAAATGGGAAAAGGATTGGTTGGGGTTGAGTTTGTGGTTGAGGTGTTGGTTTGAAGGTCATCCCCTGTCCCCTTCTGTACATCTCTTTTGTTTTCCCTGAGCGAATGTCAGCCTTGATGTCACTGACATGTCGCTGCAAGGTTTTCTCAGATACGGGACCCACCTGCCTGCTAGAGAAGCCATGAGCCCGGAAATAGTCCTTCATCCAGGCTTTATCACCTATCTTCCTGACAGCAGCGAGTCTTGCTTATTCCTCCTCCTTCTTCTTCTCCCTTAGTTTCTCCTTTGTAGCTTTCTTTCTCTCTTTCTCCATTTGATCTTGCTCTTTCTTGAAAAGCCACAATATCGTGTCATTGTTGTGAGGAGTTAATTCCTCAAGAGAGAAACCCCTGGAGCTTAGGAAAGTTATCCTTTCACTCGTTAGCTGCTGATCAGCGTCTCTTTTCTTCATCTCCCTCTCTTCCTCCAAGGCCAACCTTGCTGCTTCTTCTCTTTGCTGAATCTGCAGCAGAGTTGCCTTTTCTAACTCAATTAGCTCCTCTATGGTAGCAGGAGCACATCTTCACTGACACTTCCAAGCTTGACAAGCCTGTCAATGATTTCCACCCTCTTCTTGTTGTTGATAGCCTCCTGGTTAGCTGCAGCTGCTTTGCTACTTGCAGCTAGCAACTTCTCAGTTGGGAGTCTACCTTTCCTTTTAAGCTTCTCTAACCTTTCTTCCTCTTGAAGCTCTTCCACAGTAATTTTCCTCTTCCCTTTGGTATCTTCGGAAATGCTAGACTTTGGAGGTTCTTGAGTAGAGGTTTCAGGTGCAGTGGTGGTGATGGGAGCAAGAGATATTGATGATGTTTGAGCGAGGGGTTGGGTGAGAAAATCCTTCTTATTGACCTCAGATGCTAGTTCTAGAATTGGATCTGTGACAATTATATCATCGGATAGAGAAAATAACCCTTTCGCAGCTTCAATCTCAGCTTCGGAAGTTTGAAATGGTTCTTCCGAGGCTTTGACTTCTGCTTCAGAAGTCTGTGGGAATGCACTTTCTGTCCCAACTGTTTCAGTTGCTGGGCCACCAGTTCTCATTTCCCCTTCGAATTCAATCTCAAGTTCAAATTGGACCTTAGGTTGACCAACTTCTTGGACATCGGTAGAAGGTGCATTCAACCTCTGAAGCTCTTCAGCTCCAAAGTACATCACATACACATCAGGGCTTGGTTGTTCAATGGAAGATCCCATCAGGAAGTTGGAAAAGAACCTGTTTAAATCTTGGAGCATCCTTTGGTCCATTTGAATGACAATTGGAGGAGGCTTAGGAAAAACTGAAGCTTGTTGAGTGGGGTATCTTGAAGTTAAAGCAGAAAGAGCTCGACTATGTGGTTCCTCATGCATTTGTCCCTAAACACTATCCCCGTTTTTGGTAGCATCATCCTGAGAGGTTGATGAGCTAGAGGAAGAGGTCAATGAGACCTAAAATCGGTACATGCCTAACAGACCTCTCAATCTGTTTCTCAGCTAGTTTGGCCTTGAGATTTTCAATCTCAAGTTGCTAAGTGGCAGACCTATCCTCTAAAGTCTTAACCTTAGACTCAAGGTTTGAGACTTTAGAAAGTAGGTCTTGAATGGTGAGTTGCAGACTTCCCTCATCTTCTTTTGAAGAATCATGGGGAGATGAGGTAACATACCTAGTATGTTCATCCTCAACCAGATGTGGTTTCTTGGCACCCTGGTTTCCCTTGCCTAATGATGTCTCTTTCAGAGTCATCAAAGAGCATGGTTGTTGTAGATTCAGTCTCAGTAATGTTACCACTGTCCTGAAGGTCCAATGAGGCTCCTTTGGTAGTGGCAGCTGAATCTACATGAGTCCCCTCCACATCAGTGAGACTCACCTCAGTTTGGGCTTGCTGATGAGGGCTAGAGATAAGAGGTCTCTCTAGGCTTTGTTGATCCTTGAGAGGGTGTTGTAGATCAACTTCATTGCCCTGAAGAGACATAATCTCCTCATCAGTTCCTATCAATAGGTTAGTAAAGGATATTGAGGTTAAGCCTAATGACCCGAGACTTTGGTCAATGTCTAATGGCATTAAGCCTATGGTGGGGTTGTCCCTTTTTGGCTGCTCAGGGGAGTATAGAGACTCACCCTGAGGGTTTACAGCTTGGGTTTCTGGCTCATAGGATTGAGACTGAGGAGACTCAATACCCATATTGAGGTCAAAATTGAAGGATAGTGAGACCTCAGATTGAGTGGGAGCCCATGTTTCCACTCTAGTCTTTTTGGGTTGAACAGGAGGAGCTTGTTCAATCAGAGTAGATTGAACAAGGGTTCGTTTGGGGTGTCTCTGGTATGTGATTTTGATGGGGGAAGAAGGTAGTTTTGGCAGTGTGAGGGTTGTTGCTGGTGTGGGTTCATCAGCTGTGGGGTTAACATGGATGTCACCAGGAGCTATGCGCTCAATCATACCTGGAAGAAGTGGAGTGTGTCTTCCGGTGAAGCAGGTGGACATCCTCTTCAGAATCTTGAAGATGGCCGGCCTCATGTGAGGGACTGGTAGAGCAGCTGCACAGACAAGCTTGCTCTGGTCCAACTCACAGTTGATGAAGTGCTGGATGAACTGGGGATACATGTAAAATGTTTCCCTTTGAAGGTTTCCCATCAAATTGGTCAGCACAAATCTGGAGTAGTTAAAGCGGAGGCCTCTTACCAACCCAAGAACTAGGCATCCTAGTTCTTATGGGATTTGATCCTACCCCCCTGACTTGTTTGACAAGCAGTGAAGGACTATGTGCAGCAGGAACTTCCAATGGTATGAGAAGTTGAACTTGTAGATTGTGGACCTACTGACATCACCGCCATATCCCATTAAGTTATATGTTTCGTCAATGTCTGTCTTGGGAAACTCTGTAGGAGAGCCTTCATCATGGAGCTCGAGATGCTCCCTGATGAGTTGTTCAGATATGATCAACAGTTGACCACAAATGCTCGACCTCAAAACCCTAACCCCACTGTGGGTTATAATCTGTGTATTTCCCTAAAATTCAACCATGTGGTTTGAATACACGGTGGGTTTTACAGTTAGGGCTGTGAAGTAAATGGAATGGGTTAGGAAGAAGGAGAATGCTACTTAATTGTGCTGAGGGTTTAGTGCCATTTTAGGAAAAGTTGCAGAGAAATGAGTTTGAACTTGGGTAAATTGGAGACGAAGGAAGCTTTGGGCAGTAAATTGGGTAAAAAGATTAAAGAAGTGAGTTGGGGTTATTTAAATGGGTGAAAAGGAGGTTTTGGTGATTGGATAAGGTTAAAAGATGGTTTGGGGTAAGATGTAACAGGGGCGGTAAGGTTAAATCCATTTAAATATTACGACATCATTAATAAAATCTTTGCTTTTTACAGAGTGGGGCCCAAAAGATTTCTGTTACACAGTAAGATCTCTCTTCCGAGTATAAAACATTTCCGAAGGTAATCTTCTTCCGAACCAAATTTTACTTTCGAAGTTAAGTTTCTTACTTCCGAGAGTAAAAGGGGCTTTCCGAGTGGAGAAGTTTATAAGCTTCGGAAGTATATCTGATATGTTATCAATCGCTTCTTCTGAGACTAAAAACTCTTCAAAGAAGAAGATTGCCCTTGGAGGAATTTTGCTTCGGAAGATATATAAAACATCTTCCGAGGGTTAATTCCTCTTTGGAAGAATCTATACGTAGTAAAGTTTCAAAGAAAAACCTTTTGTAACAGGCTTAGATTGTTTTGACAAATTACATTACACATTTAAAAAGATTTTCAAATGAGATGGACTAATCAATGTTTAGCATCCCAATAGCTGTAATGAGATATTTAAATCTTTATTTATCAAAGGCTTTGGTGAACAAATCAGCTTATTGTTCATTTGAATCAACTTTGATTAGCTTAATCAGATTTTTCTCATGAATATCTCTAATGAAATGATACCTGATATCAATGTGCTTTGTCTTGAAGTGCTTCACTGGATTTTCAGTAATGGAGATAGCACTATTGTTGTCAATGTGGATAGGAGTACTCATGAAGTTGAATCCATAGTCTATCATCTAGTTCTGAATCCACAGCAGCTGAGCACAGCAACTAGCAGCAGCAATGTATTCAGCTTCAGCAGTAGATGTTGAAACGCATGATTGCTTCTTGCATTGCCATGAGATGATCCTTCCACCAAGAAATTGACATTCTCCTGATGTTGATTTCTTGTTGATATTGCAGCCACCCTAGAGATTGAAATTGTTGTTCCTTGGATACCAGAGACCCAATTTAGGTGCTCCTTTGAGGTATTTAAGGATTCTCTTGGTAGCAACTAGGTGAGACACCTTTGGAGCAGCCTGATATCTTGCACAAATGCAAGTTGCAAACATGATATCATGTCTACTTGATGTGAGATACATTAGAGAACCAATGATTCCCCTATACTACTGTTGATCAGTATCCTCTCCCTTAGAGTCAGGACAAAGATTGTGGTTTCTGGGTATAGGTGTCTCGGTTGGCTTAAAATCTTTCATATCAAATCTTTCTAAAATGTCATTGACATATTTAGATTGATTGATAAAGAACCCATCCTTCATCTGCTTCACCTGAATTCCAAGGAAAAAGTCCATTTTTCCTATGGAACTCATCTCAGATTTCTTCTTCATAATGCTCTCAAAGTCTTTGCACATTTGGTCATTTGAGGAACCAAATATGATGTCATCAACATAGACCTGTACAAGCAAAATGTCTTTCCCAGACTTCTTTATGATTAAAGTCTTGTCAATGGTAACTCTAGTGTGTCCATTCTTCAGGAGAAACTGAGACAATGTCTCATACCACAGCCTAGGTGCTTGGTGCAGCCCATAGAGAGCTTTATCCAATTTGCACACATAGTCGGGGTGCTGTGGGTCTTCAAATCATGGAGGCTGGCATGTATAGGCTTCCCTATCTATATCCCCATATATAAAGGCACACTTGACATCAAGCTGGTAGACAGTAAAATTCTTGGATGCAGCATAAGCAAGGAAGATCCTAACTTCCTCAAGTCTTACAACATGTGCAAAGATATCAGTATAATCGATTCCTTCCTCTTGAGTGTATCCTTGAACTACCAGTCTTGCCTTATTCTTGATAATCAAGCCTCTATCATCTCTCTTGTTCCTGAAAACCCATTTGGTGTCTATTGGTACTTGACCGGATGGTAGCGGACATAAGTTCCAAACCTTTTGTCTTTTGAATTGAAGCAATTCCTCTTGCATTGATTCAACCCAGCTACTATCTTTCAAGGCATCTTCTACTTTTTTAGGTTCCATCTGGGATAAAAAGCATGAGTACAAACAGACATTCCTATTGTGAGTTTGTCCTCTTGTTCTCACACCTTCAGAGACTTCTCCTATGATGTTCTCAGCTGGATGAGTGTTGTGAATCCTAAGTCTTGGGATCACCTCTAGTTGCAAAGATAGATCAAGATTGGACATATTTTTCTCAGGAGCTTGAGCACTTGGACCATCTTTTGTTTCAAACTCATTCAATGAGGACTGATTGAATGAATGAGAAACACCATCATCATTTGTTGGCTGTGAAGCAGTATTAACAGTTGCATGTTCCTTCAAGATGCTACTTCCATCAGCTTGGTGGTTTGCAGTGTCACCAGATGAGTTTGAGGCTCACTAGGTGGACCACTAGTTGAAGCTCCACTATCTCTTGAGATAGTTATGCTATCAGATCTGAAGATGGTGGGAGCTTGATCTTCAGCTACTCTTGGAGAACTTGGACTAGGTCTGGGTAACTCAAATAGTTAATCATTAGTAGAATCACTCTGAGTACCTGTTCCAGCTAAAACATTCTCACAAGAAGGTTTAGAATAGTTTGAAAACAATTCTAAATCAAAGATATGATCAGGGCCATTCCCCTAACACAAGGAGTGTGCTTATTAACAACAATGTTAGAAGATTCCTCAAATTGTTGATTTTTGATATTATAAACTCTATAAGCAATAGAATTGGAGGAATATCCAATAAAGATAGCATCATCTGACTTTTCAGCAAATTTTGCACAATTGTCCTTTATGTTAAGTATGGTACACCTACTGCCAAAGGACCTTAGAAAGCCAATGAATGGCGGCCTCTTGTTCCATAGCTCATAAGGGATTTTTCCATGTGGCTTAACTACAAGAACCCTGTTCTGCACATAGCATGCAGTGCTGACTGCCTCTGCCCAGAAAGTTAGAGGCAGCTTTGAATCAGCTAACATGGTCCGAGCAGCCTCAATAAGTGTCATGTTCCTCCTCTCAGCAACACCGTTTTGTTAAGGAGTTCTAGGAGCACTATATTTTTGAGTTACAGAATGACTCAAGAACTTAATTCTTAAACTTAGCCCCTTGATCACTTCTAATTATCTTAACCTTTTGATCAATTTGATTTTCTATTTTAAGAATAAAAGATTTTAAAGTTTCAGTAGTTTTATCTTTAGTTCTTAAAAAATACCCATGTAAATCTTGTAAAATCATCAACAATCACAAGGAAATATGATTTCCTTCCAATGCTCATTATACTTGTGGGACCAAATAGATCCATGTGCAATAAGTGTAATGGAGTGGTGATAGAGTTAACAAGTTTGGATTTATGAGATGCCCTATGTTGCTTCCCTTTCAGGCATGCAACACAATTATCTTTGCAGAAAAATTCTTTTTTAGGCAAACCATGTACCAAGTTATTTTTAACCAATTTATTCATTTTTTTATAACTGACATGACACATTCGTTTATGCCATAGTGTTGACTCATCACCATCAGCTTTGGAAAGAAAGCATGATACTTCACCCAGTGGGGAAGCATTGTTCATATCAAGCTTGTACATATCCCCTTTCCTGGGAGATCTAAGAACCACCAATTCCTGAGGAATTGTCATCCCGGGTTTGAGGATAATCCACTCATGTTCTATGGAAAAGCATTTGGTGCTTTTGATCATAAAACTGAGAAACACTTAACAGGTTGTGTTCAAGCTGTTTGACAAAGTGTACTTTGTCAACTTTTAAATTACCATTGGATATACTCCCTCTGCCAGAAATATATCCTCTGGTCTCACCTCCAATCTGTACAGGACCTCCATCAAAATGTTAAAATTGTTGAAGGAGAGATCTGTTCCCTGTCATGTGCCTGGAGCATCCACTATCCACAATCCATACATTGTTATTCTTGTCATATAGATGTCCATGCACATAAGATGAGAAGATTAGTTTTTATTGGAGACCCAAGCCTTGTTGGTCTTGGGTTCTTCCAATGATAGTGACATAATTGAACAAACATTTATGCATGGGGGTTCAATAGATGTCTTTAAAGAAGAGGTTTGAGCTGCAGCATCTTCTTTGATCTTCTATTCCATCCCTTGGTTGATCATAGTAGATGAGCTTGTTGAAGCTTGTGCAGCATGGCATTCTTCCGAAGCTTCTTTCTTTTCGGAAGAAACCTTCACCACCTTTTATTCCGAAGCAATCTTCTTCTCCGAAGGTCTCAAAGGAACTCTCTTGTTCTTTTGAATTTTCCTAGCCTTGTCTTCCGAAGCAATTTTCCCTTCGGAAGAATGAGTTTCTTCCGAAAGCAACTTTGCTTCCGAGACAAGCTTTCCTTTCTTCATCACTTGAACGATATGATAAGGTCCAAATGTGAAACCTTCCTTAACTCCTTCCTTTTTAACATTATTTGCATAATGTGTGCTAGCAGGATTATAGTAACAATCTTTGGCCATGTGGTTTTGCAGATCACACATTATGCAGGCAATGTTAATCTTCTGGGAACTTGAGGACTACTATTTCTTGTTCTTCTTTTCTGGATAGGTGTGCCGGTACTACACACTTTTCGAGGATTAGAATTTCCCACCACCTGGAATCCAGCTGAGATGAATACACCCTTTTGTTTTGGGTCTATCTTCAACTTGGACTCAGCCACTTTCTTGGCAGTTTTTCTGGCAGCCTAAGCTTGGCTTCTTCTAGCTTTTGTGGTCAGGGGTTGATCATCACCGGTAGGAATGGGTAAAATTACCTGGTTCTTCCCTGTGATGGTCTCCATAGTTGCATCACTCTTTGACTCATGGGAAGGTGGGTCAGCAGATGGAACCTCTTGCTCTTTAGTCCCACACCTTGGTTGTCTAATAGACTCATAAGATTAAGGTGGAGCAATTTTATTGGTTCCCAACCCACCTTTGTTTTGATAACAAAGTTTTGAGTGAGAGGATAATGCAAGAATGGCTTAGAAGTTTTTCTTAGAAATAGCATGCTTCTTGGCTTGAGCCTCAGCTGTGAGAAGCTTGGCTTGAGCCTCAGATAATTTGGATATTAAATCTTTGATTTGTGTCTTGTAGTTTGTATGTTCATGTTTTAACAAGGACATAGTTTTGTCTAACTCTTCAATTTTGTTTTGATGGTCAGTTTCAGCCCTTTTAAATTCAGATTTTAAAATATTTAAAGACTCAATATCATATTTAATTTCCATATCGTAATCTTGATATAACTTAACCTTAGCAATGCAAGCTGGAGTATAGAGATGTTCATATACCTTGTTATCATCTGTTCCAGCCATGAGTGCTTGAGCAGGAGTCACATCCTGTACCATGAAGCTCCAATCAACTTCTTGAGCCACAGCAGCTGTTTCAGTTGATTTTCAAGTAGCTTTAGGTGTAGAGGGATGTGAGGAGGCTTGTGAGGTTCCCGGATTTTATTTGGGAGCCTTGCATTCCCTGGCAAAGTGACCAAGTTGGTTACAATTATAACATTTGGCCTTTGTCTTGTCAAACCCAAACTTGCTGTTAGTTGGGTTCTGGGAAACTGCCTTCCAGTTCTCTTAAAGAACTTCTTCGCTCTATAAGTTACAGAGCCATCTATTGGACTATGTCCACATACTCCACATCATCTGGGCTGAAACACTCTAGATCATCAAAGCAATAATGATAGTCACTCGAGTGCCTATTTCCTGAGACAAAGGCACAGCTGTCCTGAAAAGAACTTTGCTGAGCCTGTTGAGACCTTGGAGTCTCAGGGAATGTGATGTATGGCCTAGAAGAACAGGACGACTGCTGGGTGTATATCAGGTATTGCTGAGGTTGGGGGTCCTGAGTCTTCAGCAGCCATTAAAGCATTGCTAGCAGGAAGGCTTGAGGGTCTGCTCGTCTGGTGGCCTCTCTTGTTCTCCATCTCTAAACGGTATCCATCAAGGATGCCATATAGTTCAGTCATGGTTAGGAAGTTCAGATTTTCTATCGTCTTGATAGAGACACAGTAGAACGTCCAATCATTTGGGAGTGCACTCATGAATTTTCTTGAGAGGTCTCTCAATTCAAGGGCAATTCCTACAAACTAAATGGAGGAAATAAGATCCATATACCTGAAGTATTGTTGGATGAAGGTCTCTCCAGCAATATAAGTGAAGTTCTCAAATTGTTGCTTCAGGGAATCTTTCTTGGAGTCATTTGAGCTTGAGTACATCTGGGACAAGGCATCAAACAGTTCTTTGGCTGACTTGCAATGCTCAAACCCCACCATAATGGAGTTGGGTATAGCAGTCATTAGAATAGTCATAGCATTGCTATCAATGTCTAGCTTCTTGCGGTCTTCATCAGAGTAGTCTTCTACAGCCTTCTCTATCATGGTGCTATTTCCACCTGGTGCTGCCACCTTTGGTTTGTAAGGGCCATTGACAATAGATTGCCACAGTTTGCTATCTTGATATCTGATGAAGCCTTCCATGCGTCTGCTCCATGTTCTAAAGTTTTCAGGGGTGATGACAGGTGCTTTAGTCATCGTCCCCATCTCAACTTCAGACTTTTGGTTGAGGGACATTTTTGAGTGTGGTGAAAGGAGGAGTGAAAAACAGGTTGATTTGGATGGTAAGATCTCACAATCAAGAGCCTAAAAAGCTCTGATACCAATTGCAGGATCGGTTTTTGTCACTTTACACTTTGTTTTTCTCTCAAACTCACTTGAATCACACTCGGTTCAGATGATGCAGAATCCCTTCTAAGAGTTGATAATAATATTCTAAGTAACAAAGAACACAAGGAAATAATTATTCAATGTACTTGTATATATTACTTTTCAACTCAAAGTATTACAAGACTCTTACAATATTACATGAGTTATAATGAGAAACTATATATACTAGATCCTACAGCTGGATATACTTTGATACCAGCTGGAAACCTATGACTAAAGCAGACACTACAATGCTTAAGTTAAGGTATCTTAGATAAAGTATTATCTAAGATAAGGTAGTCATGACATGTCCATGACTTACCTTTTGTCACCAACTAAAGTTGGTAACTGAACTAACTGATAAAGGTGAACAGTGGAATAAAGTATGGTTAACTACATGGGTGTGAGAAAGCGCCATGCACTATCTCGGAGACTTGTAGCGGAGTGTTAGAAGGGCCATACTTATGTCCACTGGTTCATAATAGTATCTTCCGAAGGTTAATTGGCTTCGGAAGAACTTGTTCTTCCGAAGCCACTTATACTTCGGAAGAGGCTACTTCTTCCGAGGCTTGAGGACTTCTTCAGATCTTCATACTTCGGAAGTTGTTGTCTTGATTTCTTCTAAGTCTAGAACTTCGGAAGAAAGACTTTGTCTTTGGAAGTTGGAGTCTTCATTCGGAAGATCCTTCAAACATGATCTTCGGAAGTTTTGTCTTTGCCTTCGAAAGAGCTCCATTTGCCTTCGGAAGTTCTGTACATAGCTTCGGAAGACCTTTACTAGTTGTACCAAAAATTTCTAAGTGTTTTGGTTTTGGTTGGACCATCCTTTCTAGATCCAACACATACTTATGTCCACTGGTTCATAGTAGGTTCTTCTGAAGGTTAACTGGCTTCGAAAGAACATGTTCTTCCGAAGCCACTTATACTTCGGAAGAGGCTACTTCTTTTCGAGGCTTGAGACATTCTTCAGGTCTTCATACTTTGAAAGTCATTGTCTTGAATTCTTCTAAGTGTTGAACTTCGGAAGAAAGACTTTGTCTTTGGAAGTTTGAGTTTCTCTTCGGAAGCTCCTTCAAACCTAACCTTCGGAAGCTTAGCATTTGCCTTCAAATGTTCTTCATCAGTTACACCAAAATTGTCTAAGTATTTGTTTTGGTTGCACCAGCCTTACTTGATCCAACAATTGCTACTTCTGTTTCAAATACCAAGGAAATTGGTGTTTGGCCAGTTACATTTTTAGTTGTCGTCCTATCTGCCTATAGAACAAACGGTAACTCTTCTTGTAAGGTTTAATGAAAGCCTGATGCACCCAAAACAACCCAAGTGCTTCCTGCATACATGCACTCAGTAACAAGTAGAAGTTGCTTCGGAAGTTTCATACTCTACACTATAAAATATTCTAAGTATGAAATCTTCTAAAGCCAAGACCAATATCTTCGAGCCAAAAGTGAAGTCTTCCGAAGCTTCAAAGACAAAGTCTTCTGAAGCCAATGAAGTGAAGACAGATTTCTTTCGAAAACTTTTGATACATGTACATTTTCATAAAGCTGGACCACTTTCCCCTGCAACTCTGAAGACTCGCCAACTTATACAAGTTGGTGAAAAGGTCCATGCTTTTGGTAACTGTACATTGAGGTCTTGTGTCTGTAACTTGTCAAAAGGCAGTATGCCTTTTGACTCTATGTTTGATTTTGTTGTCTAGATCAAATGTTTCTAGCTGGCCTTCAAAGTATGGCTGGCTGTAGGATGTAGTATAAAGTATCTCAAGTCCTTGTAACTTATTCCTTATGATTTGTAAACACTTGTAATAGAACTTGAGAAGCAATATACTACAATCTTGAAAACCAAAACTCTCTTGTTGTTCTTAAGTTTCTATCTTTAGTCTACTTGTGTGTGCAGAGCATCATAAACAAAGTCCTGGTTCCCTATTTGATCTGTTAAGTGTTTTAAATACTCTCCTCATTGTGAGACCAAGTGTATTGACCATCCCTTCAATGGTTCTGCAACTGGTATCAAAGCATTCCAGGATCTTGATTGTAAGAACTCACCACCTTAGATCCCTCAGTCTCACAAAACACTTAACAACTCAAATGGCAGCTCTCACAAAGGCTGATATGGAAACCAGAACCATGAAAAAGTCCCCACTGATCACTCCTAAATACTTTGATACTTGGTGTCAAAGAATTGAAGGCTTTATCAAGTCTCAATACTCCATGATATGGGAATCTGTTGTCTCTGGGCCTCACATACCAAGAACCTCTTCAGCTGCTGCTGGAGGTGGTATGATTCCAAAGGACGTGGCTGACTATTTTGAAGAAGATAGAAAGAGAATAGACATAGATCAGAAAGCCATGACTGCCCTTCAAACTGCTTTTCTAAACTCCATCTATAAGGGCTTCAAGAAGTACAAAACTGCTAAGCAACTATGGGATGCATTGAAGCTCATGTATGAGGGGTCCACTAAAGCAAATAAGAACAATAAGGACCTCTTGAAGCAGCAGTTTAAGAACTTCACCTTTAAAGCAGGTGAAACCATGACTCAATAATACTTCAGGTATGTTGAGATTGTGGATACTCTTATGGATGTTGGAGTAACACTTGAAAATAGAGACATTGTAAGGAAGTTCATGTTCTATCTTCCTAGACAATGGACACATTTAGTGTGTTATTATCAAGAGAACTGAGAACCTTAAGACTCTTACTCTTACAAAGTTGTATGGTATTCTTAGTGGATACCAGATGGAGATGAACATACAAAATCCATATGGTAACTCCAGAAATTAACTGAGTTCAGCCCTTCACGTGGTTGAAAGGGACTGCAGAGAACCATAGCTTCATCTTATCTGCTACCCTAACAACTCACAAAAGGGTCTTTTCATCACCTTTTTGGAGACACCAAGGGAGAGTTACACTCAAGGAGATCCGTTCCAAGAGAAAAGCTCTTCACAAGCTTTTGTGTCTGCTAATGAAAGTTTTGGCAACTTTCTCTTCACCCTTGAAGACCTTGACTGTATCCATCCAGATGATCTGGAGTACATGGAGATAGTTCAACAAATGGCTCTTCTCACTCACAGAGCCAAGAAGTTCAAGAACAGTCAAATGTGTCTGTAAGATCTCCTAGGTGTGGAACTTGTGAAGATGAGCTTCCCCTCATAGACCCCATGACTGAAGAGGATGAAGAGGAGATAGTGAAGGATGTCTCTAAGAAGAGTGAAAAAGAGCATTCTAGGATAGGTCACTATCCCTCTTAGGAGAGTAAAGGAGTTGGGATGACCAAGTCAAGAAGGAAGAACTTGATCAGAAAAGCTAAGAGAAAGTCCAAGAAGGCTCAAGAGATCAAGGCCACTTTTAACTCTGTGCAGAAACAAGTGTTTATCTCTGCAGGTTTTGAGGTGGTTAAGGCTGATGACTCAAACTTGAATTCTAGTACAAGGAGTTCTAGTTCATGTCCAAATCATTCCAGCATCATAAAGAAGACTGTTTAGTTGTGTACCACTGCTACACAACCAGAACCATCCAGCTCCAAAGGAAGTTCTCACCCTAAAACAATTGCCACATCATCTGCAAAGATGAAGATGGAGAAGGAAATTGATCAAGTTCAGCCTTGTTCTCAAAGAAAGACTCTTAGAAAGAACAAAAAGGACTGTGTTATGTGTGGTAGTACTTCTCATCTTGCTAAGGATTGCCTTTACAATCCAAAAAGTACTGTCCACATGACCAAGAAAGAAACTTCTGAGAGTTTAAAGAAGAAGCAAGCTTCGGAAGGAAAATCTTTTAATTTCAGAAGCTCCAAAATAAAGAAGAAGAAAATTGAAAACTTTCCTTCAGAAGAAAAGTTGGCCTCGGAAGAAAGGAATACTTCCGAAGTACGGAAGCCTGCTACAGTGTTAGCAAGATCTTCCGAAGGTCTAGTCTCCAAAACTTCCGAAGTTGTCAAAACTTCCGAAGTGTTGAAGATCAAGTCTAAGCTTCTAAAGGTGGGGTGGAAGACAAACAAAGACCATGTGACTGAAAGTTTTTTATCAACATTAGCAAATGATCCTCAAAATATGACAATAGGATCAATTACTGTTACATTGTCTTCAACTTCTTTTGATGAGCCCAAGACCAATAAGGCTTGGGTTTCCAAATGTAACTAACCATCTCTTTTGTGCAGGAACAGATCAAGACAAACAGGAATGTATGGATCATTGATAGTGGCTGTTCCAGGCACATGACAGGTAATGGGTCACTACTCCAAATTTTTGAGAAAATTGATGAAGGGCCAGTTGCTTTTAGAGGAGATGCTGGAGGTTACATTACGAGAAGGGGCGGTCACAAATGGTAAGCTTAGCATTGAGAAGGTAAACTTTGTCAAGGAGTTTGGATACAATCTTTTGAGTGTATCTCAATTTTGTGATTAAATTCATAATATGCTCTTTACTGAGCATGAGTGCATTGTTCTCAAGCCCGAGGTGGTCATTCATCATGAGCATATCCTGCTCAGAGCCACCAGGAAAAGGAACATGTACAAGATGGATTTGCAAGAAACATCTCCGTCAGGAGAAGTTTCATGTTTTCTATCTAAAGCCAACTGTGATGAGTCTTTCCTATGGCATAAAAGAATGTGCCATGTAAACTTTAAGAACATGAGTAAACTAATTAAGAATGACTTGGTAACTAGAATGCCAAAGAAAGAGTTTACAAGTGATTTTCACTGTGTTGCATGCCTCAAAGGGAAGCAACACAAAGTATCTCACAAGCCAAAGGAAAGAAACTCTATCACTACTCCCCTACACTTATTACATATGGATCTCTTTGGCCCCACCAGTGTAATGAGTCTAGGAAGGACCGCATATTGTTTGGTGATTATAGATGACTTTACAAGATTCACTTGGGCCTTTTTCCTTAGAACTAAGAATGAGACTCCTGAGATGTTGAAGAGTTTCATCTTAAAGATTGAGAATTAATGTGATCACAAGGTCAATATCATAAGATGTGATCAGGGAACTGAATTCAAGAACCAAATCCTTGATACATTTTGTGATGAAAATGGTATTACAAGACAATATAGTGCTCCCAGGACTCCTCAGTAACATGGTGTTGCTGAGAGGAGAAACAGGACACTGATTGAGGTTACAAGAACTATGTTGTCTGACTCTAAACTGCCCATCACCTTTTGGGCAGAGACAGTGAACACCGCTTGGTATGTGCAAAACAGAGTTTTAGTAGTGAAGACACATAGTAAGACTCCTTATGAACTTTGGCACAAGAGGAACATTTCATTTGTTTTCTCAGGTCATTTGGATGTCCTTACACCATCTTGAATACCAAGTATCAAATTTCCAAGTTTGATGAGAAATTAGATGATGGACATTTTAATGAATACTTTTCTCAAGCTAAGGCTTATAGAGTATACAATCTCAGAACTAGAGTAGTTGAGGAGTCAGCCAATGTGACTTTCAATGAGCACACTCCCAGTGTGAAAGAATCTGGTCATGATTGGCTATTTGATCTTGATTTAGTTACCAACTGTTTTTACAAATCTTGTGAGCATGTTTCAGGATCCACAGATATACTATAAGCAGGTGATCCTAACCCAAGATTTGAGCTAAAAAGACCATCAAACTATCTTACTTCAGCTCCAGTGGTAACTAATCCTGTAGATGGAGTTCCTATCAGCACAACCATGTCAAATTTAGCTGATACATCTGAGGTGCTACCAAATTCTAGCTCAGAGGCACAACACTCAAATGAAGGAGCTTCAAATATGGAAGGCAATGGCGGTGGTGACAGTGATCAAGAGTTTCTTGATGCTGACAACCACTCCATTGAAGACAACATAAATGATGTCACACACTCATTGGATCAAGTTTCACTTGATAAGTGTGCTGATGTGGTGGGAGAAACTTCAATGCCTGATCTAAATTTCTCTAATTTAGATCTCTCCAAGCACCTTGTTGTAATCCTTCAACTAAGGATTCACAAGTCTCACCCTACCACACACATCATTGGACATGTTGACACTGGGGTAAGAATAAGAAGACAAACCCATGATGCAAATGTTTGTCTTCACTCTTATTTCTTGTCCCAGATAGAGCCAAAGAAAGTTGATGAGTCTTTAAAGGATGGAAGTTAGGTTGAAGCTATGCAGGAGGAGTTGCTTCAATTCAAAAGCCAAAAGGTTTGGAACCTATGTTCTCTTCCTCAAGGGAAGACTACCATAGGAACCAAATGGGTGTTCAGGAACAAGAAGGATGATAGAGGACTTGTCATAAAAAACAAGACAAGACTAGTTGTCCAAGGGTACACACAAGAAGAAGAAATTGACTATACAGATGCCTTTGTTCCTGTAGCAAGACTTGAAGCTGTCAGAATATTCCTAGCTTTTGCTACATCCAAGGATTTCAAGGTCTACCAGCTTGATGTCAAGTGTGCTTTTCTGTATGGGGTGATTGATGAAGAGGTGTATGTCAAACAACAACTTGGCTTTGCAGACCCTGATTATTCTGATTATGTCTGCAGACTTGATAAAGCTCTCTATGGGCTGCACCAAGCTCCAAGGAAGTGGTATGAGACTCTAATTCAGTATCTCCATCATCATGGCTACAAAAGGGATACTATAGATGGAACTCTCTTCATCAAAGGAACAGAGAATGACTTAATGCAAGTTCAAGTATATGTAGATG
The DNA here is from genome assembly GCA_025215565.1 of Flaveria ramosissima. Classification (NCBI taxonomy): domain Eukaryota; kingdom Viridiplantae; phylum Streptophyta; class Magnoliopsida; order Asterales; family Asteraceae; genus Flaveria; species Flaveria ramosissima. The sequence goes on from CM046034.1 coordinate 8,571,858, forward strand.
ACATTATCTTTGGGTCAACCAATCCAAAGCTCTGCAAAGACTTTAAGAAGCTGAGGAAGATAAGATTTGAAATAAGTGCAGTGGGATAACTCAATTATTTTTAGGAATTCAAGTGAAGCAAGTTGATAGTGGCATCTTCATAAGTCAGTCAACGTATGTGCAAGACATACTTACAAGATTCAACATGACTGACTGTAAGGTTGCTAAGACACCCATAGCTAGAAACCACTCCCTTGGACCTGATCTTGAGGGGGAGTGTGTAGATGAACATCTTTACAGGGCTATGATTGGGTCTCTTATGTACCTTATAGCTAGTAGGCCTGATATCATGTTTGCCACATATATTTGTGCAAGATATCAAGTCAACCCCAAGATGTCACACCTAGTCACTGTCAAAAGGATTCTAAGATACCTCAAAGGTGCTCCAACGCTTGGTCTTTGGTATCCAAAGAATTCAGACTTTAATCTGTATGCATATACAGATAGTGACTATTGTGGTTGCAATATGAATGCAAAGTCTACATCAGGGGGATGCCAATTTCTTGGTGGAAGGATAGTATCTTGGCAATGCAAGAAACAATCATGTGTGTTTGTATCAACTACTGAAGCTGAATACATTGTTGCTGCTAGCTGTTGTGCTCAAGTGCTTTGGATTCAGAATCAGATGCTGGACTATGGGTTCAACCTCAAAGAGACTCCCATCCACATAGGCAACAACAGTGTTATCTCTATTACAAAGAATCTTGTGCAGCACTCAAGGACAAAACACATCAATATCAGGTATCATTTGATTAGAGATAACTTTGAAAAGGGATTAATCAAACTAGTCAAAGTTAACACAAATGAACAATATGCTAATCTGTTAACCAAAGCTTTTGATGAACAAAGAATTAAATATCTTGTATCAACTATTGGGATGATTAACTTTGAGTAGCTTTTCTTAAAACTAACTCATATTATTTCTAAAACATGTGTGTTCTAAGTTGTCTATATTATCACCTTCATAAGCCCTTGTTTACTCTGGAAGAAAAATCTTTTAAAAGATATTTCTTAGACTTTTAAAAATTTTGATCATTTTATTCTTCGAAAGATATGTATTTACCTTGGAAGAAAATTATGTCTTCAAAACAAATAACTACTTCAGTAAATTTACCTTTGGAAGAAATTTTCAAAATATCTGCCGAAGCTTAAAATTCTTCTTGAGTATTTATATGTTTTGTAAGAACAATTTTCTTCTGAAAGCAATTAAGTCTTAGAAGTTTTATTCTTATTAGAATAAAATCACTGAGTATTAATCTCTTCCGAAGCAAAATTTTCTAAAATCTTTGAAATATCTTCCGAAGTGATTTTGGCTTCGGAAGCTTTTTATCAAAACTTCCGAAGACAAATTAACCTTCGGAAGATTTTCGACTTCCAAGAAAACTTCTGAAGACAAAGTCTTCCTTCTTCCGAAGTTCAACACTTAGAAGAATTCAAGACAATGACTTTCGAAGCATGAAGGCCTGAAGAACAACTCAAACCTCGGAAGAAGTAGCCTCTTCCGAAGTATAAGTGGCTTCGGAAGAACTTGTTCTTTTGAAGCTAGTTAACCTTCGGAAAAACCTACTATGAACCAGTGGACATAAGTATGGTCCCTCTGACACACCACTGCAACCTCTGAGATACTACATGGCGCTTTCTCACGCTCATGTAGTTGACCATACTTTATTCCACTGTTCATCCCTTATCAGTTAGTATAGTTACCAACTTTAGTTGATGACAAAAGTTAAGTCATGGACATGTCATGACTACCAAATCTTAGATAGTATTTTATCTAAGATACCTTACTTCTTGCAATGTAGTATTTGTTTAGTTGTAAGTTTCCAGCTGGTATCAAAGTATATCCGGCTGTAGATAGTAGTATATATAGTTTCTTATTGTAACTCATTAGTTATGCTTGTAAGAGTCTTGTAATACTTTGAGTTGGGAAGTAATATATACAAGTATCTTGAAAAACCTTTCTCTTGTGTTTGTTTACTTAATATATTATTATCAACTCTAAGAGGATTCTGGATCATCAAACCGAGTGTGACTTAGTGAGTTTGAGAGATAACAATTGTGTTGAGTGACCAAACTCGATGCTGCAATTGGTATCAGAGCTTCTTAAGCTCTTGATTGTGAGATCTTACAATCCTAATCAATCATCACTCATACACTCACTTCACTCGAAATGTCCCTCTACCAAAAATCTGAATGTGAAATGGGGACGATGACCAAAGCACCTATCATCACCCCTCATAACTTTAGATCAAGGAGCAGACATATTAAAGGCTTCATCAGATACCAAGACAACAAAATATGGAAGTCTATCACCAATGGCCCTTAAAAGCCAAAGGTTGCAGCACCGGCTGCAAATGGTGCTATGATAGAGAAAGCGTTTGAAGATTATTCTGATGAAGACTACACACGGCTAGATATTGATAGTAAAGCTATGACTGTTCTGATGACTGCCATACCCAACTCCATTATGGTGGGTTTTGAGCATTGCCAGTCAGCCAAAGAACTCTTTGATGCTTTGACTCAGATGTACTCCAGCTCCAATGACTCCAAGAAAGATTCCCTAAAGCAACAATTTGAAAACTTCACTTACAATGTTGGAGAGACCCTTAGCCAGCAATACTTCAGGTACATGGATCTTATTTCTTCCCTTTCAGTCTGTGGGAATAACTCTTGAGATGAGAGATCTTTTAAGAAAGTTCATGAGTGCACTCCCAAATGAGTGGACTTTCTACTGTGTCTCTATCAAGAGGACAGAGAACTTGAACTCCCTCACCATGACTGAACTATATGGCATCCTTGATGGATACCGTGTAGAGATGGAGAACAAGAGAGGCCACCAGGTGAGCAGACCCTCAAGCCTTCCTGCTAGCAACGCTTTAATGGTTGCTGAAGGCTCAATACCCCCTCAACCTCAGCAGTACCTGACTTACTCCCAGCAGCCATCCTGTTCTTTTGGGCCATACATCATATTTCTTGAAACTCCAAGGTCTCAACAGGCTCAGTCAAGTCCCTTCCAGGACAGTTGTGCCTTTGTCTCAGGGACCGGGCATTCTAGTGATATTTAGTTTTACTTTGATGATCTAGAATGTTTTAACCCCAAATGATGTCGAATACATGGACATTATCCAACATATGGCTCTGCTAACTTACCGAGCAATTAAGTTCTTTAAGAGAACTGGAAGGCAATTTCCCAAAAACCCAACCAACAGCAAGTTTGGCTTTGACAAGATGAAGGCCAAGTGTTACAATTGTAACCAGCCAAGCCACTTTGCCAGGGAATGCAAGGCTCCCAAATCTAATCTGGGACCACTCAAGCCTCCACACATCCTACCACACCCAAAGCTGCTGAAAAGTCAACTGAACAACACACAACTGTTGTTGCTCAAGAGGTTGACTAGAGCTTCATGGTACAGGATGTGACTCCTGCTCAAGCATGATGGCTGAAACTGATGATAGCAAGGGATTTGAACACCTTTGTACTCCAGCTTGCATTGCTAAAGTTATAATTTAGCAAGACTACAATATGGAGATTAAATCTGATATTGAGTCTTTAAATATCCTTAAAAGTGATTTTAAAAGGGCCGAATCTGACTACAAAATGAAAATTAAAGAGTTAGAGAAAACTGTGTCATCTTTAAAATATGAATATACCAATTACAAGACTCAAATCAAATATTTAATCTCCAAATTGACTGAGGCTCAAGCCCTGCTAGTAATAGCTGAGGCTCAAGCCAGGAAACATGTTATTTCTAAGCAAAACTTCCAAGCCATTCTTGCATCATCCTCCTACTCAAAGATTTGTTATCAAAACAAAGGTGGGTTGGGAACAATAAAATTGCTCCACCACACTCTTATGAGTCTATCAGACAACCAAGATGTGGGACTCAGGAGCAAGAGGTCCCAACTACTGACCCACTACCCCATGAGTTGACAAGCAAGAAGCTTTGAGAAAAGAGAAAGAAGACCCGAAAGAAGCACGAGCCAAGAAAGCAAAGACAAGAGTAAGTTTAGGTGTTATGATTGTGGAAGACTTGGACATTTCACAAACGAGTGCACCAAATGAAAAGACAAGAAGAAAGAAAAGAATGAGCAAAAATCCCTTCTCCTTGTGGAATCGGAAACCGGATCGGACCGGATTTTTAAATTTTTAATTTTTTTTTGAATTTTAATAAGTTTAACGGGTGGTTCAAACTATGAATTAAAGTGTTGGATATAAAATTATTGTTGAGTATATTTTATATATATAATTATATATCTATTATACATATATATAATTATGATATCATCTGGTTCGACCAGTCGACCAGATGGTCGGTTCGTTGTCCGATACGGTTCTAAAAACATTGATTCACACACATACGGGTCAAATTTTGACTTTAATAATTTACATCTATTCCATATTACCTTCAATTTGGTTTTCCCCAGTTATGAATTCATCGTGTTTTATCATAACATAGTTGGATATTACACATGAAAACAGGCATCGTTATACTATATTTGTTCATAATGCAAATATAGAACCTTGAATCTAGGCATTTTTACAAACACCTTTTAGGCATAACATTAATCACCCAAGTATATGTATTTCAACCCGTATATCTTTCCCTTTTACATGCTTATAAAATTAACATGTGGTTCCTTATCTCTATACGTATAACGTACCTAAAAATTACTATTTCTTAAATTTATTTTATTTTTTATAAAAACTCTCACATCTCATCCCTCATACCTATAATTTATTGGGTTTGGCAATAGGTGACTTCAAATTTGAGGGGAGTATTAAGTTTTCCTTTAAAAATATAGGGGATGGGGATGGTAACGAGAATAAGGTATTTGATATAGGATCTAATTATTACAAAATCCCTTAAAATATTTAGAGATAAAGATAACTATGAGAAACCAAATGTGAATGCTATTAGGTATAGTCTTGAAATTTAATAGATTATGTAGAACTAATTAACATATCATAAATTATCATTCATGGAGGATTCAACAATGATCATTATAATTCAATCATGGATTCAACATACAAAAATCACTTGTAAAAACTAATCTACATCATCAAACACATTTAAAAACTTAACCCTCACCAACAGACACATGTCAAAACATAAATTCTCATCATCAAAAACGTGTCAATACCATATTTCTCCCATATTATTATTATGACTTCTGTAAGTTATATTCTAATTCAATATATACTGTAACATTTGACCTGATTGAATTGTAAACCCGAAACCATTTGGAATATTCATGTAATAAAGTCATTATGTAGTCCTTTTGTTTGATGATTATGTTTAGCACATTAATTATGTCATTTATGCAATTAATAACATATTTATAATTTATAAAATAATTTTATAAATTTATAAAGTTTTATCATCAAATATGAGATTTTATTAATTTAATAAATAGAAATAATTAATTTACAAAGTTTATAAAATTAATAAGTTGATTATTTATCAAACTAGAGTTTCTAATTACAAAAATAACTTTGGGGGTTAGTTTTGTAAAATTTAAAACTTAAAATTAAAATATTGTATGCATAAAATAATAACAATGTAAACTTCAGTGACAAAAGTGTAATTTTTAAACCCAACCCTTAATTCCCACGTAAATCTGACCACCACCTTCGACCAATCTCTAGCAAGGCCAAAACCCAAAAGATAAAAAATTTCAATCCAAATTAACCACTACTCATCAATTGTACATTAGTTTCAAATCCATGGCTTTTTCTCAATTCGATTAAACATGTTGTCATTGTATGTTCAACTTGAAATCAAACTACCCAATTCAAAACCAAATCAGTTTCGAATCAAAACTCGCTCTAACGGCTTATTCATTTGACAAGCAACGTAATCGCGATCATTACAAGCATAACCATCAAATCAATTGGATTGTAACTATAAAAATGATTATCAAATCAAATCAAAACACCCAAATCAAATCAATGACTCGTTCTAATTGTAATCGTTGTAATTTGTACTACATAAACATGGCTAACACATCCTATTTGAATTCTTTAAACTCTCTGTGAACTCAATTTCTCTTAAAACACACACATACTCGGCAATCGAATTTGAAGTTCTCACCGGACCTGCAACTATATCGAACACCATCTTCTGGGTAGTTTTCTCTAGAACTAATAGAGGGGTTTCAATCCTTATCTTCCTAGAAAGCTTCACACAACTTCGAATTGAATCATATCATCATCATCGTCTCGGATCGATCTCATCCCTATCACGTTCTTATGTTTCTTATTATCATCAATTCATCTTTAAGACATGTAATTGATCACAACACATACTCGTTATCATATGTAGATTAAAAGCCCTATGATTGATTTCATTATCAAATTCGATTATGTGTTCGACTTGGTCGATTTGAAACCGAGGGTTCATATGAATTGGGGATTATTTTAATCATTGTATTTTTTTAATAACATTTGGGTTTAAACTAAATATGGCTTTGGCCCAATGGTTAACACACACGACATACACACAAGGGACCCGGGTTTAAACTAAGTTAATTTTTGAGTTTTTATAAAATTCCAAATATAATATTATAATATTATATTATTATGAAAATCATTCTAGTAATTATATTAAAATACATATTTATAATTAACTTTGAAAATTATATAATTAATAAATACTTAGTTATACATTTTTAAAAGTTATAAAATTATAAATATTAATTATAAGTTGTTTTATAAGTCTTAATTTTTATAAAAGTTTCTATAAAACAAAATTTGGTTATAAGTTGCTTAGACCAAAATCATATATAATTAATTATTTTTGACAAAATTACACTTTATTATTCCAAGTCTTATTTAATAGATTATTATAAATTAATCATTTTAGTTGTACTGTTCAAATAAAAATTAATCATTATATCTCATTTATTATTAACCACTATTTAACATTCAAATCTTATTATTTATGGTTTTCTAATTTATTTTAATTTATTTAATCAAGTTATGCATAAACGTAAATTAAGTTATTTAAATCATTTATTAATAAAAGCCCCAAATTCTCTACGTGAAACACTACTTCCCAAATCAATTTTAGAACTCTAAAAATATTATTATTCTAACTTAGGACATATTTCTAGGATAGTTCACGCGTAAATCTTTGATGTCTAGTTAAGCATGTATTATTTCATCCTTTGTAATAAATCATGTGAGTATTCATAACCCATTTTATATTTTACCTCTAAATGAAAAATCATGAGAATTATTCAAGTCAATATTAATTCATTTACTCATTTTATTCAATTCATCTTTGCGTTATTACTTGCAATTATGTGTTTATAGTTTGATAAACACTTAGTCTAGGACAATCATTAATTTATTAAAATCATGAGGACCATGGTAGATATATTGGGTTTTGCAAACTCATATCATTTGATTTAGAGAGTGATTGAAGTCGGGTTCATACATGTGCCTTATTTATTAAGACTGCATCTATTGATCGGGTCAATTCAGTCAATAGTTTTTATTGTGTTTTGTTTGTCTTATATGTTAAACATTTATCTTATAAGTCTTGACATGTTATGAGAATTGGATCATTTTAATATTATATATATATATATATATATATATATATATATATATATATATATATATATATATATATATATATATATATATATATATATATATATATATATATATATGCAAGCATGTGTCTACCCACCTGCTAATTATTTAGTTGACTGTATTATTTTCACATAATTCAGAAAATATTGTTTAGGGTTGGACTTTATGAGTGATTGCAAGAAATACAGACCTAGTTAAATAAAAATACAAATTCTATGTTTCTTTGACTTATGTTTGGTTATTAAATAATATTACGATGGATCCTTCATAAATAAGTTAAGTTTTCTAAAAGTCAGTATTTCTTTTTGTTTTGGTTATTTGAAATTATGATATTTGCATTTAATACTATTTCAACGCTTCATTTGTTATAAACAATCGATTCATATTAATCCGCTCCGAAGTTTCCACCATCGATCGAGGTGTGACATGTACTTATTTGAAGGGTTGGGGTTTTTCCATTTGATTATTATTAATAACATGTTGTCGTGTTATTACTTTTAGTCCTTTTACTTTCTTAATTAACTTTTAGGATATGAGATTTTCACGGGTATTGCAGTTGATGTGTTAAAGTTGTGTGAAATTAGAGTGTGTTGAGTTGCGGTTCTAAAATATATTTTTGGTATTTAGTTATCGAATTTAAGATTTTGTTTAACCTATAAAAAATTAAGTATTTTTACACGAATTAAATATTCTATATATTAGAGGTTTTAGTCAATTATAAATAACAAGAGACCTAGTATCTCTATCGGCAAAAGTAATATTTTATTCTTTAAAAATATTTAAGGAATGATGTGTAACATAAAACCCTTATAACAATAGTAACGTTTGCAACGCGTCACTGGTAAAAAATATTAAAATACTTCACTGTTGTTAATATTTGTAACAGAATATAAATCTTATAATATCTTAGCGATTTTCTTTTCTCTAAAATATACATCGCTTGTTTTCTTTCATCATTCATTAGTATCAGAAATTTGCTAAAAAGAAAAAAATAAATAAATAAATAAAGTAAAATTGGACAGCAAATTAAATTAAAATTCTAGAACACCCAGGAAAGCAAAAGAGCATACTAGCTAGTACTACGTGGGACTTGTCTGATTCCAATCTTTAAGCTCCTTCAAGAAACCACCATCACCTTCCTCCATCGTTATATAAACCTCTTCATGCAATCTCCATGAGATCATCAAACAAGTGACAAAAGAGAATCATCACCAACAGGCAACATCAAACAACTTATTTCATCATCATCATCATCATCATCATCATCATTCTAATGGCTTCCACAACAACATGCGGAATTTCTTCAATTCCTCTGGTTTCAAACATCATCTCCAAAGGTTCATTGAGATCGGCCGGACCACCGTCCTCCGCCTTCTTCCCCCGTAGCAAACCCACCGTTGGTGTAAGAGCTCAGGCTGAAAAAGATACCTCCGTTGATGTAAAAGTCAGTAGCGACCAACACAAAGGTGGTGCTAATGCGAATGCTCAAAGTTCCGTACAACGACGACCCTCATCCACCATATCCCCCTTTGGTAAGTCAAGACTGTTGGCTTTGATCGATTTTAAACACACGAAAAAACACGAGTATACATATTCTACTCTTTTAAGTTTTAACCCTCTATTTATATATATGAATATAAAACTTAAAAGTTATAAAGACTTCTAAATGGACTCAACTAGAAAACCTAAGCAACTCGAATACTTATGTTTAAAATAACTTAACATATCAAATCAAGGTAAACATGATGATTAACTACACTGTTTTCAGAACCAGACCGGTTGGTTGAAAATCAGGAAACGGACACTTGTGTGTATTTAAACCAGCCTTTTGCTGTAGGACCGGTGAACTAGTTAAATCAAACCAGGTGGTCGGGCCGGATTTGAAAATTATTTTTTAATCTCTTCCCTGTCAAAAAGTATATTTATTTTGGTTAATTTATTGATTTATCATACATATGTTTGTAGTTAAGTGGTTATATCATGTTAAAATTGTAAACTATACACTAAAACATACGGTATTTTCGTATTTTCTTTTTAAACTAAATATATATAAATGATATTAACTTTTTTTATATGACGTTATCTTGTTATTAATCCAATTTGACAATTCAACCGTTATTATGATTGGTTTACTGCTCAGCCCGGTCTTAAAACATTGATTAGATATATTCTAACAAATTTTCTCGATTAATCAAAAGATTAACTCTTTAAAGTCCCTAATAATTCGAAACTGCATGTAACTCAATTACTGAATCGTAATGACATGTTATCTTGATAATTATAGGTTTGTTGGATCCCCTTTCTCCAATGAGAACAATGCGGCAAATGCTGGACACATTCGACAGGATGTTCGATGATTCGATGGGGCTTCCGGTGAGAAACCACTCAGGGTGGAACATTCGAGCTCCATGGGACATACACGAGGACGAGAACGAAATCAAGATGAGGTTTGATGTACCCGGGGTCTCAAAGGAAGACCTAAAGGTGTTTGTGGAGGATAACATGCTTGTTATCAAGGGAGAACATAAGCAAGAACATCAACAAGAACATGAAGGTGGAGATAAAGGCTCATGGGCTGCACAGAACTATAGCGCGTATCACACGCGCATTAATCTGCCTGATAACTGTGAGAAAGATAAGATCAAAGCTGATTTGAAGAATGGTGTGCTTTGGATCTCCATTCCGAAGATGAAAGTTGAGCGAAAGGTGATCGATGTGGAGATCCAGTGATGAGTGGGTTGATTGTACTAAGAAAATGTAATGTATGAAGATAATGGAGATGTGTATATTGTGTAATGTGTAAGTATATATGAAATCTGAATGTATCATGAAGTTTCTTACAAGCTTTGAATGGATTAGTTTTTTGATATTTTCTCTTGAAAATCGATAAATGCCATGAATGGCACTACTAGTAAAAAGTAGCAAGACCTTGTTCCATAGTTTTTGTTACAATATATAAGAGGTTGTTTGGTAACCTCTTAATCAGGCTCTTAATGGTTCATATTTCTGAATGGTTTAGCGTTTAATGTTTCAGCATTTAATGGTTCAGACTGTTTGTTTCGCGAACAAATGTTTGAATGGTTCAGACATTTACCTATTAATCCTTAAGCATTATACTAATGATGAATGGTAAAGAGGTCTAATGCTGATAGTTAAGACCTCTATCTGAATTGGTCAGACATTTGCATTTGAATAGTTAAGCGATATACTAGCTCTTAATAATTCAGACCTCTTAATGGTTCAACATTTAATGGTTCAGGCTTCTTATTGGTTTAGCACTTAATCATTCAGAAATTACAAAACAGCCCCTAAATAAATTAAGCCCCCGTGTTGCAGCGGAAACGTATAAACGTACACATAGCACCTGGCACATCATGTTAGTGACCACCAACACCAAAAATACTCATATTAAAAAATAAATAAATAACTAAAAAAAATAAAACCAAACAAAAGTAGATGTAAAAACGTTGAACCACGCAAACGAAACATAGAAACATATATAACAATAAGCAAGTCGATCTAGTACCAGTGTGTTGCGATGAGACCGCTAAACGGGGGGGAAATAAGCGTAAAAACGGAACCACACATGCACACTGCGCGTTATTTGGCAAAATTTAGACCGAAACGTAAAGCGGAAAATTTGTAAAATATAAAAAGTATAGGTGACAAAATTTAAAAGTAATAAAATGTTGGAGTTAAATTGTATAATATGTAAAAGTATTGGGTTAAAATAAAAAGGTTATACAACCAATAAAGCATATGATACAACCTTTAATGCATACAAAGGTTGGTAATTAGTATAACATATAATGTAATTTGCAAAGTGGAATTTCTCAACTATCCCACCATTTTAATACAAAACTATAATTTCATTCGTAAGATGTTATAGAGAAAAATTATGTTAAAAGAAAAAGTTTGATGTAGAGTTAAAAACAAGATAACTAAGTGCATCTGTTAATTTATCAAGAATATCAGAAATAATTCCTTAACTATCATTGATTCACAAAAAATGCCAATAATTAGGGATGTCACACATTAACACAAACTAATGATATAGAGAAAAATATTTTTTTCATAAACTTCAAAACTAATCATCTCTCAATTCTTACATGAATATAGAAGCAAGTCAAAAGTCGAATGGGCCTCAAACATAAACGGGTCAAAAACCATGTCAACAAAGTCCAACAAAAACTAAAAATAACACAAAAAGTTCAAAATTCTCATAAAATAAACCGTTTGTAGAAACATGCTCCTCTATTCAAAGGTCGTTTTGACTGGTCGCACGTCCAAAACAAAGCCTTCTAGCCTATGTTATGGTCATTTTATTGAAATCATTTTGGACAAACGATTAGAGCTTTTAAAAACAAGATAGTTTGCTACTTTATACTTTTGACACGCACCAAAAATTGCATACAAGCATGCATCTAAAAATAAAATTGTTTATTTATACATAAGAAGGTAATGACGCCGGGATAGTTAAGTTTGAAACGTTCTTAAAAAACATGAGTGTTAACTGTGAAAATTCACAACTATTCTTACAAAACATATATAAATTCATAAAAATTAATATAAATCCTTTTGAAAACCTTTATACTTTAATTATAACTTACATTTTAATGCAACATGAGTTATTATTCACACCTACACTATTATATGTATGTAATATACACCAAATGATATTCAAAAACACCTACATATCCATGATTTTTACAAGAAAAAACAATGTTACATACATGTAATATTATAAAAACTTAAATAAAACTAAGGATATGCAAATCAAGTACATAGTTTATTACTTTTTAAAACCAATTGTTTGGTAATTTAATAAGAGAAGAAAAACGAGAAAATCAAATTTTGATTTCACCGGAAGTTGGCACATGACGGATTAAATTATTCATTTATAAAAGTAAGGATATTTAAGGAATATTCATGTAAGGTAGGGTTATCTTAAGAACCACTTTTTATGAGAACTCTAAGAACCAATATCAACCACACATTTTAATCACATGCCAATTTCACCTTTTTTTAAACCTTCATAACTTTTTTTCACGATATTATTTTTTCGAAAAAAATCACCATTAATTTCAGTATTTTTTTATCTTTCCAACGCCTACCATATTGATATTCTTTTCAAAAAAATTATCCAGCCGTTATTTACACATGTGTAAATCTGGTTATACACATTGGTAATATCGGATTTACACATGTGTAAATCCATTATTACACATATGTAAAATGAATTTCGTAAAACAACAATTGTTTTTATTTTTTATAATTTTTTTTATTTTTTTATGAAAGAGGGAAACAAAAGAAATATTTTTGTGGTTTTATTTTTTTATTTATATGTAATTTTTCAATTTATAATTTTTTTATATGTTTTTGTCATTGAAAACTAGTTGCTGAGATTGGTTACTAGAGTTCTCACAAAAAAAATGTGAGTTTTCATTTGATCCCTCCCCTATTCATGTATACCCTTATAAATTATTATAAACATCACATATACACACACACACACATTCAGGGATTACTCTACGAAGCGTAGATAGAGTTTGTTTATTTTTAGAGTTATCACTATGTCTATTATATAAAAGAATAAATTGCTATTTTCGTCCTCGAGTTTTGATCTGTTTTGCCAATTTGATCCGAAAATAAAATTATTTTTTTGTAGGTCCCTGAGATTTTAAAAACTTATCATTCTCATCCAATATCATTAATCAAGTTAATTTTAATGTTAAATAAATGGGTGGTTATATCCTTTTGCAATAAAACAATTCAACTGTTGCCGCCTCGACATCGTCATCGGTGTGGCACTGTATGTCGCAATCGCGGACGATCGTTCCTACAAAGCCTACGGCGGTGAAAACCAAACGGGAAAAGATGAAATCCAGCTTTTGCTATCTCTTCTTTCAATTCGGTACTTTGAAAAGCTTAATTACAGTAATCGGAGCCAAATGAATGTTGAAATTAATATGACTGTTATGATCGGAATTCGGAAGATATCATGTATTTTTTTAACTTAACTAACGAAATTGGATGGTAATAATATTTTTTAACAACTCAAGGAGCTAAAAGAGAAAAAAATTCTTTTTGGATAAAAATAACAAAACAGATCAAAACTGGAGGACGAAAATGGCAAATTACTCTATATAAAATATAGAGTAAATTACATTTTTCGTCCTTTAACTTTATAGTATACTATACTGTTGTTTTTCCATCAAAAAAACAAATTTCATAGATTGTCCTTAAACTAAGAAAATTACAGTAATTGTCCTTTACGTTTAAATTTCGTTACACGTTTAGTCCTTTCCTCTAACGGGCGTTAAAATTTCCAGTTAAACTCAGTCACATGCCATGCATATGAGGGTAATTTTGTCATTTAACCTAATTAATTTACAAATTAAATAAACAAATTGAAAGAAACAAAAAAAATATAAAAAACCCATCAATATCTCTCTACTCTCTCTCTTATATATATACATACATACATATATACAAACAGCTACCACCTGTAGCCACCATTGGCCTGTCCTGTACTACCACCACCGCTAGCCACCATCGTAGCCACCACGGCAGCTACCACCGGCAGCGACCAACGTAGCCACCACCGCAACCACCACCGACGGCCACCATTGAAGCCACCACTAATGCCGCCGCCACCTCCGTTCACAACCGCCGTGAGCCTCTTGAACCACCAAAAAACAGATCTAACCACCACAACCACCATGAATCCCTGAAGCAGCCTCCCACTCAACTCATCCCCACCCACCCTACACCATTATCCCCAACTACCATCGGCCGCAATTACCACCGCTAACCACCACCGGTAGCCACCATCGTAGCCACCACGGCAGCTACCACCGGCAGCGACCAACGTAGCCACCACTGCAACCACCACCGACGGCCACCATTGAAGCAACTACCGAAGTCGCCGCCACCTCCGGTCACAACCGCCGTGAGCCTCTTGAACCACCAAAAAACAGATCTAACCACCACAACCACCATAAATCTCTGAAGCAGCCTCCCACTCAACTCATCCCCACCCCACCCTACACCATTATCCCCAACTACCATCGGCCGCAATCACCACCGGTAGCCACCATCGTAGCCACCACCGCAGCTACCACCGGCAGCCATCAACGTAGCCACCACCGCAACCACCACCGACGACCACCATTGAAGCCACCACCGAAGCCGCTATCACCTCCGGTCACAACCGCTACCACCTCCGTTCACAACCGCCATTGAAGGAGAGAAAGAGAAAAAAGATGGTGTAGGGGTGGGTGAGGTGGGTGAGTTTAAGTATTTATGAATATTTTAATGATGTTAAAAAGACCAATTTACCCTCATGTGCATGACATGTGACTGAACTTAACTGGAAATTTTAACGCCCGTTAGAGGAAATGACTAAACGTGTAACAAAATTTAAACGTAAAGGACAATTACTGTAATTTTCTTAGTTTAAGGACAATCTCTGAAATTTGCTATAAAGTTAAAGGACGAAAAATGTAATTTACTCTAAAATATAACAAGTTCAATTAGTTAAAAAGAATAACAGATTGATTAAAAAATAAAAAAAAATTATTTTAGTAAATACTTTCTAAATCACATAATATAATAAATATTTATACCACCGCCCTCCTTTAGGAAAAATTCTAATTTTAATAATTATAAATTACGAATGAAACAAATCTAAATAACTAAGCAACATACAATGTCAATATTATATTATGATTTTAGTATTTTATGAATGGTTTAGGTGACCATATCATTACAAATGCCGTTATAATATTACAATTTAATACTTATACATGGCGTGTAGGTGAGGTGACAGTTTCCTTGACACATGTCACAATCTAATCCACCTGCAATCTCTCGAACTACTTGGATTCTTCCTTCCATATCATACAAAACGTGTTGCCTTTGCTACACGTATTCCTTTCTTTCTCGATTCTTCTACATAATATTATATTCAATCCTCCATACCCAAATCGATCATCACTATTTATACCCACCAACCAACGTCTTCTTTACACCCAAATCATCAATCATCAATCGTCAACAAACAAACATCAAGATTACAAATTTACAATCATCATCATGTTAATGTCAATGTTCAGCTCCATTGATGCTTTCTGTGCTGAATCGATCAGACGAAAGCTTGTTGTTACTACCAATAACAACAATGCTACAAAACATTCTTCATCAACGGAGACTTTGAAGACGAATGAAGATCATCATCATGATAAGTCACCTTCTTCGTCTACGTCTTCTACGGGTGTGAAGAAGCCACCGGAACTGCATATTAGGCCTCGGTTTGCACCGGAGTTTGATGGGGTCAACTGTTTTGAGACGATTGTTCCGTATTAGATTACTTAGTTGGTTGCTCGTGTGTGTAATTCAAGATTTGTTTACAAAGATTTATCTTTGTACATACCCTGATTCGATTTGTAATGTTAATCGGTTTGTGTAAAAATTAAGTTGAACCTATTTTTGTTTCGATTATGATTGTATGCTTTGTTTGAACTCAAGTTACAAGGCACTGCCCTTTTCGAAAAAAAAAAAATTAATAATAAAGAAACACTTATACTGCTACGCGTTATATTTATTTTTGTGAATGAGGGGTGTGTTGATGTGAGAGGGGCGTGAGGAGTATGGCTTTAAAATTTAAGTAGGGTTAAACCATTATGTAGCCTTTGGTATTTAGGAATAAGGGGTAAATATATGTTAGGTTGGTAAAGATAATGAAATAAATCAATACATAATTGATTTCATTCTCTCAAATTCATTCCATCCACCCTTTTTTATTTCAGTACATCCATTGTTCCATCGTTAGTCACCACAGCACTCACTCACCCACTACAACAACCGCCACCGCCGCCGGTCACCACCGCCCTGGGAACACCACGCCGGAGCCCGTCGCTGGGAATCACCGAAGGACACTGTCGCCACCGTTACCGAAAACCACCCTTGGGCCGCCGTCGCCGCCAAAAACCACTGCCGGCCACCGACGTCGCCGGAAACCATCGCCACCATCGGACGCCAGAAACCGCCGCCGGCCACCACCGTCACTAGAATCCACCATGGGGTTGCCGCCGCCGCCGGAAACCAGCACTGCCTCCGGAAACCATTTTTTCCGCCGGAAACCACCCTCGGGCCACCACCACCGCTCGCCATCACCTTCATAACCACTTTTACATTTCATTGATTCGTTTTTTCACACCTAACAAACAACACTATGGAATGTAATGATTCATTTCATTCTCTCATCCATTTCATTCCCTCAATCATTCCATTCCTTCGTCCATACCATTACCTCATACCAAACAGACCCTTAGGTAGCGTTTTATATGCAGGAATGAGGGGCGGAATGGAATGAACCATTGAGGGTGAATAAATAAAGATAGTTTGGTTGGTGCAGGTGAATGAACCATTACGTAGTTGATTCCATTCCCTCAAATTCATTCCATCCAGTCCCTCTTCTTTTTTTTCATTCCATCCATTCTTCCATCAGAAGTCACCAACACCACCCACTCACCCGCCACAACAACCACCACCGACCACCAAGATCACTCGTTACCAGCAACCACTACCGGCCACCACCGCAGCCGGCCACCACTACCCCGGGAACACCATTGCCGGACACCGCCGCTGCCACCGAAAACCACTGAAGGCCACCAACACCGGCCACTGCCGGCGCCGGAAACCACGGCTGCCGGAAACTACCGTCGGCCACCACCGCCGCCGGAAACTACCCTCAGGCCATCGTCGCGGCCGCCGGAAACCACCAGTGACAGCCGCCACCGCTGGAAACCACCACCGCCCACCGCCACTGCCGGAAACCACCACCGTCCACCGCCACCGCGGGAAACCACCTCCGAAGGCCGCCACCGGGAACCACCACCGCAAGAAACCACCAAAGGCCACAGCTGCCTCCGGAAACCACCTCCGGCCACCACCACCGCCGCAAGAAACCACCAAAGGCCACCGCTGCCTCTGGAAACCATTTCCGACCACCACCGCCGCCGGAAACCACCTCTGAAGGCCACCACCGTCACCGGGAACCACCACCGTCACAAGAAACCACCGATGACCACCGCTGCCTCTGAAAACCACCGCCGGCCACCACCACCGCCAGAAACCACCGCCGCCGGAAACCACCGCCGGCCATTACGCCGCCGGAAACCACCACCGGCCACCACCCCCGCTCGCCATCACCATCATAATTACTTTTATATTTCATTGTTTCGTTTTTTCATACCTTACAAACAACACAAAATAATGATTCATTTATTATTAAAGAGTAACCAAACAGGACAATG
This sequence comes from Flaveria ramosissima, assembly GCA_025215565.1. NCBI lineage: Eukaryota > Viridiplantae > Streptophyta > Magnoliopsida > Asterales > Asteraceae > Flaveria > Flaveria ramosissima. Next base: position 8,589,816 of record CM046034.1, read on the forward strand.
GAATGTAATGATTCATTTCATTCTCTCATACATTCCATTCCCTCATTAATTCCATTCATTCGTCCATTCCATTACCACATACCAAACAGACCCTTAGCTTTTTTGTTTTAGTTGAAGCTCGTAAAATTATATATCTTTTTAATAAAAAGATAACTAGTAGAGACATAACAATATTATATTTATTTTTATTAATTTTTTCACAATTCTCTCTTATATTTATTAATCATATTATATATACTAATTATCAACCTTTCTATGCATTAAAGGTTGTACCATATACTTTATTGGTTGTACCATATACTTTATTGGTTGTACTTATTTTTTTCTTTTTCTAATCTTTAATTTTTTTTATATATATTGACCCAATACTTTTAAATATTTTATAATTTAGCTCTAAGATTTTATTATTTTAAATTTGATCCCCTATACTTTTTATATTTCACAAATTTTCCAGTTTACGCTTCGGTTTAAATTTTACGAGTTAACACGTCGTAGTGTGCATGTGTTGTTCAACGTTTTTGCACTTATTTTTCAACCGTTTAACGGCACCATCGCAACGCGCTGGTCCTAGATCAACTTACTTATTGTTTTATATGTTTTATGTTTCGCATGCGTGATTCAACGTTTTTACGTTTACTTTTCGTTCGGTTTTATTTTTATTTTGTTATTTTTAATATGATTTTTTTGTGTTGGTGGTCACTGGCATGATGTGTCAGATACGACGTGGTATGGTTTTACGTCTCCGCTACAACGCGGGGGGCGGGATTCTAGTTAATTACTAAAAATATAATTTAATTTTTTAGATTAAAATAGTTCTTTAACAAATTAAAAAAGAAATAATTTTATTAATCTTATTTCTAATGATACAAATTATTATAAAATAAAAGTTTCATCTAAAACATCAATAGAATTATGAAATATTTAAAATTGATGTTTTTGCAAAATAAAAATTTTTATAACCTAAAAAATAATTGAAATTGATAATTATAATAAAAAAGTTTTTAAATATGATATTTAAAAAAAACTTATATTTGAAACAAGGTTTTCATCCTGTTTATAATAAGAAAAATTTCAATCAAATATTATTTTAAATTATCATATTTATAAATAATAAATTTTTTATTATATTTTTAATAGTTTGGAGGAAAATAGTTATTTTTGTCAGATCCTAAGGAGCGAAATCAAAATTAACTTTTTAATATTTTATATATTCAACCTGTTTAGTAGAAGGGTTCGTTAAAGCTAGTGGATTATATTCACATCTCAATCATCGAACATGTGTAGTGCATAACACACGCCCTAACTAGAATATTATCGTATTATGAATGTGTCCACCGGTTAATCTCATCATTAAAAAAAAGTTACCTAAAATCTTAATATGCTGATGAATTTCTCAACATATGTTATTTCAGTATTTATTTCAATTTTCAATATGCTCTCTTTTATCCAATCTCAACATGAATATACAAAAGTTTCTTATTATCTATTTAAGTTGCAAATATAACTTATACTTCACATATTACTATTCTAATTAAAATGTTTGGTCGGTGGCTTTTCCCTTTTTTTTTTTTTTTTTTTTTTGTGTTTAAAATTTTCTTTTGGTTATTTTGTTTGTGTTTTAAATTTTTTTTGTTTGTGTTTTAATATGGTTTGTTTTGGGTGTGGGCTCGAGATTTTGGGGTGGGGTTTTTTGTGGGTTTTTTGCATCTGGACACGTGTCTTTGATTTGTAGGGTTCGTTGACGTTGTCTTTCTCCGGGTTCCTGCTTTCTTTCTTTCGTTATCAATACCCTGACGATTCTTTCTATTAAGGTTTGGGTTTTCCTTTTGTTTGCTCTTTTCAGGGCTTTGATTTTCGTCGGTTTTTTATTTTGGACTGTGTCGCTTTCTTACGGCTTTGATTTTCATATGGTGTTGGGCTTTGATTTAGTTTTTGGGTTCTGTATGTTCTGGTGTGTTATGGATTTGAGGTTTTGGTGTGTTTTACTTTGTGTATTTTACTGATTTTGTGGTTTTGAACCTTCATTTTGATTTTGATTTAGGATTACATTAAAACTCGTATACGCGCGGCAACGCGCGCGCCAAAACCTAGTTATTTTATTATTTTACTAAAATTTCGGTCATCTTACCATTTATTTTGTGGATACAACGTAAACGTGGTCCACCTAAAAGTTTATCATAAACTAATATTTTAAAGGCTTATTGTAAAGTTTTTAAATAGAAAACGCACCATTGTCATACTTTAGTACATCTGGCAGCACGTTGTGATAGACATCTTTAACTTCAAGGATGTAATGATTTTTTATTAAAGAGTGGACGGCAAGGAAAAACTTTAATAGAACATTTTAAAGAGAAATGACATGTATTATTCTTAATATAGTTGTTAATAAATATATTTGTTAATATAATAATAAAGAGACGGCGAGGGAAGAAAAATAAATTCAGTTTGGTTCGTAGAATGTTTTGCAAATGAATTGTAATTGGAATTCGAATTGGAATCTTGTTAAAATTGATAACGTGTTTGGTTGATCAATTTTGAGTAAAATTGGAATTTTAATTTTGAACATTCCATTGAATTGTTAAACATTCTATGAGTAAGTGGAAGGAATGTAGATTCCAATGAATGAGAGAAAATTTTCTAATACCAATTCCATCCGTTGACCAACCAAATAGGATTTTTAATGAAAAATTTTCCAATTCCATTTCCTGAGAATTCTGTGAACCAAACGGGGCCTTAGAGCATTCATGGTGGATTCTTTATATTTATTCATATAATTACACTTAATATCACTATATTTTCTCTTTTTTTCAATTAAATAATAATTTTTATAATCTTATCATTACTTTTTTCTCTCTGCTCCACGCACAATCACTTTCAAAAATATTAAAAAATTTATAGAGATTGAACAGTGATTCTTCAAATATATCAATCAACATTAATATTTTTTTCTTTTTTCTTCACCCACAACCACTCAAAACCATTTCATACAATATATCAAACACACTCACATATTTTTTAGAGATTACACTATGAATGCTCTTATTGGGCGTATAATACGCAGTAATTCAGTGGAATTTTATAGAATTTGAATTTGAATTTCATGGGTAACTGTGTTTGGTTGGAACCAATTCGTTTCAATTGTAATTTGAATTCCATAATTAACGTGTTTGGTTACGAAAGTAATTGGAATTAATTCTCTCAAATTGCTTTAAATGAAAGATTTCAAAATCCTTTTAAATTTTAAAACATTTCAAATTCCACCGACCCCGTCTCCGCCACCGACCGCCACCACCCCCGCTCACTCCCAACCGACACTACCGACGACCCTTGCCAACCTCGTCGACCGCCACCAACACCCCCGACACCCGCCCGCTGCTGTCCGACCGCCGCCGCCGCCACCCCTGACGCCGCCCATGACTGTTGATGACTACCACCTCTGACCACTACCGTCGCCGAACACCACCTCCGATTGCGGGCATTGTCTCCCTTGACATCTAATTCCCCGACAATCAATCATGTTGTAGGAGTTGTCGACAATCGACAGTCGCCACTAACCATACACGCCGCCTACAAACGCTCGTCTTCACCAACCGCTTGTGGCCGACTACCGACCATCGTCGCTAAACAACGGCGGTTTTAGAGGCACTCGACGGCGACTATCGGTTTTCAGCGGCGAGTGTGATCGGTTGGTAGTAGCGGTGGGGTATGGCTGGTTTTCGGCAACGGGCGCGGTTGGTGGTCGCGGTCGATTGTCAGCGATGACGGCGGCGGCGGTCAATATATAAAGTTAACATCATTAACCAACACATGCTTCTTAAACTATATAGAGTTTAGACACTTTATATTGATTTTCTTCTAATCGGACTGTCTTTCTTACTTATACTAAGTTAAGGGAACCAAAGAGCTTTCTCCGCGATTCATTGCTTACTTAGCCTTCTCAGTTTAGCATTCTACCAAAAAAGATTCTTTCTCAGGGTCAATCTAGTCCTCTTTGAATTGATCTCGTACTCTAGAGAAATGGAAGCCTTTTTCTAGAAAAGATGAAGACAGGGAATCGGAACTAAATCATTCTTTCTTCGTCGACTATGGACTTTGACGACTCTAGCTTCATCTTAGGGAAAGTAAAAAGAAAAGCATCATTCACATCTTACAGTAATTTCTTAGGGACTCTAGATCATAGACTGGGATCACTCGAGATCGATGGCTATGCACTCGCCCGAATGCAAACATTGGCTTGTTAGGTTTTCCTTTGAGCGAGCCGTTGACTACTATTTACAATAGAAATGAAAGTAAGAAAACAGGCATTGAGAAGGGGGCAACGATCTGGTTATTCTATAAAAAATCTAGTGTTAACATCATTAACAATGTTGATTGGAGCAGTAAATTTAGACATTTTATAGGATAATCATGTAATTCTTTCAAGACTACACATCTCTGAAAGAGAAAAAAAAGTATTCAAAGAATCAAAAGGAACATAATCGACAATACTATTAGCAAAACCCCTATTTCCACCACTAATGACAACAATAATCACATACGTTTGTAATATTTGAAAAAAATGCTAAGAAACTTTTGAAATTGGTGTTTTAGAATTAGAATTATGTAAACAAAAGAAAAAAATTGTAAAAAGAACTATATTTTGAAAATTCGGCGAGAAATTATACCTTTCGGCTTAAAATGGCACGACCCAGATCAAAATGGTACGACCCGACTTAAAATGGGGAGAACTCAACTTAAAGGGGAGTAAAAATCAACTTAAAGTGATTCAACTCGACTAAAGGGGATAAACTCAGCTTAAAAGGGAGTAAAACTCGGCTTAAGGTAGTCAACTTGGCTGGGGGTGGCTAAAAGAGGAGAACTCAACTAAAAAAGTTCAAACTCGGCTCGCCCTGTACTCGGCTAGGCTCAAAAAATGGTTTAAACTCGGCTACACATCTAGGCTACACAACTCGACTAGGGGATAGCCGTCAAGTTTTACGATGGACATACGTTGAAAGCTGATTCGTACTTAAGTGGAACCAAGCCAATCATTTTTTCCGGCCATGTGCTAGCCGTTTTAGCTAAGATGGCTTAAGTGGTGGTTTGTGATTGGTGGATTTGTATTTAAGTGAGTTAAAAAGTCACATATTTATTTGGCTTTTTCTATTGTTTATGTCTATTGAAGATAGGGTTGTTCATGAACTGAACCGAATATAGGTCAGCTCGACCTATATTCCTTTACAACCTAGCTGCTCGGTTTGCCTCAAATTTATAAAATGGAGCAAAAAGTCTATGCTCAGATTCGGTTCCACTTGGTTTTAGATCACAATATAGTACAAAACTACAAATTATCATTCATTTAAGAGTTTCAAATTAAACTTAACAAAATACAAAACTACAAATCGGGGATGAACAGATTACTTGAAGAAGACGAAGATAATGAGTGTCGACTAGTTGCTACAAGTTATTATGATTAGAGGAACTTGAAGTAAATGAGCAATCAGTGGTAAAGACTTATAGGCTCTTGAGTTACTGTAGGATAAATGATTAATAGACAATTCAACTTGAGTTATAATCATAAATAAATAAATTAATTAACAACTATTTTAGATATATAATAAAAATTAAATTAAAAAAATAATTTAAGTGAAACCAAGCGAGCGTACCTTTGCTCGTGCTTGGTTCGTTTACAAATCGACCAGAGCCGCTCGGGTCATTTACAACTCATGCAAAATCGATCGAGCATATTTCTAAGTTATTTTCAAACTATTTTTGAGTGTCAAGCCTTTTTGACAGCCCTAATTGAAGATCATAAATCAATGTCGACAACATTAAGAGAAGTTTGGTACATTCAATCATTCTCATTACTTGTTGGTACATTTGGAGACTAAGAAATGATGTAATCGTTAACGATGAGAAGGTAACAACAAGCAATCACTTCTTTGGAATAAATGTGTTGTCATCCCTATGGGTAATAAACCGTCCAAATAGTAAGGCTAGAAAGAGTATTAAAAAACTTTTCTAGGAATGATTAACATTATTATTTTGTTTCTCTTACCTTTTCATTGTATTTCATTGTAACTTTGAAGTTTTATCTTCTCACTAGGTCCCTATTAATAATATTTATCCATTAGAAAATGAAAATAACGTTAGAAATAAAAACTCAACTCGTTTCTAGACTTCCTAGTTTGACAGATTATTACCCATACGGATGACAACACCTTTATTCCATGAACAACAATAAATTATGGTACTAGAGGATGCAAATAGGACACTTAAAAGCTTTTAGTAATGAAAAGATGGTAATAACATGCAAGGCTACCGGCTAAACCTCTAGAAGATATATCTAAACCCTCCCATAGACATCCTTAACCTTAGATTCTATCTTTTCATGTATTCTTATCTTGGACCATGTACTTAAAGAGATGCAACTCTAGTCCTATTTAATCTTGACCTCTCAACTCGTTTTGGGTCTACCTCTAGTCCTCCGCCCCTTTACATTTAGGTTCTCCGCTGCTCTACTGGTAACGGTGTATGTCTCCTCTTCACATGCCCAAACCATCTTAATCTATCTTCCCTAATTTTATTTGCTATACTAGCTATGCCTAACCTTTGTCTGAAATGTTATTAATTACCTGGTCTAGCCTTTATTCCTACCCATCCACCTCAGCATCTTCCTCTCTACTACTTCCATTTTACATATATGGTTCTTCTTGATTGCCCAACACTCTATTTAATATAGCATAGCTGGACGAACTAGGACTCTATAAATTTTCGTTTAACCTAGTTGGGAAGTTTCTGAAACATAGTACCTAGACGATACCCTTCACGTGCACCTACCTGATTAAAATCGATATATAGTATTTGTACTTATCTCTCCATCACCCTGTACATACAATACTAAATACTTGATCTTATTGTCAATAGTGTCCCATACATGCTAAGCTTTTTAATCAGGGTATATGGAAGTGCATTTTCAAATTTCATTATGATCTCTTAATAATTAATATTGATTGAGGAAATTATTAAATGTTGTTGTTAGATCTGGAAACCAAATCTAGTTTTGGATTGACAATTGGGTTAATGACTCTCCACTTATATAGCAATTCCCATCAATATTCAGTTTAGAAAGACACAAAGCAACCTTAATTAGGGACTATTTCTAAGTCACCAATGGCGCCATAAATTGGTTATGGAGATGGGAAATGGATGTCTTGATAAGGGAGGAAACCTCCAAATACAATTAGTTGGTTAATCTCTTAAATCATGTCCAATTTTCAAAGAGGAATGATAGCTGGGCGTGAGGGAATTCTAAAGAAAATGGGTTTTCCGTGAGATCTTTTAAAAATCTATACACGGTTTAAACGTTTTGTGGTGATTTCTACAAGCTTCCATGGAACTCGTGATTTTCTAAAAAGGTTATTGTGCTTAGTTGGAGAGCTGAAATATGTGTATTCCCAAAATGGATGCCCTTTGCAAAGAAACATCTTTGTTCAATCAAAGTTATATGTCTTTTGCAAAGACCATGAAGAGTTTGTGGATCATTATTATCACTAGCAAAGTTGCTAATGCGATTTTGACATTAGTGGCCCAATGGTGTGAGATTCTTTGCTTTCTCATATATGGATCTATTTGCAGGATCAGTTTTTGTCACTTAACACTTTCTTTACTCTCAAACTCACAAGATCACACTCGATTTAGATGATGCATAATCCCTTCTAAGAGTTGATAATAATATACTAAGTAACTAAGAACACAGAAAGATAATTTTCAAGGTACTTGTATATATTACTTCTCAACTCAAAGTATTACAAGACTCTTACAAGCATATTGCATGAGTTACAATGAGAAACTATATATATACTAGATCCTACAGTCGGATATATTTTGATACCAACTGGAAACCTATGACTAAAGCAAATACTACATTGCTAAAGACAATGTATCTTAGATAAAATATTATCTAAGATATGGTAGTCATGACATGTCCATGACTTACCTTTTGTCACTAACTAAAGTTGGTAACTGTACCAACTAATAAGAATGAACATTGGAATAAAGTATGGTCAACTATATGGGCGTGGGAAAGCACCATGCAGTATTTCAGAGATTTGCAGTGGAGTGTCAGAAGGACCATACTTATGTCCACTAGTTCATAGTAGGTTCTTCCGAAGGTTAACTGGCTTCGGAAAAACAAGTTCTTCCGAAGCCATTTCCGAGGCTTGAGACATTCTTCAGGTTTTCATACTTCGGAAGTCATTGTCTTGAATTTTTCTAAGTGTTGAACTTCGTAAGAAAGACTTTGTCTTCGGAAGTTGGAGTTTCTCTTCGGAAGCTCCTTCAGACTTAACCTTCAGAAGCTCTGTTTTTGCCTTCGGAAGCTCTGCTTTTGCCGTTGGAAGTTCTTCATCAGTTGCACCATAATTTGTCTAAGTGTTTGTTTTGGTTGCACCAGCCTTACTTGATCAACAAACTCCCCCTAGGCTGATGCTACCAAAAATTCACTTGTTTCTGCTTCTCAAAACTTTCAGCACCAGGGAAAGAAGATATTTATCTGTCTCTTTGTTCTTCCCTGAGGTGGGGCTGAGAAGTTTGTACAAATCATTCGTGGACAGGAGATCTAGTCTGTCACTTTGAATGATATGTACCCTTTGTTGCTGCCCTCTATAGAGAGTTAGTTGACGGGAGCTATACTCATATTCCCATCTAACTATGGACTCAAGTTCAGGACCTTCAACCATTTGAAGGAAAGCTTTGCCTTTGGTTGTTGATCCTTTATTTTCATCCTTCTCTCTCAGCTTCAACTCCTCTTCTATCTTGGTCCTTGCGGTTAGCTCGACTAGATGAAGACTGCTCAGATGATTTCTGATGTGAGCAGCTATGTTAGAGTTGGAGGGGTTGTAGAATGGATTTTCTGCTAACTCAGCAATGTCAAACCTGCTTAAGTGTAGCAGAGATAAGGCATTAAGCCTGTTTATCTCGCCATTCTCTCTCTCAACAACAAAGTTGTGAGAAGAGTCTTTGAACCTCCACTGGATTATCTTCTTTCTTGGCACAAGAGGCTGACTTGGTACTCTGTCCGTTTTCTTGGAATCCAGTAGAGTCACCAGCCTTCTTCTTAGCTTCTTCTCCTCTTCATTTAATGAGTCAGAGTTGAGACCAAAAAGATTTGCAGCCTGGTCCAATATTCCTCTTGGCAGATCAAGGAATTGTTCTCTAGTGAGGGAACATGAGGAGCCATCAACATAGGTTAGCTTAACTGACTCCTCCTCACAAGAGATATCGCTCAGAGTAGTACATTTCATGAGCTTCATCCTGATCTCCTTGAATTCCTCTAAGGAGAGATGTGTGGAGGCTGAGAGGATGACTTGGGTGGTTGTTGGGTAGGTGTTGATGTTTGGGTTCTGGGGAGTTTTTTGGGTTTAAGGATGGGTAGTTGAGGTGGTTGTGGTGAGGAAGAGGGTAAGGATGATGGTGTGGGTTCAGGGGTGTAAGGCTCAGAGGTTGGCTCAGTTTTGATGGGGAAGGGGAAAGGAGTTGGTTCAGGTTGAGGTTGGGGTTGAGGTGTTGGTCTGGAAGTCATCCCCTATACTCTCCAGTACATCTATTTCCTTCTTCCTGCACGAATGTCAGCCTTGATGTCACTGACATGTCACTGCAAGGTCTTCTCAGACATAGGACCCACCTGCCTGTCAGAGAAGCCATGAGCCCGAAGATAATCTTTCATCCAAGCTTTGTCTCCTAGCTTCTTGACTGCAGCAAATCCAGCTTCTTTCTCCTTCTTCTACCTCTCTCCCAGTTTCTCCTTTGCAGCCTTCTTTCTCTCTTTCTCCATTTGATCTTGCTCTTTCTTAAAAAGTCACAAGATTGTGTCATTGTTGTGAGGAGTTGGTTCCTCAAGAGAGAATCCCCCGGAGTTTAGGAACGCAATCCTTTCACTCCTCAGCTGTTGGTCAGCTTCTTCTTTCTTTCTCCTCCTTTCTTCCTCAAAGGCCAACCTTGCTGCTTCTTCTTTTTGCTGAATCTGCAGCAGAGTTGCCTTTTCTAACTCAATTAGCTCCTCTAATGGTAGCAGGAGCACATCTTCACTGACAGCTCCAAGGTTGACAAGCCTGTCAATGATCTCCACCCTCTTCTTATTGTTGATAGTCTCCCGGTTGGTTGCAGCTGCTTTACTACTTGCAGCTAGCAACTTCCCAGTTAGGAGTCTACCTTTTCTTTTTAGTTTCTCCAACCTTTCTTCCTCCATCAGTTCTTCCGCAGTCATCTTCCTCTTACCTTTGGTGTCTTCGGAAGCTTTAGACTTTGGAAGTTCTTGAGTAGAGGTTTCAGGTTGAGAGGTGGTGATGGGAGCAAGAGATAATGATGATGTTTGAGTGAGGGGTTGGCTGAGAAATTCCTCCCTATTGACCTCAGATGCTAGTTCAAGAATTGCATCTGTGACAACTAGATCATCGGATAGAGAAAATAACCCTTTCACAGCTTCAATCTCAGCTTCGGAAGTTTGAAATGGTTCTTTTGAGGCTTTAACTTCAGCTTAGGAAGTTTGTGGGATTGCACTTTCTGTCCCAACTGTTTGAGTTGTTGGTCCATCAGTCCTCATTTCCCCTTCGAATTCAATCTCAGGTTCAACTTGGACCTTAGGTTGACCAACTTCTTGGATAGTGGTAGAAGGTGCATTCAACCTCTAAAGCTCCTCAGCTCCAAAGTACACCACAACAACATCAGGGCTTGGCTGTTCAATGGAAGATCCCATCAGGAACTTGGAAAATAACCTGTTTAGATCATTGAGCATCCTTGGATCCATTTGAATAACAATTGGAGGAGGCTAACGGAAAACTGAAGCTTGTTGAGCAGGATACCTTGAAGACAAAGTTGAAAGTGCTAGACTTTGTGGTTCCTCATCTGTTTGTCTCTGAACACTCTCCCCTTTTTTGGTAGCATCATCTTGAGAGCTTGATGAGATAGAGGAAGAGGTCAAGGAGACCTTAATTGGTACATGCCTAACAGATCTCTCAATCTGTTTCTCAGCTAGTTTGGCCTTGAGACTTTCAATCTCAAGTTGCTGAGTGGCAGATCTATCCTCAAAAGTCTTAACCCTGGATTCAAGGTTTGAAACTTTAGAGAGTAGGTCTCGAATGGTGAGTTGCATACTTCCCTCATCTTCTTTTGAATAATCATGGGGAGATGAGGTAACATACCTGGTATGTTCATCCTCACCACTAGATGTGGTTTCTTGGCACCCTGGTTTCCTTTACCTAATGATGTCTCTTTCAGAGTCATCAAAGGGCATGGTTGCCGTAAATTCAGTCTCAGAGATGTTACCACTCTCCTGAATGTCACACCCCAACCTTGACGGCGGAAACGTCGAGATGTGAGGGTTAAGATTGTTCACAGCCACATAACGCTAAATTTAAATACCAATATTAATATTATAAGTTTCAAAGGGAATACAATCATATGTCTCAAAACATGAAATAATTCCAAACAAAACAAAACATAACATAATCCTTTTATTCATTTAACTAGGTCCAAATCCTAGTTTATTGCAAGCTTCAAATGATGACTTCAAACTTGGGCATTTCCTGAAACATGTTAAAAATAAAGGGTCAACTAAAAAGTTGATGAGTTTCCAAGGGTTTTACATACATAATATATCAACGATTACAAGTAGCAATTCATGTCATAGGTTATGAGTTAGCAAGTTTATAGAACACATATAGTTACAACCAAACCTCGACTTGATTACAAGTTTATAAGATTGGCTAAGTGTACTTGGTTCCCATAATAAACAAGTCACACGTCATCAGGAGTCGGCAATACATCGGATTTAGCACCAAATAGGCTTGTCAGGCCCAAAGATCTAAGATGTCGCCAGACTAGCAATAGTTAATGTGTTAGGTCTAGAATCAGTAGATCTAGTCATTATGTATAGGCTTAGTACTTGAATTAATATCTGTAATGAACTTTTGTATTTCATTATTGTGTATGCATTAAATATATAGGTTAACCCATTTATATATGTGTTGGTTTATGTATGGTTGCAGGAACAAAAATTATAATTGGTCAATTTGTGAAATTGACCAAGTGTAAGAAACATCTACGGATGAACATTTTGTTCTTCCGTAGATATATTTCTTACAAGTAATTATACATCCAAAGATCTTCTGCGGATGAACAACAAGATACCTTCGGAAGAACAAGTCACCTTCGGAAGAACATTACCTTCGGAAGAACAACACCTTCGGAAGAACAATACCTTCGGAAGAACAACACCTTCGGAAGAAAAATACCTTCGGAAGAACAACACCTTCGGAAGAACAAGATATCTTCAGAAGAACATTACCTACGGAAGAACAAATTATTACTGAAGACAATATTCCTGCGGAGTCCAAACACTTGTATTATACAAGTGGTACAAGTCAACAAGTCAACAAGTCAACAAGGAGGTTATGCGAATCCCGATAAATCCGATGATTCCTTAACAGAAACAAATCAAATCCCAAGAGATCCGGTGTTTCCTATAACTGAAACACCTTTGTCTATAAATATGGATCATAGGTTTCGATTCAAATAAGATTGAGTTAGACGATTATTTGATTGAGAACAGCAACAGCAATACACCAATCATCAAAAGTCTTTCGATCAACTTTAGCATACACAACATCATAGCATTCTTTGATATCATACATTCAATTCTTTTGTAATCATCAACACATTATAATAAAATACTGATTAATCATTAATTGTGTTTTGTTACGTGTGTTCTTGATATTTCATTGATATTTAAAGTTGTTTAAACACAATTAAATCAAATCAACGTTAATTCCGCAAACGTTGACTTGACATCGATTCACACTGATAATTCCTGTTGACGATCCTTGGATTCACAGGTGGTATCAGAGCCAAGTGCTCATTGATTTAGATCAATTGATCTATCAGTGTTAGTTGTGTTTTAATTGTGTTTGATTTCGTTTAACTGCAATCGTTTTTAATTAACTTGTTTCTATATTCAAATCAATTGAATAGCAGATCTTGTTAACATCATGAGCAACTTCAGTGGTTCATCTTACCAACCCCCAAAGTTGGAAACAAAAGCAGACTTCAAGTCTTAGAAAATCAAGTTCAGGAATCATGTAAACTATACTGATTCTGACTTGTGGATTTCCATCACTGAAGGTCCTTATATTCCACCCACTCTTGGTCCGGATTATAATGACAAAAATCAACCAATCAGTACGAAAGATCTATCACCTGATGATGTCAAAAAGGTTAAAGTTGATATAAAAGCATACAGTTTGCTTAGTATGGCTTTACCTGAAGAGATATTAATCAGGTGTGAGAACTATAAAACAGCACACTCCTTATGGAAGATACTTCACACTCTCTACGAAAGGAGTGATGAGATAAGAAGTATAAGGAGAGACACCCTCAAATCACAATATGAAACTTTTCATCATATTGAGGGTGAGTCAATTCCTCAGCAACTTCATAGATTCATGCAGTTAGTCACTGAGATGAATATTCTAGAGTTGAAGTATACAAGTGAGGAATTAAACAAGAAAATGCTCCACACTTTGCCAGAAAGTTGGAAACATACTGTGTCCATGTTCAAGAACACTATAGATCTGAAAGCAACTGGTTTAGATACTCTGGTCGCAAAAGTTGAAGCTCTTGAAATGGACGAAAAATCAAGAAACAAGAGTGTGAGAACTCATGTCTCACCCTATCACTTCAAAGAAACAAATAATGTAGGAAGTGTATTTATTTCAAACAATGAAAGTGATAACTCTTGTGCTAGGAGTGATGATGAGGAGGAAGTTAGCTTCTATGCTTCAAAACCCTCAAAGAAATCATCTCAAGACAAGCAGCAAAAGAATAAAGGAAGAACTACTGATAGACAAGATACACCTGCAGCAACAGCTAAGTCTTCTTTTTTAGCAAATCAGTCAGAACCAATAACTGTGATATTGGACTCTGAAGAACAAAGAGCAGCCTTTGCAGCTTTTAGCTCAAGTTTTCAAGCATATCTGGGAAGCTCTCTAACATCAGCCAATATTTGCCAACAAGACTTAGAAGAACTGCCTCCTGATGTAGTGGAAAAGATGGATCTACAATGGCAGATGGCAATGATTGCTTATAGAGCTAAGCAATATCTCAGGAGAAATAAGAACTTGGCTTCAGCAAGCAAAACATCAAAGATTGGTGTTGACAAATCAAAAGTAAGATGCTACAAATGCAATCTCTATGGATATTTCTCAAGAGAATGCAATCAACAGTCATATCCAGAGATGAGACAACACCAGCATCAACAACAACATCAGATTCAAGCAAATCAACAATCTTCTCAAAGACCTCTGCACAAACAATCTCAAATGATCAATGCTTCCCCACCAGCCACCAAACAATCAGCTGGACCTAGTAACTCAAAGGAGTCAGGGCTGATCATACTTCAAGATGGAACGTGTGACTGGAGTTTGTATGAGAAGGAAGTTTTGGAAGAGAATCAAGCATTGATGGCTCATATGGATCAAACAGTTCCACCAATGGCAAAAGAGGTAAAAGAAAGATTGTGTTCATCAACTTGTGTTGAGGAAGTTGAACGATATAGAGTCCATGCTCAACAGTTGGCTGATAAAGTAAAAGAAACAATGATTTTGAATGAATCCCATGTTAGAGAACATAAATTATATCAAATAAAAACTAATTCTTTGCAAAAGATTTAGAAAAATTTGTTTCTGAAAATTATAGCCTAAAAGCCCAAGTTGAGCATTTGACCACTTCCTTAACAAAATCCATGGCTGATCATGCATCAACTGAAGTGAAACTTCAGAAGTTTCAATTATCATCTCAGCAATATGAGAAATTACTAAATTCTCATATTGAATCAAAGAAAAGGTCTGGGTTGGGTTATAATGCGGTTGCACCACCTATAAATGATAATTACACATCCTTACCTACAACAATGACAAACACTCTGTCAAATCATTTTGTGCCTGGCACTAAGTTTGAAAAAGATTCAACTAAAACTAAAATTAATGATAAAGCTGAGGTGAGTGAAACTGAATCATCTGAATCAGAATCATTAGATAAAAATGATTCAGAATTTGATTATGATAAGTGTGATGACTTGGATGATTCTGATGAACATGATGTTGATCAAACAAGCACTGGTAAGAATGTTCAACTGAAAGCCCATATCCCAAAAGTGCTTGAAGAAACAAAGTTGCCATATCCTCCTAAACAAAGAAACATGCTGAAGACCATCTGCAAGAGGATAGCTCAATTGAATGAAGGTCTTCAGGAACTAAGTTTGCAAGACTCCTCCAAGAAATTGACTGATGAATTTGTCATCACTGAGGAAAAAGGAAAATTCAACGGGAAGAAAAAGGCTTCAGTAGATCATCAACTGAACAAGAAAACTTCAGCTGCTGATCTACGGAAGAGAAATTCAGCACCAAACAATCAAAATGTGCACAAAGTGGAAAAAGGTGAAGCACATCCAAAGCTGAAGAAGAAAGAGCTACAACAAAGATCAGCAAACAAAAGGAATGATTCTAAGAAAGAATCAGAAGAAAAGTATTGCAAATGGTGTGACATGAAAAATCACAACACTGAAGACTGTTACTTCAGCAGCTACTGTTCTATTTGCAATATGAACAATCATATGACTACTGATTGCTACTTCAACAAACATTGTTCTATCTGCAACAAAAATAATCATTCCACACAGGAATGTTATTTCAACAAAAAGAACAAGACAAAAAACTCAAAGAAGAAAGAATCAGACAAATCTGAATCAGATTCTCAATCTACGGATTCTGCAAAGGGCTCAAAACTGTAGAAGTTTGAACAAAAACCAAAAGCAAAATCAAAGGATAAATCATCAAGTGTTCATATACTGAGGAAAATACCATCCTTTCAGCAGTTAAAAATACCACACAAAAGAGTAGATTTGTCAGACAAAGAATCAAAGGATGATGATTCATTCTTTGATAAATTTGACAAAGGCATTCATATACCTCTTTCAAAAACAAAAGATAGTGAAACATTTAAAGGTTCATTATCAAAACAAAAGACTCAAACAAATGAAGTTACTCTGAGTAAATCAGACAATGTGAATCATGAATCTACTTCATCAACATCCAATTCAGCAGAATCATCCTCATCTAAATCAAATCAGAATGAATCAATTAAATCTGAAATTGAAACTTCAAAAAATGTTCATGAAAGAGTAACTGTTTTAGATCCTTGTTGACGAACCCAAGATCACTAAGACTTGGGTTGTCACTTCTAATTGATTTTCTTTTCTGATTGCAGGAACAATATTGGAGAGCTGACAACATGTGGTATGTTGACAGTGGTTGTTCCAGGCATATGACAGGAAACTGTTCTCTTCTCCATGATTTCAAAATAAAAATGCTTCTTATGTGGCATTTGGTGGGGATAAAAGGGAGGTAAAATTGTTGGTGAAGGAATGATAACTAATGGTGTACTTAAATTTGATAAAGTAAATTACTGTAAAAACTTACAGTATAATTTACTTAGTGTATCTCAAATCTGTGATCAAAACTACACTACATTGTTTGATGACACTAACTGTTACATTCTAAGCCAGGATTTATTGTCCTTGAAGATTGGATTCTCCTCAAAGCAGCAAGAAAAGGAAACACTTATGTTTTGGATATGAACAACACTTCTCTCACAAAACATGAAACTTGCCTTATATCTAAACTTTCAGAAGATTTGTCACAATTATGGCATAGAAGGCTTGTTCATTCTAACATGAAGAACATGAATAAATTGGTGAAACATGACCTGGTCATTGGATTGCCAAATAAAGAGTTTCATTGCTCAACTCATTGTTCTTCTTGTTACAAAGTAAAACAACACAGAGTGTCACATAAACCCAAAACAATCAATACTAATACTACACCACTCAAATTGCTTCACATGGATCTTTTTGGTCCAACCAATGTAATGAGCATTGGAAAAAGGCAATATTGTTTGGTGATAGTTGATGATTTCACTAGATTTACATGGGTCTTTTTCTTTAAACAAAAGGGTGAAACATCAGAAACATTAATGGACTTTGTAATCAAGATTGAGAATCAACTTGATACAAAAGTCAAAATTTTCAGGAGTGATAATGGTACTGAATTTGTCAACTTTGAACTAGATTCTTTTTGCAGGAGCAAAGGTATTGCAAGACAATTCAGTGCACCAAGGACTCCACAACAAAATGGAGTTGCTGAAAGAAGAAACAGAACTCTCATTGAAGCAGCAAGAACAATGCTAGCTGATTCACAACTACCTATTACCTTTTGGGCTGAGGCTGTGAATACTGCATGCAATGTTCAAAACAGAACATTAATTGTCAAAGAACATAACAAAACTCCTTATGAGCTCCTATTTAAAAGAAAACCTTACATAGGATATCTAAGAGTATTTGGATGTCAAGTAACTGTTTTGAACATAAAAGAGTCATTAGGAAAATTTTCAGAAAAAGCATATGATGGTTTCTTTGTTGGATACTCTTCAACATCAAAATCATATAGAGTGTATATTCCACAACATAACATTGTGGAAGAGACACCTAATGTATCTTTTGATGAAAATGTGTTTACTAAGTCAGTTAAAGGTTCATCATGGTTGTTTGACATAGATGCTTTATCTAAATCTTTTAACTATGATCATTTGACCAATGCAGGATCTGATGAAGTATGCTATCCATTTGTTCCACCTATTATGACTGAAGTAACTTTATCTGCTGATCCTCCAAGGATACATCCATCTTCAGATGAAAATACTTCAGTAGAAGCAGATATTACATGTGGAATTGACCAGAATGCATCCGGAGAAGTTCCTTCGAAGACCAGCATACATCCGGAGAACTTCCTTCGGAAGACCAAAATGCATCCGGAGAAGTTCCTTCGGAAGATCAGCATACATCCGGAGAAGTTCCTTCGGAAGATCAGCATACATCCGGAGAAGTTCCTTCGGAAGATCAGCATACATCCGGAGAACTTCCTTCAGAAGACCAAAATGTATCCGGAGCAGCTCCTACGGAAGAACAAAATGCTTCCGCAGAAGTTCCTACGGAAGAGCGAAATCCAACTGCAGATACTTCTGTAGCTCAATCAACAGAGACTCAATTTGATTATTTCTTGAATTCTCAAATTGAGATGAATCAGTCAGAGGCAATGGAAATGACTAATCTGGAATCATCTATTCCAGTTGAGTCAACTCCCTCAATGAGAATTCATAAGTCTCATCCACTTGAAAATATCATTGGAAATCCTGAAAAGAGAACTACAAGGAGCCAAAGTGGTACAGCCAACCTTTGTCTCTTCAACTGTTTTCTTTCTCAAGTGGTGCCTCCAAACATTACAGCTGCTTTAAAAGACAATAGCTGGATTGAAGCTATGCAAGAAGAGCTTCAACAGTTCAGAAAGCAAAAAGTATGGTCTCTTGTTGATTTACCTGAAGGTCAACATCCTATTGGAACTAGATGGCTATACAAAAACAAACTGGATGATAGAGGGATTATTGTCCGAAACAAGCAAGGTTGATAGCACAAGGATACACTCAAGAAGAAGGCATAGATTATGATGAAGTTTTTGCACCAGTTGCAAGAATTGAGGCAATAAGAGTGTTCTTGGCATATGCATCATATAAGAAATTTACTGTGTATCAGATGGATGTCAAGTGTGCATTCTTATATGGGAAAATTGATGAGGAAGTTTATGTGTCTCAACCCCGGATTTGAAGATCCTCATTATCCTCACAGGGATACAAACTAGATAAAGCCTTGTATGGTCTTCATCAAGCACCAAGAAAATGGTATGAAACACTATCATCTTTCTTACTCAAGCATGGCTACAAAAGAGGAACTATTGATCAGACACTCTTTCTCAAACAAGAACATCAAGATCTCTTAGTAGTTCAAGTATATGTTGATGACATTATATTTGGATCAACTAATTAGAGATTGTGTGTGAATTTTGAAGAGCTGATGAAATCTGAATTTCAGATGAGCTCAATGGGTGAATTAACATTCTTCCTTGGCCTTCAAGTTCATCAAAAAGCAGATGGAATATTCATCAATCAAGAAAAATACATACATCAAATTCTGAAGAAATACAATCTTGCTGAAGTATCCTCATGCAAAACACCAGCATCAACAATTGATAAGATTGCTCCTGATCCCTCTGGAAAATCTATTGATCAAAAATTATTTAGATCTATGATAGGTTCACTTATGTACTTAACTGCCAGTAGACCTGATATTATGTTTGCTGTGTGTGTATGTGCTAGGTACCAATCTGATCCAAAGGAGTCACATCTCAATGCTGTAAAAAGAATTTTCAGATACCTCAAGGGAAAACCAGGACTTGGTCTGTGGTATCCCAAGGATGGAGACTTTACACTCTACTCATACTCAGACAGTGACTATGGTGGATGTAACAGCAACAGAAAATCAACAACCGGTGGATGTCAATTCATTGGACCAAGGCTAGTGTCATGGCAGTGCAAGAAACAAACAAATGTTTCTGTATCCACAGCTGAGGCTGAGTACATTGCTGCTTCAGCTGGGTGCTCTCAAGTACTTTGGTTACAAAACCAATTGCTTGACTATGGTTACAACTTTCTTCAAACCTCAATCTATATAGACAATTCTGCTGCTATGTTTATTACTGCTAATCCTGTGCAACATAGTAAAACAAAACATATCGAGAATAGGTATCATTTTCTGAGAGATTGCTCAGAAAAGGGATTGATTAAGTTAGTCAAAGTGGATACATCAAATCAGCTTGCTGATTTATTCACTAAAGCCTTTGATTCAGTCAGATTTAATTTTCTGATTGAGTCTCTAGGTATGATTAACTTAGATTAATCAAGTCTAAACAAACAACATGCTGTGTGTAATAATGCATCAGTATGACATATGCATGGGAAATGATAGTACACTATAGCTTTGCCTATTCCTGAATAAACAAATAACAATATATCTCAGCAAGTTTCTTGATATGTGAGTAGGTTCATCTTGAGTGGAAACAAACCTGAGTGCATGCAAAACATAATACTATAATAATTGTCTGTGGGAAACTTCATTTTAAGAAAACAAAATGAGTCTTATCCTAATGTGATCAAATCATTCATCTAAACACACTATGTAAAACACTTTATACTATCTATCTTTGCAAATCATACTCCCTCTGTTTTGTGTGAACAAAGACCTGGGTGTATGATCACCATACTGAATATCAGTTACAAAAGGTGAAAAGATCATGATCCTCATCATCCCTCTGTTTTGTGTGAACAAAGACCTGGGTTAAAGGCACCTCTGTTTTACGTGAGTAAAGACCTGGTGACCTGATGATGATCATATCTAAAGCTCGCAAAAGAATCCTAAGTGATCAACTGTATATTATCTTGAGCTTTATCAACATTGCATCAATGAGATGCCAAATACATCTCAAGATAGCTATTATAACTTAAAGTACATAGTCTTAAGTGTGAAAAAATGATGATTTGACTTGCAAAGGGAGGACAAAACCTTTGTGAATTGAATGTGAAGCCCATAACAGTTATTTCAAAAAAAAAACAATATGAAAACATGATAAACAGCATGCCTAGTTGATACATGAGCTCTTGTATGGATTTATATGGACAATATACTTGCAATCAGAACTTGTTCTTGTATCACATAAACAACATAACTCATCAGGAATAGGTTTAGGATTATAGTATGATCCCATCCTATGTGTATCTAATCATTATCATATAGTTCAAATTTATGTTATTCCTCTTAAAGAAATTTATGATAAATGCTTAAGTTCTTCATTAATCATAAATTTAGGGGGAGTAGAATTCATAAACAAGCATCTCAATCAGCAGCAGCAATGTCTATATCATTATCAATTTGAAGAAATTGAAATCTGAGCATCATCTTAGCTGTTGGATACATGAAAATTTTTTAGTAAAAATCTCTATTTTAAATTTTCTTGTACTAAATTGTCATGTATACAAAGCCAACGAGGTCCTAAAGCAATAAATGGTCTAACCAATGGATTTGGGCCATACATACAACAATATTTTCGGTGCATCAGTAGAAGATACTGTGTGGAAATCAATCTTAATTTTTATTCGTATATTGGTAAACTACGGATGAATAAAATTTCACATCAGCAGAAGTTGTTGATCCGTAATGTTCTACGGAAGAGTAAATTGTGGATCCCACTTAATTAGTGAGAAATTACTTCTACGGAAGAATACAATGGGGGACCCACTTAATAAATCAGAGAAAATTAATATGTCTGAGGGTATAAATAATGAGGTTTGACTTGTCAAATTCATTATTCACTTTTTCCGTTCACTTTTTCAGACCTAGAAAATCTCACTCAACAAATCTTTTCCCACTTCCTCAACATTCAAAATTTATCAAATCAAAACCTTAAGCAAACATATAGTTGTGTTCTTAATCAGCGTTTATTAAGGTAAAACATGTCGTAATCATCAAGAATGAACCAGTTGATTCTTGTTTTATCTCACAACTGTTCGTATTCTCATATCAATAATGTGATTCTAACGAAGTCTTTTCTTATGAACAGATGGATCAACGATTCGCAAAAGAACATAATGTGTGTGCTTTCTTAAACCCTGACGATCCTGTGTCAGAAGGATGCCAAGAAATTATGAGATATCTGAGAAGATCGAGGATATTCTATGCCCTATCAGCAGAGCCAACGATTTATCGCTCACATATCAGTGATTTCTGGAATTCTGCACACATAGAAGAAGATGGTGAAGGCATTATTGCAGAAGTTAAGAATCAAAGGCTGAGAATTGATGAACAAACAAGTTTTTCTCTTAATGGGGTATGATGGAGACTTTGAAAAGGAAGAAATTAAGAAGGGAAGACTTTGTAAGCCATACAGATTTTTGTGTCACACTTATCTGAAGTGTATTTCAAACAGAAAATCTGGGCTTGACAGATTTTCAAGACATATATCATCTGGTATCATTGGCATCTTTGAGGGAAGGACTTACATTTATTCAAAGTACATCTTCAATTGTTTGTGTGATCACATTCGAGTACAGAAGGCTGATAAGATGTACATGTTTCCAAGATTCATTCCGCTCATCATTAATGCAGACCTGCCTGGAACATCTGTGGAGGGTGGTGTGTTTACCCAAGCACACCTTGGCAGATCTGTTCTGAACAAAATCTCAGGAAAATATGAAGGAGGTGACATAGACATGTTTGCTCATGTGATTGATGCTAATGCAGACATACCTCTAGAGCTTGTTTGGGAAATTGATGAAGAGAACTCTGCTACTAGCTCTGCTCAAGACACTCCAACACCAGAAACATCACCTCAACAACAACAAACACCTCAACCACAATCTCCTCACAGCCAAAATACAGAACCTATCTCTCCAATCCTCCACCCATCACCACAACAACAACAAACACCCAAACACAATCACCAGCCAGCCAAAATACTGAACCAATATCTCCCATTCAACCCCAATCACCAAATCAACTTCAGATGCAACTTTACCAACAACCTACAAATTCAGATACTGAGAGCATCTACACTGGGGAGACAGAATTAGTCTCAGAAGCAAGTACAGTTAAACTGTCATTATCCAAGACTGAATCCCCTGTGCATTCAAATGAAACTGAACAAGTTTCTCCAGTGACTGATCAGCAACAACAACAAACTCTTCAAGAGCATGTAGATCAAGCCACTGAACCAAGGTCAAGCTTAGCAAGTGTTGATCATGAGGAAGTTAAAGAAGATGAGATTGAGTCTAAGCATCAGGAAGTAGATGCAGCAGCAGAACATGTTGATGTTATTGCTTATAATGAAGATGATCTAAGTGAAGATGACATTCCTGTGAGCAAGAGCTATCTGGTTGCTGAGTACAACAAGCTGGTGCTCAAATCAAACAAACGAAAGGAAAGAATACAAGAGCTGAAGGGAATGATAAAAGAAAAGGATGAAGAATTGATAAGACAGCAAGCAAGAATAAAAAGACTGAGAGAAGATGCTAAAAGTGATAAAGAAGTCATTGATGCTTTGCTAGACAAGGAAGCTGAGCTTAAAGAGTCAGCAGAGTCTGAGAAGAAAGAAAAAGAAAAGATCATGAAGAAATTTGAACAAGCATCTGGCACTATGACTGCTCAGTCAAATATTATAAAGAGAAAAGAAGAAGAGATTGAGCAACTTAAATTGAATATCAGTGCATTGGAATCTCATGCTAAGGCTTCAACTGCTCAAACAAAACAAGGTCCTGAGGCAGCAAAAGAAATGACCCTGTACTCAAGGAAAAGAAAGTACCTTGGTACTGCTGAGAAGAAGCCAACTATTGATGAAAGTGTCTCAAAGAAACAAAAGCTGACTTCTCCTGAACACACCCCTTCAGTAGATTTATCTACTGAGAAGCCCATCTCTCAAAAGGAAGATGAAAGTGATAAAGAGTGGGAAGAATTAATCAAAGAAGACTCTCCACCAAAACAAGAAGTCTCAAAGGCTGATGATCTTCTGACTACAAGTGACATATTTGAAGAGAGGCCTGAATCAACCATGTTCATGACTCTTATAAACCATGGTTTCCCTTATGACATGGTTGAGAGACTAAACATGACACAGATGAAGAACCTGTTAAAAGAATTTGAGCTTGCATGCTTTATGATTCCAAATTATGATTATGAAGCCTTCAGCACCTTTCAATCAATTCAGAAAACAAAGAAGGAGTTGGGACATTGTGACACAGACAAGCTAAGCAAATACAACATGACTTGCTGGTTACAAAGACATAATTACAAACCTCATGAGCTTAAAGGAAGATCAGTAGGGGAACTCAGAAGGATGATGGAGCATGTGATGAAAGTTGAGCTAGATACTGGAGTAAAATTCAGAACTGAAGCTCCACATCCATCTTATGAACAACAAAGCAAACTTCTTGCTGAACCTATAACAGTTGAACCTAAAGATCAGCACAAAGGAAAGGAGAAATTGATTAGAGAGCCAAGAGAAGTTATACCCGGCAAAGTATGGCCACTTGGGACTGTAGTTAGAGAGATAACTGAGCAAAAGTCCACTCTAATCCAACTGATAGATCACCTCACAACTCCCAGCTCTGTGGAAGAAAACAGGATCATGGCCTGGAAATATGATCCAGACTGGGATTGTGCTATTATTAAAAGAACATCTGGAAGAGTTGAATACTTCCATGATGTACTCTCAGTGGTGAGTCTGCCAGAGAATGACATCAAAGATCTTCAAAGCTTAATCATCAGCAATTATCCAATTCACCCCAGAGGAAGAGATTTCTCAACCCTAGTGGGAAAGTTGAAGACAAAGTTTAAAGATGATGTGCTTATAGAAGCTAAAAGAGAAGATATAGAACATCAAAAGAGAATCAAAGGGCTCAAAAGATTCAAGTCCAATGCCTCAGAACATGTAGATGATGAATTCTTGAAGAGGGTTGGCTACAACAACAGAAACAAAGCAGCACTTAAATGCATTGAAGGGACTCAATTCACATACCCAATCACTGAATGGGGATATGTTGAGAAGACAAAAGAGTTGGTCCTGCTGAGAAATGCTGAGAACAAGAAAGCTGACAAGATCATGATCTTTGATCGTGTGGAAATCAAACTACTCCATCCCAGCTACACCTCATACCTTAATGACAAATTCTTCCCCAAACTGACTGATGATAAAGCATAAAATGATCTGTTCCTGCATGTCCATGTAATTCAAGTAATTGACAAACTACATGCCAAAGCATATAAAAGAAGAAGATTTAATGCTGGACTGCTGAAGGGAACAACTTTTGATGAAGTAACAGAACTCAGAATCACAGAACAAGATGAGCTAGAAGTGGTGAATAACAACAAGGTGTTAGACACACTCACTACAGAGGAAGATGTTCTGGGAATCAGTTATGAGACTCTGAAGAAGATCAGCAAGATGAAGATCAACTATAAGTATGATGATCAGAAGACTGCTGTTTCTTACTTCTACAACAAGATGATTGCCAGAATCAAGGATCTTGCAGTTTTGAAGAACTGATTGCAATATCTAAGCCTAAGGGGGAGTATTGTTAGGTCTAGAATCAGTAGATCTAGTCATTGTGTATAGGCTTAGTACTTGAATTAATATCTGTAATGAACTTTTGTATTTCATTATTGTGTATGCATTAAATATATAGGTTAACCCATTTATATATGTGTTGGTTTATGTATGGTTGCAGGAACAAAAATTATAATTGGTCAATTTGTGAAATTGACCAAGTGTAAGAAACATCTACGGATGAACATTTTGTTCTTCCGTAGATATATTTCTTACAAGTAATTATACATCCAAAGATCTTCTGCGGATGAACAACAAGATACCTTCGGAAGAACAAGTCACCTTCGGAAGAACATTACCTTCGGAAGAACAACACCTTCGGAAGAACAATACCTTCGGAAGAACAACACCTTCGGAAGAACAATACCTTCGGAAGAACAACACCTTCGGAAGAACAAGATATCTTCAGAAGAACATTACCTACGGAAGAACAAATTATTACTGAAGACAATATTCCTGCGGAGTCCAAACACTTGTATTATACAAGTGGTACAAGTCAACAAGGCGGTTATGCGAATCCCGAGAAATCCGATGATTCCTTAACAGAAACAAATCAAATCCCAAGAGATCCGGTGTTTCCTATAACTGAAACACCTTTGTCTATAAATATGGATCCTAGGTTTCGATTCAAAGATGATTGAGTTAGACGATTGATTGATTGAGAACAGCAACAGCAATACAACAATCATCAAAAGTCTTTCGATCAACTTTAGCATACACAACATCATAGCATTCTTTGATATCATACATTCAATTCTTTTGTAATCATCAACACATTATAATAAAATACTGATTAATCATTAATTGTGTTTTGTTACGTGTGTTCTTGATATTTCATTGATATTTAAGGTTGTTTAAACACAATTAAACCAAATCAACGTTAATTTCGCAAACGTTGACTTGACATCGATTCACACTGATAATTCCTGTTGACGATCCTTGGATTCACATAATGATTGTAAACAAAATATGTATCTCATATAAGACTTACGACAACACAAATAACCATGACAAATAAAAGTATGAATTGCAAGTGCTTTACAAGTTTAAACGTTTACAAGTGTATGTTGATAAGGTAACATGTTTCACCCCAAAATAGTGTGAAATAATATAAAAAGGGGCAAGGAAACTCACATGGCAAAATAAGTATAAGGATGACGATTAATAAGAATAATAATAGGTGTTGTTCCAACGTGAATCGTCACAAGGTACCTATATACATATATTTACAAGATTTAACGTCTAAATATAGGTTTAACAATTTAATGGAGGATCAGGGTTTTGAGTGGAATTTGGGAATTTTTGCAAATACGTTAAATATTTTTAATAAAGAAATTTACCATTTATACATTTTAATAGAGAAAAAGAAATTAAACCATTTGTAACAAATAAAGTTTAAATATAAAATTTCAATAAACACTTGAAAATAATCATGATTTAAAAAGGTAACGTTTGTACAAGTAATAATTTATTATTTATTATTTGAAATTCATTTTTATAGAAATAACTAAAAATAACCTTTGTTAAAAGGTTTTATTAAAAGTTATTTAATTATTTAAATTTAATAAAAATTCAGAAAATTATTTGGTGTCTATAAAATATTTAAAGTTTACAAAAACCATTTTTTATAATTATTAAAAATTTTCTATAACTAAATTAAGGGCTAAAAAGCCTCAAAAAAATAGATGAGGGAGCCCGGGTTCGAACCTGGGACCTCATGGTGGAAGGGGTAGTGTCTTAACCAGTGAACCAAGGCTCTCAGCCACGGTTTAATTGGGTTTTAAAATGTTAATAACATAAACAGAAGAAAACCCCAATTCCTTATGAACCCTAATTCCGCAATCCCCAAAATTGAACCTTAATTCGTTAATGTAAGAGCCTGTAATAATGGGGCTTTTGTTCCCCATGCTTAATCTAGCATATACATGTATTTAATTTACCCGAATACGTTCGAATTGAAGGTGGACCCAACGATGAACAAGTCGCGGCCGAAGGAGATGCAAACTAGTTTTAAACGTTGATGATAATCCAATTAACTTTGTGGATAGCTTTGTGTGATGTCCTTGATGCAAAGCCCCTTGTAAGTTTCAAAAATTGAAGCCCGAATGATGGTGTTCGAGTATGGTGTAAGTTGCGACAGAAGATGATGATGGAATTCGAGGATTAGGTTTGTTTTAGGTGCAATTGAGAGTTAGGTTTGATTAGAGATAGTTAGACGGTCGATCTGGTTGAATTAATTGTATTATTATTGATGTTTAAGGCTCGAACGGCTATGAGTTTAAGGGGGTTTCGGTTATTCATTCGATTCACCTAGTAACCGATGATTAAACGCGTTTAATTGGTGCATTCAAGTTCGAAGTGAGTTCTAGAAGGATTGGGGAACGGTTTTGGTTCTCGAATCGATGAATTTGGTGGTTTATGGACTCGCCGGACTTGGCCGGAGTTCCGGCCGCCGGAATTACGGGTGCAAAGGGGAGTGGGGGTTTGGGTTTTCATTAATTACACATTTGGTCCCTCAACTTTGAATTTCTGTTATTTTATGCTAACACTTCAATTTAAAGTTTATAAATTGACATTAAGACCCCCCTTAATTAACTTTAAGTTTAACATTAACCTACTCTTGTTAACTTTTATAACTTATTATTTATATAATTATTATTATTGTTATTATTATTATTGTTATTATTATTATAGCTATTATTATTGTTATTAATATTATAACTTACTATTATCATTATTATGATTATTGTAATTATTGAAATCAACTCAATTGTTTACAATATGAACTTTTAAATTAAAGAAAGAAGATAAAATGAAGAAACAAGTATAAATAACCCTCAAGTTTCATAAATGTCAACAATGGTCCTTACAAGAATGTAACAAAGTTAACTTTTGATTTAACGAAAATACAAGATGTTACAGTCTCCCCAACTTAAAAGAATTTCGTCCCGAAATTAAGAATGAAACTATACGGACAAAAACGGGTATTTCTTCTTCATGTGCTCCTCACGTTCCCAAGTAAATTCAGCGCCACGCTTATTCTCCCAACGAACCTTGACAATTGGGGTAGTTGTGGTTCTAGTCTTCTTCATAATGCGATCCATAATTTCAACAGGTTTCTCAACAAAGTGCAATGACTCGTCGATCTGGATATCTTCCAACGGAACATGTAGACTTTCGTCAGCCAAGCACTTCCTCAAATTTGAGACGTGGAACATAGGATGAACTCCACTAAGGTCGGAAGATAGTTCTAGTTTATAAGCCACTTTCCCAATCCTTTTCAGGATTTTGAAAGGTCCTACAAATTTTGGAGCCAGTTTACCCTTCTTTCCAAAGCGAACAACACCCTTACACTGTGAAACCTTAAGAAGGACCATCTCTCCAACTTGAAATTCCAACGGCTTACGTCGCTTGTCAGCATAGCTCTTTTGTCGACTTCTTGCCACTTCAAGGTTCTTGCGAATTATAGAGACTTTTTCGGTCGTTTCTTGTATGAGTTCAGGACCAGTAATGAAGTTTTCGCCAATGTCGGTCCAACAGATCGGTGAACGACATTTACGACCATAAAGTGCTTCGAAAGGTGCCATCTTGATACTCGAGCGGTAGATGCGTATCCCAATCACCACCAAAGTCAAGGACACAAAGGCGTAGCAAATCCTCCAAGCTTTGGATCCTTCGCTCGGTTTGACCATCAGTTTGAGGATGGTAAGCCGTGCTTAGATCCAATTGAGTACCCAAGAGTTCTTGCATAGACGACCAAAAGTGTGAAGTGAAACGAGCATCTCGGTCGGATATGATGTGCAGAGGTACCCCATGACGACTTACAATTTCATCAACGTATATACGAGCCAACCTTGATGTCTTGTAAGTGTCACGTATGGGTATAAAATGTGCCGATTTGGTCAATCGGTCAACGATCACCCATATGCTATCATGACCATGAGAGGTAGGGGTAGTTTGATTATGAAGTCCATGGATATATGTTCCCATTTCCACATAGGAATCTCGGGTTGTTCAAGTAATCCACTTGGACGTTGATGTTCGGCTTTAACCTTCGTACACGTGAGACACTTAGCTACATAAGTCGCTATGTCTTTCTTCATTCCAGGCCACCAATATTGACCACGCAGGTCCATGTACATCTTATCGGAACCAGGATGAATAGAATAACGAGTTTGATGAGCTTCATTCATGATAAAGGTACGAAGATTATCGCGATTTGGAACCCAAATTCGATTCACGAAGTACATCAACCCATTGGGTTTCGTTTCCAATTGAGTTAGAAGGTTATGCTCTAGTTCATCCTTCATTCTTCCTTCTTGTTGCACCACTTGTTGAGCCTCCAAGATACTAGACTCGATGTCACTATCTATTCTCAAGTTTTGTAGCAGTACAGTAGTCTCGTTGACATCTAGTCGGATCTCAGTATCAAACTCACCCAAAGTGTCAAACCATTGTCTTCGATCGCGAATTTTTTGGAACGAGACCGTCTTGTTATGAATCTTTCGGCTTAGTGCATCAGCTACAACATTTGCTTTACCAGGATGGTAACGAATGTCACAATCGTAATCACTAATCAACTCCACCCAACGACGTTGTCTCATATTGAGATCTTTTTGATTAAAACGTGTTGAAGGCTTTTGTGATCGGTGTAGACTATGCATTGTGTACCATAAAGGTAATGTCTCCAAATCTTCAAGGCAACAAGCTCGAGATCGTGTGTTGTGTAATTCACTTCGTGAACCTTTAATTGTCTCGATGCATAAGCTATGACCTTTCCTCGTTGCATGAGAACACAACCAAGGCCTTGTTTAGATGCATCACAATACACGGTGAAATCATTGTTTCCATCGGGTAGGGTCAAGATAGGAGCATTGCACAACTTGTGCTTTAACGCTTCAAAAGCTTCTTCTTGCTCGGAACTCCACTCGAATAGTTTATTCTTTTGTGTCAAAGACTTGAGTGGATTCGCGATTCTCGAAAAGTTAGCAATGAATCACCGATAATGCCCAGCAAGACCAAGGAAAGAATGAACTTCGGTTGGAGTTGTGGGAACACACCAATTCTTCACAGCTTCCAGCTTTGCAGGGTCAACGTGAATTCCTTGGCTATTCACCACGTGTCCTAGAAATTGAACTTCCTCGAGCCAAAATTCACACTTCGAGAACTTCGCGTACAATTGCTCTTTCTTCAACAACTCAAGAACTTGTCGCAGATGTAGCTCATGATCGGTGTGGGACTTGGAATAGATAAGGATGTCATCAATGAAGACGATCACGAACTTGTCCAGATAAGGCTTGCATACTCGATTCATGAGATCCATGAAAACAGCAGGAGCATTTGTTAAACCAAAAGGCATAACCATGAACTCATAGTGGCCATATCGAGTACGGAACGCGGTCTTTGGGATATCATCATCGTGGGCTCGTAATTGATGATAACCAGAACGTAGATCAATCTTCGAGAATATGGCAGCTCCTTGAAGTTGATCAAACAAGTCATCGATACGAGGAAGAGGATAACGATTCTTGATGGTAAGCTTGTTAAGCTCACGATAGTCGATGCACATACGAAACGATCCATCTTTCTTCTTCACGAATAGAACAGGTGCACCCGAAGGCGAAGAGCTAGGACGAATGAAGCCCTTCTCGGATAGTTCTTGAAGTTGACTAGAGAGTTCTTGCATTTCCGATGGTGCAAGTCGATATGGTGACTTAGCCACGGGGTTTGCTCTCGGAATCGTGATTCCAAACTCAACTTCACGCATGGGAGGTAAACCACTAAGGTCATCGGAAATACTTCAGGAAAGTCTCGTACAATCGGGACATCCTTAAGATCTTTCCCTTTGACTTTCGTGTTGACCACGTAAGCCAAGAAAGCCATATAGTTCTTGTTTAAGCACTTTCGGGCTTGGGTGCACGACATGAGTTTGAGCCCTTTGGAGGATTTTTCACCGAACACTTTCAATGTATCGCCAGAAGGTAACGGTATACAAATGCACAGTGTTTGGCTAACCAATCCATACCAATGATGACGTCAAAGCTTCCAAGTTTCATAGGAATAAGATCGATAAGAAAATCGTGCGTGTCAAGACTTAAGATACAATCACGAATAACGATATCAACGGTGATCGGTTCTCCATCGGCGACTTCAACGGTGAGAGGTCTTTCTAGTTTCGTATATGGCTTAGCAAGAATGGGTTCAAACTCTAACGAAACGAAACTCTTATCGGCTCCAGAGTCAAACAGAACGTATGCATAAGTATTATTAATAAGAAACATACATGTTCAATGTTAAAGGCATTTAACGATACAGGTAATGCATGAAAGAGACTTAGATCATAAAAGTTAAGGTTGAGTTAACATACCGTTCACCATATCGTTGTTTGCTTGTGCTTGATTTGCATTGATGTTGAAAGCACGTCCTCGGGCTTGTGGAACATTACCCACAAGACGAGGGCATTGTGGGCGAAAATGACCAGGTTCCCCACAGTTGTAGCAAACACGATTCGTGACCATCGCGGCGTTATTAGGTGCACGGTGACAAGTCGCCACCAAGTGACCATATTTACCGCATAAGGTACAGATGCGGCACGGTTGGTTCCTCGGATGATGGTACCTACAGGTGTTGCACATAGGTTGAGGACCAGCATAGGCCCTAGCCCCAGGCATTTGTGCCACATGTGCAGCCGCAGGTACAAGTTGTCTTTGAGGTTGTTTGGGTGCAGCCACAGCATAGTTGCGCGCCGGTGTGAACTTGCGCTTCTTCTTTTTGTTGTTGTTGTTGTAAGACGGTTCGGCTTTGGTCTCCTTAACAGCCTCGGTAGCCGTCTTTTCCACCTTCTTCGCACCCTTAACAGACATGGTGCCCGCTCGTATATGATTCTCGGTGAGTTGAACGGTGATAGTGATGGCTTCCTCGAAGGTTGTGGGTCGGCTACCCACCACAGCATCTTGTATTTGGGGTGGTACACCCTTGATAAACTTCTCGATGTTGCGGGGGACAGTGTCGACCATGTGGGGCAACAGCATACTCAACTCATGATGCCTAGTTGAGTAGGCCAAATGGTCACCACCATCTTGCTTCAAGTTCCAGAATTCCTCCTCCAGTTTTTGTAGTTCACTCCTCGGGCAGAACTTCGCGATGGCGATGTTCTTGAACTCCTCCCAGGTGAGTGCTAACACAGCTTCAGCTCCTCGATTTCTCTTCTCGCTATTCCCCTAGGTAAGTGCCTTTTGTTGGAACATACTTGTGGCATAACGAACCTTGAGTGTCTCGGGACACTCACAATTGACAAAAGTATTCTCCATGCTCTCGAACCACTCAAGAAGACTAGTGGCTCCTTCCTTGCCACTAAAACTAGTGGCTTGCATGAACTAAAGTGCTTGAAAGTGCAGGTTTGATTGTTGCGCCCTTGATTCGCACTATTTTCCCCTTGACCATTGCCATTGTTGTTGTTGCTAGCTTTGGTCATCAAAGTGCTATTGAGTTCAGCAACCATGGTCGGGATAACGGCGGCCATTTGTCGTGCGATCATGGCGTCTAGCTTACGGTCAGAACTTCCACGCTTTCCATGATGACGAGACATGCTGGATATACAAAATGACTTGATCACGGGAATGAGGATAACAAAGGACATTAACTAAAACAAGGATATATTAAGAGTTGTAAGGCTAATGGAATGGTTCCATTTGGTAACGCATTACCATTTGGAAACGTTGACACGTCAAGGTAAATTGACCCATTTGCCTTAGAAACTTGTGTATGTTGACCATAGTTTATCACTCATCCCAGAAATCCCCAGGTAAGCATAACTAGTCCCGTAGGATTTATGTGAAATGCTTACCTTAGCCCGAAGGCTTTTTGCCAGGAAAACCAGAATACAGGTGTCTATGTGTCACACAAATTTCTTAGGTTCATGATATCAAAACCTTGATGAGATTTTCATAGATTAGACATAGAGTCTAAGGAATAAACCCACGATATAAAGTGTAGATTCCACATGTTGTCGAGAATAAGTTTAGGAAAGTTTCATTCTTCGGGGAGAATTAAAAAGTCAAAGATAAGTTTAGGGAGACAAGTAACAAAGTTTAAACATTTACAAGGCAATCCTATGCTAAGGCATCAAGTTGCACATAAGAATGGCATAGCATTATGTAGCATGCAAAACAATATACTTTTACAAGAATAATAATATTATTCTATAAGGTTCATGCATAAACTATAGTCTAGGTCACCATTTCTAATAACCTAAATCCCTATAGTTATGGGCTCTGATACCAATCTGTCACACCCCAACCTTGACGGCGGAAACGTCGAGATGTGAGGGTTAAGATTGTTCACAGCCACATAACGCTAAATTTAAATACCAATATTAATATTATAAGTTTCAAAGGGAATACAATCATATGTCTCAAAACATGAAATAATTACAAACAAAACAAAACATAACATAATCCTTTTATTCATTTAACTAGGTCCAAATCCTAGTTTATTGCAAGCTTCAAATGATGACTTCAAACTTGGGCATTTCCTGAAACATGTTAAAAATAAAGGGTCAACTAAAAAGTTGGTGAGTTTCCAAGGGTTTTACATACATAATATATCAACGATTACAAGTAGCAATTCATGTCATAGGTTATGAGTTAGCAAGTTTATAGAACACATATAGTTACAACCAAACCTCGACTTGATTACAAGTTTATAATATTGGCTAAGTGTACTTGGTTCCCATGATGAACAAGTCATACGTCATCAAGAGCCGGCAATACATCGGCTTTAGCACCAAATAGGCTTGTCAGGCCCAAAGATCTAAGACGTCACCAGGCTAGCAATAGTTAATGATTGTAAACAAAATATGTATCTCATATAAGACTTACAACAACACAAATAACCATGACAAATAAAAGTATGAATCAAGTGTTTTACAAGTTTAAACGTTTACAAGTGTATGTTGATAAGGTAACATGTTTCACTCCAAAATAGTGTGAAATAATATAAAAAGGGGCAAGGAAACTCACATGGCAAAATAAGTATAAGGATGACGATTAATAAGAATAATAATAGGTGTTGTTCCAACGTGAATCGTCACAAGGTACCTATATACATATATTTACAAGATTTAACGTCTAAATATAGGTTTAACAATTTAATGGAGGATCAGGGTTTTGATTGGAATTTGGGAATTTTGCAAATATGTTAAATATTTTTAAAAAAATTTACCATTTATACATTTTAATAGAGAAAAAGAAATTAAACTATTTGTAACAAATAAAGTTTAAATATAAAATTTCAATAAACACTTGAAAATAATCATGATTTAAAAAGGTAACGTTTGTACAAGTAATAATTTATTATTTGAAATTCATTTTTATAGAAATAACTAAAAATAACCTTTATTAAAAGGTTTTATTAAAAGTTATTTAATTATTTAAGTTTAATAAAATTCAAAAAATTATTTGGTGTCTATAAAATATATAAAGTTTACAAAAACCATTTTTTATATTTATTAAAAATTTTCTATAACTAAATTAAGGGCTAAAAAGCCTCAAAAAAATAGATGAGGGAGCCCGGGTTCGAAACCGCGACCTCATGGTGGAAGGGGTAGTGTCTTAACCAGTGAACCAAGGCTCTTAGTCGCGGTTTAATTGGGTTTTAAAATGTTAAAAACATAAACAGAAGAAAACCCCAATTCCTTATGAACCCTAATTCCACAATCCCCAAAATTGAACCTTAATTCGTTAATGTAAGAGCCTGTAATAATGAGGCTTTTGTTCCCCATGCTTAATCTAGCATATACATGTATTTAATTTACCCGAATATGTTCGAATTGAAGGTGGACCCAACGATGAACAAGTCGCGGCCGAAGGAGATGCAAACTAGATGTAAACGTTGATGATAATTCAATTAACTTTGTGGATAGCTTCGTGTGATGTCCTTGATGCAAAGCCCCTTGTAAATTTCGAAAATTGAAGCCCGGATGATGGTGTTCGAGTATGGTGTAAGTTGCGACAGAAGATGATGATGGAATTCGAGGATTAGGTTTGTTTTAGGTGCAATTTGTTTTAGGTGCAATTGAGAGTTAGGTTTGATTAGAGATAGGTAGACGGTCGATCTGGTTGAATTAATTGTATTATTATTGATGTTTAAGGCTCGAACGGCTATGAGTTTAAGGGGGTTTCGGTTATTCATTCGATTCACCTAGTAACCGATGATTAAACACGTCAATTGGTGCATTCAAGTTCGAAGTGAGTTCTAGAAGGATTGGGGAACGGTTTTGGTTCTCGAATCGATGAATTTGGTGGTTTATGGACTCGCCGGACTTGGCCGGAGTTTCGGCTGCCGGAATTACGGGTGCAAAGGGGAGTGGGGGTTTGGGTTTTCATTAATTACACATTTGGTCCCTCAACTTTGAATTTCTGTTATTTTATGCTAACACTTCAATTTAAAGTTTATAAATTGACATTAAGACCCCCCTTAATTAACTTTAAGTTTAACATTAACCTACTCTTGTTAACTTTTATAACTTATTATTTATATAATTATTATTATTGTTATTATTATTATTGTTATTATTATTATAGCTATTATTATTGTTATTAATATTATAACTTACTATTATCATTATTATGATTATTGTAATTATTGAAATCAACATATTCAATTCAATTGTTTACAATATGAACTTTTAAATTAAAGAAAGAAGATAAAGTGAAGAAACAAGTATAAATAACCCTCAAGTTTCATAAATGTCAACAATGGTCCTTACAAGAATGTAACAAAGTTAACTTTTGATTTAACGAAAATACGAGATGTTACACTGAAGATCCAATGAGGCTCCTTCAGTAGTGGCAGCTGAATCTACATGAGTCCCCTTCACATCAGTGGGACTCACATCAGTTTGGGCTTGCTGATGGGGGGTAGAGATAAGAGGTCTCTCTAGGCTCAGTTGATCCTTGAGAGGGTGTTGTGGATCAATTTCATTGCTATGAAGAGACATAATCTCCTCATCAGTTCCAATAAGTAGGTCAGTAAAGGATATTGAGGCTAAGCCTAATGACCCGGGACTTTGATCAATGTCTAATGGCATTGAGCTTTTGAGAGGGCTGTCCCTTTTTTGCTGCTCAGGAAAGTGTAGAGACTCATCCTGAGTGGTTTCAGCTTGGGTTTCAGACTCATGGGATTGAGACTGAGGAGACTCAATACCATATTGAGGTCAAATGTGAAGGAAGGTGTGACCTCAGACTGAGTGGGAGCCCATGTTTCCACTCTATTCTTTTTGGATTGAACCGAGGGGACTTGTTCAATC
Organism: Flaveria ramosissima; assembly: GCA_025215565.1. Classification (NCBI taxonomy): domain Eukaryota; kingdom Viridiplantae; phylum Streptophyta; class Magnoliopsida; order Asterales; family Asteraceae; genus Flaveria; species Flaveria ramosissima. The sequence continues at coordinate 8,626,254 of CM046034.1, forward strand.
AGAGTAGATTGAACAAGGGTTCGTTTGGAACGTCTCTGATAAGTGATTTTGATGGGGTGGGAAGGTAGATTTGACATTGTGAGGGTTATTGCTGGTGTGGGTTCATCACCTGTGGGGTTAACAGGGATGTCATATGGAGCTATGCGCTCAATCATACCTGGAAGCAGCTCAGTGTGTCTTCCGGTTGGTGGACATCCTCTTCAACACTTTGAAGATGGCCGACCTCATGTGAGGGACAAGCAGAGCAGCTGCACAGACTAGCTTGCTCTGGTCCACCTCACAGTTGATGATGTGCTGAATGAACCGGGGATACATATAAAATGTTTCCCTTTGAAGGTTCCCCATCAAATTGATCAGCACAAATCTTGAATTGTTGAAACGGAGGCCTTTCACCAACCCATGAACTAGGCATCCTAGTTCATATGGGATTTGATCCCATCCCCCAAACTTGTTTGACAAGCAATGAAGGACTATGTGCAACAAAAACTTCTAATAGTAAGAGAAGTTGAACTTGTATACCGTGGACCTGCTCACATCACCGCCATATCCCATTTGGTATATGTGTCATAAAGGTCTGCTTTGGGGAACTCTGTAGGAGATCCTTCATCATGGAGCTCTAGATGCTCCCTGATGACTTGTTCTGATATGATCAATTCTTGACCACAGATTCTCGACCTCAGAACCCTAAGTCCATTCAGAGTTTCGATCTGAACTTTCCCTAGAATTCTGCCATGTGGTTCGAATAGATAGTGGGGTTAACAGTAAGGGCTGTTGTGTAGGTAGATTGGGTTAGGAAGGAGATGATTTCTGAAAAATCAGCATCCTTGGTTGAATCAAGGAGTGTGACTTGGTTGTGCTGAGGGTTTAGTGCCATTTTAGGAGAAGTTGCAGAGAAATGAGTTTGAATTTGGGCAAATTGGAGACGAAGGAAGCTTTGGGCAGTAAATTTGGTAAAAAAAAATTAAAGAAGTGAGTCGGGGTTATTTAAATGGGTGGAAAGGCGGTTTTGGTGGTTGGATAAGGTGAAAAGATGGTTTGGGGTAAGATATGACAGAGGCGGTAAGGTTAGAACCATTTAAATATTCCGACATCATTAATAAAATCTTTGCTTTTTACAGAGTGGGGCCTGAAAGATTTCTGTTACACAGTAAAAGCTTTCTTCCGAGTATAAAACATTTCCGAAGGTAATCTTCTTCCAAAGCCAATCTTACTTCCGAAGGTAAGTTTCTTACTTCCGAGAGTAAAAAGGGCTTTCCGAGTGGAGAAGTTTATAAGCTTCGGAAGTAGATTTGATACTTCATCAAATGCTTCTTCCGAGACTAAAACTCTTCCGAAAAGAAGATTTCCTTTAGAGGAATTTTGCTTCGGAAGATATACATGACATCTTTCGAGGGTTAATTCCTCTTCCGGAGAATGTATACTTAGTGAAATTTTGAAGAAAAACCTCATGTAACAGGGCTTAGATTGTTTTTTGACAAAGACAAGAAACATTTTGAAAAGGTTTTCAAATGAGATGGACTAGTCAAGCTTTATCATCCCAATAGTTGTAATAAGATACTTAAATCTTTGTTCATCAAATGCTTTGGTGAAAAATCAGCATATTATTCATTTGAATCAACTTTGATTAGTTTAATCAGATTTTTATCATGAATATCTTCAATGAAATGATACCTGATGTCAATGTGCTTTGTCTTGGAGTGCTTGACTAGATTCTCAGTAATGGAGATAGCACTATTGTTGTCAATATGGATAGGAGTGCTCATGAAGTTGAATCCATAGTCTATCATCTGGTTCTGAATCCACAGCAGCTGATGTGAATCCAAGGATCGTCAACAGGAATTATCAGTGTGAAACGATGTCAAGTCAACGTTAGCGGAATTAACGTTGATTTAGTTTAATTGTGTTTAAACAACTTAAAATATCAATGAAATATCAAGAACACACGAAACAAAACACAATTAATGATTAATCAGTATTTTATTATAATGTGTTGATGATTACAAAAGAATTGAATGTACGATATCAAAGAATGCTATTGTGTTGTGTATGTTAAAGTTGATCGGAAGACTTTTGATGATTGTTGTATTGCTGTTGCTGTTCTCAATCAATCAATCGTCTAACTCAATCTCCTTTGAATCGAAACCTAGGATCCATATTTATAGACAAAGGTGTTTCAGTTATAGGAAACACCGGATCTCTTGGGATTTGATTTGTTTCTGTTAAGGAATCATCGGATTTCTCGGGATTCGCATAACCGCCTTGTTGACTTGTTGACTTGTTGACTTGTACCACTTGTATAATACAAGTGTTTGGACTCCGCAGGAATATAGTCTTCAGTAGTAATTTTGTTCTTCCGTAGATAATGTTCTTCCGAAGGTATCTTGTTCTTCCGAAGGTATCTTGTTCTTCCGAAGGTATCTTGTTCTTCCGAAGGTATTGTTGTTCATCCGCAGAAGATCTTTGGATGTGTATTTACTTGTAAGAAATATATCTACGGAAGAACAAAATGTTCATCCGTAGATGTTTCTTACACTTGGTCAATTTCACAAATTGGCCAATTATAATTTTGTTCCTGCAACCATACATAAACCAACACATATATAAATGGGTTAACCTATATATTTAATGCATACACAATAATGAAATACAAAAGTTCATTACAGATATTAATTCAAGTACTAAGCCTATACATAATGACTAGATCTACTGATTCTAGACCTAACAATACTCCCCCTTAGGCTTAGCTACTTGCAATCAGTTCTTCAAAACTGCAAGATCCTTGATTCTTGCAATCATCTTGTTGTAGAAGTAAGAAACAACAGTCTTCTGATCATCATACTTATAGTTGATCTTCATCTTGCTGATCTTCTTCAGAGTCTCATAACTGATTCCCAGAACATCTTCCTCTGTAGTGAGTGTGTCTAACACCTTGTTGTTATTCACCACTTCTAGCTCATCTTGTTCTGTGATTCTGAGTTCTGTTACTTCATCAAAGGTTGTTCCCTTCAGCAATCCAGCATTAAATCTTCTTCTTTTATATGCTTTGGCATGTAATTTGTCAATTACTTGAATCACATGGACATGCAGGAACAGATCATTTTGTGCTTTTTCATCAGTCAGCTTTGGAAAGAATTTGTCATTAAGGTATGAGGTGTAGCTGGGATGGAGCAGTTTGATTTCCACAGGATCAAAGATCCTGATCTTTTCAGCTTTCTTGTTCTCAGCATTTCTCAGCAGGACCAACTCTTTTGTCTTCTTAACATATCCCCATTCAGTGATTGGGTATGTGAATTGAGTCCCTTCAATGCATTTAAGTGCTGCTTTGTTTCTGTTGTTGTAGCCAACCCTCTTCAAGAATTCATCATCTACATGTTCTGAGGCATTGGACTTGAATCTTTTGAGCCCTTTGATTCTCTTTTGATGTTCTATATCTTCTCTTTTTGCTTCTATAAGCACATCATCTTTAAACTTTGTCTTCAACTTTCCCACTAGGGTTGAGAAATCTCTTCCTCTAGGTTGAATTGGATAATTGCTGATGATTAAACTTTGAAGATCTTTGATGTCATTCTCTGGCAGACTCACCACTGAGAGTACATCATGGAAGTATTCAACTCTTCCAGATGTTCTTTTAATAACAGCACAATCCCAGTTTGGATCATATTTCCAGGCCATGATCCTGTTTTCTTCCACAGAGCTGGGAGTTGTGAGGTGAACTATCAGTTGAATTAGAGTAGACTTTTGCTCAGTTATTTCTCTAACTGCAGTCCCAAGTGGCCATACTTTGCCGGGTATAACTTCTCTAGGCTCTCTAATCAATTTCTCCTTTCCTTTGTAAGCTGATCTTTAGGTTCAACTGTTATAGGTTCAGCAGAAAGTTTGCTTTGTTGTTCATAAGATGGATGTGGAGCTTCAGTTCTGAATTTTACTCCTGTATCTAGCTTAACTTTCATCACATGCTCCATCATCCTTCTGAGTTCCCCTACTGATCTTCCTTTAAGCTCATGAGGTTTGTAATTATGTCCTTGTAACCAGCAAGTCATGTTGTATTTGCTTAGCTTGGCTGTGTCACAATGTCCCAACTCCTTCTTTGTTTTCTGAATTGATTGAAAGGTGCTGAAGGCTTCATAATCACAATTTGGAATCATAAAGCATGCAAGCTCAAACTCTTTTAACAAGTTCTTCATCTCTGTCATGTTTAGTCTTTCAACCATGTCATAAGGGAAACCATGGTTTATAAGTGTCATGAACATGGTTGATTCAGGCCTCTCTTCAAATATGTCACTTGTAGTCAGAAGATCATCAGCCTTTGAGACTTCTTGTTTTGGTGGAGAGTCTTCTTTGATTAATTCTTCCCACTCTTTATCACTTTCATCTTCCTTTTGAGAGATGGGCTTCTCAGTAGATAAATCTATTAAGGGGGTATGTTCAAGAGAAGTCAGCTTTTGTTTCTTTGAAACACTTTCATAAGTAGTTGGCTTCTTCTCAGCAGTACCAAGGTACTTTCTTTTCCTTGAGTACAAGATCATTTCTTTTGATGCCTCAGGACCTTGTTTTATTTGAGCAGTTGAAGCCTTAGCATGAGATTCCAATGAACTGATCTTCAATTTAAGTTGCTCAATTTCTTCATCTTTTCTCTTTATAATGTTTGACTGAGCAGTCATAGTGCTAGATGCTTTTTCAAGTCTCTTCATGATCTTTTCTTTTTCTTTCTTCTCAGACTCTGCTGACTCTTTAAGCTCAGCTTCCTTGTCTAGCAAAGCATCAATGACTTCTTTATCACTTTGAGCATCTTCTCTTAGTCTTTTTATTCTTGCTTGCTGTCTTATCAATTCTTCATCCTTTTCTTTAATCATCCCCTTCAGCTCTTGTATTCTTTCCTTTCTTTTGTTTGATTTGAGCACCAGCTTGTTGTACTCAGCCACCAGATAGCTCTTGCTCACAGGAATGTCATCTTCACTTAGATCATCTTCATTATAAGCAATCACATCAACATGATCTGCTTCTGCATCTACTTCCTGATGCTAAGACTCAATCTTATCTTCTTTAACTTCCTCATGATCAACACTTGCTGAGCTTGACTTTGGTTTAGTGGCTTGATCTTCATGCTCTTGAAGAGTTTGTTGTTGTTGTTGATCAGTCACTGGAGAAACTTGTTCAGTTTCATTTGAATGCACAGGGGATTCAGTCTTGGATAATGATAGTTTAACTGTACTTGCTTCTGAGACTAATTCTGTCTCCCCAGTGAAGATGCTCTCAGTATCTGAATTTGTAGGTTGTTGGTAAAGTTGCATCTGAAGCTGATTTGGTGATTGGGGTTGAATGGGAGATATTGGTTCAGTATTTTGACTGGCTGGTGATTGTGTTTGGGGTGTTTGTTGTTGTTGTGGTGATAGGTGGAGGATTGGAGAGATGGGTTCTGTATTTTGGCTGTGAGGAGATGGTGGTTGATGTGGTTGTTGTTGCTGGGGATGTTTCTGGTGATGGAGTGTCTTGAGCAAAGCTGGTAGCAGAGCTCTCTTCACCAATTTCCCAAACAAGCTCTTGAGGTATGTCTGCATTAGCATCAATCACATGAGCAAACATGTCTATGTCACCTCCTTCATATTTTCCTGAGATTTTGTTCAGCACAGATCTGCCAAGGTGTGCTTGGATAAACACACCACCCCCCACAGATGTTCCAGGCAAGTCTGCATTAATGATGAGCTGAATGAATCTTGGAAACATGTACATCTTATCAGCCTTCTGTACTCGAATGTGATCACACAAACAATTGAAGATGTACTTTGAATAGTTGTAAGTCCTTCCCTCAAAGATGCCAATGATACCAGATGATATATGTCTTGAAAATCTGTCAAGCCCATATTTTCTGTTTGACATACACTTCAGATAAGTGTGACACAAAAATCTGTATGGCTTACAGAGTCTTCCCTTCTTAATTTCTCCCTTTTCAAAATCTCCATCATACCCCATTAAGAGAAAAACCTTTTCTATGTATTCATTATCAAATACATCAGGGTGTCCAACTTTAACATCTCCCAGTTCTAGAACCCTTCTTATTGTTTGTTCATCAATTCTCAGCCTTCGATTCTTAATTTCTGCAATAATTCCTTCACCATCTTCTTCTATATGTGCAGAATTCCAGAAATCACTGATATGAGTGCGATAAATCGTCGGCTCTGCTGATAGGGCATAGAATATCCTCGATCTTCTCAAATATCTCATAATTTCTTGGCATCCTTCTGACACAGGATCGTCAGGGTTCAAGAAAGCACACACATTATGTTCTTTTGCAAATCGTTGATCCATCTGTTCATAAGAAAAGACTTCGTTAGAATCACATTATTGATATGAGAATACGAACAGTTGAGAGATAAAACAAGAATCAACTGGTTCATTCTTGATGATTACGACATGTTTTACCTTAATAAACGCTGATTAAGAACACAACTATATGTTTGCTTAAGGTTTTGATTTGATAAATTATGAATGTTGAGGAAGTGGGAAAAGTTTTGTTGAGTGAGATTTTCTAGGTCTGAAAAAATGAGTAATGAATTTGACAAGTCAAACCTCATTATTTATACCCTCAGACATATTAATTTTCTCTGATTTATTAAGTGGGTCCCACATTGTATTCTTCCGTAGAAGTAGTTTCTCATTAATTAAGTGGGATCCACAATTTACTCTTCCGTAGTACATCTACGGATCAACAACTTCTACTGATGTGAAATTGTAATCATTAATTTATTGATCTTTATTCATCCGTAGTTTACCAATCTACGGAAAAACATTAATATTGATTTACACACAGTTGTATGTATGGCCCAACTCCATTGGTTGAACCATTTATTGCTTTAGGACCTCGTTGGCTTTGTATACATGACAATTTAGTACAAGAAAATTTAAAATAGAGATTTTTACTAAAAATTTCATGTAACCAACAGCTAAGATGATGCTCAGATTTCAATTTCTTCAAATTGATAATGATATAGACATTGTTGCTGCTGATTTAGATGCTTTTTCATGAATTCTACTCCCCCTAAATTTGTGATTAATGATGAACATAAGCATTTATCATAAATTTCTTTAAGAGGACTAACATGAATTTTAAATATATGATAATGATCAGATACACATAAGATGGGATCATACTATAATGCTAAGCCTCTTCCTGATTAGTTATGTTGTATATTTGATACTAGAACAAGTTCTGATTGCAAGTATATTGTCCATATAAATCCATACAAGAGCTCATGTATCAACTAGGCATGCTGTTTATCATGTTTTCGTATTGTTTTAGAAATAACTGTCATGGGCTTCACATTTGATTCACAAAGGTGTTGACCTCCCTTTGCAAGTCAAATCACCATTTAAGACTATGTACTTTAAGTTATAATAGCTATCTTGAGATGTATTTGGCATCTCATTGATGCAATGTTGATAAGGCTCAAAATAATATACAGTTGATCACTTAGGATTCTTTTGAGAGCTTTAGATATGATCATCATCAGGTCACCAGGTCTTTACTTACGTAAAACAGAGGTGCCTTTAACCCAGGTCTTTGTTCACACAAAACAGAGGGACGATGAGGATCATGATCTTTTCACCTTTGTTACTGATATTCAGTATGGTGATCATACACCCAGGTCTTTGTTCATACAAAACAGAGGGAGTATGATTTGCAAAGATAGATAGTATAAAGTGTTTTACATAGTGTTTAGATGAATGATTTGATCACATTAGAATAAGACTCACTTTGTTTTCTCAAAATGAATTTTCCCACAGACAATTATTATAGTATTATGTTTTGCATGCACTCAGGTTTGTTTCCACTCAAGATGAACCTACTCACATATCAAGAAACTTGCTGAGATATATTGTTATTTGTTTATGAAGGAATAGGCAAAGCTATAGTGTACTATCATTTCCCATGCATATGTCATACTGATGCATTATTGCACACAGCATGTTGTTTGTTTAGACTTGATTTAATCTAAGTTAATCATACCTAGAGACTCAATCAGAAAATTAAATCTGACTGAATCAAAGGCTTTAGTGAATAAATCAGCAAGCTGATTTGATGTATCCACTTTGACTAACTTAATCAATCCCTTTTTGAGCAATCTCTCAGAAAATGATACCTAATCTCAATATCTTTTGTTTTACTATGTTGCACAGGATTAGCAGTGATAAACATAGCAGCAGAATTGTCTATATAGATTGAGGTTTGAAGAAAGTTGTAACCATAGTCAAGCAATTGGTTTTGTAACCAAAGAACTTGAGAGCACCCAGCTGAAGCAGCAATGTACTCAGCCTCAGCTGTGGATACTGAAACTTTGTTTGTTTCTTGCACTGCCATGACACTAGCCTGGGTCCAATGAATTGACATCCACCGGTTGTTGATTTTCTATTGCTGTTACATCCACCATAGTCACTGTCTGAGTATGAGTAGAGTGTAAAGTCTCCATCCTTGGGATACCATAGACCAAGTCCTGGTTTTCCCTTGAGGTATCTGAAAATTCTTTTGACAGCATTGAGATGTGACTCCTTTGGATCAGATTGGTACCTAGCACATACACACACAGCAAACATAATATCAGGTCTACTGGCAGTTAAGTACATAAGTGAATCTATCATAGATCTAAATAATTTTTGATCAATAGATTTTCCAGTGGGATCAGGAGCAATCTTATCAATTGTTGAAGCTGGTGTTTTGCATGAGGATACTTCAGCAAGATTGTATTTCTTCAGTATTTGATGTATGTATTTTTCTTGATTGATGAATATTCCATCTGCTTTTTGATGAACTTGAAGTCCAAGGAAGAAAGTTAATTCACCCATTGAGCTCATCTGAAATTCAGATTTCATCAGCTCTTCAAAATTCACACATAATCTCTTATTAGTTGATCCAAATATAATGTCATCAACATATACTTGAACTACTAAGAGATCTTGATGTTCTTGTTTGAGAAAGAGTGTCTGATCAATAGTTCCTCTTTTGTAGCCATGCTTGAGTAAGAAAGATGATAGTGTTTCATACTATTTTCTTGGTGCTTGATGAAGACCATACATGGCTTTATCTAGTTTGTATACCATGTGAGGATAATGAGGATCTTCAAATCCGAGGGTTGAGACACATAAACTTCCTCATCAATTTTCCCATATAAGAATGCACACTTGACATCCATTTGATACACAGTAAATTTCTTATATGATGCATATGCCAAGAACACTCTTATTGCCTCAATTCTTGCAACTAGTGCAAAAAGTTCATCATAATCTATGCCTTCTTCTTGAGTGTATCCTTGTGCTATCAACCTTGCTTTGTTTCGGACAATAATCCCTCTATCATCCAGTTTGTTTTTGTATAGCCATCTAGTTCCAATAGGATGTTGACCTTCAGGTAAATCAACAAGAGACCATACTTTTTGCTTTTTGAACTGTTGAAGCTCTTCTTGCATAGCTTCAATCCAGCTATTGTCTTTTAAAGCAGCTGTAATGTTTGGAGGCACCACTTGAGAAAGAAAACAGTTGAAGAGACAAAGGTTGGTTGTACCACTTTGGCTCCTTGTAGTTCTCTTTTCAGGATTTCCAATGATATTGTCAAGTGGATGAGACTTATGAATTCTCATTGAGGGAGTTGACTCAACTGGAATGGATGATTCCAGATTAGTCATTTCCATTGCCTCTGACTGATTCATCTCAATTTGAGAATTCAAGAAGTAATCAAATTGAGTCTCTGTTGATTGAACTACAGAAGTATCTGCAGTTGGATTTTGCTCTTCCGCAGGAACTTCTGCAGAAGTATTTTGTTCTTCCGTAGGAGCTGCTCCGGATACATTTTGGTCTTCCGAAGGAAGTTCTCCGGATGCAGGCTGATCTTCCGAAGGAACTTCTCCGGATGCATTTTGGTCTTCCGAAGGAATTTCTTCGGATGTATGCTGATCTTCCGAAGGAACTTCTTCGGATGTATGCTGATCTTCCGAAGGTACCTCTCCGGATGCATGCTGATCTTCCGAAGGAACTCCGAATGCATGCTGATCTTCCGAAGGAACTCCGGATGCATGCTGTTCAATTCCACATGTAATATCTGCTTTTGCTAAAGTATTTTCACCTGAAGATGGATGTATCCTTGGGGGATCAGCAGATAAAGTTACTTCAGTCATAATAGGTGGAACAAATGGATAGCATACTTCATCAGATCCTGCATTTGTCAAATGATCATAAGTTAAAAGATTTAGACAAAGCATCTATGTCAAATAACCATGATGAACCTTTAACTGACTTAGTAAACACATTTTCATCAAAGGATACATTAGGGGTCTCTTCCACAATGTTATGTTGTGGAATATACACTATATGATTTTGATGTTGAAGAGTATCCAACAAAGAAACCATCATATGCTTTTTCTGAAAATTTTCTAATGACTCTTTTATGTTCAAAACAGTTACTTGACATCCAAATACTCTTAGATATCCTATGTAAGGTTTTCTTTTAAATAGGAGCTCATAAGGAGTTTTGTTATGTTCTTTGACAATTAATGTTCTGTTTTGAACATTGCATGCAGTATTCACAGCCTCAGCCCAAAAGGTAATAGGTAGTTGTGAATCAGCTAGCATTGTTCTTGCTGCTTCAATGAGAGTTCTGTTTCTTCTTTCAGCAACTCCATTTTGTTGTGGAGTCCTTAGTGCACTGAATTGTCTTGCAATACCTTTGCTCCTGCAAAAAGAATCTAGTTCAAAGTTCACAAATTCAGTACCATTATCACTCCTGAAAATTTTGACTTTTGTATCAAGTTGATTCTCAATCTTGATCACAAAGTCCATTAATGTTTCTGATGTTTCACTCTTTTGTTTTAAGAAAAAGACCCATGTAAATCTAGTGAAATCATCAACTATCACCAAACAATATTGCCTTTTTCCAATGCTCATTACATTGGTTGGGCCAAAAAGATCCATGTGAAGCCATTTGAGTGGTGTAGTATTAGTATTGATTGTTTTTGGTTTATGTGACACTCTATGTTGTTTTCCTTTGTAACAAGAAGAACAATGAGTTGAGCAATGAAACTCTTTATTTGGTAATCCAATGACCAGGTCATGTTTCACCAATTTATTCATGTTCTTCATGTTAGAATGAACAAGCCTTCTATGCCATAATTGTGACAAATCTTCTGAAAGTTTAGATATAAGGCAAGTTTCATGTTTTGTGAGAGAAGTGTTGTTCATATCCAAAACATAAGTGTTTCCTTTTCTTGCTGCTTTGAGGAGAATCCAATCTTCAGGGACACTAAATCCTGGCTTAAGAATGTAACAGTTGGTGTCATCAAACAATGTAGTGTAATTTTGATCACAAATTTGAGATACACTAAGTAAATTATACTGTAAGTTTTTACAGTAATTTACTTTATCAAATTTAAGTACACCATTAGTTATCATTCCTTCACCAACAATTTTACCTCCCTTTTTATCCCCACCAAATGCCACATAAGAAGCATTTTTATGTTTAAAATCATGGAGAAGAGAACAGTTTCCTGTCATATGCCTGGAACAACCACTGTCAACATACCACATGTTGTCAGCTCTCCAATATTGTTCCTGCAATCAGAAAAGTAAATCAGTTAGAAGTGACAACCCAAGTCTTAGTGATCTTGGGTTTATCAACAGGATCTAAAACAGTTACTCTTTCATGAACTATTTTTGAAGTTTCAGTTTCAGATTTAATTGATTCATTCTGATTTGATTTAGATGAGGATGATTCTGCTGAATTGGATGTTGATGAAGTAGATTCATGATTCACATTGTCTGCTTTACTCAGAGTAACTTCAGTTGTTTGAGTCTTTTGTTTTGATAATGAATCTTTAAATGTTTCACTATCTTTTGTTTTTGAAAGAGGTATATGAATGCCTTTGTCAAATTTATCAAAGAATGAATCATCATCCTTTGATTCTTTGTCTGACAAATCTACTCTTTTGTGAGGTGTTTTTGACTGCTGAAAAGATGGTCTTTTCTTCAGTATATGAACACTTGATGCTGATTTGTCCTTTGGTTTTGCTTTTGATTTTTGTTCGAACTTCTTCAGTTTTGAGCTCTTCGCAGAATCCGTAGATTGAGAATCTGATTCAGATTTGTCTGATTCTTTCTTCTTTGAGCCTTTTGTCTTGTTCTTTTTGTTGAAATAACATTCCTGTGTGGAATGATTATTTTTGTTGCAGATAGAACAATGTTTGTTGAAGTAGCAATCAGTAGTCATATGATTGTTCATATTGCAAATAGAACAGTAGCTGCTGAAGTAACAGTCTTCAGTATTGTGATTTTTCATGTTACACAATTTGCAATACTTTTCTTCTGATTCTTTCTCAGAATCATTCCTTTTGTTTGCTGATCTTTGTTGTAGCTCTTTCTTCTTCAGCTTTGAATGTGCTTTATCTTTTTCAACTTTGTGCACATTTTGATTGTCTGGTGCTGAATTTCTCTTCCGTAGATCAGCAGCTGAAGTTTTCTTGTTCATTGATGATCTACTGAAGCCTTTTTCTTTCCTTTGAATTTTACTTTTCCTCAGTGTTGACAGATTCATCAGTCAATTTCTTGGAGGAGTCTTGCATACTTAGTTCTTGAAGACCTTCATTCAATTGAGCTATCCTCTTGCAGATGGTCTTTAGCATGTTTCTTTGTTTAGGAGGGTATGGCAACTTTGTTTCTTCAAGCACTTTTGGGATATGGGCTTTCAGTTGAACATTTTTACTAGTGCTTGTTTGATCAACATCATGTTCATCAGAATCATCCAAGTCATCACACTTATCATAATCAAATTCTGAATCATTTTGATCTAATGATTCTGATTCAGATGATTCAGTTTCACTCACCTCAGCTTTATCATTAATTTTAGTTTTAGTTGAACCTTTTTCAAACTTAGTGCTAGGCACAAAATGATTTGACAGAGTGTTTGTCATTGTTGTAGGTAAGGATGTGTAATTATCATTTATAGGTGGTGCAACCGCATTATAACCCAACCCAGAACTTTTCTTTGCTTCAATATGAGAATTTAGTAATTTCTCATATTGCTGAGAGATAATTGAAACTTCTGAAGTTTCACTTCAGTTGATGCATGATCAGCCATGGATTTTGTTAAGGAAGTGGTCAAATGCTCAACTTGGGCTTTTAGGCTATAATTTTCAGAAACAAATTTTTCTAAATCCTTTTGCAATGAATTAATTTTTATTTGATATAATTTATGTTCTCTAACATGAGATTCATTCAAAATCATTGTTTCTTTTACTTTATCAGCCAACTGTTGAGCATGGACTCTATATCGTTCAACTTCCTCAACACAAGTTGATGAACACAATCTTTCTTTTACCTCTTTTGCCATTGGTGGAACTGTTTGATCCATATGGGCCATCAATGCTTGATTCTCTTCCAAAACTTCCTTCTCATACAAACTCCAGTCACACGTTCCATCTTGAAGTATGATCAGCCCTGACTCCTTTGAGTTGCTAGGTCCTGCTGATTCTTTGGTGGCTGGTGGGGAAGCATTGATCAGTTGAGATTGCTTGTGCAGAGGTCTTTGAGAAGATTGTTGATTTGCTTGAATCTGATGTTGTTGATGCTGCTGGTGTTGTCTCATCTCTGGATAAGACTGTTGATTGCATTCTCTTGAGAAATGTCCATAGAGATTGCATTTGTAGCATCTCACTTTTGATTTGTCAACACCAATCTTTGATGTTCTGCTTGCTGAAGCCAAGTTCTTATTTCTCCTGAGATATTGCTTAGCTCTATAAGCAATCATGGCCATCTGCCATTGTAGATCCATCTCTTCCACTACATCTGGAGGTAGTTCTTCTAAGTCTTGTTGGCAGATATTGGCTGATGTTAGAGAGCTTCCCAGATATGCTTGAAAACTTGAGCTAAAAGCTGCAAAGGCTGCTCTTTGTTCTTCAGAGTCCAATATCACAGTTATCGGTTCTGACTGATTTGCTGAAAAAGAAGACTTAGTTGTTGCTGCAGGTGTATCTTGTCTATCAGCAGTTCTTCCTTTATTCTTTTGTTGCTTGTCTTGAGATGATTTCTTTGAGGGTTTTGAAGCATAGAAGCTAACTTCCTCCTCATCATCACTCCTAGCACAAGAGTTATCATTTTCATTGTTTGAAATAAATGCACTTCCTACATTATTTGTTTCTTTGAAGTGATAGGGTGTGACATGAGTTCTCACGCTCTTGTTTCTTGATTTTTCGTCCATTTCAAGAGCTTCCACTTTTGCAACCAGAGTATCTAAGCCAGTTGCTTTCAGATCTATAGTGTTCTTGAACATGGACACAGTATGCTTCCAACTTTCTGGCAAAGTGTGGAGCATTTTCTTGTTTAATTCCTCACTAGTATACTTCAACTCTAGAATATTCATCTCAGTGACTAACTGCATGAATCTATGAAGTTGCTGAGGAATTGACTCACCCTCAATATGATGAAAAGTTTCATATTGTGATCTGAGGGTGTCTCTCCTTATACTTCTTATCTCATCACTCCCTTCGCAGAGAGTGTGAAGTATCTTCCATAAGGAGTGTGCTGTTTTATAGTTCTCACACCTGATTAATATCTCTTCAGGTAAAGCCATACTAAGCAAACTGTAGCTTTTATATCAACTTTAACCTTTTTGACATCATCAGGTGATAGATCTTTCGTACTGATTGGTTGATTTTTGTCATTATAATCCGGCCCAAGAGTGGGTGGAATATAAGGACCTTCAGTGATGGAAATCCACAAGTCAGAATCAGTATAGTTTACATGATTCCTGAACTTGATTTTCCAAGACTTGAAATCTGCTTTTGTTTCCAACTTCGGAGGTTGGTAAGATGAACCACTGAAGTTGCTCATGATGTTAACAAGATCTGCTATTCAATTGATTTGAATATAGACACAAGTTAATTAAAAACAATTGCTGTTAAACGAAATCAAACACAATTAAAACACAACTAACACTGATAGATCAATTGATCTAAATCAATGAGCACTTGGCTCTGATACCACCTGTGAATCCAAGGATCGTCAACAGGAATTACCAGTGTGAATCGATGTCAAGTCAACGTTAGCGGAATTAACGTTGATTTGGTTTAATTGTGTTTAAACAACTGTAAATATCAATGAAATATCAAGAACACACGAAACAAAGCACAATTAATGATTAATCAGTATTTTATTATAATGTGTTGATGATTACAAAAGAATTGAATGTACGATATCAAAGAATGCTATGATGTTGTGTATGTTAAAGTTGATCGAAAGACTTTTGATGATTGTTGTATTGTTGTTGCTGTTCTCAATCAATCAATCGTCTAACTCAATCTCCTTTGAATCGAAACCTAGGATCCATATTTATAGACAAAGGTGTTTCAGTTATAGGAAACACCGGATCTCTTGGGATTTGATTTGTTTCTGTTAAGGAATCATCGGATTTCTCGGGATTCACATAACCGCCTTGTTGACTTGTTGACTTGTTGACTTGTACCACTTGTATAATACAAGTGTTTGGACTCTGCAGGAATATAGTCTTCAGTAGTAGTTTTGTTCTTCCGTAGATAATGTTCTTCCGAAGGTATCTTGTTCTTCCGAAGGTATCTTGTTCTTCCGAAGGTATTGTTGTTCATCCGCAGAAGATCTTTGGATGTGTATTTACTTGTAAGAAATATATCTACGGAAGAACAAAATGTTCATCCGTAGATGTTTCTTACACTTGGTCAATTTCACAAATTGGCCAATTATAATTTTGTTCCTGCAACCATACATAAACCAACACATATATAAATGGGTTAACCTATATATTTAATGCATACACAATAATGAAATACAAAAGTTCATTACAGATATTAATTCAAGTACTAAGCCTATACATAATGACTAGATCTACTGATTCTAGACCTAACAGCTGAGCACAACAACTACAGCAGCAATGTATTTAGCTTCAGCAGTAGATGTTGAAACACAAGATTGCTTCTTGCATTACCATGAGATGAACCTTCTACCAAGAAATTTACATCCTCCTGATGTTGATTTCTTGTTGATATTGCAGCCACCATAGTCACTATCAGAATAGCCATAGAGATTGAAATTGATGTTTTTTGGATACCAGAGACCCAGTTTAGGTGCTCCTTTGAGGTATCTGAGGATTCTCTTGGCAGCAACTAGGTGAGACACCTTTGGAGCAGCCTGATATTTTGCATATATGCATGTTGCAAACATAATATCGGGTCTACTTGTTGTGAGATACATCAGAAAACAAATGATTGTCATATACTGATGTTAATCAATATCCTCCCCCTCAAAGTCAGGACAGAGATTGTGGTTTTTGGGTATAGGTGTCTTGGATGGCTTACAATCTTTCATATCAAATCTTTCTAAAATGTCATTGACATATTTAGATTGATTGATAAAGAACCCTTCCTTTATCTGCTTCACCTGAATTCCAAGAAAAAAGTCCATTTTTCCTATGGAACTCATCTCAAATTTCTTCTTCATAATGCTCTCAAAGTCTTTGCACATTTGGTCATTTGAGGAACCAAATACGATGTCATCAACATAAACTTGTATGAGCAAAATGTCTTTCCCAGACTTTCTTATGAATAAAGTCTTGTCAATGGTACCTCTAGTGTATCCATTCTTCAAGAGAAACTGAGGCAATGTCTCATACCGCAGCCTAGGTGCCTGGTGCAGCCCATAGAGAGCTTTATCTAGTTTGCACACATAGTCAGGGTGCTGTGGGTCTTCAAATCCTGGAGGCTGGCACACATAGACTTCCCTATCTATATCCCCATATAAAAAGGCACACTTGACATCAAGTTGGTAGACAGTAAAATTCTTGGATGCAGCATAAGCAAGAAAGATCCTTACTGCCTCAAGTCTTGCAACTGGTGCAAAGACATCAGTGTAATCAATTCCTTCCTCTTGAGTGTATCCTTGAACTACCAGTCTTGCCTTGTTCTTGATAATCAAGCCTCTATCATCTCTCTTGTTCCTAAAAACCCATTTGGTGCCTATTGGTACTTGACCGAATGGTACGGACATAGGTTCCAAACCTTTTGTCTTTTGAATTGAAGCAATTTCTCTTGCATTGACTCAACCCAGCTACTATCTTTCAAGGCATCTTCTACTTTCTTGGATTCCATTTGGGATAAAAAGTATGAGTACAAACAGACATTCCCGTTGTGAGTTTGTCCCCTTGTTCTCACACCTTCAGAGACATCTCCAATGATGTTCTCAACTAGATGAGTGTTGTGAATCCTAATCCTGGGAATCACATCCAGTTGTAAAGATAGATCCAGATTGGACATATTTTGCTCTGGAAGTTGAACACTTGGACCAGCTGTTGTTTCATACTCATTCAATGAGGACTGATTGAACGAATGAGAAACAGCATCATCAGAAGTTGGATGTGAAGCAGCATTAACAGTTGCTTGTTCCTTCAAGATGCTACTTCCATCAGCTTGGTGTTGTACAGTGTCACCGAATGAATTTTGAGGCTCACTAGGTTGACAACTGGTTGAAGCTCCACTATCTCTTGAAATAGTTATACTATCAGATCTGTCAATAGTGGGAGCTTGGTTTGTAGCAGCTCTTGGAGAACTTAGAAGAGGTCTGGGTAACTCAAACAGTTGGTCATCATCAGAATCACTTTAAGTACCTGTTCCAACTGAAAATTTCTCACAAGAAGGTTTAGAATAGTTTGGAAACAATTCTAAATCAAAGATATGATCAAGCCCATTCCCCCTAACACAAGGAGTGTGCTCATTAACAACAATGTTGGATGATTCCTCAAATTGTTGATTTTTAATGTTATAAACTCTATAAGCAATATAGTTGGAGGAATATCCAACAAAGATAGCATCATCCGACTTTTCAGCAAATTTTGCCAAATTGTCCTTTGTGTTAAGTATGGTACACCTGCTGCCAAAAGACCTTAGAAAGCCAATGATGGTTGGCTCTTGTTTCATAGCTCATAAGGGGTGTTTCCATGTGGCTTAACTACAAGAACTCTGTTCTGCACATAGCATGCAGTGCTTACTGCCTCTGCCCAGAATGTTAGAGGCAGCTTTGAATTAGCTAACATAGTCCGAGCAGCCTCAATAAGTGTCCTATTTTTCCTCTCAGCAATACCATTTTGTTGAGGAGTTCTAGGAGCACTATATTGTCTGGCAATCCCTTTTGAGTTACAGAATGAGTCAAGAACTTGATTCTTAAACTCAGTCCCTTGATAACAAGGCAATATGATTTCCTTCCAATGCTCATTATATTTGTGGGACCAAAAAGATCCATGTGCAATAAGTGTAATGGAGTGGTGATAGAGTTAACAATTTTGGATTTATGAGATGCCATGTGTTGCTTTCCTTTCAGACATGCAACACAATTATCTTTGCAAAAAAAATTCTTTTTAGGCAAACCGTGTACCAAGCTATTTTTAACCAATTTATTCATTGTTTTAAATTTGACATGACACATTCGTTTATGCCATAGTGTTGACTCATCACCATCAGCTTTGAAAAGAAAGCATGATACTTCACCCAGTAGGGAAGCATTGTTCATATTCAGCTTGTACATATCCCCTTTCCTGGGAGATCCGGGTTTGAGGATAATGCACTCATGTTCTGTGAAAAGCATTTGGTGCTTTTGATCACAAAACTGAGAAACACTTAATAGGTTGTGTTCAAGCTGTTTGATAAAGTGTACTTTGTCAAATTTTAAATTACCATTGGATATACTCCCTCTGCCAGAAATATATCCTCCGGCCTCACCTCCAAACTGAATAGGACCTTCATCAAAATATTGAAATTGTTGAAGGAGAGATCTGTTCCCTGTCATGTGCCTGGAGCATCCACTATCCACAATCTATACATTGTTATTCTTGTTATATGGATGTCACTGCACATAAGATGAGAAGATTAGTTTTGATTGAAAACCCAAGCCTTGTTGGTCTTGGGTTCTTCCAATGATGATGACATAATTGAACCAAAATTTATGCATGGGGGTTCAATGGATGTCTTTGAAGAAGAGGTTTGGGCTGAAGCATCTTCTTTGATCTTCCATTCCATCCCTTGGTTGATCATAGTAGATGAGCTTGTTGAAGCTTGTGCAACATGGCATTCTTCCGAAGCTTCTTTCTTTTTGGAAGGAGCCTTCACCACCTTTTCTTCTGAAGCAGTCTTCTTCTCGAAAGGTTTCAAAGGAACTCTCTTGTTCTTTTGAATTTTCTTAGCCTTGTCTTCCGAAGCAATTTTCCATTCGGAAGAATGAGTTTCTTCTGAAAGCAACTTTGCTTCCGAGACAAGCTTTCCTTTCCTCATCACTTGGGCCATGTGATATGGTCCAAATGCGAAACCCTCCTTGACTCCTTCTTTCTTAACATTATTTGTATAATGTGTGCTTGCAGGATTGTGGTAACAATCTTTAGCCATATGGTTTTGCAGACCACACATTATGCATGCAATGTTAACCTTTGAGGGATGTGACTGTTGTTTCTTGCCTTTCTTGCTTTCATCAACAGTCTTTCCTTTTAACTTCTGATCCTTTGGTAGGACAGGAGTGATGGTACTATACTCCTTTCCTGAATCAGAGTTTCCCACCACCTGGAATCCAGCTGAGATGAAGACACCCTTTTGTTTTGGGTCAATCTTTAGCTTGGACCCAGCCACTTTCTTGGCAGTTTTTCTGGCTGCCTTAGCTTGGTTTCTTCTGGCTTTGGTGGTTAGGGGTTGGTCATCACTTGTAGAAATGGGTAGATTTACCTAGTCCTTCTCTGTGATGTTCTCCATAGTTGCATCACTCTTTAACTCATGGGAAGGTGGGTCAACAGATGGAACCTCTTGCTCTTCAGTCCCACATCTTGGTTGTCTAATAAACTCATAAGAGTTTGATGGAGCAATTTCATTGGTTCCCAACCCACCTTTGTTTTGATAACAAAGTTTTGAGTGAGAGGATGATGCAAGAATGGCTTGGAAGTTTTGCTCAGAAATAGCTTGCTTCCTTGCTTAAGCCTCAGCTGTGACAAGCTGGGCTTGAGCCTCAGACAATTTGGAGATTAAATTTTTGATTTGAGTCTTGTAGTTTGTATGTTCATGTTTTAACAAGGACACAGTTTTCTCTAACTCTTCAATTTTCTTTTGATAGTCAGATTCAGCCCTTTTAAAATCAGATTTTAAAATATTTAAAGACTCAATATCAGATTTAATTTCCATATTGTAGTCCTGATATAATTTAACTTTAGCAATGCAAGCTGGAGTACAAAGGTGTTCATATACCTTGTTGTCTTCAGTTCCAGCCATCAAAGCTTGAGCAGGAGTCACATCCTGTACCATGAAGCTCCAGTCAACTTCTTGAGCCACAACAGCTGTTTCAGTTGACTTTCTAGTAGCTTTAGGTATTGAGGGATGTGTGAAGGCTTGTGAGGTTCCCTGGTTTGATTTGGGAGCCTTGCATTCCCTGGCAAAGTGACCAAGTTGATTACAGTTGTAACATTTGGCCTTTGTCTTGTCAAACCCAAACTTGCTGTTAGTTGGGTTCTGGGGGAACTGCCTTCCAGTTCTCTTGAAGAAGTTCTCCGCTCTATAAGTTAACAGAGCCATCTGTTGGACAATGTCCACATACTCAACATCATCTGGGCTGAAACATTCTAGATCATCAAAGCAATACTGAAAGTCACTAGAATGCCCATTTCCTGAGACAAAGGCACAACTGTCCTAGAAGGAACTTTACTGAGCCTGTTAAGACCTTGGACTCTCAGGGAACGTAATGTATGGCCCAGAAGAACAGGATGGCTGCTGGGTGTATGTCAGGTACTGCTGAGGTTGGGGAGGTCCTGAGCCTTCAGCAACCATTAAAGCGTTGCTAGCAGGAAGGCTTGAGGGTCTACTCGTCTGGTGGCCTCTCTTGTTCTCCATCTCTAAATGGTATCAATCAAGGATGCCATATAGTTCATTCATGGTGAGGGAGTTCAGATTTTCTGTCCTCTTGATAGAGACATAGTAGAACGTCCACTCATTTGGGAGTGCACTCATGAATTTTCTTGAGAGATCTCTCAACTCAAGGGCAATTCCCACAGACTGAAGGGAGGAAATAAGATCCATATACCTGAAGTAATGCTGGCTGAGGGTCCCTCCAGCAATATAAGTGAAGTTCTCAAATTGTTGCTTCAGTGAATCTTTCTTGGAGTCATTTGAGCTTGAGTACATCTGGGATAAGGCATCAAACAGCTCTTTGGCTGACTTGTAATGCTCAAACCCCGCCATGATGGAGTTGGGTATAGCAGTCATTAGAACAGTCATAGCATTGCTATCAATGTCCAGCTTCTTGCGGTCTTGTTCAGAGTAGTCTTCTACAGTCTTCTCTATCATGGCGCCATTTCCACCTGGTGCTGTCACCTTTGGTTTGTGTAACATCCCGTATTTTTGTTAACTTCGTTTATTCTTATAAGGGCCATTATTGTCAATTATGGAACTCATGTGCTATTTATGCTTATTTTTTTTAATTATCATTAACTTTTAATGTATGAAAGTTAAAAATAAAAATATCAAATAATATTAATTATGTTAATATTAATAATAGTAACAATAATAAAAAGTTATAATAATGATAATAACACTAATAATAATAATAATAAATAAAAAATAAAAAATAATAATAATAATAATAATAATAATAAATGAATAATAATAATAACTATAATATTAATGATATTAATAATAATTATAAAAGCTTAGAAATTAATAAATTAGTTAAAATTTAAACTTAAATTAAGTTCAGGGGGTATTTATGTAATTTTTGAAACTTGAATTTAAAGTTTCTAACATAAAATAATAAACCCCAAAACTACAGGGACTATTTGTGTAATTTAATAAAAGAAACCCAAACCACCCTCCCCTCACCCCGTATCTCCGGCGGGAGCTCCGGCCGAGCTCCGGCTGCCTCCAAAACTCACCAAAACATCGAAATAATGAATTGAAACTGTTTCAATTGGTTCGTGAGACTGATTCGAACCTTGTGAGGTATGTTAATCGGGTTAAAGCGACAGTTACAAACATGAAACATCCGATTTACCATCACCTTCAATCATCGAGCCGTTTGCACATTAAAGATCAATGATAACCAAATTAATTGAACCCATACGATCGCCTAACCGTTTCTAATCGATTGCTAAGTACAATTCTAGTCTTAACACCTGAAAACATCACAATCGATTGTTTACATTCACGGCTTCTCACACTCAACCGAACCCTTCTTCTCCATATTTTCATCCCAAATTGATAGAGGGCTTCGTTTCTTGGCTGTCTACTGGAGCTTCACACGAATCTAATTCGGTTTCCATCATCGTTTGCATACCAATCGGATCCTATTGTAGTCACGGCATGTTCTTGATCTGTTCTTATCGAACTAGTCTTCAAAACAGGTAATTAAACATACACACATACTCGGTTTTCTTTGGGAAGCAAAAGCCCTAACTTTAATTCGATTAATAACATCAATTTGATGTTCAATTGGATCCAAATCGAATTAGGGTTCATGAAGATTTGGGGGAAATAAGCAATTAATGTTTAAAACATTTTAAAGAGGAATTTAAACACACTTGGGCTTTAGCCCGGTTGGTAATCAGCAGTCATCATAGGCATGAGGTCCCGGGTTCGAACCGGGCCTCTGCCAACCTTTTTATTTAATTGTTTTTGCTATATTTTTAATTCAGAAAAAATAATATTATATTAATAAATTAAAATAAAAATTAATTTGTTAACTAAAACATTTCAGAAATTATTAAATAAATTTTAAGGGTTTTAAAACTTATAATTTTAAATTTATTATTTTTCTTTAAGAATAACAAAGTTTATAAAAAAACATTATTAATATATTTAAATAATTAATCAATTAATTATTTAAATCATTAAATATTCAATTAAGTATTTAATCATGTTATATTGTAAATAAATAATTATTTACTTTTCACACTTTAATGCTTAACCTTTATTCATCACTTAATATAAATTAAATATTTGAGTAGTATGTAATTACTTAAGTTCACTACCGATTTATCTTTGTTTTACATCTTAACTATTTAATCAATTTATTCCTTACATTTTTACTTAAACTTATAAAACTTATAAAATAATATAATTTTTATACTACTCCTTTATTATTGTTTTAAAGTTTAGATATTATAAGATCTTTACAAAGATCATTTAAAATGTTTAAAAATTTTATAAAATGATTTTAAATAATTTTAAAGTTATTTAAATAAGTATTCAATTAATAATCTTTATCAAATTTTAAATAATTAATTATTAAATTAATTATTTCTTTTCACGCATCATCTCTAATCTTTAATAATTCAATAAATTAAATTATTGAATTCTTATTTTTAATTGATTAATTCCAACTTTATTTAATCAAAACATAATCGATTGCTTTATTTTCTTTTATTAGATTTAGTTATTAAAAACCCCCAAAAGTTTCCAAATGAAACCCTAAATCATATTTACTCTTGAATCTTAACTTATTCTAATCCTAAGACACCAAATCTTAGATTGAATCGTGAAGGAATCATTAGAACCATCTTACTCTCTTATCGTTATCTTAAGTGCATCTTGTGAGTTTTCCATGTGAGTTTCCTTGCCCCTTTTTATATTATTTCATATTTTTTTGGGGTGAAACATGTTACCTTATCAACATACACTTGTAAACGTTTAAACTTGTAACGCACTTGCAATTCATACTTTTATTTGTCATGGTTATTTGTGTTATTGTAAGTCTTATATGAGATACATATTTTGTTTACAATCATTAACTGTTGCTAGTCTGGCGACGTCTTAGATTGGGTCTAACAAGCCTATTTGGTGCTAAAGCCGATGTATTGCCGGCTCCTGATGACGTATGACTTGTTCATCATGGGAACCAAGTACACTTAGCCAATCTTATAAACTTGTAATCAAGTCAAGGTTTGGTTGTAGCTATATGTGTTCTATAAACTTGCTAACTCATAACCATTGACATGAATTGCTACTTGTAAATCTATATATATATATATATGTATGCTTAACCCATGGAAACTCATCAACTTTCAAAGTTGACCCTTTATTTTTAACATGTTTCAGGTTTGATACTTGAGGATCTCTTCGTGCTCATATATGACCTAGACATAATTTAATTGAAAATCTTATGTTGTTGTTTATATCTTGTTTGTATTGTAATGATTTAATTGTCTTGTAATGTTCAATGAAAATGATATTTAATAATATTTCAACTTATTTAGTTCCATGTGCTATGAACAATCGTTTCACATTCGTCCGCCCCGATGATTCCGCCGTCGGTCGGGGTGTGACAGTTTGTAAGGACCATTGATGATAGATTGCCACATTTTGCCATCTTGATATCTGATGAAGCCTTCAATGCGTCTGCTCCATGATCTAAAGTTTTCAGGGGTGATGATAGGTGCTTTGGTCATCATTCCCATCTCAACTTTAGACTTTTGGTTGAGGGTCATTTTTTAGTGTGGTGAAAGAATGAGTGAAAAAAAAGGTTGATTTGGATGGTAAGATCTCACAATCAAGAGCCTAAAAAGCACTGATACCAATTGCAGGATCGGTTTTTGTCACTTAACACTTTCTTTACTCTCAAACTCACAGGATCACACTCGATTTAGATGATGCAGAATCCCTTCTAAGAGTTGATAATAATATACTAAGTAACTAAGAACACAGAAAGATAAATTTTGTTAGGACCTGGTATTTGAACGAAATACCTAGTGATTAGCGTGTAAACCAGATCAAATAGTGCGGAATCCTATTTGATTGGCGATCCAATCAGTGAGAACACACGAAGAATCAATAAAGAATTGAATCTAACGTTAGAAATCGATTAGGAATCGATCTAATGTGTTCTATGAACTTGGAGAATGAATTGGGAGGCTTCTGGACGGCTAGGGTACGTCTGGAGTCGAAATAGAATGAATGCTTACGTTTTTCCACGAATTGGGTTGTATTTATAGGTTAGTATTGTTCATTCGGGCGACTGGACCATAAGTATGGTCCAGTCGTGCGATTGAACCATGCGGTTGATTCATCCGCACGACTGAGTGTTCAGTCGTGCGACTGAGCCAATCTTATGTGTCAGTCATACGACTGATCCAGTCTCCTGGTTCAGTCGTGCGACTGAGTCAATCGTATGAAGTTATTCATGCGTGTGGTCCATTCGCATGGGCCATTCGCATGAGAACTTCATTATTTTAAGTTTGAATGTATTAATTAATATAACATTATGTGTAACCATTCAAACAACCATAAACCTAATTAACCAATTCAATATCGACTGATTAACGAAATATTAGACATTACAAATCACAAACCATCAATATCATTTCATTAATCATTTCAAATTACATCAGAATCAGATAAACAAGATCTATTACATTTCATATCATGATCTAGGGACATACATGTATCAACAAACTCCCCCTTGGACCTAGATCTCTCTAATGTCTTGTTTTCTGCATCACCTCCTCATATTTCTTGTACTTGTCCTCTTTTGTGACTCCCGCGTGAATCTCAAACGCGAAGCAGAGTCGTATGACATTCTGGAACTGGAGGGCTTGTACAATATCCTGCGTATCATAGAACAGTGGCCACTTGTATAGCGTGTAGACATCATTTGCTGACAAGTTAGTAAGCCACATTGGGTCGAATACCCTGATCGTATCCATTTGGCCCTCTTTGCTTAGGACTATGACCGCTTCTTCTGTTCTCCAATCGTAGTACCACCACTTAAAGTGTGGAGTGAAGTCCTGGGGCATTTCCCTGAGTGGGATTCTTGACATTGTGCACAGAGGACTCCACTTCAATACTATCTTTGGCTTGCCAGTAATGGCATCAACCTCAGACCTTCTGATATACCTAGTAGGTTGTTGGGGTCTGAAGTTAACCCACCTGGTGTGGTACTCCTTCTTTAGGGCAGCCTCAAACCAGCCTGACATCTTCCTCGGGTCAGCATACAAAAGATTTAGTTTGGCCAGCTAGTTGAGCTCAAAACCTGGTAGAGTCTTCAGATCATGTGGGAATCTGAAGTACTCTATGCCCTTTTCCCTCTTAACTGCATATACGTTAAGATCCTCAAAATACGCCCATGCTATGATCCTGCCAGACACCTTTTGATGTTTCTTGACCCGGTAGAGTCTGGTGTAGGCATCCTGTTTCGGTGCAGCGCGTTGGGCTCTAACTTCTTCAAAACACGCAGCCCACTCAGCCTTTCGGATATCGACATCATCATTTGAGGCTTGGGCTGTTCCCTCTGCTTTCTCTGATTCTTGCTCCATCTTGTCTAACACCTCAAAAGTATCGCTGACGAGGGATTCACCCAGATTGGGGACCACATTTCCCTCATTGTCAGCATACTGAGGGTAGTGCTCGGCAGTGACATCTTCAATCTCGATTTCATCAACATCGTTGAGCTCTTCGTCACTGGTCGAGTCGCATGTCGGAGCATCTTTCACTATCTCATCTGGATTGAGCTTGAAGATCTCTGCGAGTTGCTCGTTTGATAGGTCGTGAATTATTTCCCCTTCTTCAGGGGTATAACTCACCGACCTTCTTACAATCCCTTGCAGATCAAGAATCATTGTTAGCTGAGTCTTGACCTGCTGAAGGGGAGCAACATCAAACTCATCCCTTTGGTAATTTGGATCTGTTTGATTTAAAACATTCAACACATCAATCAATTAGTAATTAATCCAAACAGAAATGCATTAAACTTAATATAAACATTGAGTACATAGGTTTAAATACATGATTCAAATACAAAAGTAATTAAATACATAAACATCTAATCTTTACTTTTGTCCTGGATCATCGTCTCGTCACTTGGTGGAGCAGAGGAAGAAGCTGGTTGGTCTTGTCTGTTCTTGGACCTCCTCTCTTGACCTGAAGCAGAGGCCGATGCAGCTGCATCCCCTCCTTCTGCATCATCATCATCATCCTTCTCCTCTGTCCTTTCTTCTTCATTCTCCTCATCCTCCTCAGTCTCATCCTCATCATCATCTTCATCATCATCATCACCATCATCTCCGTCTCCCTCTTTGATCTTCAAGGGCTCCTCCTTAGATCCCTTTAGCTTTAACATGATCGTCTTCTTCGCCTCCTCCAACTCCTCTATCTTTTTGGTAGATGTGACACTATGTGCTTGGAGTTGGGCTATCTCATGGCTCTGAGCAGCCATCTGTTGGGCCTGCTCCTCTATCACTCGAGCCTGCTCTGCAATCTGGTGAGACTGTGTAGCAGTAAGGTCAGCAAGCTGGCGGATCTGAGCTGACTTCTCCTCATCAGCAGCTAATAAGCGCATCACCATCCTGTTGAGCACAGACAGCTGTTCCGCTACCCCAATTGGAGGTAGAGGTAATCCATAAGTATGAGAGGGATGGGCTGAGGGTCCAGCTTGGTAGGTAGTGGTGGTGGTGGTGGTGGCTGTAGTGAAGATGGGGCTGGGTCTGTGAAATGGTGGAGGTGATGTGGGAGTGAAAGATATGGTGGTAGATGGAATCTGTCTAGTGGTGGGAGGTGTGGTGGTGGTTGTGGTAGCTGTGGTGGTTGTGGTGGTGGATGGTATGGCTGTGGAAGTGGTAGTGGTGGTGGTAGCAGTAGTGGCTGTGGTGGTAACGAAGGTCAACCGTCTCTTCTTCTTCTTCTGACCATGGGGCTGAGCCATCCTTTTCCTCCTCGTTCCCGTCGAGGTGGATGCTCCCCCTACAACCCTGCTAGCTGACTCCGGTGCATAACTCGGATCAGTGGCTGTCTCTTCTGAGTCTCTTGGGCGTTCACCAACCGCCCTTAGCCCATATTCTGTGGGAACAACTTTGCTTCCCACAGTTCGTGTCAAGGGCTCCTCGTCTGACTCCTCTTCCTCCGCATCAGGAACAAAATCCTGATGGAAACCAGCAGACTCGGCTATGTCTCCAGCTGGGGCGGACACTGGAGGTATAACATCAGAAACTGTGCCTCTCGGTGGAGTAGGCATATCGTCCCCAGCGTCCCCACTATCGTCATCATCTGAATCGTGCTCTGGGAGCAGTAGCCTCTCGTCATCAGAATCACTGTCATCATGACGCCATTTGCGTCTCCCCGGCGCCACATATCTCTCATTGGCCAAATGGCCAATCAACCTCTTCACCTGGGGCTTCACCTGCTTGCCCCTATAAACTCTCATACGACCTAAAGTTGTGTCATCCATAATCTCCAAAGCAACTGCATCATGACTCTCCTTGGGAAGAAGTGGCAGCTTCTCGTTGAAGATCAGCTGAAGAAACCTAGGGTACATACAAAACCCCTCCTTCCCCTTAGCCTCCAAGTTCTCCACCAGATAAGAAAATATCATACTAGAAAAGCTGAAAGGGTGGTTCAGCACCAGTGCCACGTAGGCATTCTGAATCTGGTCTGATAAGTCATCGAACCCACCCCTCCTCGAAGCGATGCACTTAAGGATCACATGCGCCAAGTACTTGTACTGGGGGCACATGTTGCTCTTGTTGAGCACACCTGAGTTTATGTCCCCAGCGTACTTGATCCTGAGGAAGCAGCCTCTCACAGTCAGTGGATGTAATCTGATGGGGTGATCCGTGTCATCTCCAAACTCAAGAACTCTCTGGATATCAGCAGCTGTAACCTCAATATCCTGACCCAGAATGGAGCTCCGTATACTGTACGGCTCACGAGAACGATCCACGGAGGCATTCTCCCAGAATGCCTGGTGTAATGACCTGTAAGGGGTGCACGGTGTAGATACAGCCTTATGTATCCGGGAGCGTCTAAGGAAAGCTATAATCTCTGTGAACTCGGCCCCAATCCGAGTAGTATGATCCAAGTGAGCACATATGTTGTGCTTTGGATTAATGGACCATCTATCAGCCATTTTCCTGAAACACAAGACAAAGAACCATTAGTACATAATACATCAAAATTCAGTTCTAAGTGTAATGTTTAAATTCATTCTGATTCATTCGTGCGAATGAATCATGCGACTGAAGTCAGTCGGTTGTCCTTTCATGCGACTGAGCTCATTCGGTTGAATGTGACATGCGACTGGGTTCAATCTGCTGACTGAGTCTGCGATTGGTTCAGTCGGCCGACTGAGCTCATTCGCATGGTTCATTCGGCCGATTGACCCAATCGCAAGTTTCAATCGTGCGATTGGAGTTCATCCGGACGACCAGTCGCCTGTCCCATAGTTCAGTCGCCTGTGATTCGAATCTTGATCAAAACAAGTGATTTAACATGGGTTACCGGTTCAATAGACTCGCCATTTAGTCACTAATAACCTATTAAACTTAATTTTAACATTTTGCATAGTTTAGGTTGGTTATTAGGTCATTTATAGTCCATTTCTTGTTTTCATTCGAATATCACCAAATTAGGGTTCCATTCCTTCTGTTTTCGGTGCGATATCAATGCTATCTACCTGTATATAAGTCAACGAACGTCAGAAGATCAACAGCAATGTGAAAACAAGGTCTAGAGAAATTTTGGCAGAGTAACGGGATGAAGTGCGATTTGGGAGCGATTGGGAGTGATGAGTAAAATGCGATCGACTGTGGCCCTTTAAATACTGAAACTGAGTTCAATCGGCCGACTGGCCTCATTCGCTCAGTTCATTCGGGCGACTGAGGCTCAATCGTGCGATTGGCCCAGTCAGTCGCATGCCGTTGACCGACTGAGGTTCAGTCGGTCGACTGACTCAATCGTGCCCTTTCATTCGCACCTTCAGTTAACCGACTGAGTCTCAGTCGGTCGACTGATTCATTCGCCCCCTTCCATTCGGTCAAATGGATCATTCTGATAAGCCATTTGGGTGAATGACTCAATCTCATGTCCAGTCGTGCGAATGGGAGCCATTCGCATGGTTGGTCCATACTCATGGTCCAATCGTGCGAATGGGTCACACTTAGTAATTTTCTGCCATTTTGAACATTTTACATTTAAAGCCCTTTTAATTTTTGAGATTAACATTATGAGCATTTGATCATCTCAGACATGATCATTTTAACTTGAAAACTTTATGATCACCTCAGACGTGATCCTTTTAACCAATTTAGTCACCTCAGACGTGACTCTTTTAAACACTTTGTCACCTCAGACGTGACCCTTTTAAACTTTGAAAACACATGTGGTCATCTCAGACATGACCCTTTTAGTGAATTTATCCCATACTGATTTTCATAATGTAGTCCGACTAACAAACAAACTAAAATGACTAAACAAATTAGAAGATTTAAACTAAAGTACAAAAATGAACTTGTTTTTGGCTTTTTGTGAGAGATAAATCCTAAGATAGAAATCTACGGGATTTGGTTCCGGAATAGGCAGCTTCAACTTAGATTGACCACACCTGTACCAATTCAATTTTGGAATCATACAGGCAAGTCAAATCATTTGGGACTTGTTATCAAAACCTTTTGATGCTCAATTCTTGGTTTTCATCCAGAGTCGTTAGCAACTTTAGGAAATCATACTGGAACTCTTAGATTACCACATTGATTTGAACTTTCAAGAATTGCAGCCACAATGATTGTCAATATGTTTGTCCTCTTAAATCCATACACAAACTTTTGACACAAACTGGTGATAGTTTTAGGTTTAATTATTTCAACTAACATTCGTGGATCCCACACTTATATGGTAATCAACATTCCTCAGGAGCTTTTGAGCGGTCTACGGGTATTTTTACACACAAAAAAGAAGAGACTATTCTTAGAGCTTTCAAAGAGAAGCCAATCCTCAGGTCAGTGCCATCGCACAGCAGAGAGGCGGCAAACAACAATGAATTCTAGAATATCTAGGTTATGCTTATCCTCAGGTCAGTGCCATCGCACAGCAGAGAGGCACACAACCTATCTTCTTGTTAGAGCAGCTTAATTTTATTTTGCACAAAATGCACCAACAACATAAGTCATTAGCTTGATAGCATTTGTCTTTCATTTTTTTCGTGCTTTGCTCTATTTTTGGTCATCCGCACACATTCGTGGCGTTTACATGCTCATTACCCCTTATTGGAATATTGTTGATTGTGTTAACCAGTGATAAGATGGAAGCCCACAGTCAGTTGAACAACTTAGTTTGTTCTTGAGATCACCAGTCAGGTCTAATCATCTATTGTGTTGAATCTACCGACATATCATTTGTGGTCTAGCAACCTCTAGGTCTACTTTCTTTGTGTTACCTTAGTAGTTGCCAGTTTTTCTATCATCTTCCCTTTTATATTGCTTAGACTACACAGACTTATACTTTGAATTTTTGCATCTTTTCTAAATTAAAATTTTTAAAGTCCCTCTTGATTTGTTCCTGTGTACTATCATTTTCCAAAGGGTTTGAATCAGTATCACAGATATGATCTACCTTATATCAGCTTTCCACTCCTTCTCCCTCGTTTTTTTTTAATGTTACTTGCTGACTTATTCTCCCCCTAAAATACTAAAATCATAACTGATTAATTATTTTAGGATTTTAATAAACAGCAGAATAACATGAGTTTAATTTAAACAGACTAAAATAAACAAATAAAATAAAATAAAAAAGAAAATTAACTAAACTACATCGGACTACTCATGATCATCATCAGGAATAACATCACTTTTCTTTTTAACGCCGTTGACCTCTAACAGATATTGAAAACGTGGTTTATCAAAAGCTTTAGTATAGAGGTCAGCGCGTTGAAAATCAGTATTAATTTTTACCACATCAATTAAGTTCTTTTCAAAACAGTCTCTTATGAAATGGTATATAATACCGATATGTTTGGTCTTAGGATGTTGGACCGGATTGTTAGTTACTGCAATTGCAGCAGAGTTATTAACAATAATAGGAGTAGAAGATAACTTTAAACCGTAATCCCGCATTTGCTGTTGAATCCAGATGATTTGTGAACAGCAACTTGCAGTAGCAACATATTCGGCTTCATAGGTTGACAATGCAACCGATGTCTGCTTCTTACACTGCCAGGTAACTAATCTTCTCCCAAAGAATTGACACCCTGCTAATGTAGACTTGTAGTTCATCTTGCAGCCCCCGTAATCCGAGTCACTATACACCGTGAGCTCAAAGTCATCATCATGAGGATACCACAACCCAAGTGTGGGTGTACCCTTCAGATAACAAAAAATCCTCTTGACCACGATTAGATGGTTGACCTTAGGCTTAGCCTGATATCTAGAACATAAACATGTAGCATACATGATATCAGGTCTTGAGGCAGTGAGGTACATGAGGGATCCAATCATTCCTCGGTACATCGTGGCGTCCACTAGATCTCCATTTTCATCAGGTGCTATATCGTGATTGGTAGCAAGTGGAGTCCCAGCAGCAGAAGCATTCTCCACTAGATCTTATTTTTATCATGTTTCAGGAATACCTCAAGTATGTGATCTACTCTTTGAAGCTTGCACATCTAGGAATGGACTTAGATAAATAGATTAAATAAGAATGACTTGTTACATTCTATGTTATGCTTTTAATTTCTTTGAGACTATGCTTGTAATGCTACAGTTAAAACTTATGTTTAAATTATATTTGGATTATTAATAGCGTTATGTGGCTGTGAACGATCTTAACTCTCACTCCTCGACGTTTCCGCCGTCAAGGTTGGGGTGTGACATGCACGGCGCGCCAAATGGTTCGAGATACTCCAAATTCGGTTTGCGTCTTTGTAGTAGCTCGTAACATGTCTTTCTGTGGCGCTTTACAATCAAAACTCGATTCAGTGTATAACATGCATTAGCCACTGCCTCATTCCAGAATTGGATAGGCAGTTTCGAGTCTGCTAGCATAGTCCGTGCGGTCTCTATCAAGCTTCTGTTCTTTCTCTCAGCAACGCCATTCATCTGAGGCGTGTAGGCAGAAGTGAATTGATGCACAATTCCCTTTTCCTTGCAGTAAGCCTCCATCCAACGGTTCTTGAATTCCGTCCCGTTGTCTAAGCGTACTTGTCTTACCTTCAGCTTGTAGAGAGATTCCAGTGTGGTTACTAACTCCTTGAATGACTCAAATGTTTCTGATTTGGACTTCAGAAATATTACCCAAGTGAACCTTGAGTAGTCATCAGTAACCACAAAACAGTACAAGTCGCCTGCAATGCTCTTTGTACTGACTGGACCAAACAGATCCATGTGAAGAAGTTCAAGAGGAAGTTCTATTGAATGAACTTTCTTTTCCTTATGAGACTTCTTTGTCTGTTTGCCTTTCTTGCAAGCTACACAAAAGTCAGGAAGCTGAAAGTTCTTGACATTGACTCCTCTCACTAGATCCTTCTGGATCAAGTGATTCATCTTCCTTTGACTAATGTGTCCCATTCTCCTATGCCAAGAGATGGAATCCTTCTCAGTAGCTTTAGATAGAAAGCACTGAACCTCATGATCCGTTGTAGAAGCTGTTGACAGATCCAAAACATAAAGGTCTTTATATCTTGAAGCTGTCATCAGAACTTGATCCTCTGGAATCATGTAGTCTTTCTTCAGCACGTAACACTTCTTGTTGTCGAAGATGACTTTAAATCCCTTATCACAGATTTGGGAAACAGAAAGTAAGTTATTTTGAAGTTGTTGAACGTAGTTCACCTTATCAAACTTAACTTTCTGATTTCCCACTTCTCCCTGAGCTGTGATATAGCCTCCCTTGTTTCCAGCAAACGAAACATGTCCTCCTTTTATTTGCTTGACGTTTGATAAAAGAGCTCTGTTTCCTGTCATGTGCCTGGATGCTCCGCTGTCTATAATCCACGTGTTTGTTTCAGCACTGTATCGAACACCCTGCACATACAAAGTAAAGGATTAGTTTAGGTTAGGAACCCAAGCCTTTACTGGCTTGGGTTTCCCAGAGGCATCACACATCATGAATTCCACCCATTGACCCTTAGAGGATGAGGGTAGCTCTGGTTCCTTCTTGTCATCATTATCAGACACAGAGGATGACTTCTCTTTCCATAAGCCAGATTTGTGCAAGGCCTGTTTGTGATAAACAGTCGACTGGCTGACAGGTTGAACTTTAGGTTCACTAGTTCTTCTAGGTGGAGTTAAAGAACTCCTCTTAGAAGACCTAGGTTTTGAGTCCTGAAGTTCAATCTTCTTCCTAGGTGTCTGATAGTAAGGACAAAAGGAAGCAATGTGTCCATATTCTCCACAGTTGTAGCACGACCTGCTATCAACTTTATGATTAAACTTTCTTTGTGGAGACGTGTGTGACGCTCTAGTAACATCACTCAATTTAGGTTTTGACTCTGGTTCTTTTGATGTTTTCTATGGTTTAACAAAGGTAACTGTTTTAACATGTTTAACATCTTTCTCCTTTTGGTTAACTGGTTTTTGACTTGAAACATGTGAAAGATTAACACTAGAAGTCTTTTTAGGTTCTGATTTGACTCTGTTTGACCCTGACTTTAAGTTAACCTTTTCAAATTCCTTTTCCAGATTAACACAAGGCATTTTACCTTTTGCCTTTGAAGTGGCCTCATTTTGTTTGTTTCCAGATCCAATAGATGAACATGAGGAATCTGGATCACTAACAAGAGGAGTAGACACCATGTGATCCTTGATGGGGTTATTATTAATTGGTCTAGTCTTAGTGTTCATCAAGGTCTCAGGTGGTGGTGAAACCACTTTATAACCCAATCCCTCCCCGTTGTTTCTTTCTCTCACTAAGTGTTGGACTATGTGTGATGAACTTGTCCAATTGTGCAGTTTCTGTTTTAATGAGTTTACTTCTACTTCTAGAACTGCCTTTTGCTTCTTAGTGTCTTCTATGGAGTTTAGATAGTACCTAATGGCATTAGCTTGGTTAAATGCAACTACTTTGGTTTCCCTAAGCTGTTTAGTCAAAAGGTCTATCTTTTCTTTGTAACTATGCTCATTTTGTTTTAATACTCTATTAACCTCAATGCACAGTTGCAAATCTTTTACTAAGTTATCATTATGATCTAATAACCTAGCAAAATTTTCATCTATGCTATTTCTAAAAGTACTACAATCAGAACAAGCATGATTATCAAACATTTGGTCAGTGGTACTTACCTGAGTTGGTTCAGAAGAGTTAGCCATCAACGCAACATCAGATGTCTCTGGTTCTGGTGATTCTGTCTTTGCTGTGGTAGTCTCCTCTTTAGGGTTGTAGCTGACCT
The DNA here is from genome assembly GCA_025215565.1 of Flaveria ramosissima. Taxonomy (NCBI): domain Eukaryota; kingdom Viridiplantae; phylum Streptophyta; class Magnoliopsida; order Asterales; family Asteraceae; genus Flaveria; species Flaveria ramosissima. Next base: position 8,661,414 of record CM046034.1, read on the forward strand.
CAGTTGCAGTTGTCTCTTCAATATTTGACATCGCTATCTCAACTGCTAGATCACCTTCACTCGCGGAATCATCGTCAATGTCTTCTACACTTGCAATGTTTGATTCCCCTGGAGAGACAAACCTAAAGCTCCAATCCTGTCCTTCATCATCATAAGCAGTCAAGGCTTTTGGATCCTTGCTTGATGAAGTAGAACTAGTAGCTTGCTTGTCTTGGCGAGTGAATGACGAGAATGGGTTCCCGTTACCCGTCTTCTTTGGCTTAACACATTCTCTCTTTTTAGTGCCCCTTCTCTCCACAGTTAAAGCAGGTCACTTTACTCTTGTCAAAGCCAAATGTGGTATCCTTAGTAGCTACCAAGTTATGTCCGGTCTTTTTCACAAACTTCTTCGCCCTCCGGACAGCACTAGATAAGGCCCACATTATGTCCATCCTCTCCAGCTCCATCTCGTCCACCTGTTCGTAGTCCTCGTCTGCCAGATGGAAGTTTCCAATCTTCCCAACAACAAGTCCATCATAAAAATGAACCACTGCAGCCAAAAGATCCATGTGTTCTCGAGCTACTTCCACAGTCACATTACCGAGGTTCTCGGTCTTCAGTTTAGTAGCATTTGCTTCAGATCCAATATAGTGGGTACAAGAAGACCCCGACGTGTCTGATCCTGAAGGAGAAGCATGTGAAGGACTCGATGAGCTAGACACAAAAGCAGTCTGGAGAGGTGCTCCAGATGTCTTAGCTTGAGGCGTGGCATTGTACAAAGCTGGATTCTGAGTGTACGAAGACTTCTGAGCTCTGTACTTCATCCTAAGTGCTTCTTCTCGCAACTTTAGAATGAAGTCATTGATATCCAGCTTTGCCAGCATTTCATTCTGTCTCAGGTTAGACACGAATGAAGCCCACTTTTCTGGCAATCCGTCTGCAAAGTTAGTAACTTTTTCTTCCATGGTAGTAGCCACCCCATGTGTATGCAGTTCACTCATCAGATGGTAGAATCTATCTATAACGTCGTCCAAACTCTCGTTTCCCATCGATGAGAAGTTATCGAATTCCTTCTTTAACTCCTTAGCCTTGATTGCCTTCAGCGAAGCATTCCCGTCGTACCTCTTTTCCAGCTCATCCCAAAGTTTCTTGGACTGCTTATTTTCTGAGTACTGGTGGAAAATGTCTTTGGGGATAGACTGTGTAATCAATGCATAAACTCTCTTCTCTGCATTATATTTAACTTTCTGCGTGTCTGTCATCCCTCCTAACGTAAGCTTTACTCCATCTGCTCCCACCGGCGTACTATACCCAATCTCGATAGCTTCCCACAGATTCGGATCCACTCCATTGAGGTGATCTCAAAACGTTGTTTCCAGTGGGGAAACTCATCTAACGTTAAGAGCTTTGGTGGTTTATTATGATTACCCACCTCACTCTCAAGTAACAGCAGGTTCTGGATCCTAGAGTCCTTTCCAGCAGTAAAGGCTGACATTTGATCTTCCATGGCGAATAACTTTAAGTCTAATAAAACAAACTGTCAACTGGTGCGACTGAAGGATGCGATTGGTCTATCCGTGCGTATGGACTATGTGACTGGTTCAATCGTGTGGCTGAACTAAGCGATTGGTTCAGTCGTGCGAATGAAGCTGATGCGTATGAACACTGCGAACGAATGGTTCAATCGTACGAATGGAGATGCGACTAGGTCCAATCGTGCGTCTGGGCTATGCGAATGAAGTCCAGTCGTGCGAATGGCTCACTCGTGCGACTGAAGCTGCTGTTTTGCGAAAATTTCTAGGTTAAACGTGTTTTAGCCGTAAAAATTCGAAATTTCGCAAGGTCTAATCGCCTAAGTCCGTAGAAACCAAACTTTGATGAGCAGGAACGTCCAAGATCACTTTTGACACAAAAGATTGCGTTTTTAGTGCAAAAACACAAACTTTTTATCAATCTTGATTGAATCACACGTAATCAAGAGCCAAAGCTCTGATACCACTTGTTAGGACCTGGTATTTGAACGAAATACCTAGTGATTAGCGTGTAAACCAGATCAAATAGTGCGGAATCCTATTTGATTGGCGATCCAATCAGTGAGAACACACGAAGAATCAATAAAGAATTGAATCTAACGTTAGAAATCGATTAGGAATCGATCTAATGTGTTCTGTGAACTTGGAGAACGAATTGGGAGGCTTCTGGACGGCTAGGGTACGTCTGGAGTCGAAATAGAATGAATGCTTACGTTTTTCCACGAATTGGGTTGTATTTATAGGTTAGTATTGTTCATTCGGTCGACTGGACCATAAGTATGGTTCAGTCGTGCGATTGAACCATGCGGTTGATTCATCCGCACGACTGAGTGTTCAGTCGTGCGACTGAGCCAATCTTATGTGTCAGTCATACGACTGATCCAGTCTCCTGGTTCAGTCGTGCGACTGAGTCAATCGTATGAAGTTATTCATGCGTGTGGTCCATTCGCATGGGCCATTCGCATGAGAACTTCATTATTTTAAGTTTGAATGTATTAATTAATATAACATTATGTGTAACCATTCAAACAACCATAAACCTAATTAACCAATTCAATATCGACTCATTAATGAAATATTAGACATTACAAATCACAAACCATCAATATCATTTCATTAATCATTTCAAATTACATCAGAATCAGATAAACAAGATCTATTACATTTCATATCATGATCTAGGGACATACATGTATCAACAAATTTCAAGGTACTTGTATATATTACTTCTCAACTAAAAGTATTACAAGACTCTTACGAGCATATTGCATGAGTTACAATGAGAAACTATCTATATACTAGATCCTACAGTCGGATATACTTTGATACCAACTGGAAACCTATGACTAAAGCAAATACTACATTGCCAAAGACAATGTATCTTAGATAAAATATTATCTAAGATATGGTAGTCATGACATGTCCATGACTTACCTTTTGTCACCAACTAAAGTTGGTAACTGTACCAACTGATAAGGAATGAATAGTGGAATAAAGTATGGTCAACTACATGGGCGTGGGAAAGCGCCATGCAGCATCTCAGAGATTTGCAGCGGAGTGTCAGAAGGACCATACTTATGTCCACTGGTTCAAAGTAGGTTCTTCCGAAGGTTAACTGGCTTCGGAAAAACAAGTTCTTCCGAAGCCACTTATACTTCGGAAGAGGCTACTTCTTTCCGAGGCTTGAGACATTCTTCAGGTTTTCATACTTCGGAAGTCATTGTCTTGAATTTTTCTAAGTGTTGAACTTCGGAAGAAAGACTTTATCTTCGGAAGTTGGAGTTTCTCTTCAGAAGCTCCTTCAGACTTAACCTTCGGAAGCTCTGTTTTCGCCTTCGGAAGTTCTTCATCAGTTGCACCAAAATTTGTCTAAGTGTTTGTTTTGGTTGCACCAGCATTACTTGATCCAACACTATTGGAGATAGGGCCGTTCACAAACCAAACCGAACCGAACATAGGTCAGCTCGAACTCTATTTGCTTACAAACAGAGCACTTCGGTTCGGTTTTGAATTTACAAATTTGAGCGAAAAGTTAATGCTTGAACTCGGTTTGATTTATACCTCGAGAACTCGATTACGCTCGGTTTAGCTCAGTTTTAGATCATCATGTAGTACAAAACTACAAATTACTATATTTAAGAGTTTCAACTTAACTTAACAAAGTACAAAACTACAAATTGGAGTTGAAGCCAATTACTTGAAGAATATGAAGATGATGAGTGTCGGTTAGTTGCTATAGGTGATTGTGATTAGAGGAACTTAAAGCAAAGGAGCAGTCGGTGGTAAAAACGTATGGGCTCTTGCCTAACTTTAGGATAAATGATTAACAGACAATTCAATTTGAATTATAATTATAAAAAAATTAATAACAAACATTATATATATATATATATATATATATATATATATATATATATATATATATATATATATATATATAACAAAAATTAAATTAAAAATAGATTCAAGTGAAACCGAGCAAACATCGAGCGAGCATACCTTTTATCGTGCTTGGTTTGTTAAAAAATTGAGCACGGGTCGTTTACAACCAGGCGAAATCAAGCTAGCACATTTCCAAGTTATGTTCAAACGAGTTTCGAGCGTCAAGATTTTTGAACAACCCTAATTAGATACTCACAAATCTATCCCTGTCGACAACATCAAGAAAAGTTTGGTACATTCAATCATTCTCGTTACTTGTTAGTCCATTTGGAGGATAAGAAACAATATAATCTTTAACAAGGAAAATGTATTCACGAATAATCTTTTCATTAGAATAAATAAAAAATTTGCTGGTCAATGATGACGTGTGACCCGAGCGACGAAAATAAAAGAAATATGAAAATGACGTCGGAAATAAAAACTCAAACTCTCGTTTCCCTTTCATCTACATTGCTCCGATCATGTCCTCTGAAACCCTAATTTCACACCTCAAAACCCCAAATTCACCTCTCAATTCCCCCAAACTCCTTCACCTACCTCCACCACCACCACCACCACATCATCCCACCGCCTTACATTCAATGTTTTCCTCCGCCAAATCATCCAAATGGCTCCACCGCCTCCGTGCCTCCAGAGGATTCCCTGAGTCCGATCACATTGACCTCGACCACTTCCTCTCAACATCTCTTCACAAAATTGATCCTATAATTGATCCTGTAGTTGATCGTATAGATTCTACACTCACCCCTAAAACACCCCTGCCGGAGGACAACCTCGTGGCTGAAAAATGTAATGATGATGATGATAATGGAGCTACACACGGGCGTGATTTGATAACCAATGTGCTTTCGGACCTCTTTTACATGGGAGAGTTTGAGGATCGATCGAGTGTGAAGAGGAAAAAGAGTTGTCGGAAGCAACCATGCCCTAGAATCTGTGTTGTATCGAACGATTTGGATGTTCAGAATGTGGCTGATGGAAAGGAGAGGGGTTCTTCGGCGTTGACTTTGAGCAGTAGGCGTAAAGTTAGGGAAGTTAAGCAGGTGAGTGAGTGTGTAGAGGAGGAGGAGGGGAAATGTCGGTGGGATCTTTCGGCGTATTCGCAGACGGAGGTTACGGTTATTGATACGAGTGTTGCGTGTTGGAAGTTTGAGAAGGTGTTGTATAGGAGGAAGAATGTGTGGAAAGTTGGGGATAAGAAAGGTAAGGGTTTGATGAGTGGTGATAGGAAGAAGAGGAAAGAGAGACTGAATGAGGGTGGTGGTGATGTGCAGAAGAAGAAATTGAAAAAGAAGTTGAAATTGTGCAGTTCATTAAAGTATGTAGATAAGGAAGAATCCGTGGTTCCATCAAAGTTCGATCAGGTAGAACTCTTTACTTTAAACTTTTGAATTGTGTTGCTTTTTACTTAGGAAACAGCAGCAATAGTGTGTGCACTTGCACCAGATTGTTAGGATATTATGCCACATCAGTTATGGATGTTGTAAAAATGGCTGGGTGCTATCTAGTCACTCATTATATATCACTGTATATCAGTTAGCAATTTGCATTCTTTTCTGGATGACAATGTTTTCTCCTTATATTAAAAGAGTAGTATCTTGTTTTTGCTTTAGACCATCACTAGCCTCATTGTTAACAGTTTGTTTCTTTTGTGTTTGTACATCAAGTTGCTGTTGAAAAGGTCACCATAGTTTGTTTACAACAAGAGTGAAGCATATGGGTTGAGCAAGATAAAGCTGATTGTACTGAATTTTTTAATGGTAATGTTATGTAGGGACGCGCCCAAGGTAAGGAGGTAGCAGCAAATGAAAAGAAACGGGATAGTTGTAGCCAAGTACAAGAAAAGAGGCACGTGACTTCATATCATACATAGTTTCTTGATAAACATATGAATGCAGGTTAACATACCTTTTTTTCCCCTCATGTTCTTATGGACATTTTTTTTGCAGTTTATGCAAGAAACAAATAGATGAAGGTTCATCTGTCATTCTTATTAAAAGCATTCCAACAACAAACAAAAAGAATGTGTTAGATGTTTCAAGCAGTGGTGTGAAATCTATGCAGAGATAGCACATATCAACGTAGGTTCTTCCATAGGTGAGTTCTTCTCTTGTCATGTTCTTTTCAATCAAACATTTAAACCCTCGTGATGAGAAGAAATTGCATATTTGATTCTGTTTTTCGTTTACATAAACACTTTGTAGAGTTGTGGCTTCCAATTTTACACATCTTGATATTCAGTGTTTGATTTTGGACAAGGGGGTCAAGATATAAGGCTTAACAACTGAGCCGAATTATGGTTGCTCGGTAGTCCTACTTCCCTCCAAACCATATAACAACTGAGCCAAATTATGTGACATGCGACTGAATCAAAGAAAATCAATATGCCCAGCATTGCAACAACTTGAAATTTCTGATCCACTTTGCACATCTTGAGACAACCTTGAATTAAAGAAAATCATACAACTTCAAGACTCTGCATTAAGGTCTTTATCAAAATGAAACATAGCATCACATGTTAAATTATTATGTATTAAAATTTACCTTGCTAAAGCGGTTTCTGCAATAATTTATCATTTTATTCTGTAAATAAAAGTATGGTATTAAATTTATTTACTTGGTGATGATTAGGAACTAAGAAGTTAACAATCTGGTCTAACTTTATCATAAAATGATTTAACAATTGCATAAAATCAAGTATCTATACATATACAATCTCTGCATTGGGGCTCTACAAAATCAGGTAGCCTACTGTGACTTTGTGACTTACAGAAAATGGATAATAAGCTGCAAATATATCAGGAAAATGTCTCTCTGAGACTTACATGGCCAAAAAGGGTTCAAATTTAATTCAGATAATAGTGAAGTAAATATGTTAGCAGTTAGTTCTATTGTTAGCCAATTGGTCACAGAAACACAAAAACAGCAGTGATTTTGTGGGAAAACACCCCACGACTCTTATCTTTTTATTGAAATAAAAGACACACCAAAAACTCTTAGACAATAACCCTCTTTTATACTAATCCTAACCTTAATTACTAATGAAAACTCCACTCAAATACAGCTGGAATGACAGCCCATTCACAGCCAAAATATAAACATTAAATGCCTTAAATAAAGCTAATTAAAACTTACTAAATAAAACAAGCCTATCTTTAGACTGTTGACGATTCTCTCCCAAAAAACTTGCACATATGACCACAATTAGGATTAACTTCTAACATCTATTTCTACAATGTCAAGAACAAACACCATCTGTTTAAGCGTCAATGGTAGAATTTTTTGCGGCAAAACAATAGCTCCTTTTCTGAACAAGTGGGTATGAAATAACCAATATATTGACAGAAGTTTCTAAATAGTAGAAGACTGTCAGCTACCAAAGTTGCAAAACAGCATCAGATTAAGTAAACTGAAAATTACTCAAATATCCATAGTTTATAAAGGACAATTACCTATGTTTGCAATGCTCTTTCAACTCTAAAAAATTTATGAAGATACATGTGCAATAAAACTCTATGTTCAATCAAAATATGCACCAAAACAAGTAAACCCGAGGTGTATCAACAGTATTAGTAAATTTAGACTACAAATATGCCTGAAAACAGTGTTAATCTCTACTTATACTGGAATTCACAAATCTGACCAGAAACTTCTTATATGCAAAATCAACATTTTATACACCAAAATAACATTTTTTACAAAAGTAACAACCTATAGTTTTATGCCTCGTTACTTTGCTTTTTTCTTTTTTAACTCGACAGGCGCCTTCAACTTTCTTCACAATAGCCACTTGCTGCTTAACTCTTGCTCATTCCATAAAAATTATATTACCAACTCTTAAATTGGAAAGGAACCCAACTAAGACCGCTACTCCACTAAACTTAAGACTCTTTGTTTCATGTAGAACATGCATTATAACTGACCCATTACTACTGACCCACTACTTACCAAAAAAACAAACATGTGCTTAGTTAGAACCTACAGGCTAGACCCGTTACCCATTTGACCTGACTTGATCCAATGTTACCACAAGCTGGGTTGGTAGCTTGGGTAAGGGTTAATCAGCTGTAAATTGAGGCGATTGTATTGTTTGTTTGTATGATTATAAGTTCATTAGGGGTATGCAACTCATTTAATTAATTAGACATTTAGACGTGAATATACAAAATTTTTTGTCTGAAGGTTCTAGCTGCTTTTGTTAGTATGTCTTTTAGAGCAACTGGACTATTGGCTAGAACTACTTTTGTAATTGTATCTGTTGACTATGTCATTGTTTGCGGACTCGTGGGTAGATCTCTTTATTAAACTCATTTATAGAGTCTAAAGTTATGACTTGCTTGCGTAGGTCTGGAGATGGCGGGGAAAAACGACGGTAGCAACAACAGCAGCTAACATGGCACATAGATCAAAAGAGACCTGGTTCCCAATCATCTTGAGCTGGGTCTGTTCAGGTTTTTAACAAAACCTGTCTATGATTTTTCTTTCTTACGTGCAAAGTTGTAAGGAACTGCTAGTAGAAGATGGTATATAACCTAAGCTTTTGATCTGTGTTTAGATGAAATTATACATTTCTTTTGTAATTATAATTTTAGACATATATGACTTTAAGGTGCTTGATCACTAAATAAGACTATTTAAATTTATTTTAAAATATATTTTTAAAAAAATACTTTTAATTGATGTATTCAGTAAACTTGTAATTATTTCTGATATATCAAGTATTTGTGGGTCGATCCAATCCACGTGGCAGTAAGCTGATATGTTGGTTTTGATTTTGGGAATTTAGCTCAGAGACTTGCTAACCTGATATCTTTTTAGTGTAATCTCATTTCTATGGTAATTGTTGTGTAATGGCATTTATAGGTGTGGGAATTACAATTGATTAGGAACCAGTTTTTAGCCTCTTGATTTTAATTTAGTGGGTGATTGAGGTATCATGTGTCTCATGTTTGAATACTAGGAAAGGAAGTATGAAGATGAAAGATATGGAGTGTTCAAGACTACTGATTTTTAAAGTCTAATTGATGTTGGTGCTCAATTTATTTATAGTTTATAGTAGAGTGACCCGTGCTATGCACGGAATTATAAAATTTGAAAATGCTAATTCTGATGATTTATACGTTAGTATTAACCAGCTGTAAAAAATTCACACGTGAAACGTTGATAAACTGAAGTATAACAAAAATACATACTTTTAAAAATGAATCCTCAAAAAAAAAAAAATAATAGCGAATATGTAAATGGTAATTTTATTAAAGTTAATGTGGTATATTGTAAATTGGTTGAAAGAAAATAGAAGAATTTTTTTTAAAGTTTTAGAGATGAAGTGTAAATTTAATATATAATGGTTATAAAGTTAAGTATTTAAATAAAATAATATTTTATTAAAATTGTATTTACTTATAAAGTATATAAAAAATAAATGTAGAATTAAATATTAATTTAAAATATAATAAATAAAATAATACTCAATGAATTAAATGTAATAATCTAATGTGTATTAAATAATGTATTAGTGAAGAGAAATTTATTAAATGAGGATAAATTAGGAATTATTGAATTAAACACTTATACTACATCCTTACAAAAATGTTTCAAATATCTTACACTTTATGCAAAATGACAAATATATTCATTTTAAATGTTTTATATGTAGTATATAGATAAACGAGCCATCAAGATAATTTTTATTAACATTATATTATCATTACTTCCTTAATAATTAACATTATGTTGGGCTTTCAAGTGTTTTTCTACCCGGAAAAGGAAGAATAATGTATAACCTAACTTTATATGTAGTATATAGATAAACGAGCCATCAAGTTAATTTCTATTAACATTATATTGTCATTACTTCCTTAACAATTAACATTATGTTGGGCTTTCAAGTGTTTTTCTACCCGGGAAAAGGAAGAATCATGTATAACCTAACTTCATACCTTTCCAAATAATACATAATTCTCCCTCCCCCCTCCCTCCCTCTCTCTCCAATGAATTCAAGAATAATTAATAACTGAAGTGATGTTAAATTTCATCTTGAAAATGTAATACAAATTGAAAAACTAATTGTTATATTGATTTTTGAGGCAAAAAATGTAATATATCATAAATAAATAAAACCATAAACTTGTCCAGTTTAAAAACATCATAAAGATATTCATTTTAAAAGCACATAAATCATTTGGTTCTAAAACACTACAAAATTGTCTATTTCTAAAACATTATAAAATTGTTTAGTTATAAAACATTATAAAAGTGTTCAGTTTTAAAATACCATATATTTGCTTATCTTTTAAAAACCATACATTTGTCCAATTCTAAAACATCATGAAATTGCTCACTACCAAAACACCATAAAGCTAGTTATCATAAAGTTGTCAAGCTCTAAAATATCATAAAATGACCCGGTTATGAAACACTGTAAATTTATCTAGTTGTAAAAATCACCCCATTGTTTTTGAACTGGGTAACTTTATGATGTATTAAATGTTTTATGGTGTTTTTAATTAAACAATTTTATGGTCCTTTTGAATTGGATGATTTTATGATGTTTTTAAGAAGACAATTTTATAATGTTTTTTAAGATAGACAATTTTATAGTGTGTATGACGTGTGATTTATGATGATTTACAACTAGCCAATATTACAGTGTACAAAAACATAAATGTTTTATGTACACAAACATACGTTTTTTTAGATTTTTATATAGCAATACCATAACACACACATGTGTGTAGGGGATGCTTCAAATGAGAACTCATTTTTTTCATGATAACTCTAAGAATCAATACGAACCACTAGTTTTTAACGACAAAATGGTAATTGACAAAAACATAATTAAGAAAATTATAAAACGTTAAATAACATAAAAATAAAAAAAACACGAAAATGTTTCCCTCGTTCATAAAAAAATTATAAAAATTAAAAAGACAAATTCGTTTTTTTTACGAAATTCATTTTACACATGTGTAATATCAGATTTACACGTGTAAATCCGGTATTACACATATGTATAACCAATTTACACACATAAATAAAGGGTGGAGTATTTTTTTTTTAAATATATCAATATGGTACACGTTGGAAATGATAAACATTACTAAATTAGTGGTGAAATTTTTTTGAATAAATAATATCATAAAAAAAGTTATGATCGTTTTAAAAAAAGTGGAGTTAGAGTTTTCACAAAAAAAATGGTTCTCAAGATAACCTTTTTTTGTAAGAATTGTAGTAACCAATATGAGCCACACATTGAACATCAAATGCAAGTCACATGCCATTTCCATATGTGTGGGTGTACATATGTGTATATTAACGTTTATACATATGTTGATGTTTTATTTTTTAAATGGATTTACAAGTTACATTTGATAATATTTACTAACATTTTTTCAATATTTCTAGTTCTTTATTTTCTATCTTATACATGAAACCTTGTAAAACTTTGCATAACGGTGTAAAACTTTTTCAGGAAACGTAAGGTGCTAAGTAGTACTTTAACACATGTACACATGCTAAGTAGTATTTTACATATGATACTTTAACACACGTACACATATACACATGTGTAACAGGTACTCGTGTGTAATAGATAAATAATACATGACGACAAAGGTAGCATATTCTTGTGAAACCCATACATTCACAACTGATTATCATCTTTTCCAAGTCTAACTTAACCTTCATAGACAACAAATAAATAAGCTACACATGTGATAACAACATTTTTCACATATGTTCAGCAACACCAACACAAGTGTTATAAATTTTAATTCATGTGTATTGACAAAAAATGTAAAAAATTGACAACTTAAAAACTAGTGTCACAAAATTGTGGTTTAGGTACCTTAAAACCATTGATAACTGTTTGTTATGTATCGGTTTGACGAACGATCCAAACTAGAATATCATCTTCTTTATCAAGGTTGGTTATAAAAATTTTAATACATATGTTTGGTGATTAAAACATGTGTTAGAACAAATATATGTAACCTACACATGTTAGCCACCTTGTCTGCTCAAAAGTAAAACTTTAACTCTCCATCAACAATAGTAAACTCAAAAGAAAAGTTTAGTGAAACAGCAGCGCGCTCTTCCATCTTCTCCATGAACATTTAAGCATCTTGGTCCCAACTAATTTTAACAACTTTACAAAGTGTGTAGAGTATATATTACATATTTGTTAAAGTGTTTCATATAACACGTGTATTAAAGATTTCAGAAAGCTTCTGTCTAATAAAACATATCTTTACACATTTGAAAAAAATTGAGTTTTCATAAAGCTTCGGTACTTTCAAAATAAAAAAAAACACACATTTATAAGTTTTAAGTCTTTTTAGTACTTCACAACCACTTCAAAAATGTTTTGTTTTCATATTTTCAACCCTATGTAAGCAAATCATAAAACAATCATTTTGAGTTTACACAGATGTTTGTATATTTTCTCACTAAAACAAACATTAAAAAAACACACAAACCTTCCTTTTGATTTAATGAATAATTAATACGCAATGCAAACGGAAGATGATCGATATACTCATCCATTGAACCAACATACGGTGCTTTCCCCTTATCCTTGGTTGGTATCTTCACCCGTCACTCTTAATTAGGAACCCTTTTTTATAGAGGTCATTCTCTTGGTTGATATAAGATTCTAGTATATGAAAACCACACGTGAACTATTTATAATAACGAGCCCTCAATTTCCACTATCCACAATCCAAACATTGTTATTCTTGTCATATGGATGTCCCTGCACATAATATGAGATAATTAGTTTTGATTAGAAACCCAAGCCTTGTTGGTCTTGGGTTCTTCCAATGATAGTGACATAATTGAACCAAAATTTATGCATGGGGGTTCAATGGATGTCTTTGAAAAGAAAGGTTTGGGCTGCAGCATCTTCCTTGATCTTTCATTCCATTCCTTGGTTGATCATGGAGGATGAGCTTGTTGGATCTTTTGCAGCTTGACATTCTTCCGAATCTTCTTTCTTTTCGGAAGAAGCCTTCACCACCTTTTCTTCCGAAGTAGTCTTCTTCTGGGATGGTCTCAAGGGGACTCTTTTATTCTTTTGAGTCTTGACAGCTTTAGCTTCCGAAGCCATTTTCCCTTCGGAAGAAGGACCTTCTTCCGAAAGCAACCTTGCTTCGGAAACAAGCTTTCCCTTTTTCATCACTTGAACCATTTGATATGGTCCAAATGAGAAACCTTTCCTGACTCTTTTTTTTTTTAACATTATTTGTATAATGTGTGCTAGCAGGATTGTAGTAACAATCTTTGGGCATGTGGTTTTGCAGACCACACATTATGCATGCAATGTTAATCTTTTGGGAATTTGAGGATTGCTGTTTCTTTTTCCTTTTCTCTTCATCAGCAACCTTTCCCTTTAACTTCTGATCCTTTGGTAGGACAGGAGTGCTGGTACTACACTCCTTTCTTGAATCAGAGTTTCCTACCACCTGGAATCCAGCTGAGATGAATACACTCTTTTGCTTTGGGTCTATCTTCAACTTAGACTCAACCACTTTCTTGGCAGTTTTTCTGGCTGCCTTAGCTTTGCTTCTTCTGGCTTTGGTGGCTAGGGGTTGATCATCACCGGTAGAAGTGGGTAAAATTATATGGTTCTTCCCTGTGATGGTCACCATGGTTGCATCACTCTTTGACTCATGAGAAGGTGGGTCAGCAGATGGAACCTCTTGCTCTTCAGTACCACACCTTGGTTGTCTTATAGACTCATAAGAGTGTGGTAGAGCAAATTCATTGGTTCCCAACCCACCTTTGTTTTGGTAACAAAGTTTTGAGTGAGAGGATGATGCAAGAATGGCTTGGAAGTTTTGCTCAAAATAGCATACTTCCTAGCTTGAGCCTCAGCTGTGACAAGCTGGGCTTGAACCTCAAACCATTTGGATATTAAATGCAGGATCGGGTTTTGTCACTTAACACTTGTAATTCTCTCAAACTCACTTATAATATCACTCAAACAAGATGAAGCAATGCTTTTAACAAGAGTTGATAATAATATAATAAGTAATCAAAGGAACAAGCAGGAGTATTTTCAAGGTACTTGTATATATTACTTCTCAACTCAAGATTACAAGACACTTACAAGCATGTTACAAGAGTTACAATGAGAAACTATATATACTAGATCCTACAGCCGGTTATACTTGATACCAGCTGGAAACCTACGACTAAAGCATATACTACAATGCTATAGTTAAGGTATCTTAGATAAAGTATAATCTAAGATATGGTAGTCATGACATGTCCATGACTTACCTTTTGTCACCAACTAAAGATGCCAACTGTACTTAACATAAAAAGGTAAACAATAGATTAAAGTATGGTCAACTACATGGCTTTTGAGAAAACGCCATGCAGTATCTCAGAGATTTGCAGCGGACTGTCAGACAGACCATACTTATGTCTACTGGATAATGGAAGTGTCTTCCGAAGCAGGGGTCGGTTCGGGTGGTTCGGGTGGCCAAACTCGTTGTGTAGTAAGCCAAATCGAAGCCCTTGTTGTTGTGCTCGTTTGTGTGAGTTCTAGGACCCCACTTTTACTTGTTTTTAACCGATTTTGGAGCTGGAAAGCATCAAAAACCCGTTTTTGTATGTGTGTGTGTTTGACCCATTTAGGTGTGATGTGTGTGATGCATTTAGAGTATGTTTCCCGGCTTGTGTGTGTTTGTATGGTGTTGTGGTATGCATTCCTAAGGTCTAAGATTGTTAATTTAGGCTTAGAATGGGCTTGGATGAGCTTGGAGGCCGAAAATGGCAGATTGGGTCGGGATGAACTCCATTCTGCATCAGCTAGGGCTAGGCGACCGAATGGAGGCCATACGGCCGATTGAGAGGCGATTGAGGTTCATTCGCACGATTGGGGTTCATTCGCACGATTGGGATTCATTCGCACGATTGAGGGTTCAAACGTACGACTAAGGGTTCATTCACACGATTGGGAGTCCAGTCGCATGGGGAGTCATACGACTGAGGGTCCAGTCGCATAGGTGCTTAGTCGCATGAGTCCATTCGCAAGAGGTCAGTTGCATAGGTGTTCATTCGCATTAGTTCCATCCGCATGAGGTCCATACGCACGACTGGATGTCCATTCGCATAGATGTTCATCCGTATGAGTCCAATCGCATGATGTTCAGTCGCATGGAGGCCATGCGACGGAAGGGTGTCCATACGCACGAATAGGGCTGTTGCACCCGAAGGAAAGTGTAGTTAGACTTCTGACTTTCGGGGAAAGTGCAGATGTAAGTATTGACGTAAAGGTTCCCGTAAGAGCATGTAAGATAACTGTTATGGCCTTAGAAAGCAAGTAGGGCATAATGATGATGTGTTGCATGTTTATGCATGATGCATGTTATGTATGTATGATGTTGCCCTGTATGACGTGATGTTGGTGCATGTTAATGTTCCTTAGTATGATGTATGTTTATCTTTCCTATGGCTTTACGTGTTATGATAATGAATGAAATGAAGTATTATGTAACGTAAAGTGGAAAGAAATGAAAAGTCTTGCATGTATCGGATATCGGGTCCTTCTTTGTGATCGACCATTTATGTAGAACCTCTACTGCTTACCTCTAGTACTGCGGCATACGCTCAGCTGTTCAATTATTGACTTCGGCCCAGTAGCTAAAATTATTCAGGGTGTAGCATATGGTATTGGTACGGATGATATCCGATGCACAAGTAAAGTTATATTGAACGAACGAATGAATGGATGAATGAAGGAGATAATAAAGATATTATCTATGCGTACGTATGATGTGTGATCATGCAAAAGTAACGAATGGTTTTAAATGAAAGTAAAGTATGTTTTATTATAAAACTAGAACTCACTCAGCAACGCTGACTTTTTATATGTTTTCCAGTTGGCAGGTAATGTTTGCTGAGGATGGCACCGCGAGGCTACTCAGCTCTTTTGGGATGACATCCATTTATAAAGCTTTTGTGATATAATGCAAACATGTATTTTGTAATCGGATAATGATGTATTATTTGGCAAAAGTGTTTATAATGAAATGAGATGTCATTTTTGAATGTTTCCGCTGCAATATTTTCATGAGACAAATGTAATTATATGTTTTATGTGCGATGAATGACCAACTGTAGGCGTCCTGGGAACGGGGCCTTACAAGTTGGTATTAGAGCCAAAGTTTAAGTAAAATGGGTAAATTTTCAAAATAAACCTTAACTTAAACTGAAAATAGGACGGAAAAGGGAATGGGATGCCAATCTGAGTAGCTGCGTGCCATCAGGTATTTTCTTAAAGTTAACCGGTTTTATGTGCACATGGTATGTGGTTATGTGTTGTATGTAGATTTAAATACTGATGTAGTCAGGACAGGTAATGCTTGGGGTATGAAGAGTAAAGTAAGTGGCTAATCACAACTGGCCACTGTAATTAGGGACTTACTATACTTGACATAAACTGAGTTGTTTCCTTGAATGACCGTGTTGGTGTTTGAATCTTTCAGTGTGAGTTAGAGAATGGCTGGAGGTAGATCTTCAAAAGCTTCTAGGGGTGGAGGCCGTGGCGGGCCTGATGTTGAGCCGCGAACCAAAAGAGGAAGGCCAAGGGTCGAAAAGGTGGTTCCTGAAGAAACAGAGACCTCTCATCCGGAAGCTGGGGATGAGAGTGCAAACCTGAGGGCCTCGGTAAAGGAGGCTGTTGTTGAAGAAGTACACCAGGTCATGCAGACAATCTTACCGTCTGTGGTGACCGAAGTCATTAAGGCAGTGAAAGAAGGAGAAAGAAAGGAAAGGAACACGTCTTCGGGGGAACAAGAGCAACCGGAGCCCAAAACGATTTTCTCTGATAATGAAGACGAGGAAGAAGAAGATGAGCCTGTGCGAGAGGTGGCACGAGGCTGTAACTATGGGGTGTTTATGAGATGCAAGCCCCCTACTTTCGACGGTAATGGCAATGTTGTCGCTGCTCACCGATGGGTGAGAGAGATGGAGGTTGTTCTCGACATCAGCGAGTGCCGGGAAGATCAGAAGGTGAAGTTTGCCACTCATTCATTTGTGGACTCGGCATTATGCTGGTGGGACAACATTGTCCAAGCGGAGGGTAATCGGGCAATCGGGAGAATGAGATGGCCCGAACTGAAGAAGATGGTGATTGAGGAGTTCTGTCCTCACAGGGAGATGGATAAGATAGAGAGGGAGTTCCTGCAGCTGGAGGCGGGAACCATGACACACCAGCAGTACACCACCATATTTAATGAAATGGCACGGTTGGTGCCGGATCAAGTGACGCCTCTGTCTCGGAAGATCAAGAGGTACATTCAGGGCTTACCGGTGGATGTTCGCATGCATATTATCGCCGCCCGGCCGAGCACGTTTAGGTCGGCGGTCGATTTGGCCAGAAGGCTATATGATGAGCGGGAAGTGGTGGTGACTGAAGCAAATAAGAAGGGTGGTGGTGATCGGAACTGGAATGAGAGAAGGTTTGGTCGGGGTGATGCCTCGATGGGGAACAAAAAGGCACGGATGGATGACTGCCGCGTGGTCACACCGGGAGCGGGATCGAGGAGGTGTGGCAAGTGTGGAAAGGAGCATGCGGGAGAATGTAGGATGGGATCGAATGTGTGCTTCAAGTGTGGGAAGACAGGGCATATGGCAAAGGATTGCCTGGCGGGCAAATGTTTTAACTGTAGGGAAACTGGTCATATGAGCAGGGATTGTAAGAAGCCGAGGGCTGAGGGTTCCGGGGCGAAGAGGACAGGAGGTGAAGGACCGAGGGCGAGCGCCAGGGCATTCACCATGACACAGGAGGAAGCTAAAACGGACCCTGATGTCGTGCCCGGTACGTTTCTGGTGAACCAAACTTTAGCTTTTGTGTTATTTGATTCAGGTGCTAGTAAAAGTTTTATTTCTGCTGCTTTCTGTGCTAAGCTGCCTGTTAGTAGTAGACGTGTTGATGCGCCCTTTGATGTAGAAACTGCCATAGGTAAGTCTACCAGGATTTCTGAGATGATAGAGAACTGTGATGTGGAGCTAGAGGGTCATAAGTTTCCTGTTAGACCGTTTGTGATGACCTTAGGTGGTTTCGATTTGGTTCTTGGGATGGATTGGTTAGCGGACTACGAGGCGAACATTGTGTGTCGCAAGAAGATGATTCAGTTGTCAGCGCCCGACGGTAGTTCAGTGATGGTGTATGGGGATCGGATTACTACGATTCCGAAGGTGATCTCGATGGCAGTGGCGGGAAAGTGTATGAGGCGTGGATGTAGTGCCTACTTGGCCTATGTAAAGGATGTGGATACGCCAACACCACAACTAGCCAATGTACCGGTTGTGCGTGACTTTCCAGACGTGTTCCCAGAAGACTTATCGGGAGTGCCACCTGACAGAGAGATCGAGTTTCAGATTGATCTGATACCGGGTGCCCAACCTGTTGCCAAGGCACCGTATCGGTTGGCTCCGACCGAGATGAAAGAGTTGATGGAGCAATTGCAAGAGCTGCTTGATAAGGGGTTCATTAGACCAAGTATCTCTCCTTGGGGTGCTCCGGTATTGTTTGTGAAAAAGAAAGACGGTAGTATGAGGATGTGTATTGACTACCGTGAGCTGAACAAGTTGACGATTAAGAACCGATACCCCTTACCTAGGATAGATGATTTGTTCGGTCAGCTTCAGGGTGCCAGTTGGTTTTCAAGGATAGATCTTCGATCTGGCTATCATCAGTTTAAGGTGAAAGAACAGGATATTCCTAAAACAACTTTCCATACGCGCTGTGGTCACTACGAGTTCCTCGTCATGTCTTTTGGTTTAACCAATGCGCCAGCTGCTTTTATGGATCTAATGAACCGAGTGCGTCGGTCGATGTTGGATAAATCAGTGATCGTGTTTATTGATGATATCCTGATTTACTCGAGGAGCGAAGCAGAGCATGCCGGTCACATTCGGGAAGTTCTAGAGACGTTGAGAAGGGAGAAGTTGTATGCTAAATTCTCTAAGTGCGCGTTCTGGTTGCGCGAAGTTCAGTTCTTAGGTCATGTGGTGAATCCCGACGGGATTATGGTGGACCCGGCGAAAGTGGAGGCGGTTATGCAATGGAAGTCACCGAAGACGCCATCCGAGATTCGTAGCTTCTTGGGTTTGGCGGGCTACTACAGGAGATTTATCCAAGACTTCTCTAAGATTGCTTCTCCACTGACTAAGTTGACCCGGAAAGATGTAAAGTTTGTATGGGGTCAGGCTCAAGAGAAGGCGTTTGAAGAATTGAAGGCGAGATTGACTCAAGCTCCTGTTCTGTCATTACCCGATGGAAGTGAAGATCTGGTGGTTTATTCCGATGCTTCCTACTCGGGGTGGGGTGTGTATTAATGCAAAGAGGGAAGGTGATAGCCTATGCGTCCCGACAGTTGAAGGTTCATGAGGTCAATTATCCTACTCATGACTTGGAGCTAGCAGCCGTGGTCTTTGCGTTAAAGATTTGGAGGCACTATCTTTACGGGACGAAGTGCACCATTTTCACTGACCACAAGAGTCTGAAGTACTTCTTCAAGCAGAAGGATCTGAACATGAGGCAGAGATGGTGGTTGGAACTTATAAAGGATTATGATTGTGAGATCCACTACCATCCGGGCAAGGCCAATGTGGTGGCTGATGCCCTTAGCCGGAAAGAAAGGCCCGAGCCGATTCGAGTGAAAGCATATCAACTGATCATGACCTCTGATGTAATGAAGCAAGTCAAAGAGTTTCAAGACGAGGCACTGAAAGAAGATCATCTTAACTCTGAAAGAATGAGAGGTCTGGTCGCAGAATTGGGTGAAAACACACTCGGTGTTAGAACCCGATTCGATCGTGTGTGGATTCCTTGTTTTGGGGATCTACGGGTGAAGATCATGGATGAAGCTCACAAGACTCGATACTCCATTCACCCAGGTGCCACGAAAATGTACCAAGACATGAAGAAGGATTATTGGTGGCTGGGTATGAAGCACGATGTGGTGGAGTATGTGAGTAAGTGCCTTACTTGCTTACAGGTGAAGGCCGAGCATCAAAAGCCGTATGGAAAGATCCAACCTTTGGATATACCGGAATGGAAGTGGGAGCACATCACCATGGATTTCATTACAAAGCTGCCGCGTACCCCGAAGGGGTATGATGCCATATGGGTGATAGTTGACCGTTTGACGAAGAGTGCTCACTTCCTACCGATTCGCGAGACATATTCATCTGAGAGGTTGGCTGAACTGTTCATCAAGGAAATCGTAACTCGTCATGGTGTGCCGGTGTCTATCGTGTCGGATCGCGACACTCGGTTTACATCTGAATTTTGGAAGAAATTCCACGACGCTATGGGGACGAGGTTACATATTAGCACGGCTTATCATCCCAGACTGATGGTCAGTCAGAATGGACCATTCAGACACTGAAAGACATGCTTCGGGCATGTGTGATTGATTTTGGTGGAAGTTTTGATGACCACCTACCGTTAGCCGAATTCTCATACAACAACAGCTATCATGCCAGCATTGGTGTGCCTCCATATGAGATGCTATACGGTAGGAGATGCAAAACACCCGTTTGTTGGGGTGATATTGGTCTGAAAGAATTAGGAAGCGTCGAGGTAATTGAGGCTACGACTAAGAAGCTTGAGAAGATTAAAGCCTTCATGAAGACAGCCAAAGATAGACAGAAGTCGTATGCTGATAGAAGACGTAGGCCAATTGAGATCCAGGTGGGTGACCGGTTTATGTTGAAGGTCTCACCTTGGAAGGGTATTATCCGATTCAGGAAGCAGGGTAAGTTGAGCCCAAGGTATATAGGCCCTTTCCGAATCATCGCTCGAGTAGGAGAGGTGACCTATAGACTGGAGTTACCGGATGAGTTAAGTGGAATTCACCCGACATTCCATGTATCTCATTTAAGGAAGTGCTTAGCTGATGAAGATATGATTGTTCCACTTGAGGATATTGAAGTAGACGAATGGCTCAATTATGTGGAGCAACCAGTGGCAATCATCGGTCGAAAGGAGAAAAGGCTGAGAAATAAAGTGGTTCCTCTTGTGCGCGTACAGTGGAAGCACAGGAAGGGATCCGAGTCAACGTGGGAGACCGAGGAGGAAATGAGACAGCATTATCCACGTTTGTTCGAAGAATAACAGGTTTCGGGGACGAAACCTATTTAAGGGGGTGGACTTGTAACACCCGGTTATTTATTATTTTGAAGCCGACGAAGGAAGAAAAAGAAATAAAGTCCAAAGTCGAGGGACCAAACTCGCCAACGAAAGAAAGTCGGGCGAGGAAAGTATATAAGGGAGAGGGTAGCCCTTACCCTCTCCCCCACACTTACAAATCAGCCATCTAGAGATGAGAAGAGGGAAAGAAGAAGAAAAGAGGAAAAAGGGGTCGGTTCGGGTGGTTCGGGTGGCCAAACTCGTTGTGTTGCAAGCCAAATCGAAGCACTTGTCGTTGTGCTCGTTTGTGTGAGTTCTGAACCCCACTTTTACTTGTTTTCAACCGATTTTGGGGCTGGAAAGCATCAAAAATTTGTTTTTGTATGTGTGTGTGTTTGACCCATTTGGGTGTGATGTGTGTGATGCGTTTAGAGTATGTTTCCCGGCTTGTGTGTGTTTGTATGGTGTTGTGGTATGCATTCCTAAGGTCTAAGATGGTTATTTAGGCTTAGAATGGGTTCGGATGAGCTTGGAGGCCAAAAATGGTAGATTGGGTTCGGGATGAACTCCATTCTGCATCAGCTAGGGCTAGGCGACCGAATGGAGGCCATACGGCCGATTGAGAGGCGATTGAGGTTCATTCGCACGATTGGGATTCATTCGCATGATTGAGGGTTCAAACGTACGACTAAGGGTTCATTCGCACGATTGGGAGTCCAGTCGCATGGGGAGTCATACGACTGAGGGTCCAGTCGCATAGGTGCTTAGTCGCATGAGTCCATTCGCAAGAGGTCAGTCGCATAGGTGTTCATTCGCATTAGTTCCATCCGCATGAGGACCATACGCACGACTGGATGTCCATTCGCATAGATGTTCATCCGCATGAGTCCAATCACATGATGATCAGTCGCATGGAGGCCATGCGACTGAAAGGTGTCCATACGCACGAATAGGGCTGTTGCACCCGAAGGAAAGTGTAGTTAGACTTCTGACTTTCGGGGAAAGTGCAGATGTAAGTTTTGACGTAAAGGTTCCCGTAAGAGCATGTAAGATAACTGTTATGGCCTTAGAAAGCAAGTAGGGCATAATGATGATGATGTTGCATGTTTATGCATGATGCATGTTATGTATGTATGATGTTGCCCTGTATGACGTGATGTTGATGCATGTTAATGTTCCTTAGTATGATGTATGTTTATCTTTCCTATGGCTTTACGTGTTATGATAATGAATGAAATGAAGTATTATGTAAAGTAAAGTGGAAATAAATGAAAAGTCTTGCATGTATCGGATATCGGGTCCTTCTTTGTGATCGACCATTTCTGTAGAACCTCTACCGCTTACCTCTAGTACTGCGGCATACGCTCAGCTGTTCAATTATTGACTTCGGCCCAGTAGCTAAAATTGTTCGGGGTGTAGCATATGGTATTGGTACGGATGATATCCGATGCGCAAGTAAAGTTATATTGAACGAACGAATGAATGGATGAATGAAGGAGATAATAAAGATACTATCTATGCGTACGTATGATGTGTGATCATGCAAAAGTAACGAATGGTTTTAAATGAAAGTAAAGTATGTTTTATTATAAAACTAGAACTCACTCAGCAACGCTGACTTTTTATATGTTTTCCAGTTGGCAGGTGATGTTTGCTGAGGATGGCACCGCGAGGCTACTCAGCTCTTTTGGGATGGCATCCATTTATAAAGCTTTTGTGATATAATGCAAACATTTATTTGGCAAAAGTGTTTATAATGAAATGAGACGTCATTTTTGAATGTTTCCGCTGCAATATTTTCATGAGACAAATGTAATTATATGTTTTATGTGCGATGAATGACCAACTGTAGGTGTCCCGGGAACGGGGCCTTACATTCTGTTCTCTTGATAGAGACACAATAGAACGTCCACTCATTGGGGAGTGCACTCATGAAATTTCTTGTGAGGTCTCTAAGTTCAAGAGCAATTCCCACAGACTGAAGGGAAGAAATTAGATCCATGTACCAGAAGTATTATTGGCTGAGGGTCTCTCCAGTAATGTAGGTGAAGTTCTCGAACTGCTGCTTTGGTGAGTCCTTCTAGGAGTCATTTGAGCTTGAATACATGTGAGCAAGGGCATCAAACAATTCTTTGGCTGACTTACAATGCTCAAACCCCACCATGATGGAGTTGGGAATTGCAGTCATGAGAACAGTCATAGCATTGTTGTCAATGTCCAGCTTCTTCCGGTCCTCATCAGAGTAGTCTTCAACAGCTTTCTCTATCATGGCACCGTTTCCACCAGCCACCTTTGGCTTATACGGGCCATTGACAATAGATTGCCACATCTTGCTGTCTTGATACCTGATGAAGCCTTCCATTCGTCTGCTCCATGACCTGAAGTTTTTAGGGGTGATGATGGGTGCTTTAGCCATCGTCCCCATCTCTACTTCAGACTTATTGATGGCCATTTTGAGTGTGGTGTAAGGAGGAGTGAAAAACAGGTTGATTAGGATGGTAAGATCTCACAATCAAGAGCCTAAAAAGCTCTGATACCAATTACAGGATCGGGTTTGTCACTTAACACTTGGATTTCTCTCAAACTCACTTATATTACACTCAAATCAGATGAAGTAGAATCTCTTCTAAGAGTTGATAAT
Source organism: Flaveria ramosissima (assembly GCA_025215565.1). NCBI lineage: Eukaryota > Viridiplantae > Streptophyta > Magnoliopsida > Asterales > Asteraceae > Flaveria > Flaveria ramosissima. The sequence goes on from CM046034.1 coordinate 8,685,157, forward strand.
AATATAATAAGTAGCAAAGAACACAAGAAATAACTTTCAAGGCTTTTGTATATATTACTTCTCAACTCAAAGTATTACAAGACTCTTACAAGCATGAAACATGAGTTACAATGAGAAACTATATATACTAGCCGGATATATTTTGATACCAACTGGAAACCTAAGACTAAAGCATATACTACAATGTTAAAGTTAAGGTATATTAGATAAAATATTATCTAAGATATAGTAATCAGACATGTCCATGACTTACCTTTTGTCACCAACTAAAGTTGACAACTGTACTAACTTATAAAGGTAAACAATAGAATAAAGTATGGTCAACTACATGGCTTTTGAGAAAACGTCATGCGGTATCTCAGAGGTCTGCAGCGGAGTGTCAGGGAGACCATACTTATGTCCACTGGATAATAGTAGTGTCTTCCGAAGGTAAGTTGGCTTCGGAAGAACAAGTTCTTCCAAAGCCATTTATACTTCGGAAGAGGCTTCTATACTTCCGACGCTTGAGGACTTCTTTCATACTTTGGGAGTTGACTTTTGATCTTTCACTTTAAGTCTTGATCTTTGGAAGTGAATACTTTGTCTTCGGAAGTTGGTTTTACACTTTGTCTTCGGAAGAGCTCCTTTTTTCTTCGGAAGTTCCACACTTAGCTTCGGAAGTCCTTTATTAGTTGCACCAAAATAGTCTAAGGGGCTGTTTGGCAACATCTGAATGATTAAGTGCTGAACCAATAAGAGGTATGAATCATTAAGTGCTGAATCATTAAAAGGTCTGAACCATTAAGAGCTAGTATATAATTTAACTATTCAAAAACACATGTCTGACCAATTCAGATAATATGTCTTAACCATTCAGCATTAGACCTCTTAACCATTCAGCATCAATATAATGCTTAACCATTCAGAGGTAAATCTTTTAACCATTCAGACATGTGCTCGCGAAACAAACAGTCTGAACCATTAAGTGCTGAACTATTCAGACATCTGAACCATTAAGAGGCTGATTAAGAGGCTGCCAAACAGCCCCTAAGTGATTTATATATGTATATATATATATATATATATATATATATATATATATATATATATATATATATATATATATATATATATATATATATATATATATATATATATATTATATGTATGTATATGTATATAGGGAGGGATCAAATGAGAACTCACTTTTTTGTGAGAACTTTAGGAACCAATGTGAGCCACTAATTTTCAGTTTCAAAATGGTAATTAACGAAAACATAATAAAAAAATCATAAAATAAAAAATTATAAAAAAATTAAAAAACAGAAGTGTTCCCCTTGTTTCGCTCTATCATTAAAAAAATATAAAAATTAAAAAAAATCACATTTTTTACGAACGTCATTTTACACATATGTAATACCTGCAATTACAATGTGTAAAACATGATTTACACATATGTAATGACTACTTTACACATGTATACATAACGGGTAGACGATTTTTTTAAAAAATATATATCAATATGATAGGCTTTGGAAAGATAAAAAAATTACTGAAATTAATGGTGAAATTTTTTCGAAAAAATAATATCGTGAAAAAAAGTTATGAAGTTTTTTTAAAAACAGGTGGAAATAACATGTGACTTGCATGTAATTAAAATGTGTGATTGATATTGGTGTATAAAGTTCTTACAAAAAATGTGATTTTAAAGAGTCGAGACAATTTATTTTGAAACCTAATTCTTGAACGTTGAAAAGATGTAATTACGAAACAATGAGGATCTAAATTATTAATTCATGTGATTACTTAAAAGAATGGCCGATAAACCATCAAAACCAAATCGCCAAACCTTAGGCCGATTTGGTTTACATATATGCAAAATTGTCAAACTGTAAGTTTTGCTTAAATTCTAGGCTAAAGTGGACCATGAACACCCCTAGTTCCCATTACAGTGGTCGGTCCCTCCCAAGTTGAATATATTGAAATGAAGTGTGATGTTGTGAATTTCCGTTGTAGTGTGACTCTGTTTTCCAAAAAGTCTTTACTTTCGAAGTGCGAAGCATTTAGTCTTTATTTTTAATTCAGAGAGTATGAAACATTCATCAACTCCTTGAGGAATGAGTTCAATCTTTATTGCAATTTAACAAACAAACGACAACTTTAATGATGCAATTATTGGTTGTAGCCTATATATCACTTGCATCCAAAATGGAACATGCTAAATTATCTCTCATTATTGATTTAAAGCTTCAAGTGTTTTACATTGATGTAAAAAATTTGAATCATTTTGCAGATTGTAAATCAAGATTTGTCAATGTGAATATTCTATCTTCTTTTATGAATTCGTTTTTCCTCCAAAGCCACAAAATGGCAAGCTAATCCAATCGTCGATCCTCAAGGAAGATGATGAAGTTATTATGATGGTAATGAATGGCAATTGAATCATGGGAGATTTTTATGATAGATTAAGTTGATATATAATTGAATCGACTGTAAATCGGATCAATCGTTAACTAGATCAATTGAGGAACAACTTATTAAAACCTTCAAACAACATATTGAATCTAGAAGAACAGATGGGAGCTTGAATCTTTCAAACAACATAGTCGAACTCGTGATAGTCGATTAAGAGTAGTCGTGACGGTGTGCAGTGGTCAACCCGGGAAATTTCTTTAGGGGGCGGAATTTATAAGGGTAGTTAAACTATCATAATATAATATATTTTTACGGTTCAGTTGAGGTCAAATCGGGTCAGATCTGGTTCATTGTAAAAAACATATAAATTTAGTATGTTTTATTGTCATAAACATTATTTCGATATAAATTTTGTAATTGCCCCCTTTTTTTCTATTTCAATATAACTATTTTATTACTTGAGAATAAAAATACTAAAATATATTTGGTTATTGACCCCAATAAGTGAGAAAATATTGTTCCCCGGAATGCTGGAAGGTAATTGGACTCTATTGTGGTTTCTTCTGTGACAATGTGTTTGAGCCAAAATCTTGCTCTTTCTTTATTTTTAAAAGTATAACGGGTGTGATTACAAATTTATGAGGGATGGATGAGATTTTCACGTATATATAACACTGAAAAAAATTTAAAGCCCCACCTCTTGCCTTAGGTCCACCAATGATGAGTGGAAAGGCAACTAATAGCTCTTTTTTTCTCTTTTTCTTTCTATATAATAAAATAACAAATTAAAAAAAAATACCATTTTATTAAATATTTTTCAAATTATTTATTTTGATAAATAAAATTTTAAACTATACACTTATTATTTAAAAATTCCTCGGGATGAAGATGAGGATGAAATACATGATTTAGGAGTAATATTATTTTTATTCCATGTTTCCACTAAATTTAGTGATACGTGTAAAGAAAGGGAAACTAATGTATGTGAATGCCCTTATTCTCTTCGTATCGATCTTTATAAAATATGTTTGCACATGCGTCTGTTTCATAGTACCTATCTTCACTCAGCTTCTGACTATGAAATTAAATAATTAATTTATGAGTTTTATTTATTTTTTAGAACGGCCAAATATGAGTTTATATCAGATTTTATCAATAAAGTAATCTACTGAAAAGAAAGATTACTAACTACAGTCAGATCTCATCCACAAAACTCTGTTGTGAACCATTGTTATATTGTTATATTTTAATATGTTGGTTATCGCACAATATGGATCTGGTCTAGAACTGTTACATTTTTTGTTTTCTTTGAGGATAGATATACGAAGTTGTTGTAAATGGAGGATTTAGAATTAAAGTTTAGGAGTAACGATTTTTTACGTATATTTATATTAATAAATAAAAAAAAACATAAAGAGGTCCGAAGGAATATAATTCAAATTAAATCTATTTAGGATCGAAGGAATTGAACTTGAAAAAGTTTTTGACCAAATATCATCATTATTATTAGAACCAATATCCTCATTTTGAAATATTCTTTTAAAATAATTACCAATAAGAACTTGTTTTTTTCATTTTTCAAATCCCTAATTTTATAACAAATAGCACAATAAGATTACAAATTGCACTTAGAAATAATACAATTCAAATCTCTAATTTCAATATCAAATCTCTAATTTATCTTTCATATCCCTATTTTATATACCTAATTGCATAGCCACTAAATATTGTACATTGAACCTAATGATCATTAACCAATATCCTCCTCTTGATATATTTAAAATCATTAATTTTTATTTCAAATAACACTTAAATATTAAAATTGGACAACATAGACCCTAAATCCTCAATTTTATAATGTAATAGAGGAAAAAACTAGAAATTTTACCTTGAACTATTGTCTCTTGATTTGGTAAAAGAAGATATCAATGGTGGGCTGGTGGCAAGGCCGACACAACAGTAGCACGGCGGACAGCGACATGCGGTCACTCTGGTCAAGCGGTGGTCGGCCGACGACAAGGACCCAAGCGAGTGGCGATAAGCTGTTGCGTGATCGACAGGGTGAGGCGGTGAGGGTATTTAGGTATAGCTGATTATTTTTTTAAGTTGTTTAGTTTGGGTAATGGGTATTTGGCTTGTAAACTTGTTGGACTTTTTAAGTTGTTTAAGTTTTGGGTTTATTTTAATTTTGGGTTTGTTATTGGGTTTTTGGCATTGTTAGTTATAATGTTTTTATAAAATGTAACGTATTTTATAAAATATTAGATTATTTTCTATAAAATGTAAAATTTTGTATTAAGTGTTGAGATTAAATAATTTTAAGGGTAACATAAAACCTTAAATAAATTTTTTTTCACATAAAAACGTAATTCTTTTTTTTTTTTTGCATTACACGTAAAAGTTGAGGGGTAACGAAGGCTACCCCTCCCGCTAATGTATATCCGCACCTGCTTGTTGTGAAGGAGATGTGTTAATTTAATTGGGCAAACCAATTCGTTTTCCCGAAACAACACCCAACCCAACGTTACTAAAACTGATACTTTATAGTGACGAACATTTATGTCACAGAAGAGTTTTATTGATAGTTCTATTGGAGGTATTTTTTTTCTTTTTTTTGGAGGAACAGACTAACTAGCAGCTTACTGACTCTTTATCTTTGCCACTCAAAGTCACAATTCAATCCCGATTATAATTGATGATTTAGGTGACATGCACCACAACCAAAGAGGTCATGGGTTTAAACCCAAGGTAAGATATGATTCATCTAGAAAATTCTAGGTATTGTGTTAAAAAAATAAAAATAAAAGTAACATGCATGATGCACCCGTTAAATACGGTGAAAAGCCAATTGACGTATATTTTTATATGCTTTGATTATTATATGCATTTGCCAACTCATATTTCTACCAGTATCATCAATATGATCAGTACATATGCAATATGTGACATCATTTTATGATTAAAACCACAAAGTCGATCTACTGATCATAAAAATTCATGAAACAACAAATTTTTATATTAGATTAGCAATCAAAGTCTTTGTAAATTAATGAAGCAGGTAATTTTATATTGGGTTAATTACAATCCAATTAAGTCTATATAAGTTGATGTTTAGCTTTTGAAAGATTCATCAGAAATATCAGTGAGAAAGAAAGATATATATATATATATATCTTGGTGGTTAAGTTGGAAACATTCAACTTAGCATACAATTAGTTCAGGTATTTCTTGAAGTCTCCTGGTTTCTGTCATGTTACGATTTTTAGTTACTAGCTCGGTATATGATTAATGTGCAGGGAAACAAGCAGCCAGCTGATCTAGGAGATGACGACCCACACAACCCTTAGCGTGCAACAACAAGCGTCAACATACAATCATCCCTGTGGAGATCTACTTGATCGTAAGTGAATTCATACAGGAATCATGCATGCATTTTAGCAAAAAATTCACTTTGATTTAGAAATGCTAACTCACACCCTCAAATCTAACTCCTAAATCTACACCTAATTACTGCATAAGATTCATTGTGGCTTAGATTCTAGCATGTACTTTAGAAAGATGATTGATATTATTGCTTAACTAACCTTCCTCGTGTAGAACGTTAATTAATTAACTTCAGTAATCTTGTAACTAATTACATAGGTGGAAGTAGAAGAGAGTACCTTGATATTGTTGTTCCTCTCCATAGAGCATCAATAGAAGGAGACTTGGAAGCTGCAAAAGTCACTCTTAAGGGTCGTGAACATCTGGTAAGGTATAGCATCACTGAAAACAAGGACACGCCACTTCACGTTGCAGCAGCGGGCCATAGCACCAAGCTTGTGAGTTATCTCGTGAACATGATGAGTAAGGTTGATTTGGAACTGCAGAACAGAGATGGCAATACAGCATTTTGTTTAGCAGTTATCGCGGGAAATGTTAAGATGGTTAAGATTATGGCTGAGAAGAATCGGGCGCTGCTAACAATCTGTGGTAGTGAGAACATGATGCCACTCTATCATGCTGCTTTTCATGGAAACCATGAGATGGTGACTTTTCTCTATGATCAGTCTAAAGGTTGCGCACATGACAACATGGACGGCGTTTTGTTGAAATGCATCCAGGCTAACATCTTCGGTATGCAAGGGTTCCTTGTAAAATATTTAATATTGTGTTCTGAGATTCATACATCTATTCTTTATTTTAGTTGCTTTTTCATGATATTTCTACTCAATGGAGGAATTGCCAAACCTTTTGTAGATGTTGCACTACGCATATTGGAGGACCAAGAAGAAATTCCCAAAGATGAGCATGTATGGGATATGCTGCAGGTTTTGGCTCAAAAGCCTGGGGCGTTTTCTGTTATAACTCGGCCTATCATCGTTAAGATGATCATAGCATGTATGCATCCTTTAATGAACATTCAGAACCTTTTAGTGTTTTACTTATAGTCTTCAAACATAAGCAGTCATATAAATTCAACTTTGTTTCATCTAGTGTCTTATTATTTTGATTGTTACTTGCAGTTCAGCGAATAATTTTTTCCATGTGCAGACGTGACTTAGAGGTAAGTAATGCGACACTATTACTAAGATTACTTTTGAAAAGGGTAATGGAAAAGCCAAAGGATATTATTGATAAGATACTTAGAGGCCCCATGCTCAAATTCAACAATATAGAAACATACCCTTCTCAAATTCTATTTATTGCTGCACAAAGGAACAACGTACAATTTTTGGTTGAGTTGATTCGTGAATATCCTGATCTTATATGCAAGAGAAATGATGATGATCAAACTATCTTTCACATTGCGGTTTCTCATCGTCATCACAACATCTACTCTCTAATTAATGAGATTGGATCAATGAAGGATCTTATAACGCCTATCACAGATGTACAAGGCAATAATATTCTGCATTTGGTTGGAAAGAATCCAAAGAAAAATGCTTATGATAAGAGTTGGGTGGCTGCTCCTTTTCAATTGCTTAGTGAATTTTTGTGGTACAAGGTACATCTTCTTTCAAAGTTTTCATATACAGGTGTTTTTTAAAAGCAACCTATGGTTTCATTGAGGCCTTTGTGCATTTACACCATTACGTATGTACGTATAATAATGTGATGGATTAGTGAGTAATAAGGTGTTTACTAGACTGTACATTTAGTCGTCATAATATGTTTTTATAATATATGTTTATTAATTATAGGAAGTAGAGGACGTACTCCCTCCCCCTTACAGAGAAGTGAAGAATGCATCGGGCCAAACAGCACAAGAAGTATTCGTAGAGAACCACAAGGATCTAGTTTCAGAAGCTATGAAGTCGATAAATGACACAATTAATCTATCTATGGTGGTATCTGCGCTTGTATGCACTGTCGGATTTTCAATAGTTTTTTCAGTTCCCGGTGGGTTTGATCAAAACAATGGACTTCCTATATTCCTCAGAAACCAGTATTTCATACTATTCATATTGATGGATGCCTTCTCCTTTATCTTCTCTACAATGTCAATCATCCTTTTCCTATCCTTCATCCTTCCTAGTCCCCAAGAGAACACCGAATCATTACTTAAAAGATGGGTGGCTGGTCAAGTAGCACTTATGACCTCTGTATCCTTCATAATCGTAGCCTTCGTTATCAGCTTTTTTCTTCTATACAGAAACTTATATAAAAGCACCTTGCCGTATGTAATCTATGCCGCTGCTTTTATAATAAACATGGTGTACGCTGCTATTTACTTCCCTCTTTTAGTAAACGTTTTCTCGGTAATTCTTGGTAACAGGCATTTATTTAGGCCCAGAAAACGTATGCTCTACCAAAAAAAACAATGATTAAGTTCTAAACAACTTTCATTTGAAGATTATTCTTTCATGGCCATTTCTTACGTCTTTTGAAGTTTGTATATGTGTTGTACTAGTGATTGATACGATGCTGCTAGCTATTTTTGTCGTACGATTTACTTGTGTTATTCAGCTTTCTTGTTTGCTGTTATTATAAATATCAAAACAGGATGTAAAAAAACACAAAAAAATCCATATTAACATTAAATGTCATACCCACGTCTATATATCTCAAAAAGCTCGATAGGTATGGGTGGGTACACATGATTTCCATGCTTGTTGTTTTGAATGTGGCAGTGACTTCTTTAATTTAACAACTGTTAGGAACAAGATTCGCAGCGGTAACTAAATCAAATTTTGAAAGAAAGAAAGGATCAAAAATCGAATATATATAACAGAGTTTGATCTTGTTTCAAATCTAAATCTTGGTGGCTAAATATGATCCAGACACTTTGATATTTACATAGGATCTCAAAGGCAGTCAGTTCCAGCCACAATTAACGGCTGTTAATTGTTGGTAATTTTAATGTTATCAACGTATGTTTTAGTATATTGGATTAATTTGTTGAAATTAAACGAGTTAGGTGCCTTGGGAGTGCGGACTCGATCTAGTTCCAAATGTTATTTGGGCTTTAATACACAATTTACTTGGGCTTAACTAGAAATTTAATTTACTTTGGGTTGTTTAACAAGTTTCTATGGCAACTAACCAAACAGCCCACCTACACTAATTATATTTATATTTTATTTTAGTCTTGGTCATAGATCTAAAACATAAAAAGGAAAAAAAGTAGACGGTAAGGTGCTGTTATCTTTTATAATTTCTTGATTGAAAAAGAGAAAAATGAGGGAACTCACGGTTACAAAGTTTCCATTGACAAAACTTTACAATTTCAAGATCAAATCTTACTTCTTCAACATATCTCTATCTAATCTGATATATTATTATTATGTAACCCGCGAATTAAGTTTCTCTAATAAAGATTCACGATTCAAAGAATAATCCAAGTTGTTTTTAAGTTTGAAAATTGAATCCGACCCGGGTATTTTTTTTCTATTTGTTTTATGTTCTATACTTACGAAATCTACAAAGATAAACCTATTTACGGTTGTTTTCCGGTTTGAATATTTGTGATTTTGGATTTGTTCGAGTCCTTGTTCTCAGTATATGTTTCTTTCCACAAGTGTTCTAAAGGTTCCATTTCCATTCATGTTCGCAAAGGATCAACAAATTTGACTGTATTTCTATTTGCTATTGGTCAACCAATGATTTAATGGTTTTATTGGTTTTAATCTGATCGTGTTCATCAAGAATCTAAGATTTACTGTTATGGTTGAAAAGAATAAAATGTATTTTCTTGTTCGTTGGTCCTGTTCATATTTGCTGGATTTAAAAACACTTGTTTGAATAAAATTTTTTTGAATAGGTTCTTGATGGATTCAAAGGAGTTGTTGTTTGATGGGTTCTTATGTGTGAAGTATTAAAAGCCAAAACAAGTGTTCTTCCAAAGTTAAATGTTCTTCCGAAGCTTAACAAAGTTCTTCCGAAGCTTAGTTAATATCTTCCGAAGGATATGTTTGCTTCCGAAGTTAAGTGTTCTTCCAAATCTTAATATATCAGGGTTATGCTGTCATTGACTGCTTCTATGGATATGGAGTTACATCAGTTGGATGTGAAAACTGCATTTTTACATGGAAAATTAGATGAAACCATCTATATGAAGCAGCCAGAGGGGTTTGAGGTTAAGGGGCAGGAAGAGAAAGTATGTCTGCTTAAGAAGTCTTTGTATGGGCTAAAGCAATTGCAGGACCGGTTAAGGGCTAGAACAAATTACAACACAACAACACAATGAGGAGAACAACTAAACTTTGATCAAACAGTGAAACTGGATTAACCAATATGATGATACTAAGAACACAAGTAAAGTAAAGAGACAGAACAAGAGAGTTGGGTTTCAAGGAGGCAGTATATTGCTTTCTCAAGTTCTTTTACAAGTGTTACAAAGCATAAAGAAAGATACAAGAACTTGGAATACTTATACTACAACCTACAGCCGGCTATACTTTGAAAGCCAGCTGGATACAATTGACTAGACACTAACAAAATCAATTGGGAAGATCAAAAGGCATATCTGCCTTTTGACCTTGTGACTATGACATGCCATAGCTCACATCCTTATATATTACAAAAAGGATAAAGTACATAAAGTAGAAAGTTACAGACTCAAGACCTCAATGTATAGTTACCAAAAGCATGGACCTTTTCACCAACTCATGTAAGTTGGTGACTTTACAGAGATGCAGCGGAAAGGTGTCCAGCTTTAAGGAAAAGTACATCAGATAAAGCATGTATACTAAAAGTCTTCGGAAGAAATCTGTCTTCATAGGTTGAAGCTTCGGAAGACTTTGTCTCTGAGGCTTCGGAAGACTTCATGTTTGGCTTCGGAAGATATTGGTCTTGGCTTCGGAAGATTTTACACTTAGAGTATTTTCTAGTGTTTTGTGTAAAACTTCTGAAGCATTTCATACTTCAGTACTTAGTGCATGTTGCAGAGACACATTGGATGTTTTGGGTTGCATCAGACTTAAGGAATCCTTACAGCAATCTCCTAGACAGGGGTTCAACAGGAGCAGCTATGATAGTTGTGTCTACTTTAAGGAATACAATGTAAACAAATTTGTGTATTTGTTGCTGTATGTTGGTGACATGTTGGTGGCTTGTCCTGACTTGGAAGAAGTTGAAGCTACTAAGAAGATGTTGATGTCAGAGTTGGAGATAAAAGATCTAGGTGAAGCCAAGAAGATATTGGGCATGGAGATCAAGAGGGATAGGGAACACATGGTGTTGAAGTTATCTCAAAGGTCTTACTTGGAGAAGGTACTAAGTAGCTATATGATGGATGATGCTAAGCAAGTAACTGTTCCTATAGGTGCTCATATTAAACTGTCATGTTCTGACTGTCCTAAGTCAGATGCTGAAGTTAGATATATGGAGAAAGTACCTTATGCCAATGTTGTTGGGAGCTTGATGTGTAAGGATTCCTATAAGTCTGATGCAGCTAAAACATCCAAAGTCTCTCTGCAAGCATGCACTAAAGAACTAAAGTAGAAATACTTCGGAAGTTTTACACCATGCACTAGAAATATTCTAAGTGTAAAATCTTCCGAAGCCAAGACCAATATCTTCCGAAGCCAAAAGTGAAGTCTTCCGAAGCTTCAAAGACAAAGTCTTCCGAAGCCAAAGAGTGAAGACAAATTTATTTCGAAGACTTTTAGAGATATGCCTTTATCTGATGTACTTTACCATAAAGCTGGACCACCTTTCCGTTGCAACTCTATAAAGTCACCAACTTACATGAGTTGGTGAAAGGTCCATGCTTTTGGTAACTATCATTTAGGTCTTGAGTCCATGCTTTCTACTTTATGTACTTTTATTCTTTTTGTAATATATTAGGATGTGAGCTATGGCATGTCATTGTCACAAGTCAAAAGGCAGATCTGCCTTTTGACTCTACATTTGATTTTGTAGTTGTCTAGTCAATTGTATCCAGTTGGCCTTCAAAGTATGGCCGGCTGTAGGATGTAGTATAAAGTATCTCAAGTACTTGTAACTTTCTATCGATGCTTTGTAACTTGTAATAGAACTTGAGAAGCAATATACAGCATTCTTGAAAACCAAATACTTGTGTTGTTTGTAATCTTGTTCTGTCTCACAATTACTTGTGTTCTTAGCATCTTTCATAAACAGGTTAACCAGTTCCCTATTTGATCTGTTAAGTATTCTAAGCAACTCTCCTCATTGTGTTGTTGTGTTGTAAGTGCATACCCTTCACCGGTCCTGTATTTGGTATTAGAGCTTTTCAGGCTCTTGATATAAGATCTCACCATCTTAAGATCCCTCACACACATAAAATACTTAACAACTCAAATGGCAGCTATAACCAAAGCTGATATGAAAACCGAAACTATGACAAAGTCTCCACTGATCACTCCTGAAGACTTTGATACTTGGTGTCAAAGAATAAAAGGCTTCATCAAGTCTCAAGACTCCAGGATGTGGGACTCTGTTGTTGAAGGACCTTACATACCAAGCACCACTTCTGCTACTGGTGGTGGTATGATTCCTAAGGCTGTGGCTGATTACTCTGAAGCAGATAGAAAGAGAATAGAGATTGATAAAAAAGCCATGACAGCCCTTCAAACTGCTCTTCCAAACTCCATCTACAAAGGCTTCAAGAAGTGCAAAACTGCCAAGCAACTATGGGAGGCATTGAAGCTAATGTATGAGGGGTTTACTGAAGTAAAGGAGAACAAGAAGGATCTCTTGAAGCAACAGTTTGAAAACTTCACCTTCAAGGCATGTGAAACCATGACTCAACAATACTTCAGGTATGTTGAGATTGTGGATACTCTAATGGATGTTGGAGTAACTCTTGAGAAAAGGAACATTGTAAGGAAGTTTATGTCCTCTCTTCCTAGACAATAGACACATTATTGTGTTGTTATCAAGAGAACTGAGAACCTTAAGATTCTTACTCTCACAGAGTTGTATGGTATTCTTAGTGGCTACCAAATGGAGATGAACATGCAAAACTCATGTTAGGACCTGGTATTTGAACAAAATACCTAGTGATTAGCGTGTAAACCAGATCAAATAGTGCGGAATCCTATTTGATTGGCAATCCAATCAGTGAGAACACACGAAGAATCAATAAAGAATTGAATCTAATGTTAGAAGTCGATTGGGAATCGATCTAATGTGTTCTGTGAACTTGGAGAACGATTTGGGAGGCTTCTGGACGGCTAGGGTACGTCTGGAGTCGTAATGGTATGAATGCTTACGTTTTTCCACGAATTGGGTTGTATTTATAGGTTAGTATTGTTCATTCGGGCGACTGGACCATAAGTATGGTTCAGTCGTGCGATTGAACCATGCGGTTGATTCATCCGCACGACTGAGTGTTCAGTCGTGCGACTGAGCCAATCTTATGTGTCAATCATACGACTGATCCAGTCTCCAGGTTCAGTCGTGCGACTAAGTCAATCGTATGAAGTTATTCATGCGTTTGGTCCATTCGCATGGGCCATTCGCATGAGAACTTCATTAAGTTAAGTTTGAATGTATTAATTAATATAACATTATGTGTAACCATTCAAACAATCACAAACCTAATTAACCAATTCAATATCGACTCATTAATGAAATATTAGACATTACAAATCACAAACAATCCATATCATTTCATTAATCATTTCACATTACATCAGAATCAGATAAACAAGATCTATTACATTTCATATCCTGATCTAGGGACATACATGCATCAACAAACTCCCCCTTGGACCTAGATCTCTCTATTCTCTTGTTTTCTGCATAACCTCCTTGTATTTCTTGTACTTCTCCTCTTTTGTGACTCCCGCGTGAATCTCAAACGCGAAGCAGAGTCGTATAACGTTCTGGAACTGGAGGGCTTGTACAATATCCTGCGTATCATAGAACAGTGGCCACTTGTATAGCATGTAGACATCATTTGCTGACAAGTTTGTAAGCCACATCGGGTCGAATACCCTGATCGTATCCATTTGGCCCTCTTTGCTTAGGACTATGACCGCTTCTGCTGTTCTCCAATCATAGTACCACCACTTAAAGTGTGGAGTGAAGTCCTGTGGCATTTCCCTGAGTGAGATTCTTGACATTGTGCGTGGAGGACTCCACTTCAACACTATCTTGGGCTTGCCAGTAATGGCATCAACCTCAGACCTTCTGATATACCTAGTAGACTGTTATGGTCTGAAGTTAACCCATCTGGTGTGGTACTCCTTCTTTAGGGCAGCCTCGAACCAGCCTGACATCTTCCTCGGATCAGCATACAAAAGCTTTAGCTTAGCCAGCTGGTTGAGCTCAAAACCTGGTAGAGTCTTCAGATCATGTGAGAATCTGAAGTACTCTATTCCCTGTTCCCTCTTAACTGCATAAACATTAAGATCCTCAAAATACGCCCATGCTATGATCCTGCCAGACACCTTGTGATGTTTATTGACTCTGTAGAGTTTGGTGTAGGCATCTTGTTTCGGTGCAGCACGTTGGGCTCTAACTTCTTCAAAACATGCAGCCCACTCAGCCTTTCGAATATCGACATCGTCATTTGAGGCTTGGGGTGTTCCTTCTGCTTTCTCTGTTTCTTGCTCCATCTTGTTCAACACCTCAAAAGTATCGCTGAAGAGGGATTCACCCAGATTGGGGACCACATTTCCCTCATTGTCAGCGTACTGAGGGTAATCCTCGGCTGTGACATCTTCAATCTCGACTTCATCTACATCGTTGAGCTCTTCGTCATTAGTCGAATCGCATGTCGGAGCATCTTTCACTATCTCATCTGGATTGAGTTTGAAAATCTCTGCGAGTTGCTCGTTTGATAGGTCATGAATTATTTCCCCTTCTTCAGGGGTATAACTCACTGACCTTCTTACGATCCCTTGCAGATCAAGAATCATTGTTAGCTGAGTCTTGACCTGTTGAAGGGGAGCAACATCAAACTCATCCCTTTGGTAATTTGGATCTGTTTGATTTAAACATTCAACACATAAATCATTAGTAATTGATCAAACAGAAATGCATTAACTTAATATAATCATTCAATACATAGTTTTCAATACATGATTCAACTACAAAAGTAAATAAATACATAAACATCTAATCTTTACTTTTGTCTTGTATCATCGGCTCATCACTTGGAGGAGCAGAGGTAGAGGCTGATTGGTCTTGTCTGTTCTTTGACCTCCTCTCTTGACGTGAAGCAGAGGCCGATGCAGCTGCATCCCCTCCTTCTGCTTCATCATCATCGTCCTTCTCCTCTGTCCTTTCCCCTTCAGTTTCCTCCTCCTCCTCTGTCTCATCCTCATCATCTTCATCATCGTCTTCATCATCATCATCACCATCATCTCCATCCCCCTCCTTGATCTTCAAGGGCTCCTCCTTAGATCCCTTGAGCTTTAACATGATAGTCTTCTTTGTCTCCTCCAACTCCTCTATCCTTTTGGTAGATGTGATGCTATGTGCTTGGAGTTGGGCTATCTCAGTGCTCTGAGCGGCCATCTGTTGGGCCTGCTCCTCTATAACTCGAGCATGCTCTGCAATCTGGTGAGATTGTGCAGCAGTCAGGTCAGCAAGCTGGCGGATCTGGGCCGCCTTCTCCTCATCTGCAGCTAGTAAGCGCATCACCATCCTGTTGAGCGCAGACAGCTGTTCCTCTACCCCGATTGGAGGTAGAGGTGATCCATAAGTATGTGAGGGATGGGCTGAGGGTCCTGCTTGGTGTGAAGTGGTGGTGGTGGTGGCTGTAGTAAAGATGGGTCTGTGAAATGGTGGAGGTGATGTGGGAGTAAAGGATATGGTGGTGGATGGAATCTGTACTGTGGTAGGAGGTATGGTGGTGGCTGTGGTAGCTGTGGTGGATGTGGTGGCTGTGGTGGTGGATGGTGTGTCTGTGAAAGTGGTAGTGGTGGTGGTAGCAGTAGAGGCTGTGGTGGTAACGAAGGTCAACCGACGCTTCTTCTTCTTCTGACCATGGGGCTGAGCCATCCTCTTCCTCCTCGTCCCCGTTGAGGTGGATGCTCCCCCTACAACCCTGCTAGCTGAACCCGGTGTGACACCCGGTCAAATCAGGTCAACTCTCGAA
This sequence comes from Flaveria ramosissima, assembly GCA_025215565.1. Classification (NCBI taxonomy): domain Eukaryota; kingdom Viridiplantae; phylum Streptophyta; class Magnoliopsida; order Asterales; family Asteraceae; genus Flaveria; species Flaveria ramosissima. Next base: position 8,701,046 of record CM046034.1, read on the forward strand.
ACCATCCGCAATAACTAATTTATGATTATTTAACGTTTAAGTCTAATTAAACAAAACCATGCATTAACGTTTAGCAAACCGTGTAAACGTTTAACAATTTCTTGAATAATAACAATAATAATAATAATAATAATAATAATAATAATAATAATAATAATAATAATAATAATAATAATAATAATAATAATAATAATAATAATAATAATAATAATAATAATAATAATAATAATAATAATAATAATGATGATAATATTGGATTTGGGAGACATGCATGGATGACAACTAAGTCATCCATATCCCCACAAAATCCTTCTTAAAACACACACACAACTCTTCATTCTCCACCTCTCCCACTTCCACTTCCACTTTCACACACACACCACCACCCCACCTCTCCGCCGGCCGCCTTCCGTCGGCCGCCTTCCGCCGGCCACCTGCCGCCCGTCACCACCATCACCACCTACTGCCACGACCACCATCACCTACACCCGACACCACCGGCACCACCACTCACACCCGACGCCACCATCACCGTCGCCTTCATCCGACGCCATCACCGCCACCGTCGGCCTCACCCGATACCGCCACCACTACCACCACCCTCACCCGACACCATCACCCCGTCACCCTCATCCGACATCACCATGAACCTCCCCCACCCTTCCTTCACCTTCGGCTAACACCAACCAAGTAGCCACCTTCACTTGCATTCACCTTAAGGCACCTTAGTTGGAACTTAGTTAGAACCCGAAGTTTCATCGAGGAATCAAGAATCAAGCTTGCATTGTGATAAGGGTTTCCATCTAGTGTCACCAAAGGTATATTAGATTAGACAATGTATATATGTTCATGCATGGATGATCAAGATAAGGATCTTGATAAACCCTAGTTCACCCATTTAGGTATTGTATGAAATGGTTGTTTTAATGATTTTGTATGAAAAATGTCTTATGTATGGGTTTGATGAATCTGAAAATAGGTTGTTTATGGATGTTTAGTAGATAAGAACATGTTACATTAAGGATCTAGATGGTAAAAATATGTATGTATGTATATATTATGTATGTAAGAAGGTAAGGCCATGTGGATGGGAAGAATGATGAAGTATGGTCTTGATAAGAACATTAGGAAGTCCATTGGATTAACAATACTATTACTAACATGATAATAATAAGTAGGTTAAAGACTTTGGGTGACTTTTATAAGAAAAATAGTTACAAATGACTAGCTTAAAGTAAATGGAATTTTAAACACAATTAAAGGACTCTCTTAGGTAAAAATCGACAAAAGGACCTTGAGACTAAGATTTATGGTTAAGATCAAACAAATGACCAAGGAGGCACCACGACTAACAAACCCGATTAAGACGATGGTTGAAACATCGAAATTATAACAGACTAAGAATGAAACGTGCCTCGGACAAACTGCGACAAATAAAAGAAAATATACGTATATACTTAAAACGACTAATTAATAAGCTATGTAAGAAGAAGATAATAGATGTATTAATAATCAAATAATATTAAAAATAATTATTTTATAAAAAGATATAATGAGGAAACTACTTCTTGAATTCCACATGAACTCAGGTAAAAGAAAGCCCGATCAGATAATCATTTTCAGGAATAATGACCCAAAGTGGAGATGATTGACTCTCTGTTTAAGAAGGTTTTAGACACCCAAGATGATGGTATAATAGGACTTTTGACTCAAAGTTTGTTAGTGACAAGTTATTAATAAAAATTCTAATAAAGATAAATATATATAAGATAAGAATAAGGAAATTGGTGGTTTATAGTTCAAGACTCATAATAAAGGACACAAGACATGTAACTTTAATAAAGAAAAGTATTATTTCCATTTACAAAAATATACATTTTTGTTTTAAATAAAACATACCATTTTAAACAATCATATAGAATGGGTGAAGTGCATTCTTAAGCATGAATTATCGCATATTAATCATAATATTTATGATTAGGGTTTATTATTGAAAAGCATTGCACATTGGTTAATTTCGAAGATCACACTCAAGGTGAGTCCTTCGGCCCCATTTTTTAAATGTATTTTGAATTGTTTTGGGGGAAAAGCATGAAATGATTCATTAAAGTATATGATGAGTTAAACGGGATAATATATAATATGAGGGCATAAGTTTGAATCAGTAATATGGATCTATATACTACTGAGATCTAAATCCCTCTATAATCATTAACCTCAGGGGTGAGGCCACAGAATATATTGGTAGATCTATCGGGTTAGAATGGCCCGCTCTCGCGACCAGTCGCACTGGTCAAGTTGTGGCGAGAGAATTTATATGTCTGGATAGTTGTGGGGCAACGACGTGTTTCTTGGTTTGATTATGGGCTTATGACCTAAATAACATAGTACCTAGCTAGTCTATGTGGATTATATTATGCCTTGTTTCATCATATGATTTTTAAAAGAGATGTATGGTTACAAGATTACAAAACCCCGAAAGCTTACCAACTTTATGTTGACTTTATTACCCTTCGTGCTTTTCAGGGTTATAGGTGAGCTCAACATGGATTCCCGGAACTTTGTCTTTGGATGGGTCAAACGTTAACTCTTTAAATGTTTTTAATTAAAACCAAGTTTGTGTAATAAATGTAGTATTCGTTACTACTGAAAATGTTTTAATATAGATTAACCAAGTACTCGTATGATGTTGACTTATGGTTTCAATAACTAATGACAGTTTAGTATACGTTTGACCATGAAAGTTGGATCAACTCCAACTTCCGTTACCACCACGTCACATGATCTTCCGTTGTGATTTTTGGGGTGTGACAGAAGTTGGTATCAGAGCCAACGGTTATAGTGAACTAGAAAGTATTTTTCAAAAATCTAGACTATAACCTTTAAAAAGATTATTTGACTCCAAAGACAATTCCGTGTCATGAGCATAATAATAGTCACAATGAGATTTAGACTATTAATTTTGTGTGCTAGAATTTTGTAAAAATTAATATGTACGCATGCATGCATTTCTCTATTTGTAGATGTCTGACCGAGTTAGCCGAGAGAGAGCACCTGACTTTAGCAGTAGCACCGATGGTTCATCTGAGCCTCTTTCCTCGACACCATGGTATCACCCTACTCAGCTATACTTCGCAGCTACCATATACCCGGGTATGGAAAACTCGGGGAATGGCTGGATATCTGAGTCCGATGATGAGAGCCCTACCCCACCAGCAGTCGCACTCGAGCCCATTGCTGAGGAGCCAGTTGGCTTGGCTTCAGAGAGTGAGACTCATACTGCTGTGACTCCTGCTGCTTCTATTCCCCTCATGCGGCACCCACCAAAGATTAGGATGGTGTATGAGCGAAGGGAGCACAGGGAGAAGAGAGAGATGGTTGAGGATGATGCACCGCCAAGGATTAAGTTGGTGTATGAACGGAGGAAACGCAGAGAGAAGAGAAAAGTGATGGATGATGATGTCATGGAGAGTATGCCCATGCCCAAACGGGCCAGACTTTTAGATGATCAGTGGAGATGGATTATGGATGCCATGAGAGGTTGGGCTTCGAGGGATGGGATTCCTTCCACCTTTGAGGAGGGAGAGTCGTCTTCTGCGCCACACAGGACCACTTTGGGTGGTGAGCCCATCGAGCGTGTGATGATTACCTTGGTAGCCCAGTGTGTGCGACTCGAGAATGAGCTACTGTCTACCAGAAAGAAGATGAGGATTCAAGAGGAGGTGAGTCAAGCTTTGGATGGAAGATTGATGACGATTGAGGAGGAGAGGTTATTGGATGACAGCGCTATGAGCCAGATGCACTTTCGTATAGCAGATCTGGAGACTAGCCTCGCGGAGACTAGGGATCGACTGACCCAGGCAGAGCAGAGAGCAGACGTGGCCGAGACAGCGTTGGTGACAGCACAGCAGTACGCGATAGTGATGGGAGAGAGAGCGGAGACTTCGATGGCCATGGCTACATTATGTTTGATGATGATTTCGTATCTCACGCATGTTGGTAGTGGAACCTTGTTTTAGGATGATTTTGAGATTAGCCGGGGTACTTGAACACTTTCTTTTGACCGAGTTATAAACTCGATGACGCATGTAGACTATTAACTTATGACCTTTTGATAGCTAACTCTTATGTGTTTGATGACCATGAATGGACTTGACGCTTATGAAAATTTTAAAAAAAGTTTTATCTTGATGATATATGTTTAATCGCGTAAATATTTGATTATTGTATGATTATTCAAGGAACCAATTATATAGAATATACCATCATAATAATATAATAACAAGCGTACGTAAACTAAACATCTTCTTCCCTACCTTCGGAACAGAATTGAATCATGCCACCTGTAACACGAAACACGTCCTCGAGTGGAAACGTCAATTTACCAACCACCCCAGAGGAACTAGCCCAATTGATAGCTAGACACGTCAAATCAGCTCTAGAACAACATGATGCAAATCTAGTGGCTGGTCAAGTAAGGAGGCAAGAAAATACGGGTAATGGCCTTGGAAACGGAGCAGGAAATGGTTCAAACGTAGGTTCCGGTATGGGTGCAAACAACGGATCCGGCACGAACGGAAATCCAGGTAGTTCATCAGGTGGACAACCACAAGGGTGTTCGTATAAGACATTTCAGGGGTGCAATCCAAGAACTTTTACAGGCGCTGAAGGACCATTAGACATAATCTGGTGGATCGAAAGAATGGAGACTGTTATAACGATAAGCAATTGTTCTAACGATCAAAAGGTCAAGTATGCAACCTGTTCCTTTCAAGACGCGGCATTGTCATGGTGGAATTCCCAGCGCCAAATTTTGGGCGATACCAACGCATATGAACTTACTTGGGAACAACTAAAGGAGATGCTGCTTAAAGAATATTGCCCATGCAATGAGCTCCAGAAGATCGAGACCGAATTATGGAATCATACCATGAAAGGAGCTGAGATTCGGACATACACCTCAAGATTCAATGACCTTGCAAGATTGGTACCTCGAATGGTCACACCGGAATACGTCCGAATCGAAAGATACATTTGGGGATTGGCACCTCAAATAAGGAACAATGTTACAGCTTCCAAACCTACCACCATCCAAAGTGCAATCGCTATTGCACACTCCTTAACTGATGACGCGATACGAAATGGAACCCTGATCAAGAAGGACGATCAAGGAAAGAGTGCGATGGAAATTGAGAGGAAGACGGTTAGAGTGAACCGAAGATTATTTGATGGAAAGAGAAAGTGGTTTGAAAATCCCAAGGGACCAGTAAACAACAAGAAAAATTTTAATCAAAGATCTGAACGGGTTTATGTGGCAACATCAAACAATGGAAGATCAACCAAATAATCTCAAGGAAAATGCAGTAAATGTGGATATCCCCATACTGGTGATTGTAAAATTTGTACTCATTGTCAAAAGTTTGGACATCTAAGCCAAAATTGCCGAGCAAGACCTGATGGAAGAATGATCAGAAATGATCAAGCTTGCTATGAATGTGGTGTGGTTGGACACTTCAAGAAGAATTGTCCAAGACTGAATGGATCTAGGGCCAGAGGGAGAGCCTTTGAAATGAATGCCAAGGAAGCACAACAAGAACCGTCAGTAGTCAATGGTACGTTTCTTATCAATAATCATTATGCCTCTATTTTGTTTGACACTGGTGCTGATTTGAGTTTTGTATCCAAAGAGTTTGAACCATCATTGGGAATTAAACCATGTAAGCTAAGAAAGAAGTATATTATAGAGCTAGCTAATGGAAAGAAAATAGAATCCAATGAAGTAATTAGAAACTGCACGATACAACTTAACAACCATTTCTTTAGTATTGACTTATTACTTGTCGATCTGGGAAGTTTTGACGTGGTTATTGGAATGGATTGGCTCTCTCGAAATCATGCTGAAATAGTATGTTTCGAGAAAATCATTCGATTGCCAACTCCTAGTGGAGAACTCTTAATCGTGCAAGGAGAAAAAGGAAAACCCTCATTCAAAATTATAAGTGTCATGGAAGCATATGGATACCTGAATGAAGGATATCCCGCCTTTCTGGTAAAAGCCATTGACACTAAGAATGAGGAGCGAAGAATCGAAGATATTCCCATTGTACGAGAATACCCAGAGGTATTTCCCGAAGATTTGCCAGGGTTACCTCCACAAAGACAGATCAAATTCCAAATTGATTTGATACCCGGAGCTGCACCAGTAGCACGATCACCATATCGACTAGCACCTTTCGAAATGCAGGAGTTGTCAAAACAACTGCAAGAATTACTAGAAAAAGGGTTCATTCGACTAAGCTTTTCTCCATGGGGAGCACCAGTGCTATTCGTCAAAAAGAAAGACGGATCATTCAGAATGTGTATCGATTATAGAGAATTAAACAAACTCACCATTAAAAATCGATAACCACTACCAAGAATTGATGATTTGTTCGATCAATTGCAAGGATCCAGCTACTACTCAAAGATAGATTTACGATCTGGATATCACCAACTGTTGATAGCAGAAGAGGATGTCCCAAAAACGGCTTTTAGAACACGTTACGGTCATTACGAATTTCTAGTAATGCCGTTTGGATTAACCAACGCACCTGCCATATTCATGGATCTTATGAATAGGATTTGTAAACCCTACTTGGACAAGTTTGTGATAGTATTCATTGATGATATATTGATATACTCACAATCCAAGGAAGAACATGAGCAACATCTCAGGCTAATCCTAAACGTGTTAAAGAAAGAAAAGCTGTACGCAAAATTCTCAAAATGTGAATTTTGGCTTCGAGAAGTTCGATTTCTCGGACACATTATTAACGAAGAGGGTATCCACGTGGATCCAACCAAGATAGAAGCAATTAAGAACTGGGAAGCCCCCAAATCTCCAACGGAAGTGCGACAGTTTTTAGGGTTAGCTGGTTACTACCGCAGGTTTATAGAAAATTTTTCAAAGATAGCCCAACCATTGACCCTATTGACCCGTAAGGACAAGAATTATGTGTGGGGCGCAGATCAAGAGAGAGCTTTTCAATTACTAAAGCAGAAGTTATGCAGCGCACCCATACTGTCTCTACCAAATGGAACGGAGGGATTTGTAGTGTATTGTGATGCCTCGCGATTAGGTCTTGGATGTGTATTGATGCAAAAAGATAAAGTCATTGCTTATGCATCAAGACAATTAAAAGTACATGAAAAGAATTACACCACCCATGACCTAGAACTAGGAGCTGTTGTTTTTGCTCTTAAAATATGGAGACATTATTTGTATGGGACCAAATGTGTCATTTATACGGATCATAAGAGTCTGCAACATATTTTTAATCAAAAGGATTTAAATATGAGGCAGCGCCGTTGGGTGGAGCTATTAAATGATTATGACTGCGATATCCGATATCACCCAGGCAAGGCAAATGTTGTGGCAGACGCACTTAGTAGGAAAGAAAGGAAAAAGCCATTACGAGTGCGAGCATTGAAACTTACCATATACTCGAACCTTACTAACCAGATCCACAATGCTCAACTCGAAGCATTGAAAGGTGAAAACCTAGGAAGAGAAGGTCTGCGAGGAATGGTCAAGGAATTAACGACAGATTCTGATAAAATGATACGTTTTGCCAACAGAATGTGGGTTCCTAAGCATGGAGAGTTACGAGAAGTAATTCTTGATGAGGCACACAAAACAAGGTACTCGATTCACCCAGGAATCGACAAAATGTATCATGATGTGAAGGAATTTTTCTGGTGGCCTAACATGAAGGGAGACATAGCTGCCTATGTTAACCAATGCATGACTTGCTCCAAAGTGAAGACAGAATACCAGAAACCATCGGGACTTCTACAACAGCCGGAAATTCCGAAATGGAAATGGGAATGCATTACCATGGATTTTGTGACAAAATTACCTAGGACAGCAAGTGGTTATGATACCATTTGGGTAATTGTTGATCGACTAACAAAATCTGCACATTTCCTACCAATGAAGGAGACCTACAGTATGAACAAATTGGCAAGCTTATACATCAAAGAAGTAGTTTCACGCCACGGTGTACCAATTTCAATCATATCAGATAGAGATAGTCGATTCACCTCTAGATTTTGGCAAACCCTACAGGAAGCCATGGGTACTCGACTAGATATGAGCACGACCTATCACCCACAAACAGACGGACAGAGCGAGAGAACTATTCAGACTTTGGAAGATTTATTGAGAGCTTGTGTGATCGATTTTGGTGGAAATTGGGATACTCATCTACCACTAGCTGAGTTATCCTATAATAATAGTTATCACACCAGCATCAAGGCCGCTCCATTTGAAGCACTGTATGGAAGAAAGTGCCGATCGCCGTTATGTTGGGCCGACATTGGAGAAAGACAATTAACAGGACCAGAAATTATTCAAGAAACAACGGATAAGATTGTTCAGATCCAAAAAAGGTTAGAAATGGCTAATAGTCGGCAAAAGAGTTATGCAGATAACCGGAGAAAGCCATTAGAATTCATGGTCGGCGATAGAGTGTTCTTGAAGGTATCTCCATGGAAGGGAATTATGAGATTCGGTAAAAGAGGGAAGCTGAGTCCACGATTCATAGGACCCTTTGAAATCCTGGAACGGATTGGGAAGGTTGCATACCGACTCAGATTACCAGAGGAACTTGGTAATGTGCACAATGTATTTCACGTATCTAATTTAAGGAAATGCATGACAGATGAATCTCTAGTTATCCCTCCAGATGAAGTTAGTATCAACGACAAACTCCAATTCATCGAGGAGCCAATAGAGGTCTTAGATTGGAAAACTCAGAAACTCAGGCGAAAGCAAATCAAACTAGTTAAAGTCCGATGGAACTCTAGAAGAGGACCTGAATTTACTTGGGAGCGCCAAGATGAAATGCAACAGAAGTACCCATACCTGTTCAAAACCGGATTTGACTCAGGATCAACAGCGTAAATTTCGGGATGAAATTTCTTAAACGAGGGAAGACTGTGACACCCGGTCAAATCAGGTCAACTCTCGAAACCATCCGCAATAACTAATTTATGATTATTTAACGTTTAAGTCTAATTAAACAAAACCATGCATTAACGTTTAGCAAACCGTGTAAACGTTTAACAATTTCTTGAATAAAACAATAATAAGAAGAAGAAGAACAAGAAGAAGAAGAAGAAGAAGAAGAAGAAGAAGAAGAAGAAGAAGAAGAAGAAGAAGAAGAAGAAGAAGAAGAAGAAGAAGAAGAAGAAGAAGAAGAAGAAGAAGAAGAAGAAGAAGAAGAAGAAGAAGAAGAAGAAGAAGAAGAAGAAGAAGAACAAGAAGAAGAATAAGAAGAAGAAGAAGAAGAAGAAGAAGAAGAAGAAGAAGAAGAAGAAGAAGAAGAAGAAGAAGAAGAAGAAGAAGAAGAAGAAGAAGAAGAAGAAGAAGAAGAAGAAGAAGAAGAAGAAGAAGAAGAAGAAGAAGAAGAAGAAGAAGAAGAAGAATAAGAAGAAGAAGAAGAAGAAGAAGAAGAAAGAAGAAGAAGAAGAAGAAGAAGAAGAAGAAGAAGAAGAAGAAGAAGAAGAAGAAGAAGAAGAAGAAGAAGAAGAAGAAGAAGAAGAAGAAGAAGAAGAAGAAGAAGAAAAAAGAAGAAGAAGAAGAAGAAGAAGAATAAGAAGAATAAGAATAAGAATAAGAAGAATAAAAGAAGAAGAAGAAGAAGAATAATAAGAAGAATAATAATAAAAGAAGAAGAATAATAATAATAATAATAAGAATAATAATAATAATAAATAATAATATAATAATAATAATAATAATAATAATAATAATAATAATAATAATAATAATAATAATAATAATATAATAATAATAAATAATAATAATAATAATAATAATAATAATAATAATAATGATAATATTGGATTTGGGAGACATGCATGGATGACAACTAAGTCATCCATATCCCCACAAAATCCTTCTTAAAACACACACACAACTCTTCATTCTCCACCTCTCCCACTTCCACTTCCACTTTCACACACACACCACCACCCCACCTCTCCATCGGCCGCCTTTCCCCCCCTCTCTCCGCCGGCCGCCTTCCGCCGGCCACCTGCCGCCCGTCACCACCATCACCACCTACTGCCGCGACCACCATCACCTACACCCGACACCACCGGCACCACCACTCACACCCGACGCCACCATCACCGTCGCCTTCATCCGACGCCATCACCACCACCGTCGCCCTCACCCGATACCGCCACCACCACCTTCACCCGATACCGCCACCACTACCACCACCCTCACCCGACACCATCACCCCGTCACCCTCATCCGACACCACCGTGAACCCCCCCACCCTTCCTTCACCTTCGGCTAACACCAACCAAGTAGCCACCTTCACTTGCATTCACCTTAAGGCACCTTAGTTGGAACTTAGTTAGAACCCGAAGTTTCATCGAGGAATCAAGAATCAAGCTTGCATTGTGATAAGGGTTTCCATCTAGTGTCACCAAAGGTATATTAGATTAGACAATGTATATATGTTCATGCATGGATGATCAAGATAAGGATCTTGATAAACCCTAGTTCACCCATTTAGGTATTGTATGAAATGGTTGTTTTAATGATTTTGTATGAAAAAATGACTTATGTATGGGTTTGATGAATCTGAAAATAGGTTGTTTATGGATGTTTAGTAGATAAGAACATGTTACATTAAGGATCTAGATGGTAAAAATATGTATGTATGTATATATTATGTATGTAAGAAGGTAAGGCCATGTGGATGGGAAGAATGATGAAGTATGGTCTTGATAAGAACATTAGGAAGTCCATTGGATTAACAAGACTATTACTAACATGATAATAATAAGTAGGTTAAAGACTTTGGGTGACTTTTATAAGAAAAATAGTTACAAATGACTAGCTTAAAGTAAATGGAATTTTAAACACAATTAAAGGACTCTCTTAGGTAAAAATCGACAAAAGGACCTTGAGACTAAGATTTATGGTTAAGATCAAACAAATGACCAAGGAGGCACCACGACTAACAAACCTGATTAAGACGATGGTTGAAACATCGAAATTATAACAGACTAAGAATGAAACGTGCCTCGGACAAACTACGACAAATAAAAGAAAATATACGTATATACTTTAAACGACTAATTAATAAGCTATGTAAGAAGAAGATAATAGATGTATTAATAATCAAATAATATTAAAAAGAATTATTTTATAAAAAGATATAATGAGAAAACTACTTCTTGAATTCTACATGAACTCAGGTAAAAGAAAGCCCGATCAGATAATCATTTTCAGGAATAATGACCCAAAGTGGAGATGATTGACTCTCTGTTTAAGAAGGTTTTAGACACCCAAGATGATGGTATAATAGGACTTTTGACTCAAAGTTTGTTAGTGACAAGTTATTATTAAAAATTCTAATAAAGATTAATATATATAAGACAAGAATAAGAAAATTGGTGGTTTATAGTTCAAGACTCATAATAAAGGACACAAGACATGTAACTTTAATAAAGAAAAGAATTATTTCCATTTACAAAAATATACATTTTTGTTTTAAATAAAACATACCATTTTAAACAATCATATAGAATGGGTGAAGTGCATTCTTAAGCATGAATTATCGCATATTAATCATAATATTTATGATTAGGGTTTATTATTGAAAAGCATTGCACATTGGTTAATTTCGAAGATCACACTCAAGGTGAGTCCTTCGGCCCCATTTTTTAAATGTATTTTAAATTGTTTTGGGGGAAAAGCATGAAATGATTCATTAAAGTATATGATGAGTTAAATGGGATAATATATAATATGAGGGCATAAGTTTGAATCAGTAGTATGGATCTATATACTACTGAGATCTAAATCCCTCTATAATCATTAACCTCAGGGGTGAGGCCACAGAATATATTGGTAGATCTATCGGGTTAGAATGGCCCGCTCTCGCGACCAGTCGCACTGGTCAAGTTGTGGCGAGAGAATTTATATGTCTGGATAGTTGTGGGGCAACGACGTGTTTCTTGGTTTGATTATGGGCTTATGACCTAAATAACATAGTACCTAGCTAGTCTATGTGGATTATATTATGCCTTGTTTCATCATATGATTTTTAAAAGAGATGTATGGTTACAAGATTACAAAACCCCGAAAGCTCACCAACTTTATGTTGACTTTATTACCCTTCGTGCTTTTCAGGGTTATAGGTGAGCTCAACATGGATTCCCGGAACTTTGTCTTTGGATGGGTCAAACGTTAACTCTTTAAATGTTTTTAATTAAAACCAAGTTTGTGTAATAAATGTAGTATTCGTTACTACTGAAAATGTTTTAATATAGATTAAGCAAGTACTCGTATGATGTTGACTTATGGTTTCAATAACTAATGACAGTTTAGTATACGTTTGACCATGAAAGTTGGATCAACTCCAACTTCCGTTACCACCACGTCACATGATCTTCCGCTGTGATTTTCGGGGTGTGACACCCGATACATTGCTCGGATCAGTAGCTGTCTCTCTGGAGTCTCTCGGGCGTTCACCAACCGCCCTCAGCTCATGTTCTGTGGGAACAACTTTGCTTCCCACAGTTCGCGTTAGGGGCTCCTCATCCGACTCTTCCTCCTCGTCTGCACCAGGAACAAAATCCTGATGGAATCCAGCTGACTCGGCTACATCTCCAGCTGGGGCGGACACTGGAGGTACAACATCAGAGACTGTGCCTCTCGGTGGAATAGGCATATCGTCTCCAGCATCCCCACTGTCATCATCATCCGAGTCATGAGTGGGTAGAGCAATCTGCTCCACATCAGAATCACTATCATCGTGGCACCACTTTCTCTTGGCTGGCACCACGTAGTCCTCCCGGGCCAGATGCCCAAACAACCTCCTAACAGGGGGTTTCACTTGCTTCCCCCTGTATACCTTCATCCTCCCCAAAGTAGTATCATCCATTACCTCGAGGACTACCGCATCATCCTTCTCCTTTGGCAGGGAGGGGAGCTTTTGATCTATGATCCTCTGCATAAACCTCGGGTACATACAGAAGCCCTCCTTCCCTTTCCCCTCGATGTTCTCCACCAGGTAGGTGAAGATCATCTTGGAGAAGCTGAACGGGTGGTTCAGCACCAACGCAACATACGCGTTCTGTATCTGGTCGGATAGCTCATCAAAACCTCCCTTCCTGGAAGCTATGCACTTAAGCAGCACGTGCGCAAGATACCTTCACTGGGGACAGAGGTTACTCTTGTTGAGTACCCCAGCATTGATGTCCCCAGAGTACTTGGCTCTAAGAAAGCATCCTTTGACTGTGAGGGGGTGTAATCGAGTCGGACAATCAGCGTCATCCTCCAACTGTAATACGATCCTTAGATCCTCCTCTGAGATAGCAATAGCCTCTCCAAAGATGGTACTTCTGATGCAGTGAGGCTCAGAAGATCTATCAACTATAGCGCCTTCCCAGAAGGCCTGCTGAACGGACCTATAAGGAGTACAAGGAGTAGATATGGCATGTGCAATCCTCGATCTCAGTAGAAATGTGATGATGCCCGAGAAATCAACAGCGTTTCTGGATGTCAAATCCAGATGAGCAGATATATTGTGCTTTGTGCTCATAGTCCATCGACTCGCCATCTGTTACACAAAGATAGTAAACGTTAGTACCATTGGCTAAGAAAGTCATGTAACACTTAAACTTGAAGAAAAATCTTTCTGTCATGCGATTGAGGTTGTGCTACTGAGATCAGTCGTGCGATTGAACAGTGCGAATGGGATTCAGTCGTGCGAATGATCCCATGCGTACCACTGAGTGTGCGACTGGACTCATACGTATATAACCTCATGCGGTTACACCAGTCGTGCGACTGAACTTCATACGCATGGTTCAGTCGTGCGGTGAGGCAGTTCACACCCTTCAGTCGTGCGACTGAAGTTCATCAACCTGTCCATTCGCATGATGTACTGACTGTTCAATTTAAATTCACTTTTTCACCAATTTTGAGTTTCAGACTTCATGTTCTGGTCCATTAGACTCGTAATCCAATCTTATAACACCTAACATCTTTAATTTCATTTGTTTGAGTCGTTTAGTTAGGTTATTAAGCCACTTAAGTCTCGGTTAATTTACGGGTCTGATTTTCCAGATTTGGTGTCAATTTGAACATTATTGTGGTTTCTCTTCACCGCAAATTACCTGTAAAGTCGAAAGAAATGGTCAATAAGCAAGAGACAGGAGTTTATGGCAATCAAATGAAATTTGGACAGAGTAAGTTTAAGTCGTGCGGTTTAGGGTTAATTTGAGGGTGGTGAGTCTCTGCGACCGACTCCCCTCTATTTATACTAACCCTAGATTCAATCGTGCGACTGAGCTCATCCGCACCTTTCAGTCGTGCGAGTGGGGCGCAGTCGTGCGATTGGTTCAGTCGCCCTTCTTCAGTCGTCCAACTGAATCTCAGTCGTGCGACTGACTCATTCGTTCTCTCTTAAGCAAACGACTGGCCAATCGTATGGGCCATTCGGTTGAATGGTCCATACTCATGATCCATTCGTACGAATGGCTCCTATTCGTATGATTAGTCCATACGTATGGTCCATTCTTGCGAATGGGTCATACTTATTGAGTTTTCTGCCAATTTGAATATTTAACATTTAAACCCCTTTTAATTGTTGAAATTAACGTTATGAGCATTTGATCATCTCAGACATGATCATTTTAACTTGAAAACCTTTTGATCACCTCAGACGTGATCCTTTTAGACAATTTAGTCACCTCAGACGTGACCTTTTTTTAAACACATTGTCACCTCAGACGTGACTGTTTTAAACTTTTAAAGCACATGTGTTCATCTCAGACATGACCCTTTTAGTGAGTTGATCCCTTACTGATTTTCCTGATGTAGTTCGACAGATAGAACAAACTGAAATAACTAACTGAATTAGAAAATTAAACTAAATAATCAAAACAAGACTTGTTTTTGGCTTTTTGTGAGAGATAAATCCTAAGATGGACATCTACGGGATTTGGTTCCGGAATAGGCAGCTTCAATTTAGATTGACCACACCTGGACCAATTCAATTTTGGAATCATACAGGCAAGTCAAATCATTTGGGACTTGTTATCAAAATCTTTTGATGCTCAATTCTTGGTGTTCATCTAGAGTCGTTAGCAACTTTAGGAAATCATACTGGAACTCTTAGATTTCCACATTGATTTGAACTTTCAAGAATTGCAGCCACAATGATTATCAATATGTTTGTCCACTTAAATCCATACACAGACTTTTGACACAGACTGGTGATTGTTTTAGGTTTAATTATTTCAACTAACATTTGTGGATCCCACACTTATATGGTAATCAACATTCCTCAGGAGCTTTTGAGCGGTCTACGGGTATTATTACAAGAAGAGACTATTCTTAGAGCTTTCAAAGAGAAGCCAGTCCTCAGGTCAGTGCCATCGCACAACAGAGAGGCGGCAAACAACAATGAATTCTAGAATATCTAGGTTATGCTTATCCTCAGGTCAGTGCCATCGCACAGGAGAGAGGCACACAACCTATCTCCTTGTTAGAGCAGCTTAATTTTATTTTGCACAAAATGCACCAACAACATAAGTCATTAGCTTTATAGCATTTGTCTTTCATTTTTTTTGCTTTGCTCTATTTATGGTCATCCACACACATTTGTGGCGTTTACATGCTCCTTACCCCTTATTGGAATATTGTTGATTGTGTTAACCAATGATAAGATGGTAGCCCACAGTCTGTTGAACAACTTAGTTTGATCTTGAGATCACCAGTCAGGTCTAATCATCTATTGTGTTGAATCTACTGACATATCATTTGTGGTCTAGCAACCTCTAGGTTTACTTTCTTTGTGTTACCTTAGGAGTTACCAGTTTTTCTATCATCTTCCCTTTTATATTGCTTAGACTACACAGACTTATACTTTGAATTTTTGCATCTTTTCTAAATTTAAATTTTAAAGTCCCTCTTGATTTGTTCCTGTGTACTATCATTTTCCAAAGGGTTTGAATCAGTATCACAGATACGATCTACCTTATATCAGCTATCCACTCTTTCTCCCTCGTTTTTTTTAATGTTACTTGCTGACATATTCTCCCCCTAAAATACTAAAATCATAACTGGTTTAATTATTTTAGGATTTTAATAAACAGCAAAATAACATGAGTTTAAATTAAATAGACTAAAATAAACAAATAAAATAAAATAAAAAAAAGAAAACTTTAACTAAACTACATCGGACTACACATTATCATCATCAGGAATAACCTCACTTTTCTTTTTAACGCCGTTGACCTCTAGCAAATATTGAAAACGTGGTTTATCAAAGGCTTTAGTATAGAGGTCAGCGCGTTGAAAATCAGTATTAATTTTTACCACATCAATTAAGTTCTTTTCAAAACAGTCTCTTATGAAATGGTATTTAATACTGATATGTTTGGTCTTAGGATGTTGGACCGGATTTTTAGTTACTGCAATTGCAGCAGAGTTATCAACAAAAATAGGAGTAGAAGAGAACTTTAAACCGTAATCCCGCATTTGCTGTTGAATCCAGATGATTTGTGAACAGCAACTTGCAGCAGCAACATATTCGGCTTCACAGGTTGACAATGCAACCGATGTCTGCTTCTTACACTGCCAGGTAACTAATCTTCTCCCAAAGAATTGACACCCTGCTGATGTAGACTTGTAGTTCATCTTGCAGCCCCCGTAATCCGAGTCACTATACGCGGTAAGCTCAAAGTCATCATCATGAGGATACCACAACCCAAGTGTGGGTGTACCCTTCAAATAACGAAAAATCCTCTTGACCCCAATCAGATGGTTGACCTTAGGCTTAGCCTGATATCTAGAACATAAACATGTAGCATACATGACATCAGGTCTTGAGGCTGTGAGATACATGAGGGATCCAATCATTCCTCGATACATTGTGGCATCTACAAGATCTCCATTGTCATCAGGTGCTATATCGTGATTCGTAGCCAGTGGAGTCCCAGCAGTAGAAGCATTCTCCATGTCAAAACGACTGAGAATGTCTCCTACATACTTGGTCTGATGTAGAAAGATCCCATTTGGAGTCTGATCCACCTGTAACCCGAGAAAGAACTTCATCTCCCCCATAGCACTCATCTCAAACTCTTTCTTCATAACTGCTTCAAACTCTTTGCATAACTCTTCGTTCTTTGAACCGAAGATTATGTCATCGACATAGATCTGTACGAGCAGTAGGTCGCCATCCTTTTCTTTGATGAACAGCGTGCAGTCAATGACTCCCCTGCGAAAGCCGTGTTTCACAAGATGAGTCGAGAGTTTCTCATACCAAGCTCTTGGAGCTTGATGAAGCCCGTATAAAGCCTTGTCGAGCTTGTAAACTCTATCCCGATGATAAGGATCTTCAAATCCCTCGGGTTGACTGACATAGACTAATTCTCTGATTTCCCCATGAAGGAATGCACTCTTCACATCTAATTGGTAGACTTTAATCTTCATGTATGATGCATAGGCAAGGAAGATACGAATGGCTTCCATCCTTGCCACAGGTGCAAACACTTCATTATAGTCAATTCCCTCGACTTGGCGAAAACCCTGAACCACCAATCGAGCTTTGTTCCTGATAATGACCCCTTGGTCATCTTTCTTGCATTTCAAGACCCATTTGGTGCCAATGACTTTAGCACCTTTAGGTCTATCAACCAGAGTCCATACACCTAACTTCTTGAACTAAAGAAGTTCTTCTTGCATGGCACTCACCTACGCCTCATCATTTAATGCATCACTGACATATTTTGGCTCAAATTGCGAGACAAAACATCGATAAGCACCATCATGAATGTAACCCCTCTCCATAACCGACGTGTAATCAACTGAATATAACTGATTTCGGGTTTGTACTCCTGATCTGACATCCCCAATGACATTGTCTAGGGGATGATAGACGTTTAGTCGTGATCCTAGAGTAGTAGGAACAGCTACCTCAGAGCCAAGATTATGAACATTTGGTTCTGCATCTGAAGTCAAAGGTGCATCACTGGTAGATGCTTGTGGACTTTCAGGAACTGGAACCTGTTCCTCCTGACTGTTCTGGTCATCTTCTTCAGCTTCATCTTTAGAGGAGGAGTCACTGTCATCGACTACTCCCCCTGACTGAGTAGATGATTCTCCCTGTGAGCTAGATGGTGTATTCAAGATATCATACATCATTCTAGTAGCTAACTCGTCATCCGAGGGAGAGAGAGGGATGTTGAAGGACTTGAAGAATCCATCATAGTCGAAGAAGTAGGCGGGTCCTTTGCCAGTAGGTGGTGTGGTATATCTCTGAACGTCAACATTACACCACACTTCTACTAGACCCGTTGAGTTGTTGTAAACTCGCTTGTTCGGTATGTTGTATCCTAGAAAGATTCCTTCATCAGCCTTCTCGCTGAATTTACCTTCTTGTGTCTTCTTCAAAAGTGTGCACGGCGCGCCAAATGGTTCAAGATACTCCAAATTCGGTTTGCGTCTTTGTAGTAGCTCATAACATGTCTTTCCGTGGCGCTTGACTATCAGGACTCAATTCAGTGTATAACATGCGTTCGCCACTGCCTCATTCCAGAATTGGATAGGCAGTTTCGAGTCTGCCAGCATAGTCCGTGCTGTCTCTATCAAGCTTTTGTTCTTTCTCTCAGCAACGCCATTCATCTGAGGCGTGTAGGCAGAAGTGAATTGATGCACAATTCCCTTTTCCTTGCAGTAAGCCTCCATCCACTGGTTCTTGAATTCCGTCCCGTTGTCTGAGTGTACTTGTCTAACCTTCAGCTTGTAGAGAGATTCCAGTGTGGTTACTAACTCCTTGAATGACTCAAATGTTTCTGATTTGGATTTCAGAAACATTACTGTAACATCCGGCATTTTCAAGTTATAAACCCGAACCCGAACTTAAATCAAACTATCTTACGATATGAATTTCTTTATTTAACTTATTTTATTTATATTAATGAATTATATAGATTAGACGTGTAGTTTAAATTGATTATAACTTGTTGATTTATAAATAATTCTTTTTCATAAAATTATAAACTTTATTAATCATGCTACAACAAATAACTAAGTGGAAAAGACTTATTAAAACTTATAAAGTTATAAAATGAATTTTATTATACTTATAAAGTTTTATAAGTAATTATGAATTTTAAATATTGAAAATAAGTAATCAAATTATAAAGTTACAAGTTTTATAAAAGTTATAAAGATTAACAAATAAATAATTTGATTGATTATTCAAATTGGTTTTATAAAGTCTATAAATATTTTATAAAAAAGTTGTTAAAATTATAGTCTTCAAGAATTTAAATTTTAAATTATAATTATTCTTTTATTTATTTAAATTATTTAATTTTATATTTATTTCAAATTCCAATCATAACCCCCTTTTAAAAGACTTATAAATAACCATTAACACCATTCATAACCTCCTCCTAACCTCAAGTATAAAAGCAAGGCTTAGGCCTCACATTTCATTTGCTCATTCTCTAAAAACCTCACTCTCATATCTTTCTTTCATCCATTGGTTATGATGAATTTGAAGAATTTTATTTTACAAGAAATTTCAAGAACTTTTAATACTAAGGTAATCCTTTATTGTTTTTATATTATACATTTTAATCATCCTAACATTCAATTGTTCTCATGACTTTATGTTCTTACTCTTATTCTTTCTTCTACCAAACCTCTTTTTATTTTAATAATTATCATTTGATCATTAACATTTTAATAATCACTAATCTTATAATAATCACTAACATTCCTAAATTAAGCTAACAACACACTAACATAAACAAAGAATCCCGTTTGCATATGGACGGCTATGCCGCCGCATTCGGTTATTCTGCAAGATTATTGTTCTAAATGATGGCTATGCCAAAGTCTTAGAATATTTTTATAACACAAATGAAGACTAATATACCATATATTAACATAATAAATTGTTCTAACCCTTTTCATGTATTAACAATTTTAAAAGTGCACATAAGTGCCTTACTACAATTCTGGCAGAATATAGTCTTACTTCAACCGACCATAACTTGATCATAAAAAACTAAATTTGGGTAAACTCAGACTCTAATGTTAAGTTCATTGAATTACCTTTTCAACGACAGTTTATACGTCTTCAAACTCAATCGGACGACTCAACAATAGCCTTTACAAGATAAGTGCGCATTTCAGCACCTTCTGTCTTGTGCTGCTTGTTTGACCTATTTAAAGATCTTTTCATAAAATTCTTTCTGAATGAAAGTTGTCCGGGAGACTTTGAACTAGTCAAGTATAAATTTTTATAATTTTATGAAACCGTTTGCTATTTTAAAAACCTGTTCAAACACGTATCAAACATTCTGTCCAGAATCTAAAATTAGTACAATAATCGTTTATCAATCTACCTTTCACTTATTGGTATTCCTAAGCGTCCTAACTTCTCGTAATGAATCCCAAACTCAAGTTGTTGTTTCTTTTTTATCATTTAGGACATCACCTTATACTCTTAAACATCCAAGCTTTCTTATCTACAACCATCACTATTATTGTGAGTTTTCCATGTGAGTATTTCCATACCCCTTTTGCTTATTTTCACACTTTGGGGTGAAACAAACTTATTATCATTGCACTTGTAAACTTATTTGAGACTTGTAAACCTATGGCAATTCATCTTGTAAAGTTGTGGTTAGTTGAACTTTTGTGGTTACCATGTTATGGCGTTATATGTACAATCATTAACTATTGCTAGCCCAGCGAAGTCATAGATCTATGGGTAAGACAAGCCTGCTTGGTTGATCCAAGTACACTTAGCTGATCGTATATACTTTTAACGTTTGAGACTTGTAAAACATTGTCGAGGTTTGATTGTTGCATTGTTCATAACATCCCTAATCACGTTATTCACTAACTTATGACTTGAGTTGCCATCTTTTATATACTTATGTATTGCAAACTATGGAATGCTCACCAACATTTTTATGTTGACCTTTTATTTTTAACATGTTTCAGGAATACCTCAAGTATGATATCTACTCTTTGAAGCTTGCACATCTAGGAATGGACCTAGATAAATAAACAAAATAAGAATGACTTGTTACATTTTATGTTATGCTTTATTTCTTTTTGAGACTTATGTTTGTAATGTGACAATTGAAACTTATGTTTAAATTATATTTGGATTATTAATAGCGTTATGTGGCTGTGAACGATCTTAACTCTCACTCCTCGACGTTTCCGCCGTCAAGGTTGGGGTGTGACAGATTGGTATCAGAGCCCATAACTATAGGGATTTAGGTTATTAGAAATGATGACCTAGACTATAGTTGCATGAACCTCATAGAAAGATCCTTATACCTTTGTGCTTACATGTTGTTTGCATGCTACATAATGCTATGCCTTTTGTGCAACTTGATGCCTTAGCATAGGATTGCCTTATGTATGCTTAAACTTAGTTACTTGTCTCCCTAAACTTAACTTTGACTCTTTGACCCTCCCCGACAAATGAACTTCTTAAACCTATTCTCGGCAACATGTGGAATCTACACTTATCATCGTGGGTTTAATTCCTTAGACTCTATGTCTAATTTATGAAAATCTCATCAAGGTTTTGATTTCATAAACCAAAGAAATTTGTGTGACACATAGACACCTGTATTCTGGATTTCCTGGCAAAAAGCCTTCGGGCTAAGGCAAGCATATCGTATAAATCTCATTGTGAGACCAGTTATGCTTACCTGGGGATTTCTGGGATGAGTGATTAACTATGGTCAACATACACAAGTCTCTATGGCAAACGGGTCAATTTACCTTGACATGTCAACGATTCCAAATGGTAATGCGTTACCAAATGGAACCATCCTCTTTGTATCTTAAAAATCTTTGATTCCTTGAACTGGTATCTCTTCATTCTTATCACGCATAATGTTCCTGTTAATATTGAACCTAACCTACATTTCAACTCTTACGTTTAAACACCGTTATACGTTGAGCGTTTCATGTAACTATTTCCATATCTTGACCAACGTGAACATGGATCTTAATATACCCAAAGATATTGGGAATCTAAACCAAATGGTCCTCAAAAACTTTAAACCGTTACTTATGGTTCTCAAGTCTTCTTAAGGATGTGTCCCATAACTAAGAACATGCAATGCTATAGGTGGAATTCCTACATCTCGAGATACTTTTTCTAGGCAAAGTGTAAATGGTGATTTGACTCGATCATTGAATCCATTTACTGGACTCGAAAACCTTGAGATGAGTGGTCACTTATAAGTACGCATGTCTTTAATAAGGTTATGGCTGATCTCGTATCTTGAGAAGTCCATGTATTCCCTTCGATTGTGAATCAAATGTTCACATCTCATTATGATGTCGAATCATTCTTGTCCTTGATTTTGCCTTCCTGATTTAAATTATTCAAGATTTTTACACCATCATAACAAATTCTGCTATCTCGAACTTTGATCTTAAGTTGTAAGCATGATTTTTCCTTTTGTTACATTGATGAAACTTGAAATTTTCCGAATTTCTAATTGATACTATTTTCCTTTCGTCGTTAAGTCAAACTCCGTACCGTCTGCACCGTGAGAGATGCAAGTATTTACAAGCCAACTTATGACTAAGAACACTCGTATCTCCTAAATGATTCTAACTCATCAAAACAGGGGTGATTTCCTTATTTTGATGATTTTCTATTCGTTTCAATAAATGGTTTCCAATTGTGATTTATAAAATTTCATCCTCTGGATCGGGGTGATTTCCTTATCCCGAGGATTGACTTCAATTATTTTCCTTGGAATGGCATTTCGCAAATGACATGATCTCACCAAAATAGGATTGAAACCCGTACTTTGGTGACAAATGTCAATCTTCGATTGTTTTCTTGCTATTATGAAATTCAATCATCAAGATAGGCGTAAATTCCATACCTTGATGATAATATCATCTTTAAGAATTGTATTTGTTCAAATGAGACGTCTTCATCAAAGTAGGAGTGAATTCTGGATTTTGATGAAGAAGTTCATCTTGTTATATTTTGTTTTTGTAAGACTTCACCGTTAAGATAGGAGTGATTTCCCTTACCTTAACGGTGAGTTACCTCGTCTTATTTTTGTGGATCCTCAACAAGGAGTTGGGATCGAACTTTTTGATTGGTAAGTTAGTGGTCATACCTTGGGAATACACCATCAAGTTAGGAGTGAAAACCACACCTTGATGACTATTCTCACTTTTTGATCTCCAACTTACCAAGGTTTTAATCAAGTGACAAGAAACATGTAGTAACTTGAAGGGTGAACCAATGTTAGTGTTTGGACCTATCAAGCCAAAGCATGATTTCTGAACTTGAAAGGAGACCCGAACACTCTAGGTTGATTTTGATTCCGAGCTTGGAGCATTTGAATTCTTAAATCGATTTCTTTCCCTTTATCTTCATGTTTTGACTCGATCTAGCTACATCGAACCATTTATTTCTTACTTATCAACTTTCATTTTGAGTTATCATCAACATATGATTGTGTGATGGTAGCCTTCTTAAACAATCTTTCTACTAAATAAGGGCATTATCAACTTGTGTTCATGTCTTTCTAGACAGATAAATGTTCTCAGCTGTGCTTATGGGTATAATGAACCGCGTGTGCAAGCCGTACTTAGAAAACTATTTGCCGTTGCCTTTGTCGTTGATATTCTGAATTGTTTAAATTCCAATCCGATCATGAACGACGTTTTTGTTTAACTTTTTACCCATAATTAAAAATACAATTCCTATTATTTTGGATAACTTTGAACTCATAATTTTGAAAATCTCTAAATCTCTATCTTGACTGCGACTCACAAGACTTGTTATTCATTCTGATGGGGACAAAGATGGTCATGAATTTCCGCGATTGGTATTCATGGTTTGGCATAAAGGAAATGATGACGTAG
Source organism: Flaveria ramosissima (assembly GCA_025215565.1). NCBI lineage: Eukaryota > Viridiplantae > Streptophyta > Magnoliopsida > Asterales > Asteraceae > Flaveria > Flaveria ramosissima. The sequence continues at coordinate 8,725,005 of CM046034.1, forward strand.
CTGGGTATATGTTCAAATTGCCTTGTACTTCTTGATGTTCTTTGGTGCATTATTGACCTATTGGCTTGTTTCTTCATTGATTTTGGCCTCCGAAATCTTAAACACATTATCTCAAATCTCTTAACGACCCTTAATAATCTTTTCCGAATGACTTCCCCTCAAATCCACACTTATCTTGAAAATCTATTACAATGATGTCCTCATTCTGAATTGAATCTCTAACCTTAACGAACACAATCCTTATATCAGCGTTACACTAGTTAAGCTTGAAACCTTAATGGCATAAGTAGACCAGAATCAATCATCTAAGATCTATGTTAAAATTATTACTTGAGAAGCTTTTATATTCCATCCAAAAACATCCTAAACTTATCTCCGAGTCTCGTGTCACACCAATACTGCGTGACAAAACCTTCCCGAATGTCTTGAACCATTTAAGGTACAAACATTTATTAATTAAAAATTTTAGATTAACAATCTTGTAACCTTTGTCAAGGAGCACATGAAATCATAAATAATGAACTTAACAAACTTAAGCATACCATCCCATCATAATTAAACTCATTTGAATTTAAACGTTCCAAGTGTCACTTGCGATTGTGTCATGAAATCCAAGTCTCCTCACATCCTTGAAATTAGTCTTCTTGTGATTAAATTTCGGGACGAAATTTCTTAAAGTAGGGGAGACTGTAACATCCGGCATTTTCAAGTTATAAACCCGAACCCGAACTTAAATCAAACTATCTTACGATATGAATTTCTTTATTTAACTTATTTTATTTATATTAATGAATTATATAGATTAGACGTGTAGTTTAAATTGATTATAACTTGTTGATTTATAAATAATTCTTTTTCATAAAATTATAAACTTTATTAATCATGCTACAACAAATAACTAAGTGGAAAAGACTTATTAAAACTTATAAAGTTATAAAATGAATTTTATTATACTTATAAAGTTTTATAAGTAATTATGAATTTTAAATATTGAAAATAAGTAATCAAATTATAAAGTTACAAGTTTTATAAAAGTTATAAAGATTAACAAATAAATAATTTGATTGATTATTCAAATTGGTTTTATAAAGTCTATAAATATTTTATAAAAAAGTTGTTAAAATTATAGTCTTCAAGAATTTAAATTTTAAATTATAATTATTCTTTTATTTATTTAAATTATTTAATTTTATATTTATTTCAAATTCTAATCATAACCCCCTTTTAAAAGACTTATAAATAACCATTAACACCATTCATAACCTCCTCCTAACCTCAAGTATAAAAGCAAGGCTTAGGCCTCACTTTTCATTTGCTCATTCTCTAAAAACCTCACTCTCATATCTTTCTTTCATCCATTGGTTATGATGAATTTGAAGAATTTTATTTTACAAGAAATTTCAAGAACTTTTAATACTAAGGTAATCCTTTATTGTTTTTATATTATACATTTTAATCATCCTAACATTCAATTGTTCTCATGACTTTATGTTCTTACTCTTATTCTTTCTTCTACCAAACCTCTTTTTATTTTAATAATTATCATTTGATCATTAACATTTTAATAATCACTAATCTTATAATAATCACTAACATTCCTAAATTAAGCTAACAACACACTAACATAAACAAAGAATCCCGTTTGCATATGGACGGCTATGCCGCCGCATTCGGTTATTCTGCAAGATTATTGTTCTAAATGATGGCTATGCCAAAGTCTTAGAATATTTTTATAACACAAATGAAGACTAATATACCATATATTAACATAATAAATTGTTCTAACCCTTTTCATGTATTAACAATTTTAAAAGTGCACATAAGTGCCTTACTACAATTCTGGCAGAATATAGTCTTACTTCAACCGACCATAACTTGATCATAAAAAACTAAATTTGGGTAAACTCAGACTCTAATGTTAAGTTCATTGAATTACCTTTTCAACGACAGTTTATACGTCTTCAAACTCAATCGGACAACTCAACAATAGCCTTTACAAGATAAGTGCGCATTTCAGCATCTTCTGTCTTGTGCTGCTTGTTTGACCTATTTAAAGATCTTTTCATAAAATTCTTTCTGAATGAAAGTTGTCCGGGAGACTTTGAACTAGTCAAGTATAAATTTTTATAATTTTATGAAACCGTTTGCTATTTTAAAAACCTGTTCAAACACGTATCAAACATTCTGTCCAGAATCTAAAATTAGTACAATAATCGTTTATCAATCTACCTTTCGCTTATTGGTATTCCTAAGCGTCCTAACTTCTCGTAATGAATCCCAAACTCAAGTTGTTGTTTCTTTTTTATCATTTAGGACATCACCTTATACTCTTAAACATCCAAGCTTTCTTATCTACAACCATCACTATTATTGTGAGTTTTCCATGTGAGTATTTCCATACCCCTTTTGCTTATTTTCACACTTTGGGGTGAAACAAACTTATTATCATTGCACTTGTAAACTTATTTGAGACTTGTAAACCTATGGCAATTCATCTTGTAAAGTTGTGGTTAGTTGAACTTTTGTGGTTACCATGTTATGGCGTTATATGTACAATCATTAACTATTGCTAGCCCAGCGAAGTCATAGATCTATGGGTAAGACAAGCCTGCTTGGTTGATCCAAGTACACTTAGCTGATCGTATATACTTTTAACGTTTGAGACTTGTAAAACATTGTCGAGGTTTGATTGTTGCATTGTTCATAACATCCCTAATCACGTTATTCACTAACTTATGACTTGAGTTGCCATCTTTTATATACTTATGTATTGCAAACTATGGAATGCTCACCAATATTTTTATGTTGACCTTTTATTTTTAACATGTTTCAGGAATACCTCAAGTATGATATCTACTCTTTGAAGCTTGCACATCTAAGAATGGACCTAGATAAATAAACAAAATAAGAATGACTTGTTACATTTTATGTTATGCTTTATTTCTTTTTGAGACTTATGTTTGTAATGTGACAATTGAAACTTATGTTTAAATTATATTTGGATTATTAATAGCGTTATGTGGCTGTGAACGATCTTAACTCTCACTCCTCGACGTTTCCGCCGTCAAGGTTGGGGTGTGACAATTACCCAAGTGAACCTTGAGTAGTCATCAGTGACCACAAAACAGTACAAGTCGCCTGCAATGCTCTTTGTATTGACTGGACCAAACAGATCCTTGTGAAGAAGTTCAAGAGGAAGTTCTATTGAATGAACTTTCTTTTCCTTATGAGGCTTCTTTGTCTGTTTGCCTTTCTTGCAAGCTACACAAAAGTCAGGAAGCTGGAAATTCTTGACATTTACTCCTATCACAAGATCCTTCTGAATCAAGTGATTCATCTTCCTTTGACTAATGTGTCCCATTCTCCTATGCTAGGAGATGGAATCCTTCTCAGTAGCTTTAGACAGAAAGCACTGAACCTCATGATCCATTGTAGAAGCTGTTGACAGATCCAAAACATAAAGGTCTTTATATCTTGAAGCAGTCATCAGAACTTGGTCCTCTGGGATCACGTAGTCTTTCTTTAGCACGTAACTCTTCTTGTTGTCGAAGATGACTTTAAATCCCTTATCATAGATTTGGGAAACAGAAAGTAAGTTATTTTGAAGTTGTTGAACGTAGTTCACCTTATCAAACTTAACTTTCTGATTCCCCACTTCTCCCTGAGCTGTGATATAGCCTCCCTTGTTTCCAGCAAACGAAACATGCCCTCCTTTTATTTGCTTGACGTTTGATAAAAGGGCCCTGTTTCCTGTCATGTGCCTGGATGCTCCGCTATCTACAATCCACGTGTTAGTTTCAGCACTGTATCGAACACCCTGCACATACAAAGTAAAGGATTAGTTTAGGTTAGGAACCCAAGCCTTTACTGGCTTAGGTTTCCCAGAGGCATCACACATCATAAATTCCACCCATTGACCCTTAGAGGATGAGGGTAGCTCAGGTTCCTTCTTGTCATCATTATCAGACACAGAGGATGACTTCTCTTTCCATAAGCCAGATTTGTGCAAGGCCTGTTTATGATAAACAGTCGACTGGCTTACAGGTTGAACTTTAGGTTCACTAGTTCTTCTAGGTGGAGTCAGAGAACTCCTCTTAGAAGACCTAGGCTTTGAATCCTGAAGTTCAATCTTCTTCCTAGGTGTCTGATAGAAAGGACAATAGGAAGCAATGTGTCCACATTCTTCACAGTTGTAGCACGACCTGCTATCAACTTTATGATTAAACTTTCTTTGTGGAGAAGTGTGTGACAGTCTAGTAACATCAATCACTTTAGGTTTTGACTCTGGTTCTTTTGACGGTTTTCTCTAGTTTAACAAAGTTAACTGTTTTAACCTGTTTAACATCTTTTTCTTTTTGGTTAACTGGTTTTTGACTTGATACATGTGAAAGATTAACATTAGAAGTCTTTTTAGGTTCTGATTTGACTCTGTTTGACCCTGACTTTAAGTTAACCTTTTCAAATTCCTTTTCCAGATTAACACAAGGCAATTTTCCCTTTGCCTTTGAAGTGGCCTCCTTTTGTTTGTTTCCAGATTCAATAGATGAACATGAGGAATCTGGATCACTAACAAGAGGAGTAGACACCACATGATCCTTGATGGGGTTATTATTAATTGGTCTAGTCTTAGGGTTCATCAAGGTCTCAGGTTGTGGTGGAACCACTTTGTAACCCAATCCCTCCCCGTTGTTTCTTTCTCTCACTAAGTGTTGGACTATGTGTGAAGAACTAGTCCAACTGTGCAGTTTCTGTTTTAATGAGTTTACTTCTACTTCTAGAACTGCATTTTGTTTCTTAGTGTCTTCTAGGGAGTTTAGATAGTACCTAATGTCATTTGCTTTGTTAAATGCAACTACTTCGGTTTCCCTAAGCTGTTTAGTCAAAAGGTCTATCTTTTCTTTATAACTATGCTCATTTTGTTTTAATACTCTATTAGCCTCAGTGCACAGTTGCAAATCTTTTACTAAGTTATCATTATGATCTAATAACCTAGCAAAATTTTCATCTATGCTATTTCTAAAAGTATCACAATCAGAACAAGCATGATTATTAAACATTTGGTCAGTGGTACTTACCTAAGTTGGTTCAGAAGAGTTAGCCATCAACGCAGCATCAGATGTCTCTGGTTCTGGTGATTCTGTCTTTTCTGTCTCTGACGTGGTAGTTTCCTCTTTAGGCTTGTAACTGACCTCAGTTGCAGTTGCTTCTTCACTATGTGACATTGCTATCTCAACTGCTAGATCTCCTTCACTCGCGGAATCATCGTCAATGTCTTCTACACTAGCAATGTTTGATTCCCCTGGAGAGACAAACCTAAAGCTCCAATCCTGTCCTTCATCATCATGAGCAGTCAAGGCTTTTGGATCCTTGCTTGATGAAATAGAACTAGTAGCTTGCTTGTCTTGGCGAGTGAAAGACGAGAATGGGTTCCCGTTACCCGTCTTCTTTGGCTTGACACATTCTCTCTTGAAGTGCCCTTCTCTCCACAGTTGAAGCAGGTCACTTTGCTCTTGTCAAAGCCAAATGTGGTATCCTTAGTAGCTACCAAGTTCTGTCCGGTCTTTTTAACAAACTTCTTCGCCCTCCGGACAGCACTAGCTAAGGCCCACATTATGTCCATCCTCTCAAGCTCCATTTCGTCCACCTGCTCGTAGTCCTCGTCTGCCAGATGGCAGTTTCAAATCTTCCTAGCAACAAGTCCATCATAAGAATGAACCACTGCAGCCAAAAGATCCATGTGTTCTCGAGCTACTTCCACAGTCACATTACCGAGGTTCTCGGTCTTCAGTTTAGTAGCACTTGCTTCAGATCCAATATAGTGGGTACAAGAAGACCCTGACGTGTCTGATCCTGAAGGAGAAGCATGTGAAGGACTCGATGAGCTAGACACAAATGCAGTCTGGAGAGGCGCTCCAGATGTCTTAGCTTGAGGCGTGGCATTGTACAAAGCTGGATTTTGAGTGTACGAGGACTTCTGAGCTCTGTACTTCATCCTAAGTGCTTCTTCTCGCAACTTAAGAATGAAGTCATTAATATCCAGCTTTGCCAGCATTCCATTCTGTCTCAAGTTAGACACGAATGAAGCCCACTTTTCAGGCAATCCGTCTGCAAAGTTAGTAACTTTCTCTTACATGGTAGTAGCCACCCCATGTGTATGCAGTTCACTCATCAGATGGTAGAATCTATCTTTAACTCCTTAGCCTTGATTGCCTTCAACGAAGCATTCCCGTCGTACCTCTTTTCTAGCTCATCCCATAGTTTCTTGGACTGCTTATTCTCTGAGTACTGGTGGAATATGTCTTTAGGGATAGACTCTGTAATCAATGCATAAACTCTCTTCTCTGCATTGTATTTAACTTTCTGCGCGTCCGTCATCCCTCCTAACGTTAGCTTAACTCCATCAGCTCCCACCGGTGTACTATATCCAATCTCGATGGCTTCCCACAGATTCGGATCCACTCTATTGAGGTAGATCTCAAAACGTTGTTTCCAGTGGGGAAACTCATCTAACGTTAAGAGCTTTGGTGGTTTATTATGATTACCCACCTCACTCTCAAGCAACAGCAGGTTCTGTATCCTAGAGTCCTTCCCAGCAGTAAAGGCTGACATTTGATCTTCCATGGCGAATAACTTTAAGTATAATAAAACAAACTGTCACTGGTGCGACTGAAGGATGCGAATGGTCTAGTCGTGCGTATGAACTCTGCGACTGGTTCAATCGTGCAGCTGAACTAAGCGATTGGTTCAGTCGTGCGAATGAAGCTGATGCGTATGAGCAATGCGAACGAACGGTTCAATCGTACGAATGGAGATGCGACTAGGTCCAATCGTGCGTCTGGGCTATGCGATTGAAGTCCAGTCGTGCGAATGGGTCACTCGTGCGACTGAAGCTGCTGTTTTGCGAAAATTTTTAGGTTAAACGTGTTTTAGCCGTAAAAATTCGAATTTTCGCAAGGTCTAATCGCCTAAGTCCGTAGAAACCTAACTTTGATGAGCAGGAAACGTCCAAGATCACTTTTGACACCAAAGATTGCGTTTTTAGTGCAAAAACACAAACTTTTATGCAATCTTGATTGAATCACACGTAATCAAGAGCCAAAGCTCTGATACCACTTGTTAGGACCTGGTATTTAAACAAAATACCTAGTGATTAGCGTGTAAACCAGATCAAATAGTGCGGAATCCTATTTGATTGGCGATCCAATCAGTGAGAACACACGAAGAATCAATAAAGAATTGAATCTAACGTTAGAAGTCGATTGGGAATCGATCTAATGTGTTCTGTGAACTTGGAGAACGATTTGGGAGGCTTCTGGACGGCTAGGGTACGTCTGGAGTCGTAATGGTATGAATGCTTACGTTTTTCCACGAATTGGGTTATATTTATAAGTTTGTATTGTTCATTCGGGCGACTGGACCATAAGTATGGTTCAGTCATGCGATTGAACCATGCGGTTGATTCATCCGCACGACTGAGTGTTCAGTCGTGCGACTGAGCCAATCTTATGTGTCAATCATACGACTGATCCAGTCTCCTGGTTCCATCGTGCGACTGAGTCAATCGTATGAAGTTATTCATGCGTGTGGTCCATTCGCATGGGCCATTCGCATGAGAACTTCATTAAGTCAAGTTTGAATGTATTAATTGATATAACATTATGTGTAACCATTCAAACAATCACAAACCTAATTAACCAATTCAATATCGACTCATTAATGAAATATTAGACATTACAAATCACAAACAATCCATATCATTTCATTAATCATTTCACATTACATCAGAATCAGATAAACAAGATCTATTACATTTCATATCCTGATCTAGGGACATACATGCATCAACAACTCATCTGGTAACTCTAGCAATCAACTGAGTTCAGCCCTCCATGTGGTTGAAAGGGAAAGCATTGAACCACAACATCATCTTATATGCTTCCCTGACAACTCACAAAAGGGCCCTTTCATCACCTTCCCAGAGACTCCAAGGAAAAGCTACACTCAAGGAAGTCCTTTCCAAGAGATAAGTTCTTCTCATGCCTTTGTCTCTGCTGATGAAACTTCAGGCAACTTTCTCTTCACTCTTGAAGATTTGGACTGTATCCATCCAGATGATCTGGAGTACATGGAGATAGTCTAGCAGATGGCTCTTCTCACTCACAGAGCCAAGAAGTTCTACAAGAGGACATGGAGAAAGTTTCCAAGCAATGCAGCCAGTGGAAAGTTTGGGCTGGACAAAAGCAAAGTAAAGTATTACAACTGTAACCAGATGGGACACTTTGCAAGAGAGTGTAAGGCACCAAGGACAAATGGTGGCCAAGCACAAACCAGACCAAACTACACTGAGAAAGCCCCCCAGAAGCCAAAGAAGCAAGCTGCAGTTGCTGTTGAAGAAGGAGGCTTTGACTGGAGCTTTCAAGTAGAAGATGCATCTCCAAACCAAGCACTCATGACAGACCACGATGAAGCCAAGGTTTTGGAACATCTTTGCACTCCTGAATGCATTGCTAAAGTAAATAGATACAGGTCCTATAATTTAGAAATGAGATCTGACCTTGAATCCTTAAATATTTTAAAAGCTGATTTTAAAAGAGCTGAAAATGATTATAAACTAAAGATAGAGGACTTAGAGAAAACCATTTCAACTCTTAAATATGAGCATACAAATTACAGGACTCAAATCAAAGATCTCATTACTAAATTAACTGAATGCCAGGCTGAGCTTGTGATCAGCAAAGCCAAGGCAGAAAAATGTGTTCTTGAAGAAGAGACCTTCAAGAATATAATATCCTCATCCTTGCATGCAAAAGTTTGTTATCAAAATAAGAAAGGACTATGATCTTGTGAGATAGCTCCTCCACACACAATCTTGTCTGTAAGATCTCCTAGGTGTGGAACTTGTGAAGATGAGCTTCCCCTCATAGATCCTGTGACTGAAGAGGATGAAGAGGAGATGGCGGAGAATGACTCTGAGAAGAGTGAAGAAGAGCATTCTAAGAAGGGTCACCATCCCTCTGAGGAGAGCAAAGCTGTTGGGATGACTAAGTCAAGAAGAAAGAACTTGATTAGGAAGGCCAAAAGAAAGTCCAAAAAGGCTCAAGAGATCAAGGCTACCTTCAATTCTACACATAAACAAGTCTTCATCTTTGCAGGATTTGAAGTAGTAAAGGCTGAAGACACAAACTTGAACTCAATCAGCAAGAGTTTTAGTTCATGTCCAAATCATCCCATCATCAAGAAGAAGGCTGATCAGTTATGCATTGCTGCTGTACAACCTGAACCATCCTGCTCCAAAGGTAGTTCTAACCCCACAAGAATTGCCACAACATCTGCAAAGGTGAAGATGGAGAAGGAAAGTGATCAAGTTCAGCTTTGTTCATAAAGAAGAACTCCTAGAAGGAAGAACATTGATTGTGTTATGTGTGGGAGTACCTCTCATCTTGCTAAAGATTATGTTTACAATCCAAGGAATACTCTCCACATGACCAAGAAAGAAACTTCTAAGAGTTTGGAGAAGAAGAAGCAAGCTTCGGAAGGAAAATCTGTTTCCTTCGGAAGCTCCAAAATGAAGAAGAAGACAAGTGGAAACTTGCCTTCGGAAGAGAATTTGGTCTCGGAAGAAAGGAATACTTCCGAAGCACTGAAGCCTGCTGCAGTGAAAGCAAGATCTTCCGAAGGGCCAGTCATCAAAACTTCCGAAGTCATCAAAACTTCTGAAGTATTGAAGGTCAAGTCTAAGCTTCCAAAGGTGGTATGGAAGTCAAAGAAAGACCAAGCGGCTGAAAGTTCTTCATCAACACCAGCAAATGATCCCTCTAGCATGACTATAGGATCAATTACTGTTGCATTGTCTTCAACTTCTTTTGATGAGCCCAAGACCAATGAGGCTTGGGTTTCCAAATGTAACTAATCATCTCTTTTGTGCAGGGACAACTCAAGACAAACAAAAATGTATGGATTATTGATAGTGGCTGTTCCAGGCACATGACAGGCAATAGGTCACTACTCCAAAAGTTTGAAAGAATTGATGGAGGACCAGTTGCTTTTGGAGGAGATGCAGGAGGTTACATTACTGGAAGGGGCAAGGTCACAAATGGTAAGCTCAGCATTGAGAAGGTAAACTTTGTCAAGGACCTTGGGTACAATTTCTGAGTGTATCCTAATTTTGTGATCAGAGTCATAACATGCTCTTTACTGAGCATGAGTGCATTGTTCTCAGGCCCGGGGTGGTTATTCCTCGAGCCCCCAGGAAAGGGAACATGTACAAGATGGACTTGCATGAAACTTCTCCCACAGGAGAAATTTCCTGCTTTCTATCTAAAGCAAATAATGATGAATCATTCCTCTAGCATAAAAAAATATGCCATGTAAACTTTAAAAACATGAATAAATTAATTAAGAATGATTTGGTAACTGGAATACCAAAGAAAGAGTTTACAAGTGATGACCACTGTGTTGCATGCCTAAAAGGGAAACAACACAAGGTATCTCACAAGCCAAAGGAAAGAAACTCCATCATTAATCCCCTACACTTATTACATATGGATCTCTTAGCCCCACCAGTGTACTGAGTCTAGGAAGGACCTGTTATTGTTTGGTGATCACAGATGATTTTACAAGATTCACTTGGGTCTTCTTTCTTAGAACTAAGGATGAGACTCCTAAGATTCTGAAGAATTCATCTTAAAGATTGAGAATCAATGTGATCACAAGATCAAAACCATAAGATGTGATCAAAGAACTAAATTCAAGAATCAAATCCTTGATACATTTTGTGATGAAAAAGGTATTACAAGACAATATAGTGCTCCCAGGACTCCTTAGCAAAATGATGTTGCTGAGAAGAGAAACAGGACACTAATTAAAGCTGCAAGAACTATGTTGTTTGAGTCAAAACTACCCATCACCTTCTGGGCAGAGGCGGTGAACACTGCTTGCTATGTGCAAAACAGAGTTTTAGTGGTTAAGACACATGGTAAGACTCTTTATGAACTTTTGCACAAGAGAAAACCCTTTATTGGTTTTCTCAGGTCATTTGGATGTCCATGCACCATCTTGAATACCAAGGATCAAATTGCCAAGTTTGCTGAGAAATCAGATGATGAACACTTTATTGGATACTCTTCTCAAGCTAAGGCTTATAGAGTATACAATCTCATAACTAGAGTAGTTGAGGAGTCAGCCAATGTGACTTTCAATGAGCACACTCCCAGTGTGAAAGGTTCTGGTTCGGATTGGCTATTTGATCTTGATTTAGTTACTAACTGTTTTAACAAATCTTGTGAGAATGTTTCAGGATCTACAGATATATTACCAAAAGGTGATCCTGACCCAAGATTTGAGCTAAGAAGACCCTCAGGTTACACATCTTCAGCTTTAGTGGTAACTATTCCTGTAAATGAAGCTTCTACCAGCACATCAATGACAAATCCTGCTGATGCTTCTGGGGTGCCTTCAAATTCCAGCTTAGAGGCACAAAACTCAGAAGAAGGAGCTTCAAATGTTGGAGAAAATGGTGGTGGTGAAATTGATCAAGAATTTTTTGATGCTGATAACCACTGCATTGAAGACAACATCAATAATGTGACACACTCATTGGATCAAGTCAATCTTGATATGTGTGGTAATGTGGAGTGTGAATTTTCTTTGCCAGATCAAAATTTTTCAAATCTAGATCTGTCTAAGCAATTTGCTGTGATCCCTCAGCTAAGGATCCCCAAGTCTCATCCTACCACAAACATCATTGGAGATGTTGATTCAGGGGTGAGAACAAGAGGACAAACCCATGAAGCAAATGTTTGTCTTCACTCTTGTTTCTTGTCCCAGATAAAGCCAAAGAAAATTGATGAGGCTCTAAAGGATGAAAGTTGGATTGAAGCTATGCAAGAGGAGTTGCTTCAATTTAAAAGGCAAAAGGTTTGGAACATATGTCCTCTTCCTCAAGGGAAGACTATCATAGGAACCAAATAGGTTTTTAGAAACAAGAAGGATGATAGAGGACTTGTCATAAAAAACAAGGCAAGACTAGTTGTTCAAGGATATACTCAAGAAGAAGGAATTGACTATACAAATGTTTTTGCTCCTGTGGCAAGACTTGAAGCTGTTAAAATATTCCTAGCTTTTGCTGCATCCAAGAATTTCAAGGTCTACCAACTTGATGTCAAGTGTGCTTTTCTTTATGGGGTGATTGATGAAGAGATATATGTCAGACAACCACCTGGGTTTGCAGAACCTGATCATCCTGATTATGTCTACAGGCTTAATAAAGCTCTATATGGGCTGCACCAAGCACCAAGAAAGTGGTATGAGACTCTATCTCAGTATCTTTGTCAACATGGCTACAAAAGAGGTACTATAGATAGAAGTCTCTTCATCAAAGGAACAGGAAATAACATAATGCTAGTTCAAGTATATGTAGATGACATTATCTTTGGGTCAACTAATCCAAAGCTATGCAAAGACTTTGAGAAGCTGATGAAGGACAGGTTTGAAATGAGTGCCATGGGGGAACTCAATTTCTTTCTAGGAATTCAAGTGAAGCAAGTTGACAATGGCATCTTCATAAGTCAGTCAAAGTATGTACAGGACATACTTAAAAGGTTTAACTTGACTGATTGTAAGGTTGCTAAGACACCCATAGCCAGAAATCACTCCCTTGGACCTGATCTTGAGGGGGAGTGTGCTGATGAACACCTTTATAGGGTAATGATTAGGTCTCTTATGTACCTTACAGCTAGCAGGCCAGATATCATGTTTGCTACATGCATTTGTGCAAGATATCAAGCCAACCCCAAGATGTCACATCTGGTCACTGTCAAAAGAATTTTAAGATATCTCAAAGGTGCTCCATCACTTGGCCTTTGGTATCCAAAGAATTCTGACTTTAATCTGTATGCTTATATAGATAGTGACTATGGTGGTTGCACCATGACTGCAAAGTCTACATCAGGGGGATGTCAATTTCTTAGAGGAAGAGTAGTCTCTTGGCAATGCAAGAAACAATCCTGTGTGTCTGCATCAACTGCTGTGGCTGAATACATTGCTGCTGCAAGTTGCTGTGCTCAAGTGCTTTGGATTCAAAATCAGATGTTGGACTATGGATTTAACTTTAAAGAGACTCCCATCCACATAGACAACAATAGTGCTATCTCCATTACAGAGAATCCTGTGCAGCACTCAAGGACAAAGCACATTAACATCAGGTGTCATTTGATTAGAGATAACTTTGAAAAGAGATTAATCAAACTAGTCAAGGTTAACACAAATGAACATATGCTGATCTGTTCACTAAAACTTTTGATGAGCAGAGATTTAAATATCTTGGATCAGCTATTAGGATGATTAACTTTGAATAGCTTTTCTTAAAACTTAATTATATTTATTTTTAAAACCTGTGTGTCCTAAGTTGTCTATTATATCACCTTCATAAGCCCTTTGTTTTCTTTGGAAGAAAAAATCTTTTCAAAATACTTTTCTTAAGTTTTTTAAAATCTTGATCTCTTTGGAAGACTTTGAAATTACCTTCGAAAGTAGTTTATGTCTGAGTAAACAAATAATTGCTTCAGTAATTTTTCCATCGTAAGAAATTTCTGAAATATCTTCCGAAGCTTAAAATCAACTTAAGTACTTTGTATATTTTCAAAGAACAAGTTTCTTCCGAATGCAATTTACCTTCGGAAGTATTTATTCTTCTTAGAATAAAAAAAATCTCTGAATGTAAAACTCTCTTCCGAAGCAAAATTTTCAAAAATCTTTGAAATCTCTTCCGAAGCCAATTTGCCTTCGGAAGATGTCTCGACTTCCAAGAAAACTACTTTTTGGGCAAAAGTAAACTACTTTTCAGAGGTGGGACCGATATCCGGATTTCAAAGTTTATCCTCTTTCATTAACTTTGTCTCAAATCCTTTTCACATAAATGCCCAACGGTTCCCCTCTCTTTCACTATCTTCCTAAATTACACTATTTCTTAAACCTAAATTCTTCCAAACCGCCTTTTGTTCTTCATCTTTCTTCATCCTTAAGCTTCTAAAATGGCCAACCTAAACATCAGAAACAACCCAGATTTCTCCATGCAACTTCACAGGCAACATAACCAAGTTGCTCTATTAAGCTCTGAGAAAGATGAAAGTTTCTCAGAGATTTGCCGTTTCTTAGCTCTATCAAACTACTCCACCTCCCTAACCATTGATCCTACTCTCTATGAGGATAATCTGTTTGAATTTTGGAAGACCTGCCAAGAGGTCATTATGGATGGGGAGAAGGCATTGTCTGCCATAATGCAAGGGACGACAATCTTCATCACCCCGGCCATCATTAACACTCATTTGCAGCTGGATGATGAGAAGGTGAGTTGTCCTTTCCAAAGGAAGCTGTAAATCATTCATTTGAGCAGATGAGCTATGAGGGAGATTTCTCTATAAAGACCTTCAGGAAAGGAAAGTTCTCATCCCAGTGGAAATACCTGCTTCATGTGGTTATCCACAGCTTGTCAAACAAGCATGGAGGGTGGGACCAGATTCCTGAGGATCTTTCCTTCATAGTACATGGAATGGTTCAAGTGGTCAAGTTCAGGTACTCTCAATTTGTTTATACAAACTTGCTTGCTAACTTGGACTCCTTAGAGTATTATATACTTCCTGGATATGTTCAACACATTCTAAACTATGAACTGGACTCACAGTTGAGGGAAACAGATAATATTCTTAAATTGGGACAGATGAAGCCCAACATCTTTAAAATTATGAAGAAGCCAACTGTAGGTTTCTCAGGAGTAGAAACAACCCTAGTCCCAAAAATGTTAGAGCTCATTGCTCAAGATGACAACCTATCAACACAAGCTAGTGTTGAACCCACACCTTCTACCTCTCAACCACCAAAAAGGCCCCAAGTCACCCTCACCTACCAAAGAAAATCCAAACGAACCCCTGCTCAAGCTATTGAGTCTATGCAGGCCCCCATATACTCACCCATACAGGAGGAAGTGGACACTAGAGCTCTCACTTCCCCTGAGGAGCAAACCACTCCTATCTCTTCAACAATCAGGGCTGAGGTTCCTCATGCTCACCCTGATGAGCTCACAAGCCCAACTATCTTAAGCCTTCACTCTGAGTCTCAACACTCAAGTGAACAACCTTCAGGGGATAGTTACCATCCCCAACCATTAGACTTAAATCAACCCATTTCCAACCTCTCATTCTATACTGATGAAGACTTAGGTTTCAGTGGGTACCATGAGTCTCTCCACTCCTCTCCTACTCAAAGAGAGATGAGTACTACTGAGTCTCCTTTGTCTAGCCCACATCAGTCACCTATAACTGAGCTGGATACTTCTGAACCTGTTCAGGATATCCATATGGAAGAGGCTCTCACTTCTGCAAGTGATTATATCATTAAGACCTCAACCATGGCAACTCAGCCCATTGACACCTCAACTGAGAATGTTAATGTGCAGAGGAAATCCAGCAGCCAAGAACCTGAGGCTGGTGGTGAGAGAGAGGACTTTGGTCCAATCATCTCATTCCCCAATGATTCTTGTAATGAAGAAGAGGGGAATCTGAGACTAAAGGTGCCAAAGCTGTCAAAAACATGCTCCTATTTCGTCTTAAGGTTAGTCACCTTGAATCTCAGGTGACTACCTTGCATAATAGGGTCAATGATCAGCAACTCGAGATATCTTATCTCAGGGAAAAACTAGCTGGGAGACATTTAAGAATAGCTCAACCAGGAACACAAGAACCTGTGAATATGGTTGACCTAACCTCTAGCTCACCTATGCAAGAGGGTGATGCTACCAAAAAGGGGAGAAAGTCATTACAGTCATAGAACCTGGGAGTTCTTCAGGGAGTATGGACTTTGAGGATTCACCATCCTCACTTGAAACTGTGCATACTCAGCAACTTCCTCAAGTTCACATTAAAGTGGACATAGTTGACTCTGTTATTAGGAGTCTCTTTGAGGAAGGCATTCCAAGTGCTGTGTCATCTCCACCTCAAGGAACTTCAAACTATATTATTAGGTGGAGGTATGATGCTGATAGAAGAACCCTCATACTTCACAGAGTTCAAGGGCAACAAGAAGTGTTCAATTTTCAAACTTTGGACTACTATGAAGGTCTTGACCTGATCAACATGCCACTTGTCAACCCAAGCAAATCAAGACAAGCTGACAGGTTAGCACTCAGGATTCAAGACAGAATTACTGAAGAGTTCAGCCTTAGAAGGAGACAAAGGCAATCAGGTAATGTCATTGGTCAACTGGATGCTGAGGCAGACCCTAAGATTAGCTTCAAAGGGAAAACCTTGGCTGAAGGCCCAGTGATAGAGCCTTAGAGCCCTGTCACACCAACAACTGCTTCAGAAATTCATTCCCTCATTGAAACACCTGCTGGTAAAGGTGTCTCACAGCCTCTCTCTGGTCAGAGCTTGGATGCTACACCAAGGAATGAAGGCCAAACCTCTATCCACCCTGAGTCACAAAGGTCTGTGGGTGACAAAGAGAAAATGATTTTGACTCCTGAGGAGATTGAGGAGGAGGAGAGAGAGAGGAAGAGGAAGCTAAGGGGAGAAAGTTCCTCTGGGTCTTCAGGATTTATGCAAGCTGCAATCAGGGCTGCCCCCAGACCAAACACTCACGAAGATGAGTTGAGGGCAGTCAAGATTACTTACATACAGACCAGGAACTATGACATAGATGAGATTATATCTCTCCCCTTAGAGCAATTAAATAAACTGGCTGACATGGAAGTATCAAGAGAGATGAAGGAAAAAGAGGATGCAAGATTACTTCTCCAATTAAAAGAAGAGAAGAGACAGAAAAGATCATACAAGCATGCTCCAACTCTCTCCCCAGTTCCGGAAAGTCCTGTGCAAGAGGATGTGGCTGCTACACAAGAACCTCAGCTAGACAAGGAAACATATAGGCAAAACATGATTAACTACCTGAGGGCCACAGGTCTCTACCAGGCATCTGCACTTCTTCCTTTATCCTTTGAGTACATTGAGTTTGAGTATCTCAAACAACTTGAACTTCAAGTGCTCAAAGAAAAAAAGGCAACAAAAAGAAAGATGAGGGAAGATGCTGCAAAGTCAAGAGCCATCATCCAAAAGAGTATGAAGAAGTCTGCTGACAGACAAAGGATGATGAGCTTCTTGAAGTTGTATGGATTCTCCAGAAGGAGACTTGGCCCTATGTCTCTATCCACAATGGATGAGCATATCAGAGTAATCAAGCAGAAGATCAAGAGTGGAGAGCTGATTGACTTATACTCTCCTCCAAGTCAAATCCCACCTGAAGTGGAGGTTAAGGTTGAACAACCTAAGACAACACAACCTGGACCTCCTGCTGAGCCTCAGCAAGCTTCATCTTCTGATCCACAACAGGTTCAAACTCCCTCTCCTTCTGAACCTGTAAGGGAGGAACACCCAACTGAGAAAGACAAGGATGATCAACAAGGTGCTGCAGACCAGTCTTCTTAGTTAAAGTCTTCTAAGAGGAAGAAGAGGATGGCTTCTAAACCAAAGTCTAAGAAGAAGGAGCCTGAATCATCCACCTCTACTCCTCAGGCTGAGTCAGATCAACCTAGGGAAGTGCATGAAGAGGCAGCCCAATCAACTCCAATTCAAGTGGCTTCTCTTGCAGCTGAGACACCCATCTTATCCTAGACCTTCACTACTAATCCAGAGAGATGGCATGTGATCAGAGATCAAGGTATTGAGAATGTCTATACATGGCAAGACATAATCAACTTACCTCTGCATGATCTCTTTAAGATGAGAAGATATTATGAGAGTCTGAATGATCCTGACCATCTAATGAAGAAAGGTATGGTCATCATTGTGCTGAAGACTACAAACATCTGAAGATCTTCTAAATGTTTTTGTAGTATCAGCCTAGGGGGAGTTTGTAAGGATTCCTATAAGTCTGATGCAGCCAAAACATCCAAAGTCTCTCTGCAAGCATGCACTAAAGAACTGAAGTAGAAATGCTTCGGAAGTTTTACACCATGCACTAGAAATATTCTAAGTGTAAAGTCTTCCGAAGCCAAGACCAATATCTTCCGAAGCCAAAAGTGAAGTCTTCCGAAGCTTCAAAGACAAAGTCTTCCAAAGCCAAAGAGTGAAGACAGATTTCTTCCGAAGACTTTTAGAGATATGCATTTATCTGATGTACTTTACCATAAAGCTGGACCACCTTTCCGTTGCAACTCTGTAAAGTCACCAACTTACATGAGTTGGTGAAAGGTCCATGCTTTTGGTAACTGTACATTGAGGTCTGGAGTCCATGCTTTCTACTTTATATACTTTTATTCTTTTTGTAATATATTAGGATGTGAGCTATGGCATGTCATAGTCACAAGTCAAAAGGCAGATCTGCCTTTTACTCTACATTTGATTTTGTAGTTGTCTAGTCAATTGTTTCTAGATGGCCTTCAAAGTATGGCCGACTGTAGGATGTAGTATAAATTATCTCAAGTACTTGTAACTTTCTATCGATGCTTTGTATCTTGTAATAGAACTTGAGAAGCAATATACAGCATTCTTGAAAACCAAATACTTGTGTTGTTTGCAATCTTATTCTGTCTCATAATTACTTGTGTTCTTGGCATCTTTCATTAAACAAGTTAACCAGTTCCCTATTTGATCTGTTAAGTGTTCTAAGCAACTCTCCTCATTGTGTTGTTGTGTTGTAAGTGCATACCCTTCACCGGTCCTGCATGATGTACTTGATGGTTTGTACAAGGTCGGATATTGGGTATGCTGTGAGTTTAGTCAACATGTATTTCTCAAATCCGGGTAAAGCTCATTGGATTGATGTGAAATGGATCTTAAGGTATCTCAGAGGTACTAAACATTATGGTTTAGTGTTTGGGTGTCATGGACATAGGGAGAATGACAGGATTGTTGGTTATGTTGATTCAGATTTTACCAAGGACCTGGATAGAGGTTGATCTATTACAGGGTATGCATTTCAAGTGCTGGGCAACTTGGTTAGTTAGAAAGCTCAACTGCAGCATGTAGTGGCATTATCTACAACAGAGGTTGAGTACATAGCATTGACTGAGGGAGTCAATGAAGCTATGTGGTTGCATGGTTTTTTTTTGAGTTGGGGATCAAAGTTGCAGACTCAGTGGTGTATTATGATAACCAAGTTGCAGTCCAATTGTCAAAGAATAGCATGTTTCATGAGAGAACAAAGCACATTAATGTGAAGTTACACTTCATAAGAGATGTGGTGAATGCTGGAAGGTGAAAGTGGAAAGATGTGTCTACTTTGGAGAATCCAGTGGATGTGTTTACAAAGTCTCTACTAGGTATGAAGTTCAAGTGTTGCTTGGATGCATTGGGAGTTTGTTAAAATCTTGTTTTGGATTTTAAGGTGGAGATTGTGAGGTATTAAAAGCCAAAACAAGTGTTCTTCCGAAGCTTAACATAGTTCTTCCGAAGCTTAGTTGATATCTTCCGAAGGTTATGTTTGCTTCGGAAGGGATTTGTGGTTTACTTTGGAAATCTTCCGAAGGATTCTTTCTGTTCGGAAGTAATAGTATAGGGTCTTAAATGTAACTTCTCAATAGTTGTTGAGTGTGTTTGTTATAGTTAGTTAGTTTCAATAATACTATAAATAGAGACCTTATGTAATCGTTGAGATGATCCGAATAATCCAGAAAAACTTTAATCATCTGAAAACACTTGTTACGAATTCTTGATTGTATTCTTGTATCATCTTTGTATTGTATCGCTCAAATTCCGTGTTCTTATTCTTAATTAGTTTAACATTATGGGATATGATACTGTTCTTAATCATTAGGATAAAAAGGAGTTTATAAAGTTAAATATGATACTATTCTGTTTGTTTACAAGTATACAACAAATATTAAACTAACTTGTGAATACGTCAAAAGAAACTTTTTGTGTTAGTGTTGTATTTAATTAAGAAAGAAAACCATAGTGTTCGAAACCCTGATTTTATATCTCACTTGGCCGATCCCTTTGGCCAACTTAAAACAATGGGCTAAATGTTTGCAGGATCGATTATGGTCACTCAACACAAGTATTCTCTCTTGAACTCACTAAGTCACACTAGAATGATGAAGCAGAATCCTTTAAGAGTTGATAATAATATACTTAGTAAGCAAGACACAAGAAATGGTTTTCAAGATACTTATATTATTATTTCTCAACTCAAAGTTTTATAAGACTATTACAAGCATACAAATGAGTTTACAATGAGAACTATATATACTACTATCTACAGCCGGTTATACTTAAATTACTAGCTAGGAATTACTACTAAACAAATACTACATTGCTAGTAGTAAGGTATCTAAGATAAAGACTATCCTAGATAAGGTAATCATAACAGGTCCATGACTTACATTTTTGTCACCAACTAAAGTTGGTAACTGTACTAACTGATAAACAATAAACAGTTTTAAAGTATGGTCAACTGCATGGGCGTGGCAAAACGCCATACAGTATATCAGAGGTTGCAGCGGCTTGTCAGAAGGAGCATACTAATATCCACTGGTTCATAGTAGGTTCTTCCGAAGGTTAACTGGCTTCGGAAGAACAAGTTCTTTCGAAGCCACTTATACTTCGAAAGAGTCTATTTCTTCCGAGACTTCAGCTGAACTTCAAGTCTTTATACTTCGGAAGTCTTTGTCTTGAAGTCTTCCAAGTGTTTGTCTTCGAAAGATGGATTTACTTTGTCTTCGGAAGACAAAGTTCCTTCTTCAGAAGTTCTACTACTTTAACCTTCAGAAGTGCAGCTTTGCCTTCGGAAGTCTTTATTAGTTGTACCAAAAATTATTCTAAGTGTTGTTTTGGTTGCACCAGCCTTATTTGTCCCAACAATGTTTTTTAGAAACTTAATTGTATTATTAAGCCCATGTAAATATTTATTCAAGTCCATTATTAACTAAAAACCCTAGATATGATGGTGAAGGTATGAAAAACATGGACATTTAACGGAAAAATTGACTAGTGAAGCTTTCAACTAGAAACAAGCCTTTGTGGCGGTCCTTGCGGGTAAAAGATCCGAATGTTTTACAAGGTATGCTTTTTAATTTTACTTTAAATTTAAAAAACCTATGAGTTTTGTAGTTGATTCAACGATAAATTTTGGACATGTTAATTATTATAAATCGCAATAATTAGATTAGATTTAAAAAACTAAAGTTTATTTTATAATTTGAATAATAAATAAATAAAAGTAATGCTTTGATACAAATAAAGTTAATACTAAAGGTTTATGTTCACATAATCAAGTGGGATTGTTGGGCCATGGTTCATTTTACAACCAGTCCATTGGATATTTACAAGTGGGAAAAATCCATTGGATTGTGAAATAAATGGAACTTAATCTTCTGATTTAATTTTGGATTTAAATTTCCAATGATTGGTAAGAATAATTCAGTTTACAATTATGTATCATTTATTTCGGAATCCTTTTATGTACAGACGATATGCATGCATGGTGGGTAGACTTAAGTGCTACAAGTTATGAATGCAAGGATCTAAAATGGCTTGAGGAATTTGAACTGGTTGATGATAGATCTATACAAAGAATGAGAAATGTAGCAACAAAGCCTATCAAAGGATTTGAAAAGGTTTAACTTGTATTTATGTATGGAAAACAAATAATATTAGATTATGTGTTGTATGATATGGTTATTCGAAAGAACTTATTGTTTGGTATTGTATCAAATAACTATGGATATAAACAGGTCACGGAGTCAGATAATTTTATCTTGTCTCTAAATGGCACTTTTGTTAGATGTAGTTATTTTGTAATGACATGTTTAAACTTAATATTAATTGAATCTATCTGTATGGTATCTTCATCTTCTAGTAAATTAGATTATGTTATAACTTGTAACATACTAGATTAGGACATTGGAATTATTCTAGAATGAAAGATATGTATATATAAGATGAGTTTGATATCGATTTTCAAATGAATCATAGTAAATGTCATACTTGTAAATCAACTAATATTACAAGGTAAAAATTAATTATGTTGATAGAAACTCTAAGGTATTAGTACTGATTCATTTAGATATATGCGATTTTCATAGCTCACCTTACTAGATGATAAGAAATATGTCGTCAAATTTATTGATGATTGTACAAGATATCATTATGTATATCTTGTTCATGCTAAGGATGAAATACTTGATAAATTCAAGGTTTTCAAACAAGAAGTTGAATTGCTTCATGGTGACTATTAAAATTGTTCAAACTTATCGAGGAGAGAAATATTATGATCAAATATGTTTTCAATCAATTAGACTAATACATCATATCACAACACCGACCATATACAACACAAAAGAATAGTAGGCTGAATGGAAAATATAACTGTGAAAGAAATAGTCAATTCCTTGTTATCTTTATGAGGTTTGAATTGAAGGATATGAAGGAGGCGAATGTAATCCTTGGGATACAGATTAAAAAGAGTAACAATGGTATAACATGACACGATCTCATTACATTGAGAAAATATTATAAAATTCAATCATTTTAATTCTTCTCTTGTTAGTACTCACATAGATCTTAGTATTAGGCTTATGCCTAATTTAGGTGATTCAATATCACAATTAGAGTATTCAAAGGCTGTTAGATGTTTAATGTATGTTATGATTATCATAAAGCCTAACATAGCTTTTGTTATGGGTAAGTTGAGTAGATTTACTAGTAATCCTAGAGCTTAACATTAGTAAGCAGTAAACAAACTCTTATGTAATTAAAGTGAACCATGAATTATGGTTTATGTTACTCAGTTTATGTTAGGCTTCCAGGAAGTAAACTTGCATCATAAGTTTGATAATGGAATCTGAATTTGTAGCTTTAGCAACAACTATCACAAAAGCTGAATGGCTTAGAAACTTGATCTTTGAGATCCCATTGTAGTCAAAACCGATATCACTAATCTCTATCAGATTT